>CM060595.1:29014460-29734460 GCA_030578255.1 Tiaroga cobitis | reverse complement strand
ATATACAGTTTAATCTTCCAGAACTAATACATCTGTAATTAATGAGCATTATAATTCAAATATGTAAATATTTTGTTTTAAACATGACATTTGTCCACTGGCGTGACTGTCCGGGGTAGCGTTCCTTATCTTAAAACTACTTTAATTAAATGAAAAATAAGTCTAAATACATTACACTACTTGAATAGATATTATAGAAGTGTTTACTTAATGAAACTAAAGGTTATAAGTCTTAAAATCCCCATTTAGAATAATTATGACAGATTACATTTTGTCCGCAAAACTGGTGTCCACCTGGTGTGACGCCATTCTGTAGATTTAAAACGGGCATTAAGTTGGGCACCCTATTACTGAGAGGGGCCATTCTTCATTCAGGAAGTACAGTAGAGCTCACTGGAGCACATGGACTGCACACAAGGTGAATTCTGTCTCAAATATTTTGATAATATAGCTATTTCTGTGCACAGCTGGAAATGGGATCCATTATGCAGTCCTTTGGTGTGACGTAATTTAAGTATTGATCTGGAAATTTTCATCAATTTATATTGATTGACTATTGAAAATAATGTAAACCTTAACACTGTTAGTCAGGATTGAAGACTGTCTCTCATATAGCTAGGCCGCAAACTGGCCTTGATCTTGAAAACGTCCACTGGGGTGACAGCACTGTCCCATATGTGTGACATGAAATCAGCGTCACACTGGTGGAAATGGCTGTCACACCAGTGGATGTAGGCTCTATTGGGGTGGCTCATTCTTCATTTGTAGTGGCAAGTGGTGTCCCTCTACTGTACAACAGTTTAAATACCAATCAATTCTCAATTCCAATCAATTTCTGCAGCAACACTGCAATTTCCCCTTGGGGATTGATAAAGTTTTTCTTTCCTATTCTATTTAATTCTAAAATGTTTGCATTTTTGTATTCTGTAGGATAAACACAATTTGTGCACTATTAACAGATACATTTTAGTTTTAAAATACATATTTAATTGAGTTTGAGAGATTGCATTTGTAACAAAATATGCACACCATACCTCAGAGAGATATCATGGAATGTAATTACAACTATATAACATTTTTAACCAAAAAAATGTGGTTATATTGTGAATATAGACTTTCTTTAACATGTACAATTTTAATAAATTGTTTAAAAAAAATTATTTTGTAATATTTAAGAAAAAAGTAGTGTTCCTCAAATTCATGTCTGTGATGTTATCAATGGATGTCGCCCCTTGAAGAAAAGGAGGAAATCAGTTTGGACTACTTCTCCACAGACAATATACCAGTAATGTTGTATTTTTAATAAAACACATAGGACACCAGTAATCATATAATTGTATCTCTCTTGTCAGGTATGGCCAGATTAACTGCTGCTGAAAAGCAGCGTCTTTAGTTTAGAGACAGCGCAGAGATGCAGACCCAGTTCGAAAAGCAGAGTTCCTTCAAAAGAAACAGCAGACCCATTTAAAAAACATTCAGTGCAAAACCAGACTAAGAGTAGGAGATCTCCCAGAGAGGGGAAAGAGAGCAGCAAGGAAGAACTGGAGAATATAGAAGGCAGAATACAGGGCAAGAAGCAGAGAGAGATTTATTCACTATTTTTTTATTTTATTTTATGTTTTGTATTAAATAAGTTTGTGGATACATTATTTATTCAGTGTAGATGTTCTGAATTTTTTGTTGTTGAATGTTTTGTGTTAAATAGGTCTGTGGATACATGTTTTATTCACTAATGATTTTCAGATTTTTTTATTTATTGAAAACAAATTCAAACATTGTGATTGCAACACAATCCATTGTGCAGACAATATTTGAGAAAGTGAGAAACAGGTTGCATGTTGTTTTAATTATATTTGTTAATGCAGTTTTTGTCTAAATGTTCTTTTATCAGAGCAATTACTTCTTGTAATCCTACTCATGATGAATTTCATTATTTTGCTCAAACTTTTAATCGTTAAACCTTTTATGCAATATTACATCTGTGGTGTTACTTCAAAACGTATCCGACTTTCCTTCAGAGCCATTTAATCTTATAATTTAATGTTTTTAGACTGTAAAGTGGTTTTAATATTTTAGAATAAAGACTATAAAGGTTGCACAGACCATTTTTCCTGCCTCTTTATGTAAAGACATTTCTTAAAAAAAAGAAACAATTATTGTTGTCCAATGGTGTGACGGAATGTCCTGTGGTGTGACAAACTGAATTATAAGTGGAAAAGGCATTTTAATGCACAAATTAATGTAAAAAGTGTTGAATAGTATAATAATGATATCAGCACTATGCACATATAAGGATGAAATGAAGCTTCATTAGGTTTTATACTAATTATAATGAATATAATCCAGAAGTTTGGGCAAAGTCCCTATGTGTACATCTTATAGTAGGATAATAACATGATTGTGAATTTTTATTGGTTACTTTTGATGCGGGAATATAGTTAGGACAAATTGATAAGTATTGTGCATATTTGTCTTATCTGTCACACAATCTCTGAATTAAATATTAACATTAAAAATGTTGTCACACCGATGGACAATATGTGGGACTACCACACAAAAAAAGTTAATAAAATGCGAAATAAATAAGGAATTCGAACGGGACACATTCAGTTTTGCGTTTTTCACATATTAAGCAAAATAATTATACATTTTAAGAATATATATTTTTTTACACTTTGGATTTGAGTTCATGTCAACCACCCAGATATATTCGTCTATATTCGTCATTCAAAAAGGGAAACCGACGCTGCCGGGTGCAGATACACACATACCATAAACAAAACAGTGCGTGCTTACCGTTTTAAATATCAATCCTGCGAAACACTTTCTTTATTCCACTCCGCTCGTGTTAATATTGAAATATTCGCCAAGGAACACTCAGGTAAGGTGACGTAACATAAGAACAGCCTTCTATCTGTAGAGTTTTGCTATTATTCTCATGCATTGACTTTTTCATTAAGCTGAACAGCCAATCAGAGTTCCCTCTTTCACCGACGGCCCGACGCCGATTCAACACGTCGAATCGACTGAAACAAAGCCGACGAGGACCAATTTCAGCCGACGGCACGGAACCGTGCGGAACACAACTTAGTCGGCCGACGCACAAAAACTGCCCGACGGCCGACCGTCGGCTTGGTGTGTTCCAGGCTTAAAACAGAAATTAGAGTTCAATAATTAACGTTATATCAGATAATGAAATACGGTTTTATACTGTAAATTTCTGGCAACCACAGCTGCCAGTTTTTTACCATTAATTTAATGTAATTTATTTTAGTGTATATATGATAAAAAGGCATAGTTGATTCTTGACCCTGATCATGGTTTGTTGGCAGCATTAGAGTTGCATATCACTTTCCCATGTTCTTATAGACACTTTTGACCATGAAGATTGTTATAGAATATCTAAATGCAGCTTTAATGGCTTCATGAAACTCAAATTACAATGTCACACACACAGAAGGGAACAGACAGATGGTAAGGTGAAATGTTTTATTCAAGTAAAAGCAGAGTGATGAGACAACAGCGTGAACCAGACGATGGTGAAAGGATGGTGACTTGATGAAGATTTAGCTGGCGATGACTGAAGTGGAAACTCTGTACAGGTGAAGGATGAACACGATGACTGGGGATCGGGATGACGAACAGGAGACAGACGGAAGACAGAAGACTTGACAGAACGATCTCAGGTGAGTGTTCAGGTAAGGAGTCTGACTGTTTACGTAGCAGTAACGCTGACGAGACCAGACACTGATGTGAATGTGATGAAGGTTGATATTGGCTGTGTTGATGAGGGAGTGCAGGTGCATGTCTGTGTGTGGTGATGGCTGACTGAGTGCAGGTGGGGACCAGAAGGGATGCTGGAAAGTGTAGTGAGCAGAGTTGGTGAGTGAGCTGGTGACTGTGACAGTACTTCCCCCTCCCGGAAAAGCGCGACCTCGCACAACAAATGGTCCAGTGGGAAGGATCATGATCCATGGTGGAGCCGATGGAGGGAGGAGCCATGGAGGCTGAAGGGCTGAGGACTTCAGGGAGGCGAGTGACGGAAGCAGAACCAGTGGGAGAGGATGACAGGGTGGAGACGGAGGTCTGACTCTGACGGGCCATGGTGAAACTGAGGATTCAAAGGGACATGGGGAAGCCAATGGTACTTGCAACTGAGGTGAAGGCGGGGACTCAGAAGGGTGCGGTGGAGAAGGAGTGACAGATGACCAAGGAGGAGCTGAAGGGAGTGAGGAATCCAATGGAGCCTGGGGGACGAAGAGACAAGGTGGAGCCAGAGGAGTGCAGTCCAGATGTGAGGGCAGGTCGACGAATGACCATGGCGAATCCGGGAGGACAAGGGAGTCAGGTGAAGCTGGAGCACTGATGGGCCACGGTGGAGACGAGGAAGGAGGGAGCCAAGGCTGAATACGTTTCTTTCTTCTGTTGAAAATGAAAGTTGTTTTGAAGAATGAGGGTAACCAAACAGTTGCTTTTTTTGTTCATCACAATAAATAAATGAAAT
This sequence comes from Tiaroga cobitis, assembly GCA_030578255.1. NCBI lineage: Eukaryota > Metazoa > Chordata > Actinopteri > Cypriniformes > Leuciscidae > Tiaroga > Tiaroga cobitis. The sequence goes on along the minus strand of CM060595.1, from coordinate 29,729,956 downwards.
ACCGATTTGGAGCAACATTAGAGTAAGTAAATAATGCCAGAAATTAAATTTTTGGGTGCATCTAATAGACACATATGACCCTATTTTCTCTCAAATGTGTGCTTTTAGTTTAGACATAACCAACTGTGTTTATGTTAACCTTGTGTATATTTGACAGTATTAGCGCAATAAGACTTGAAAGATAACAGTCCAGTAATCAGGCGCTGTTTGACGTTTTAGTGTGTGTGCTTCGGACGCTCTCAGAAAAGCTCATGTTAGTTAGAACCGCGCAACAGCATGCGAATGAAACGTTTAACCGGCAAAGCTTTAATGCACAGGCAAATAATGAACTTTCATGAATTGCAGTATCCCGTGAGTGTAACTCAACCTCTGAGTTAACATGTGATGTGTGAATGTATGTCGCGTTGAGTATGTTGAGATGGAGGCGCCAGAGCTGAACTGATAGAATGCACTAGCAGGATTCGATATTTCTTCAAAAGCAGATCGTGGAGGTTAATCGTCCATGATCAAAAACCGTGATATCACACACCCCTACTCCATACAGATTATTGCCCACATTTTGACCAAAAAACAAAACACAACTGTATATAGACCATTTAATAAACAACATAGCCCAAAATAGTAAGAATGCAGCCCTGAATGCAGCCCCTGCAGCATGAGTTATTCAGATGAGGATGATTTAACCAAGCTGACAACAGTATGACACCCCTCATGTCACGTGTTGATCTAAACCAGGGGTGCCCAATCCTGCTCCTGCCGATCGACTGTCCTGCACAGTTCATCTCCAACCCTAAGCAAACACACCTGCCTTTAATTTTCAAGTGATCCTAAAGGCGTGATTTTTTTTTTCCCAAACCACTTCAGCGGAAATTCCGCCCTGCAGCCGATTTCATTGGTTTAGGTTACAGTGACAGGTAGGTTTAGGGATCAGTGTTTGGTGTAGGCAATCAGTACAGTGATTGACATGACCAATGAAAACGTTAGAATCAGCTGCAGGGCGGGATTTCCACTGAAGTGGTTTTGGGGGAAAAAAATCACGCATCCTAAAGACCTTAATTGGTTGCTTCAGGTGTGTTTGATTAGGGTTGGAGATGAACTGTGCAGGAAACAATACCGTTTTCATGCATACTTGACCTGTAGTGCTGAACCGGAAATAAAGTGACTGAGTTCACCCCCAGTAAAATGACTGTTGTGTATGTGACATGGTGTCAGAACAGAAGTAAGTCTATCGTTAATTTAATACACAAGGAGTAGAAAATTGTACGGCGGCCGATTATTTTCCAAAGGAGGTTCTACACTATAAGCCACCCGAGCCGTTTGATTTCGACTGTCCTAATGTGAGCGCCGCGTGGATGAAGTGGCAGCAACGTTTCGCCCTGTTCCTCACAGCATCGGGAAACAGTGACGCATCTCCAGCGAAAAAGGTTGCTATTTTGCTCACGATACTGGGAGAGAGAGGATATTATATATATATATAGTAACTTTAGGTGGGCACCGGCTGAAGGTGATAGAGACGCGGAAAATCATAATGACTTTGATACTGTGCTCAGAAAATTAGAGCAGTATTCCAACACGAGGAATCCAGTAATGGCTCAGCGTGCACAGTTTTGGTCATACCAGAGACCTGAAGGCCAGGGTTTAGAAGCATTCGTGAATGATCTCAGGACGATGGCAAGTAACTGTCAGTTTACTGATTTAGAGACCACGCTATGGGACAAATAATTTTTTTCCATAAAAGATCCGGCAATGAAAATAAAAGTAATGGGTGATGATGGCAATGCATCCCTTGAAGTAGTGACACAGCGAATGCGCACGTTTGAGAGCGCTAAGCGGGAACTTGATATGATACAAGGCAAGTCGCCGCAAACCCCTGACAAGTCAGTTCACACTCTAAACACCTACACGCGAGGCAGAGACCGTGGATGTTATCGAGGACGAGGGAAACAGCGCGTGCAGTCAGCACAAGCTAGTAACCACCTGCAGAGTGGAACTACCGCTAAAGCAACACAGCACATGTCCAACGCATGCAGCAGATGTGGTACAATGCATCAACCTCGCAACTGCCCTGTGTTTGGTAAGGAGTGTCGTCGCTGTAAGAAATTAAACCACTTTGCAGATCTATGTCAAGCCAGAATGCTAGCTATAGCAGAGGTCGTGGTCGTGGAGCATCAACTGTGCACACAGTGGAGTCTGATTTCGAACATTTCTTTATAGACTCAATGACACATGATCTCAGTGATCCCTGCTGGTATGAAGAGGTAATTGTTAATTAGGATGTAAGACTGGAAAAAACTGGTTGAAGAGATAGACCTCACCACTGGTCTATGAGATGAAGGACCTTGGCAAATTACCATTTGAACTCTCACACACACTTCTTCCCTACATCCCCACTCTTGCAGAGATCACCCAAACTCACTTAAGAATCTTTATGGTTTTAATTTGGACAAATATCATACAGTTTTATACATGTGTTTATTATTATTTGAAATGTCTACAAGTGTGACTGGTACAAGTGTCCTATTTCCAAATAATTAAAACAAAAGGTAATAAGGTTAAGAGTTTTTAGATAACATACATACAAAGGAGGGTGGATGGGTAAACCCTCCTGCTCTCAGAAGGTGTGAACTCAATGCTAATTTCCACTGTTAGCAAATGGTACCATGTAAGTCAACTTCTACCCCCAGTAAGTCTGGGGGGGTGAACATAGTAAATTTCCACTGTAAACTCATGTTTACATATGAAATTAGGTCTGGCGATATAATGAAATGCAGCAGAGGGATCAGGGCCTTTCTGTATCTCAGATCAGCCCGTAAATGCTGAGTCGCCGAGATATTCATAATGTCGGGTAAAAGATTTTCCTCTTTGTTCTAGAACATTTGATGGTTTGCATTGATTATCTTTCAATTGATTATGAAATTGTAATGATACATTTACCTGACATAATAAATTGTTATATTTGATCATTCTAACAGACTTTGACTTTATTTTCATTAGAGTTAAAAGGAATAGTCAAACATTCACGTATATTTAATGATGCACAGATATCACTGAAAAACCTTTTCATTTATGGAGTCAGGTGAAATAACAAGTTAATACATAAGATAAAATGTATTGCATTTAATTAAAAATCCCTTTGCCATGACAAAAGACGGAACACACGTGAGACCTTTACCTCTAATCGAATACAGCCATTGGATCGAATTAGACGGCCTTACAAGGACAAGATTAAAATTAAGCTAGATACAGGAGCAGATATATGCCACTGTCACAGTTCAGACAGCTAACAAAATACACCAGCATCCCTGTTTACAAGTCTTCAGCTAGACTGTCAGGATATGGAAAGCACAGCATAGAGCACATAGGAAAAGTTAATCTAAAATGCTCGACGGGCAAGGGTGCTCAAGCAAGCTATGACTTTTTCCTCACTACTGAAAATGGACCAACCATGTTAGGTCCTCAAGCGTGCTCTGCTTTTCGACTCATTCAAAGAGTAGACAACATTGAAAAATCACTAACTCAAGAAGATCTGATTGAACTGATGTGTTTAGTGGTCTTGGGAAATTCACAGAACCATATGACATTAAGTTGAAGCCCAATGTGTCACCTGTTATTCACCCGCCGCGCAGAGTGCCTTTGAGTCTACATAATCGTCTTAAAGGAAAACTTGATGATATGGAAGCAGTCCGCGTCATCCGTAAAACATCAAAACCCACAGACTGGGTCAACAGTAGGGCTGAAACAACTAATCGATTTAATCGATTAAAATCGATTATTAAAATAGTTGTCAACGAATGTCATTATCGATTAGTTGGTCTACTTATTGGTTGAAACGGGCCAATCATGATGCTCTCTGTCTTACATGCGCTGCGCTTCATGAGACACACGCAAGGTCTCTCTCCCTTCGCCGATCTGTTGTGCACGCAGAGACCGAGATCTTGTTTACAGTCTATGTTTGGAGCACAGTCTCTTCTGTCTAGCATGCGCGCTCTTGCTCACGCGCTCTAGATTCCGGGAGTTTAAACTAATTTGCAGGCATCAGGGAGCCGCTATCAATATGCGGGAGACTCCCGGATCTTCCGCGAGACTTGGGATGTCTGTATTTTGTCTCGAGCATCAGGTTGCGCAATCAGTTCGCTCGCAACATAAGTGATGGATTAAAATAGCGCTACCGCAGAAATAGGTTAAATTAAAACGGTGTTTACAAAGTGAAGCACTAAATATAAAGGCAGTTAATTACAGCAGCAGTAAAAGATTGTTTTTAGTCACTGTACTCAGTGGTTTTAAGCGAATGCTTGTGCACTAATGCATAATTTTTCCTGTCCTTTTAATCAACCCTGTTAGCTTGCTGCGTACCTCCATTCCGTTCTTTTTATAGCATTTTTCTAATATTAAGTTTTAATTGTTTTTCAAACGCGATACCGCGGCTCTATGTTCACACGCTTGTTTTCAGTCTTTCTATATTTATTTTGTCTATTATCCTTATAATTCCATTAATTTAAAATAAAAATTAAATGAATTATATATTTGAGATGTTTTTAGTTTATATCTTCACATCTGAACAACATGTCTGTGTAAATTTGTTTTAACAAAAATTACTAAAACATATGTTGGATATAATTTTTAATTAATTTTACATTAATCATGGTTGTCAACTTGCCCTTAGCAATTATCATTAAAAACAAAGCAAATATTGATATTAGTAAAACTCAATGTGTGGCTTTTGCACTTTTTAAAGTACACTTTTACACATAAATACCCTTGTGGCGAGCAGGACGAGGCCGAGGGACGTGAGAGGCCGGTGGCGTGAGTGATAATGAACGACACCTGTGAGACGCACCGGTCTCGCATCTCTCACGTCCCTCGGCCTCGTCCTGCTCACCACAACCCTGATTTAGGGTTTTATTTAGTTATAATAAACAAAAAAATCAAATTGGGATTTTTATCCGATTAATCGATTAATCGAAAAAATAATCGTCCGATTAATCGATTATCAAAATAATCGTTAGTTGCAGCCCTAGTCAACAGTCTTGTGGCAGTGGAGAAGAAAGATGGCTCACTTCGTTTATGCCTTGACCCTAAAGATCTGAATCGCGCCATTAGAAGGGAACACTTCATGATCCCAACCAGCTCTGATGTGATCAGCCAGATGTCAAGGAAAATAATGTTCACGGTGCTTTATCAGATAAGTTCATACTGGCAAGTTCCACTCACTGAAGCCAGTGCAGACCTGTGCACATTCAATACTCCCTTTGGGCGATATTCCTTCCAGCGAATGCCATTCGGAATATCATGCGCCAGCAAAGTCCTACAGCGAAGAAACCAGATGGTTTTTGGGGACATCCCAGACGTGCATATTATAGCAGATGATTTGATTGTCACCTCACTAGATGAGAAACAACATGACAAGACATTACATGATGTGATGCAGCGAGCTAAATCCATGGCCTGTAAGTTCAACAAGGAAAAGATCAAATTCAAGAGGTCTGAACTTGTGTACATGGGCCATGTGATCAGCAAGGAAGGTCTGAAGCCCGACGAGTCAAAAGTGACAGCCATAACTGACATGCCTGACCCAACTTCAAAAGAGGATCTTCTAAGGATCATGGGCATGATCAATTACTTGTCACAGTTCATTCCTAATCTGTCCACAACGACAACGCCACTATGTAGTCTACTCAAGAAAGATACAGAAAGGACATGGGAACCGCAGCATGCAGCAGCTCTCAAGATGTTGAAAACACTTATCAGCAGCAAGCCAGTGCTCAAGTTTTTGACATAACCAAAGACACTGTGATACAGTATGACGCGTCATCAACCTGTCTTGGAGCCTGTTTGCTGCAGGATAGTCATCCCATTGCATATACATCTCGTTCTCTGACCACATCAGAACAAAATTACTCTCAAATTGAAAAGGAGCTGCTGGCAATCTGTTTCCCAACTGAAAAGTTCAACCAGTATGTGTATGGCAGACCAGTGACAGTACAGTCCGACCACCGCCCGCTCGAGATGATTACCAGGAAGCCACTGCACAAGGCTTCACCAAGGCTCCAGCAAATGATGTTGAAATACAACATTGATGTGAAGTACCACCCTGGAAAACATATGTACATTGCGGAAACCTTAAGCCGAGCGTATCAGACCAGTGATGCTACATCTTCAAACATAGAGGATGCCAACAGCTACGAGTACACAGCATTACTGAGGTACTACCTATGAGTAGCCAAAGAATTGAAAAGATCCAGCAAGCATCAGCCAGTGACCCGACTCTCCAGGCAGTAAGAGCAATGAGTCAGAGAGGTTGGCCGTCTTACAAGGCAAGTGTACCTCCCCTAGCGCAACAGTTTTGGCAGGTAAGAGATGAAGTATACATTGAACATCGACTTATTTTTTGTAGGGGACAGAGTAGTAATCCCAGAGTCTATGTGACAGGAGATTATTTCCGCCCTATATGACACTCATATAGGCATTGAGAAGTGCAAAACCAGGGCCAGAGCTACCATGTATTGGCCTGGGATGTCTAGGGACATTCAAGATGCAATTGCTCGTTGCAGTGTGTGTGCAAAATTTCACAGAAGCAACACCCAGGAGCCAATGTTGCCACATGAAGTGCCAGACCGTCCATGGGCTAAGCTGGGTTCTGACATATTTACTTATAATGGAACAGATCACCTACTCGTCGTTGATTACTTCTCTAAGTACCCTGAAGTGGTGAGTCCGAGAACCAAGACAGCACAAGAGATCATCAACAAGCTGAAGTCTCTTTTTGCCAGGCATGGAGTGCCGGACATGCTGGTGAGTGACAATATGCCAGCTGCCAGTCATGCTTTTCGCCAGTTTGTCGCAGACTGGAACTTTAACCTGGTGACGTCTAGTCATACATATCCTCAGTCTAATGGACAGAGTGTTATGTGGGTGAGGAAGGATGAACCCAATAGCAGACAGTAGTCAAGGCAACACGATTTATTAAACAAATAACTGGGAAAACAAAGCCCACGAGGGGGCAAAACAGACAGGACTATGAGGACTAACTAGACTGAGACAGATAACTATAAGAACACAAATAACCTTTACAGGCAATAGCGCAACAGGACTAAAACTCTTGACGAGGGGGCAAAACAGACAGGACTATGAGGACTAACTAGACTGAGACAGATAACTATAAGAACACAAATAACCTTTACAGGCAATAGCGCAACAGGACTAAAACTCTTGACAAGATACTCACAGACTCTGACAAGGGTTTGACAAGGATTAACACTCAGGTAACATTCACAATGAACCGACAAAAGACAGCAGATACAAGAGGATTAAATAGGGAACACTAATGACGAGGACAGGTGAAACTGACTAGACAATAATCACGAGACGAGGATAACAAGGGGGCGGGGTAATGAGACGAGACAACGCAAGCACATGGCCCAAACAAATGGCCATGTGCTGCACATGAAACATGGGTCTGCCATGATCCTGCCACACGACCAGTGATAACAAAGACAAGATGGCAAAATCATGACACAGAGTGAGAGGTTTGTGCAAACAATAAAACAGCTAATGAGAAAAGCAGAAGAGGATGGCAAGGACATCTACAAGTGCCTGCTTGATCTCCAAGACAGTCCTATAAGTGGTCTCCAAGTCACAATTGCTTATGGGTCGCCGTCTCAAGTCGATCTTGCCTGTAACCTCTCGTACACTGATGCCTCAAGCCACGGTGCAAGGTAGAGATGAGTTGGTGGCTCGACAACAACAGATGGCACACTACTATAACTAGGGCTGGGTATCGTAGCAAAATGTTCGATACCGATACCGATACCTTGACTTCGATACCGGTTCCTGAACGATACTTTTTTCGATACCAATTTTATGTAGCCAGTTGTAACAATATAACATTACCTAATTTTTATTTTTTTTCAGTTTGTTGACTTTTTTACACATATTTTGAGTATGTAAAAAAGCACCAATGCTAAAGTTTTCTGTTTCCTAATCATTTAACAACATGTATTCTTTACTTCAATGAGCTCATTGTTTCTGCCTTAACTTAATGCATTGTTTAACAATGAAACTGAATGAAAATTAATTGAAATGCATTACACTGTCACCTCTGATAACAGATCACTCTAAATTAATTTAGACACATGCATTTTCTGTAAAGCTGCTTTGAAACAATATGTATTGTGAAAAATGCTATACAAATAAATGTGAATTAAATTAGATGTAGGCTACTGGGAGGCGGGATATATGCCTCGCGCTCAGCACACATGAAGCTGCCGCAAAGCACTGGCAAAAGTAGCCTAATGATTATGGATGTGTCGGGAAACAATAGCAAGGAGATATTTTAATTGTTTATTAATGAACAAGTGTTTACTAATGGTGTGTTCACACAGAACGCGAATTTAATTATTTGCGCAAGTAGATTACAGACAAAGTCAATGCAAAGACGCGAATAGACGCATCATTCGCGCCGGGCGTCACGAATGACGTGCGCGTTTGCCGCGAACGTCTTCCGCGCAAGTTGAAAAATTTGAACTCGAGCGGAAGATTCAAGCGTCTAACTAGACCACAGTCTATGAACTAGACGCGATAGACGCGTATTTGACGCTCTATTCGCGTTCGGTGTGAACACACCATTACTCTCAAGTGTATTCTGTGCCTTATCAGATTTACCGTGTTGGTCTTGGCAGCAATTATCTTGTCGAAAATATTGCATCGCGTGCTTCTGTCATCGAGTCTGACACATAGGTACACTTTGGATCATTTCCACATATTTTTTATCTATCTGGATTGGGGCGCTTACACACACACACACACACACTACAGCCTCACGTCTATGGCCAGCCGCGTAAACTAGTGTTTTTCCGCCACAGCCAATCATGCTGCATGCTTATTGTTTCACTGACGTTGACGAGATTAACCACTTGGGTACCGAAATTTGGTACCGAAAAACAAGACATGTTTCGATACTCGGTAGTATCGAAGCAATTCGGTCGGAACCTAAAAAGTACCGAACTCGGTACCCAGCCCTAACTATAACCGGGGAAAGAGAGAACTGCCTTCCCTGCAACCTGGTGAAAGCTGCCGCATCAGACAAGGCCGCGTGTGGAACTGAGCAGTTGTGGTACAACCTCATACCACCCCTCGATCATACACTGTCATGACAGAAAATGGAACCACCTATCGACGCAACAGAATTCGCCTGTCTGCTGATCCTGACAAATAAGCACTTCAAGTGACACCGGACATTGCTGACCCAGACTGCGCACCTACAGAGCAGATGGAGACACGAGTGTCCCCTACAAATAGTGGGTTGCTCAAGGCATCCTCATAGCTGCCAGTGTCAGTCTGTGAGCACCCAGCCAGGGCAAGATGTTTGCCAAAGAGATTTGATGACTATGTTATGCACAAGTAAAGCTTAAATATTGTACATATGTTAGTAGCTATATGTTCAAGTCTTAGCACTGGTATTAATATTCAAGTTAGTGACTTTAGACCAGTTAAGCTACATTTATACCCAACTGTTGACTTAAAAGACATTATGTCCTCACGCAAGATCTGAGGTTAGGATTTTGCTAAGAGATATTTTGGTTCATTATGTTTATTGAACAGGATATGCACTATACGTTACTACTGTAAGTATACAGTGAGAGTGTAATTGTGACTAAGCATATGCAATTTAGTAATAACGACAAATAAGACTTGTGGTGGGATATGTTGAAAACTTTATAAGCTGAGGGTTTGTGTTTAAAAGGGGAGATGTCACATGTTGATCTAAACAATACCGTTGTCATGCATACTTGACCTGTAGTGCTGAACTGGAAATAAAGTGAATGAGTTCACCCCCAGTCAAGTCAAGTCATCTTCATTTATATAGCGCTTTTAACAATGGATTGTTTCAAAGCAGCTTTACAGAGAATATAATTTAAGGTAACAGATTGTTTTGGCGTTATAAGCGGTTCTTGAATAATGTTATTTCCAGCTAAAGTTAACTTTGATTGATTCACCTCTGTCGAAATGATCAGACTTTAAACGCGAACCTGTGATTAACGCTGACGGCGTTCACATGCTCATTCAGAATTGATACTATAGTTATGTGCTTTTGAAAATATGTGCGCAGGTTTGTAATTCCATACAACCCAGCCTAAACAAACTACTTGTCTTGCCTATAAATTTTGATACAGAATTTTGTTTTATTTTATCACTATGCGAGCCGAAATTCACGACGCTTTATCTGTAGAGTGGGAAAGGGATCCTCCATAGGGAGAGGATAGTGGATACTTCAGCACTGCATTGTCATCGGGTCCAGGCGGATCTCCTTCGTCAGATCTGGATACGGCCTAGATCCGGCAGGCTGCAGGAAAACCTTGGGATAAACAAAGACACTAATATTAGCGTAGATGCCGTTCTTCTTATGATGTAGCGAGTACATCAAGATTTAAGGGAAGTGTTCCCAGTTCCGGCTGACCTAATCTATGCAGCCTAACATTGAATTATAGAAGTCTATAATGTATTATGTGTATGCTAGGTCAAAGAGATGTGTTTTTAGTCTAGCTTTGATCTGACAGAGTGTGTCTGCTTCCCGGACAATGGTAGGAAGACTGTTCCAAAGTTTTGGTGCTAAATAGGAAAAGGATCTACCGCCTGCAGTCGATTTAGATATTCTAGGTATTATCAACTGGCCGGAATTTTGAGATCGCAATAGACGTGAAGGACTATAATGCGTTAAGAGCTCGCTCAAGTACTGCGGAGCTAAACCATTTAGTGCTTTGTAAGTAATCAACAATATTTTAAAATTTATACGATGTTTAATAGGGAGCCAATGCAGTGTTGACAGAACCGGGCTAATATGGTCATATTTCCTGGTTCTGGTAAGAACTCGAGATGCGCCGTTTTGAACTAGCTGTAGTTTATTTATTAAGCGTGCAGGGCAACCACCTAGTAGAGCATTAAAATAATCTAGCCTTGAGGTCATGAACGCATGAACTAATTGTTCCGCATTTCCCAATGAGAGCATATGGCGTATTTTAGATATATTTTTAAGATGGAAAAATGCTGTTTTACAGATACTAAACACGTGGCTTTCAAAAGAAAGGTTGGTATCAAAGAGCAGTAAAATGACTGTTGTGTATGTGACACCTCAGCAACAACAGATGAAAGGAGATTAAAGTCTGTCTGTTTACAGAAACAAAATGTGTTTTATCTGTCTTTTTAAATTAGATAGGCCTACAGTAGCTCATTGAAATGCTACACTTGGGTTCAGCTGCATACAGCACGCAAGCTCTTATCAGTAAACAAGCCCCACTTGTGACCTCCCTCTAAGCTCTTTAAAGTCAGCCTTGTCTTCTGTAGTGCATTTTATTAGTATTTAGCAAAAACAAAAAACAATGACTTAATACAGCGACAACCTTATTTATTTTTATACCCTGTATTTGGACCAAGGACCTATAGATCACGAGGTCCATTTTATGCACTTTCACCACCCCACCTGATGTTATTTAAATGACAACAGGGCAAACAGAATATCTGAACAGGACGAATATCATATATCAACCTATATGAATACAAATGAGCTGCTCAACAGCATGGCATAGTCCATATATTTGGGCCAGGGAAAATTTGATTCTTCCCCCTGGCATCCTTGAACGAACGGGTTCATTTAACCCACTACAAAATGTGTGAAGTCACACTTTCTGCTTCCTGTAGTGACCACTCACATGGTGTTTGCATAGTTTAGCACAGCTGAAGTTAAATAAATGCAACATTTTTCAAATACACAGACGTTTCAGATGCGTTTCCATTTAATACTTTATGTACAGCTTAATACAGCGTCTGTTTGAACAAGATTAAGTTCAACTAACATAAGTCTATACTATTTAAATATAAATATAAATAATGTAGTGGGGTCTACGTTTTAAAAAAAAAAACAGTTTTATTTTGATAAACATGACACATATAACATCGCGGCTACATGAAAAGAGCTTTTACTGTTATTAAAAAACAAATTTGTGAACATTATTGGAACTGAAGGTGTTCGAATAAACACGTAACACACGTGAAGGTTGTCATGCGGTGGATTTGGCCAATCGTGGAACAGCTGTGTCGTCATCAGAGCTCGTGTAGCCACTCTGGAGAAGCTGCGCCGAATGAATCAGCTGGCTGCTCTCGAATCGCTCTTGCGGTATGATGCGATACGTTAGTCAGGTGGTGTCGGCGCTGTCTCAAGTCGGACACAATTTCTAACCGGCATGCACTGCTTCAAGTCAGCTGGCGATCGGTCTGCACAGCGTTGTATGAAGTCGAACGAGCCTTATGACAACATAGGACACATGACAAAGGGGAGCACATGACGAAACCAGGAACATGACTGAGCATGAATTACAAAATAAAAGACATGAACAGTGGTAGTGTATAAAATCAAATTGTACAGTAAACCTATTTCTCGATGTTAGATAAAAAGTTAGTGATAGGTATATTCATTCTCTTTTAAGCAGAATGTAATGTTTTTAATATCAAGAATACCTTTCCTTAATGAGCCTCTTCATCAATTAAACCAATATGGAGTTCTAAGTAGTACTAACTGTTGTTATTTGCCACTTCAATGACCACTGTAAAAAAAAAAAAAAAAAAACTGCTGTTCCTGGATAAAGTTATGCATGAGGAATGTCAGAGATAATGCTGTCCATTGGTTATACTTATGGTTTAACATGAGGCAGCAGCCTCTGCAGCCGTGCAGTCTGGAAACTTCCACACACCTGCCAGCTTATTCAGTCCTGTCAACGGACACATGGAGAAAGCCTGCTACAAAATAAGGCATGTTCTTCACATCTCACCAGTCAACAAGCACTTTGTGGTTTACATCCCAAAATAGCCTTTCAAATCTCACTAACACAAACCTTGGATTTTTCCAGAAAGACTTGACAGGTGTTTTCAAAACGAGTCTTTGCCAGTCGTTTAGAAGGGTACGATTAGCCTACAGTAACCTACAGAAAATCTGAGCTGTTTAAGGAAAGAGTTTGACTTTGAGAAGTAATATTCTATTGCAATGCTTCAGTAACTGGAATGTTTTATCTGCTTGCCAAAATACAATTTTTAGTTAGTACAAAAACAGCAAATTCTGCAACCGAAAAGTTCAATATTATATTGAAAATCATGGCATCCCTAGTTCCCACGGCTCTTGGCCCCACCCTAATTGCCACAACAACCATATGGTCAGAGACTACAAATATGGCTCTATGGTTTATATGAGGTTATAAATTACATTTTTTCTTCTTTCCGGCTTTGCAATGTTTTATACATGTCGCCTACTCAAATGAAAACACTTCCAACATGACTGCACATTTGCGGCGCCATCACCCAGCCATATCACTGTCTGAAAGCTGGATAGCAGAGCAGGTAATACAGTCACATCCAAAAAGCAACAGTCCCTGGCTGATTCCGTCCAGCACAAGAATACATACTCAACTGGTTCTGAGAGACACAAAAAATAAATGCAGTGGGGATGTTCATTGCCAAAGATTTGTAGCCGTTTTCTGTGATTGGAGATGAATGAAAGCGCTAAACCGAAAGCGCTTGATCTGCATTACAGACTACCGTCTCACACTTTTTTCAGCGCCGAGGTAATTCCCGACCTCTATGACAAGACACGCAACTGTCACGACCACGGGTGGATGAAGACCAAGATCAGGTGAAGATACTAAATAACAAGGTTTTTATTTAAAGATCAAGAAGATCACCAAACAGAGAGCGTGTGCTCAAACAATAACCAGCAATGACCAGATGAGGGTGATGAGAAGCAGGTGCAGGTGATGATGACAGGATTCTGGGAAGTGTAGTGCAGAGACAGATGAGGAAGACAGACGGTGGAAGTGACATAACTCCCCCCTCCCACTAGGAGGGTAGGCATCCTGGAGTCCGTGACGGAAAGGTGGACCGGGTGCAGCTGGACGGACTCCAGGATGGTCCAGGCGTCAATGGCAGAGCAGACTGGTCAGGGGGCCATGGCGGAGTAGGAGACCACCCCTCGGGCGGCCCTGGCGTAGACGACCCCTCGGGCGGCCCTGGCGTAGACGACCCCTCGGGCGGCCCTGGCGGAGACGACCCCTCGGGCGGCCCTGGCGGAGACGACCCCTCGGGCGGCCCTGGCGGAGACGACCCCTCGGGCGGCCCTGGCGGAGACGACCCCTCGGGCGGCCCTGGCGGAGACGACCCCTCGGGCGACCCTGGCGGAGACGACCCCTCGGGCGGCCCTGGCGGAGACGACCCCTCGGGCGGCCCTGGCGGAGACGACCCCTCGGGCGGCCCTGGCGGAGACGACCCCTCGGGCGGCCCTGGCGGAGACGACCCCTCGGGCGGCCCTGGCGGAGACGACCCCTCGGGCGGCCCTGGCGGAGACGACCCCTCGGGCGGCCCTGGCGGAGACGACCCCTCGGGCGGCCACGGCGGAGAGGACCCTTCGGGCGGCCACGGCGAAGGCGTATAGCCCCCCCCCCCCCCCAAATTTTCTTGGGGGGAACAGACACCGGCTCAGGAACAGACACCGGCTCTGCTGTGCAGACGGGACGTGAACAGTCTCTGGCTGGGAAGGCAGGACGTGAACAGTCTCTGGCTGGTCAGACGGGACGTGACTCCTCCACGCATGCAGTACCGCCACTGCATTAAAGAGGAAGACAGCCCTCTGGGCCGTGGCAGGACTGATGTGAAGCACAGGCTCGACGTGGCTCACGTGAAGCGCTGGCTCGGCAGGCGTGACGTGAAGCTCTGGCTCGGCAGGCACGACGTGAAGCTCTGGCTCTGAGCTGGACGGGACCACAGGAACTGGGACCACCGGATATCGGAACCACTGGACTTGGGACCACCGGGTAGGCAACAGGCACTGGCTCAGCTGACTCTGGATCGGCTGGTGTTACAGTGAGGGAGGAACCACAAACCCAAAGAGCTCTGTCCATAAACTCACTAAAAGGTCGATTTAAGTCCTTGAGCAGCAGTATCTGGGCTAGTGGATCATCAAGTTCTCTCCAGAACCGTTGCTTTAAAAACTCCTCCTCCCAGTAAACATCCTGATGCAGATGCAGGTAAATTTCAACAAATTCCTCCAATGAAACCCCATTCTGATCAAACAGAAATGCGTCCATAGCGTCGTCCTCCATTATTTTGGTTGGCTGGTTATTCTGTCACGACCACGGGTGGATGAAGACCAAGATCAGGTGAAGATACTAAATAACAAGGTTTTTATTTAAAGATCAAGAAGATCACCAAACAGTGAGCGTGTGCTCAAACAATAACCAGCAATGACCAGGAGTGAGAGGGGAACTTAAATACACAGATAATGACTAGGACAACAGGTGACGGTGATGATGATGATGATAAGGGAGGATGAGAAGCAGGTGCAGGTGATGATGACAGGATTCTGGGAAGTGTAGTGCAGAGACAGATGAGGAAGATAGACGGTGGAAGTGACAGCAACACTGTTGTATTTTTATGTATATATTTATTTAATATTATACAGTACACTAGGAATGTGTACAAGTGGATTTTATTTGCTTTTAAGTAAAATAAAGAAAGAGTATTGCAATAAAAATAGTATTTTTTTCTTAACCTCTTACTGTTCCTGTCGCCTAAGCATAGGATAACAAAAAAAAAAACTGATGTGCCAAGCCATCAGAACCGAACCGAAAACCGTGGTTAAAAAACCTGGCCTAACTGTATTGTTGTATCCCTAATTGGAACGTAGCGAGGCAGGTGGCGTGAGTGCTAATAAATTATGACCATAATACACCAGTTTCGAGTCCCACGGAGGAGCTCCGGAAGGATAAAAGGAGGAGTGAGTGACAACAGTGCAAGATGAGAGAGGACCAGGCCTAGGAAATGTATGTTGTGTTTTATGATGCAGCTGTATATTTCTTCAAAACCCAACGAAACTTACCAATTCACAAAATTAACGGAATGCATAGCTGATATAAAAAATTGGATGACAAGTAATTTCCTACTACTAAATTCTGAAAAGACAGAGATTCTAATTATTGGACAAAAAACTTCCACACGTAATAACCTAGAATACTGTCTAACACTTGATGGCTGCTCTGTCAAGTCTTCGTCGTCGGTTAGGAACCTGGGTGTGCTCTTTGATACCAACCTTTCTTTTGAAAGCCACGTGTCTAGTATCTGTAAAACTGCATTTTTCCATCTTAAAAATATATCTAAAATACGCCATATGCTCTCATTGGGAAATGCGGAACAATTAGTTAATGCGTTCATGACCTCAAGGCTAGACTATTGTAATGCTCTACTGGGTGGTTGCCCTGCAGGCTTAATAAATAAACTACAGCTAGTTCAAAACGCCGCAGCTCGAGTTCTTACCAGAACCAGGAAATATGACCATATTCGCCCGGTTCTGTCAACACTGCATTGGCTCCCTATTAAACATCGTATAAATTTTAAAATATTGTTGATTACTTACAACGCACTAAATGGTTTAGCTCCGCAGTACTTGAGCGAGCTCTTAACGCATTATAGTCCTTCACGTCTATTGCGATCTCAAAATTCCGGCCAGTTGATAATACCTAGAATATATAAATCGACTGCAGGCGGTAGATCCTTTTCCTATTTAGCACCAAAACTTTGGAACAGTCTTCCTACCATTGTCCGGGAAGCAGACACACTCTGTCAGTTCAAAGCTAGACTAAAAAAACATCTCTTTGACCTAGCATACACATAATACATTATAGACTTCTATAATTCAATGTTAGGCTGCATAGATTAGGTCAGCCGGAACTGGAAACACTTACCTTAAATCTTGATGTATCATAAGAAGAACGGCATCTACGCTAATATTAGTGTCTTTGTTTATCCCAAGGTTTTCCCGCAGCCTGGCGGATCTAGGCCGTATCCAGATCTGACGAAGGAGATCCGCCTGGACCCGATGACAATGCAGTGCTGAAGTATCCACTATCCTCTCCCTATGGAGGATCCCTTTCCCACTCTACAGATAAAGCGTTGTGAATTTCGGCTCGCGTACCCCGAAGTGATAAAATAAAACAAAATTCTGTATCAAAATTTATAGGCAAGACAAGTAGTTTGTTTAGGCTGGGTTGTATGGAATTACAAACCTGCGCACATATTTTCAAAAGTACATAACTATAGAATCAATTCTGAATGAGCATGTGAACGCCGTCAGCGTTAATCACAGGTTCGCGTTTATCACAGGTTCGCGTTTAAAGTCTGATCATTTCGACGGAGGTGAATCAATCAAAGTTAACTTTAGCTGGAAATAACATTATTCAAGAACCGCTATAACGCCAAAACAATCTGTTACCTTAAATTATATGTTTATCTCTGTAAAGCTGCTTTGAAACAATCCATTGTTAAAAGCGCTATATAAATGAAGATGACTTGACTTGACTTATGTTTATATGCAGCAGTTATCCGTTAGGGGCTGCCAGTTTACTCTCGTTTTGTAGTTTATTTCACCTCCTTCTTCTCTTATCGACAAACCTTCGTTATGGTGGGAGGAAGGAGGATCGCGATGTCAAAGAGCACTCGTCACTGTGGGAAATCCAAGGTGCCATTGAGCGTCCATGGTGGAAGACTCTGCTCACCACCGCCCTGCTTGCCACAGTTGTCAAGGTTTAGTGAGGTTACCTCTGGGGAATGATTCTCTAAGCGAAATTCAAACAAAGTTAAACCGTTTTTTAGCATTCAAAGACTTAAAGCAATAGCACAATCAAAACTGCCAATTAATGTATTCAAATGTTGTGAAACACTTACAGTGCAAAAGTGAAAGAACTAAAACCCGTGGGGGAAAATTTCCAGCTGAATGTGTGAGAAGGCCGTGGGGGCTGGGCAGAGTGTCAGTGTAATATACGCAGATGTCAGAGGTGAGACACTGTAGGAGTGAGACCCCCTCATTCAGATTCATTCATCCACTCTCCGTTCTCATTGAGGACAATGAATTGCACTTACAGGGGGCTCTCATATGTAAATGAAACCCTACACAGGGTACAATTCACCAAGTACCCATACTTGCCATAAAGACCAATATAGTGATGGCCATCCACAAATGAATGGTTGTTTTCAACATGATTTACAATGATGCCAATACGGACTGAAATAGGGCAGTAATGAATAGACGGATTTTCAATGGAAGCTTTAAATCTGATTATTTTTGCACCCTTCATTGGTAATACATCTGGTGTTAAGTTTTTTTTTTTTTTTGTGTGTGTGTGTGTGTTTTTTTTTCAGTTAGTTTAATATTGTTTCTTAGGCTTCCATCAGTTTTTATTTTTCAAATACTTATATACCCGACTCATGCATAGTGAGTTAGCCACAGCATCTGAAAGCTATACATGTATTTATACTATAAGCTGTGTTTCTCCCAAGTGAGCTCTGTTGTAAATGTCTTTTCACAAGTCAAGGGCTGAATGAAGTCTAGAAAAGACAAAGTAAGGGTCATCACCATGCTTTCCAGAGAGGTTAGGGAAGCCACTTGGAAAAGTATTAGTGGGTTCACTTACACAAGATGTGACATAATAATGATGCAAAACCCTTCTGATGTCAGCAGAAGTCAACAGGATAAACCCTTTAGATTTGAGTACACAAACATGAACATGTACAGTAGTATGCTGTAGCCTATATTATTTAGTCAAAAATGTGTTTTGCCATTTTGCCTGGTTATTAAAATGTTAATCCTGATATTAAACTTTGAACAATGGTCTGTGAACTAAAACAAAAGGGACTACACTGTAAAACATGATTTTTAGAAGTTGTGAATAAAATAAGATTATTTTAGTATGTTATAATAATAATTTCTTTATGCCTTACAATACTTGAATGTATGGACGCTTGTTTCCACCATGGAATACAAAATAAAAAAGGTAATTGTGACTTTTTATCTCACATTTTTGACTTTTTTTCTCGGAATTGTATGATACAGTGGCAATTGTGTGTTATAAAGTTAGAATTGTAAGTTATAAAGTCAGAATTGAGAGATTTAAACCTCGCAGCTCAGATTTTTTTTTCAGATTTGCGTGATATAGTCGCAATTGCGAGTTATAAAGTTAGTATTGCGAGATGTAAACTCGCAAGTGTGAGAAAAAAAAGTCTAAATTGTTTGAACCCTTGCTTCATTTAGGATAGGCCTATACGCGAAACCATGAATATGCAAATTATTCCCCACCACCACTCAATCACACCAGCTCAGAGTACCTGATCCACTCGTTCAACTGTATTAAACACAGCACAATGGCAAGTGGAAATATTGGTTTAACTCAGCCATATATGTTTAAACCAGCAGAAGAAGAGGAAGAGCGAATTATAAAGGGTCGTCTACAAATCGATATTTCAAAATGGTAATACATTTTATGTATGGCTGTCTAGATTTTCGGACACATAATGGTAATTATTTTATTAGCCTTTGGCTTGAGTATGTTATCAAACAGCTAATAAAGTGTTGCTAATGTCTAAGAGTCAGACTTCAGCATCCAGCGTCCTTAGAAACGCTTTGAACAGGGATTGGTTACATGTTTGAGTAGAAAACGAGCCATTTCAAACCACGTTTATGAGACTGTTAGTAGCACTGAATTTTTAAGAAGAAAATATTAAGCAATGGTGTTGACTAATGAATTTGCACTTGGTCTTAAAGCATATTAAAACACCTCGAACAGACATATATAAACAACATAAAAAATGTGATTTTCACAACAGGGGGTCTTTAAAATATATTCTGATTAATTCATGCATAAGTTAGGGGTTTAGATTCTCGAAACCAAAATATTGATTTAAAGTAACACCAGGGAACTTTTGCTCTCGGGGTGGGGTCCCCCTACAGTTAGGAAACAGTATTGTCCTCTAGAGCTCTACTACTGTCGTAAACTCTGTCATCCTAAATGCACGTGCAATTGTTGACAACCATGATAGCCCTGAACACTGTAGGAGGAGGTCACATGCAGGTGTTCTGCTTGCGTCGCGTGTGAAATGTCTTCATCCCAGGTACAGTGGCATACTTCAGCATGTCATATGAATATAATTTCATGGGTTTTATTTTTTTTTCTAACGACAAATGATCGCGATGATCACGTTTACAAGCCAGCGTCATTATAGTAGCCTAGTCTATTGGTTACCGTTTTACTGAATCTATATGATACTTCAATGCAATGTTTGAGTGGTAGATAATAACCATATATCGTCAAAATTATAATATCAAGCTACCATAAATGAATCTGCAAATTTTACAAATCGATTTGCATTATAGCTTGAGGCAAGACAAATAAACAAATATCACAGACATGTTAGGTATCCTAAAATATGATTTTGTACATCTTATATATTTAGTTGCAAGAATGTAGCCCCTACCAAACTTGTGCACGCCGTTTAGACATAGGCTTTCATTTCATTTGATTTTTTTAATTTTTTTTGCCAAGTCCGCATCGGTCGGGCACCCTTCCTCCTCCTTCAGCTCACGCCAGCGAGAAAAGGCTGGCCCAATGTTAATCCTCGTTCTGCCTTTAACGCGATCACTTTCTCATTTTCTCTTTTTGCTTTGCTCCGATAAAACCTTTGCTTTCTTGTTTTTCTGTGCTGCTTCGGCCATGATTATAACATTTGGCTCGCACGTCCGATTTTAAGGAAGTGACGTATAAGCCGTAAAGCAGTCGAATTTTGTAGTTCTCTTTGTTCGCCGGTTACTACCCGAAACCCGAAGTTTAAAAGTACGATTAAAAACGCTACAGACACCGTCAGGCAATGGCAGACGTGTCATTCAACCTATTGTAAGTCGATGTACCATCACAAGAGACTTGGAAGTATATTATGAAGGTTGAAAAGTTACCTGGTGTTACTTTAATCTGGATATGGTAATCAGATTAATGCGTTTACATGAATAACATAATTGGGAAATACCCAATAATAACAGAATGTTACTGTGCTTGTAAACAGGCTACTTCTGTTTACCAACTGCAAGGAAAAACTTTGCCACTTTTAAGAGTGAAAGTTTAGTAGATGTTCAGACTAGAAATTCTAGTTAGAAATAACTAGAAATTCACAAACATGCTGAAAGAAAAATGACGTTAGCAATGCCAGTACTGCTGTAATTGTTCAACTTTGTGCAAAACCCATCCCAAACGTTAATAGTCCACTGTATTTTCATATACACATATCTGCCATTGCACCCAAGCACCCAGACCCATGCACCACAAGAGAGATATAAATATTTAAATTTCATCCCAGCAAGGATCTATTCGAATGTGACTCCATTCATCTCTGAACTTCGACCATCCTTAACAACTCGTTAGCTTCATTAAACAGATAACCACTCTAGCTAAATATATGTAAAGCACACCTAATAAAAAAACGCTCCAAATGGTACAGAATAGTGCAGCCAGGATCCTTACAAAAACTAAAAGAATAGATCACATTACTCCAGTTTTTAAGTCCTTACACTGGCTCCCAATTAGAAACAGGATTAATTTTAAGGCACTTTTACTAGTTTTTAAGTCAATAAAGGGGATGGGACCTAAACACCTTCATGATATGTTTCAACTGCATACTCAACCAAGACCCCTTAGATCACAGCATAAACAGCTTCTACTAAAAAGCTATAGTTAGAACAAAACAAGGGGAAGCTGCTTTTAAATATTTTGGCGTCCATCTCTGGAATTAGCTTCCAGAAAACATTAAAAACACTCCCAACTATCACAATTTTTAAAAATAGATTAAAGACCAAGCTTTTTTCAGATGCTTTAATTTTTTTTATTTTAATTTTTGTATATTTTTGTATATTAATCTCCTTGTTGGTGTTTTATATATAGAGAGAATTTTAATTATTTATACTATACTGTGTGAAGCGCATTGTATTGCTGCTGTGTATGAAATGCGCTATACAAATATAAATTACCTTGCCTTGCCTTGCCTTGCCTAATCTCAACCATACAAAACCCAAATTTTTTCTATGAAACTGGCCATCTTTCCTTACTCTTTGCCTAACGGTGCAGCATGAGATGTAGAGATGTAATCCCCCAGATGAGAATTTGATCTAGAGGGGGCGGGTTGGTTCAGTCCTGTGGTCTTTGCTGTCGGCCAGATGCTGTCCAGCTGAAACCAAAAACAACAACTGTACCACAACCCACTGACACTCCCCTGCTCTAAGTCTCACCATTCTCTCTAGATGCACCATTACGGTCTCTATTTTAGACTACACACTGCTGTTAATTTTTTCCAGGGCACACTCTCCACTTCAGTGCTGTAACACTAAAGGTTGTTGCTGGTGGGTTCATGTAAGAGAAGCATTAAGAATTGGTATTTTCATGATCTGTATAGCTATCATGAAGCGATCAAATGGAGAAACCAAGCAGGAGTGCGTTTCACAAAAGCATCATTAGACAACTTTGGTCACCATTTCTTTTGAATTGTGTGGGTAATGTTTGAACTTGCAACCATAGTTGGCTTTGGGAAACGCACCCCAGGTCAACAGCATTCTGATGCAGTGTGGAATATATAGTATATTTAGTGTATAGTGTATACACTATTTAGTGTGTACACAGTGCACAAAATAATTACTGTCATATGATTTTAAAACTATACAAATAAAAAAGGATCACATGTCAGTGAAATATTATCGATAACCTTTAAGATGGATGATGAATAAATGGCTCAAATGTCATATTGCAGATTGGTAATGATAGTTGAGACTTTTGGCTTGGAATTTTATCGCTTTTCATATGACTCGTACAATGGATCAGAACATGACTGGGAATTTGGGAATATGACATGAAAATATGAACATGTGTTGACAATCAGCTAACAAGTTACTACAAAGTAATCAAAGGCCAATGAGTGCAATGGTTCAATCTGGTTTAGAAGTTTAGTCATCATAATCAGCTTACTTCTTGTTTCTTACCTTATATGGTACTTCTGAAAGTGCATATTGCATTTAAAATATACACAATGAGAGACACACATTGTGTACATTAGATCAATGGATATTTATTATTTTCGGGATAGGAACAACGGTATGGTAATGGGAGGTCTAAATGCTGACTGCCTTAACTGAAAAACAATAGGTTACTGTCGTAACCCCGGTTCTCTGAAACATCGAGTGGAGAGATCCACCTATGGGAAGGGCATCCGTACCTGACCTCTGCAGAAGCATCCAATTGCACCAAGTCTGGCTAACAGACAGAAGCACGCACCCAATGCCAGGTGAGGCCACACCCCTTTACCTACGGCATATCACAGCTGGGCGCGCTGCTATTCCTCAGTAAGTATATTCGCTTCTCGTGCGGCAAGCGGGGCATAGCTGGTGGATCTCTCCACTCGATGTTTCAGAGAACCGGGGTTACGACAGTAACCTATTGTTCTCTTTCATCATCTCGTTTCGAGATCCACCTATGGGAGAGACATGGACAGCTCCCCGATTGCCCAATACACTCACAGTGAGGTTCTGAAGGCCAGAGAAGGACGGTCACCTCAGAGAGGCGGTGCCTGACACGTCCCACAAACATGACCCTGCAAGTTTTCCGCCACGCTAACTGCTGTGGACAAGCAGGGCATGAAACATGCATGAGACACATACATGATAATGGCCCCCGCACCACCAATGCACATAGCTAAACCC
Source organism: Tiaroga cobitis (assembly GCA_030578255.1). Lineage (NCBI taxonomy): Eukaryota > Metazoa > Chordata > Actinopteri > Cypriniformes > Leuciscidae > Tiaroga > Tiaroga cobitis. The sequence continues at coordinate 29,706,360 of CM060595.1, read as the reverse complement.
AAGAAAGAATGCGAATGCTTGGTGACAGGAATGAACATGGCCAGCCGGCCCATTCACTCCTCGTTGGTTAACCAAACGGGGCTGTGGGAAAGGGCTAAGAGGACCCTACCCCTAGGACCAAGTGTGCCACCGAAGTTCTGGTGACATCCAACCTGTAGTAACGCTCAAAGGTATGAGGCGAGGCCCAGCTGGCCGCGGAGCAGATGTCCTGCAGTGGCACTCCCCTGAACAAAGCCCAAGAGGCGGCTAAGCCCCTTGTGGAATGAGCTTTTGATGCCCCTTGGGGCTGCACTCCCTTTGCTTCATAAGCCATAGTATAGCGTCCACGAGCCAATGTGAGAGGCATTGCTTTAAAATGGGACTCCCCTTGTGCAGAGGAGCCCTCGAAACAAAGAGCTGGTTGCTCTTGCGGAAAGCACTGGTCCTGGTCATATATGCTTGCAGAGCACGGACGGGACACAGAGCATTCAGCCCCTGATCCTCCGGGGAGGCAAAGGGTGGAGGGTGAAAAGCGGATAGCTCCAAAACCTCAGAAGTGAACGCAGGGAAGCATTTCGGCATGAAGGCCGGGTTAGGCTTAAGGAAAACCTTATCTCCACTTAGGGAGAATTTTGGCGCACGAGGGGTGAACCGAGAGTGCATGTAGCTCACTGACCCGTTTAGCAGATGCCAAGGCTGAGAGCAAGGCTGTCTTGAGGGACAGCAGCTTAAGGGAAATACTCCCCAGAGGCTCAAAATGATACAGAGACCCTGCTTCCAGCACCATGGAGAGGTCCCACTCTGGAACAGATCTCCTGATGACCGGCAAAGAGCGGCGTGCACCCTCCATAAATCTGCGGGTTAGAGGGTGCTGCCTGACGGTGGAGCCCCGGTGAAAACACAGCCAGGTAGACCTTAATAGTGGAAAAGGACCTGCCTCTTTCCATGAGGTCTTGCAGGAAACACAAAATATCAGGCACCAAGCACTGATAAGATGTGAAACCACGCCCATCATGCCACCCTTTGAACACTTGCCACTTACAGCCATATTGGGATCGCGTGAAAACGGCCCTGGCATTCTGAGTAGTGGCGATTACACGCGGCGGGAGCCCCAGTGCATTTAGGTTCGTCCTCTCACGGGCCAGGCCCAGAGAGCCACCCTGTCCGGGTGGGGGTGGTAAATCTCCCCGTTGGCTTGGAACAGTGTGTCCGTGCGAGGGGGGAGGCGCCATGGCTCGGCGTATAACAGAGGGATTATCTCTGCCAGCCACGGGGCTTTGGGCCACCTGGGTGCTATCAGAATGAGAGACAGGCCGTGCTCTCTCACCCTGGCCAGTGTGAAAATGATCAGGCACAGGGGAGGAAAAGCATACAGCAGCACTTTGGGCCATGGGTGGGCCAGTGCGTCTGCCCCGAGGGGCGCGTCCACGTCCTTTAGCGATAAGAACATAGGACAATGGTGATTTTCGCGCGAGGCGAAAAGATCTACGGCTGCCTGTCCGAATCTCATCCATAACCTCTCCACTATCTGCGGGTGAACACGCCAATCCCCGTAGATTGGGTTTCCCCTCGATAGCAGATCCGCGCCTCTGTTCCGAATGCCCGGGACATGAGTCACGCGTAATGACAGAAAAACCTGTCTGCTCCACACCAAAAGCCTGTAAGCTAGAGCGTGGAGTTTCGACGAGCGCATGCCGCCCTGACGGTTGATATAAGCCACTGCCGTGGTATTATCGCACCGTACTAGAAACGGGATGTCCCTGCAGGCAAGACAGAAAATGATTACTATTTGCTTTCCAAATAGTAAAAGCTCTAAATAGTTAATGTGCGCTGAACGTAGTCTGCTCAGCCACAGACCGTTCACTGTTCTGCCTTCCTGGGTGGTTCCCCAGCCTGTTAAGGACGCATCTGTCGTCAAAACTTTTCGCATCGTACCGTCCCGAGGGGGGTTCCCTGTGCGTAAAAGTTCTCGCTCTCCCAATGGCGCATGGCCGCCGAGCAGGCGCGCGTCATCATTACCGAGCGGCAGAGATCGCGAATCAGGCTGAAATGTAGAGACAAAACCCACTTCGTGAACGCTCTCATTTTCAGGAGACCAATGGCACAACTTGGACAGATGAAGCCATGAGATCCTGCAGCCTGAGGCATGTGCGATATTGTACTCTCGCCCACTCTCTGAACTGAGACAGACAGTCCATCAGCGAGCGAACGCACTCTTGAGAGAGACGCGCTCGCATGGAGACTGAGTTCAATTCCAAGCCCAGGAAAATGACATTCTGACTGGGAGTCAGATTGTTTTTGCTCGCATTCACCTTGAACCCGAGGGATGTGATGTGCGCGAGCACCCGGCCGGTGTCCAGCGACACCTTCTCCTTTGATTTGGCTATGATGAGCCAGTAAGTCAGAATTCTCAGCCCTGATAGTCTCAGGGGCGCCACGCCCACCTCCGCACACAGACAAAAAGTGTGGGGACTCAAACTGCGCCCGAACGGAAGAACTGTGAATTCGTAACAAATGCCTTGGTAGGCGAAACGAAGATATTTCCTGTGTGGAGGGTAGATGCTTATGTGAAAGAAAGCATCTTTCAGATCGACTGATGTGAACCAGTCGTTCTGCTTTATGGCACAGGCGAGAGAGCCTTGTGTCACATTCTGAAATTGTATTTCCTCAAATGTTTGTTCAACACTCGAAGGTCCAATATAGGGCGGGGGGCGCCACGCCTTTTGGAACATGAAAATACCAGGAATAAAAACCATGGTTTATCAGATTGGGTGGCACCATCTGAATCGCTCCCTTGTTAGGAGGGAGGAAATTTCCTCTTTCAGAATGTGTGAGGCGTTTTCTTCTGTGTGAGAAGAGAGAACGCCGTTGAAAAGCGGAGGTTTAATTGCAAACTGCAGCTTGTAACCCTGGGTTACGGTACGCAAAAACCCACTCGGGCGCTGAAACGGCTTACCAAGCCGCTTTGTGACTCGCGAGCGCCCCCGCTCGGGCCGGAGCGGAGCTGTATGGGCCCAGCTGGTTCATTAGTGATGCAAAGGCGCCATCTAGTGGGCACACTAGTTCGGAGGGATTTCCTCTCTTTGCAGTGAGAAGTTTTCTCTGCGGAGAGAGGTCTTCTCTCCAAAACGAATTCATTTGATTTGTAGCTTTGTGTGTTTTGTGTTGGGCAAACACTGGGGCCGAAGCCTTTATTGACAGAGTGAGGGGAACATAGTGTGGTGTCCACTGTGCTGAACTTTCCCTCACAAGGTGCCCCCAAAAGTGGGGAAAAACACATATCTCCTGAACACATGAACTGGCCAGTCTCAAGTGCAGGCAGAAAAATAATATCCGCGGAGAGAGATACTCTCTCTGTAACGGATTTATTTAATTCGTTGTTTGTTTTTTTTGGTTTGGTTTTTTTTGTTTTTTTTTAAAGTGTTATTTAGTTATGTGTGTGTTTTGTGTTGGGGAACACAGGGGCCTTCCACACACAACGTCCACTAAAAACACATCGGCTGGACAGCCGCAACTGAGCTGTGTGAGCCCAGTTGGTTGATTTGTGAGGCAATGGCGCCCTCTTGTGGACGGACTCAGGGCGACATGCATGGGATCAAGAGAGATTTGCTCTTTATGTTGGCAGATATATAAATCTGAACGAATTCATTTGATTCGTTTATTAAATGTGTTGTTTAGTAATATGTGTGTTTGTGTTGGGAAACACTGGGACCGAAGCCTTTAATAACTGGGTGAGGGGAACCAAGTGCGTGCGGTGTGGTAACACTGCTATGTACTTTTCCTCACGACAGCCCCCCCCCCTGTAACTTGTTGTTGTGGGGGGAGGGGGACACACACACACAACGTCCACTAACACACAGGCTGGGCAGCCACGAGACGGGATTAACTGACCGTAGGTGGGAGACCTTGAGTTAACGTTAATCCCAATGGTCGAACAACAGGCAGGCCGCTTGCGTCCGGGACCGCCTTCCTAGGAAGGCATAAATTGAAAACCTCAACGCGTAATCGTAACACATCAAGGCCCGTGAGACCGTGTTAACAGTCTAGCGGGACGCTCCAGCCGTGCTTATGAGCTTCGCGAACGCCTTTTTTTTTTTTTTTTTTTGAAAAAACGTTCTTAAGAGTTGTTTCCTCCGACTGGGCGGTGGTCCCAGCGTTTACACGTCGTAAATATCCTATCCTATCCTGGTCGGTGGCGCTCTGTGGAGCTGGCCACACAATGTTGAGACGAACGGCCGCTCGCTCACAAACTTCCAGGAGGATGGACTGAGGCAAAGCCGCGTGAGCGCTAGCCTAGGGAACGCTAAAAGGACCGCGTCATCCCCGTCGCCGGAACCGACCGGTTCGTCAACGAGAGTGAGGTTTTCCCGCGAAGATGTCCTCTTCAGGGAATGCGGATTGGGCTGATGTCAGCTCAAATATTTAAGAGAGGTGGCGCTCCGGGAGTCCCCCGGTAGCGCGTCATCATCACCGTGTCTCCCCTCCGAGTCAGAAAGGCTGAGCACGGCGCGCTGTGTCGTGCAACTAAAAGCCGGCTTTGTAAAAGCTACATGGGCAGCAATTACAATGACCGCAATCCTCCTGGTTCTCCAAAGCTTGAGCGTGTTAAGCCCAAGCAGACCGCGCAGAACGAGAGGGTCTTTAGCGGCGATGAGAGCACCACAAACAAAGGAGGAGACTAAAGGCCCATTCACACCAAGAATGATAACTATAATGATAAATATATTAGTGTCAACACCAATACACACTATTGTTCTGTTTATTGTAAGCACATGCTGCAGTTATGCCGTCTACCACTTTAAATGCTCATGCTCTCTAAAGCAGAATGGACTCAGATTGGCTGTTAACAAAGCTTGGCGTTAAAGGGTTAGTTCACCCAAAAATGAAAAATTATGTCATTAATTCCTCACCCTCATGTTGTTCCAAACCTGTAAGGCTTTCGTTCATCTTCGGAAAATAAATGAAGATCATTTTGATGTAATCTGAGAGCTTTATGTCCCTCCATTGAAAGCTATGTAACTCCCATTTTGATGCTTCAAAAAGTTCCTAAAGAGATCTAAAACTAGTCAAACTAATCCATATTAATTGAGCGGTTTAGTCCAAATTTTCTGAAGAGACTCGATCGCTTTATCTGATGAACCAATTTACTTTATTTTTTTATTCAACATTGATCAGCGAACATAAACAGAAGCTCAACCGAACCTGCTTGACGCTCAAGAACAAACTTCTTGCAAAAGCTGCGTAGCACAAGAATGAACCTCATTGGTTCTTGCATATCGAGCGAATATGCTTGAGCTTCCGTTTACCACAACTGATGTGTGAGTTGATGAAAGTGTATATGTGAATAGAAGCTTAAATTCAATCTGTTCATCGGTGATCATGTCTCTTCAGAATATTTGGACTAAACTAGTCAATTCATATGGATTAGTTTTACGATCTCTTTATGAACTTTTTGAAGAGTCAAAGTGGTAGTTGCGTTGGACAGTGGAGGTTCGTGGGTTTTAAAATGGAGGCACACTAAATTGTAATCTCTGGGGATCCCCTGCCGAGGAGGATGATGATGACGATGATTATTATTATGATTTGCCTGACTGCTTTAAATGGCTTTTTGATCACTTCTAGACAGAAAATTACACTTATACAGCATATAATACAAATATAATTTCACTCACCTAGCCTATTGAAGCAAACATCCATCCCTTCTTAAATGTCCGTGTTAAAAGAGTGCGTTGAGCCGTTTCACGAGTTTACATGTTAATGAAATCTGATGTAATATTATAATGCGTATTTGGCTTGCTGTCCGAGGGGAGGGATCCGAGCTCAGAATTCGGCCCGACCCCAGAGTACTCCCCCCATAACCTTAGAGATCATAGGTATCTATGCGCGGACCCAGCCGAATGTGGGGTGAAGGGGGGGAGGTGGGGTGCTGAGAAATTAGTCATGAGACAGGAGGTAAGGGAAGGCTTTATTTATACTGGCTTCTGCTTGAGCTGATTGGATGATTACCTGAACATGCTCCTCCCGAAATTTGTTTACATAAAACTTCATTTAGTGAAGCTGACTGCTGTAGCCTATATATCCACCTTAGGCATGGAGTCTTCTTTCGTTTTTAATTTGTAGATACTGTTAATTTTAAAATGTTGGCAATCAAATAATCAATATCGCTACTCTCCATAATTAATGTAGGGCTACTTAGTGTAGCCTGTGCTGTGTATTTCAAACTAATATAAAGTAATTTCTCGTCTCTTCGATGATTAGTTGATATACTAAGGGAGGATAGCCTCCCCTGCAATGTAATTTTCCTCAACACTCCTAAGCGTTGAAAGTGAAACACTCGATGGTGATTGGCTATTTTTTTACCAACTGAGGCCCAAGAGCCCGGCTATAGATTTGCCCCTTCCTATTCAAAGGAGTGATGAGATAGTTAGTAGACTGTCTTTACTCAATGGCTGGCTGTCTAATGCTGCGTTCACACCAGACGCAAATAGCGCGTCAAATTCGCGCCTACCCAGGGCTGGACTGGCCATCGGGCATACCGGGCATTTTCCCGGTGGGCCGGCGTGCTTTGTGGGCCGATTTATCTCATACTCTTTTTTTTTTTTTGTCTGAACGGCCCATAAAACTCGTACATCGGCTGCCCATTGCGTTTAGTTTTGCTTAATTGGCGGCGCTGGGATCTTTGTGCCGGTGTAATGCATTGGACAAAAAAGTCAGCGTAGGTCCTGTGTTTTGTTTCTCACAGACCGGAACATGAAACGTGCAGATCAGCGGCCCATTGGTTGTTTTCTTGATTGACACTGGGCTGGTCCAATCACATCTTTAAACACCTCCCCCTTTGAGCTCTGAGTGAGCGAGCAGTGTCAGTGTGTATCTGTCAAAATATGGAGAAGCGATGGTGAAGAAACGCAAGGAATGTGCAGAAAAATAGCGTGAAAAAAAGGCTCTTCAAGTGGCTGATGAGGATAGTGAGGAGGATAAGTAGAGAAATAAGTGAGTGCAGAGAACTGTGGTAAGCAGAACTATGTTACTTTTAGAACACTTGGGCTATGTAGGAACCCACTACCCAGTTACGCATTTTATTAGAATTATAATGACGAGTTTGTCAACCATGTTTTTCGATAAAATAAAAGCTCGATGCCGTTTCCGTCAAAAATAAAAGATCATGTGCTTATCTCTTTCAAGTATAGAAATTAGTAGTAAACTAATTATGAAGTTGCTTTTATTTTTCAGTGCATTTGTTTTACAATATATGGCTATTACTGTCATGGGATTAATATTATAACTATTATTATGTAGTAGTGTAATGTAGACATACACTATTATTATGTAGTATTGTAATGTAGACAGCAGTGTTGTAGTACTCGAGACTGGGACTCGGACTCGGTCTCGAGACCATATTTTAATGGTCTTGGTCTTGTCATGGACTCGTGTACATTTTGACTCGGTATTGACTCGGACTCGAACATATTAGGACTCGAACTTATTCCCGAGTCCACTCGAGTCCAATTCAAAATATTTTTCATGATTATTACTGTATGTTAATATTTCTTCAAATTGATATTTGACTGACACGTCCAATGATTGGTGATTTTCTTGTGCAAAACTGCGCATGACTTAGAGACTAACGTTAGCGCAAAGGCAGCAGGACTCAGGTCAGGTCAGGATGTCATGAGCCTATAGCTCAACCAGTGACATGCGGTGATGTCTTAAAGAGGCTAGGCTAGTTATGAAAGCCAGATTACCTGATTTATTGTTTAGGCTAATAATACGTAATAACAGTAAACGTTACGCACAAGCGCAGCATAACAAGAAATGTACAAATCACTCTCTCTCTCTCTCTCACACACAAACACACACATAGGCCTACATACACGCACACACACACACACACAAGAGCGGCACAGGCACACACTGTTAGTTTAGTTAATGTCCACTCCAGCATCAGAATGCAACCATTCTTAATCCTTTATCGTTGCACAGCGGCCGATTATGTTTGTCAGTCAGCAAAAGTAAAATCACACACTGCTCAATTGAATATGAAGCCAAATGGCTTGCATTCATTTAACAACATTTATCAATTCAATATTAAGCACAAAATAGTTTTTGACTCACCAATCGGTAGATTATTTGTACATGAAATCTATCCGCCGCTCTTTCCTCATAAAAAACGTCGATCACAACTTTGTAACACTCGTCTTTACGGGCCTTCAGGTCCTGCACTAGTCCATCTAAGGCTCGCTTAGACCTCCCTCTTGCTATTAACTCAGATTTTGAATTAAAATCGAGGCTGAAAAAATTTCTTAACTCTGTGATCACGGCCGGTGCTGTCATTTTGACTTTGAATTTGGCGGGGCTAAGGCTAGCTGTGGTGTAATGACGTTAGCTACGCAAATGTACAGTAATATCTCGATTTTAATTGGTCCATGTCTGATATGTAACGTAGATGATTACGGGCATAGCATATTTACGTGCAAAGGCACAGCAGAGTTGTGCTTTTTGCCGTACATGTTAAAGAGCACATGCGCAACATGGGTTCCCTATCGGTCAGTCACTACAACGTAGGTCAGACTGACCAATAGGAATCTCGCTAGAGAGGCCAATCTACTTCGAGTGAAACTAAAACAAGCCAATGCACATTGGCATGCAATCATTTGCATCAGCTGCGCGTCCTCGTCAGCGCGGGTATTTAACAGCAGCTGTTATGATTGCACACTAGCTTTTTGCTTCGGAGCCAAACGCTTCATGGTAATTCTACAGAGTGTGAAAACTTGACAAGCCTTCGTTGGATCTCTCCTTATCTGGTGCGGGCGTTACAGCACGGCAGCGCGAGCAGTCTTGTGTCCTCTCTCTTCTGTCTCTGTCTTTTTTCTTTTTCTTTTTTTTTGAGCAAATTCAAAAAAGCTGTTTTTACAGCTGGTAAGGTACGCAGTTCAGCGCTCAAAGGCTGTTCTCAAAGCCGGTAAGACCTGCCAGCGAGAGAGAGAGAGACAGCGCACAGACGGGTGCACATTCCCGTCTGTGTTCGCAGTGACTGTTCCCCTGCGTGCTTCAGCACCAGTGAGAGTAGTCCCTAAAAGAGCTTACACAGGTAGAGAGCGTCTTTAAAAAAAAAAAAAAAAAGATGACTTTCTATCTGTGTGTTTCTGGATGCGGTCGTTACCTGGGCTCACAGGATGGTCACAAGCGCTGCCTCGTGTGTCTGGGCATTGAACACGCTGAGGCAGCGTTTGTGGATGAGTCATGTACCCATTGTGGGAAGATGACCATCGCGGAGCTACGGTCGAGACTCCTGTTCCTGCAAAGGGGCGGAGTCCCCGTGCCTCTGCTCGTTCCAATCCTCCTCAGAGGGTTGCTTCGGGCGGGGGCGCGGGTGACCTGAGGATCACGGTGAGCGCGTCTCCTTCGGGGAACCAACCCCCTAGGAGCCCTCACCCCTCTCATGCTCCGCAGCCAGTTGAGCTTACATTGGAGAAAGCTGGACCATCCTCGAGGTGTGTACCGGTTGTCTCCTTTGGGGCTCCCAGTGACCAGATGTCGATCGCTGTATCGGAGGGTGGGTCAAATGACTCCTTCGGGGGTGCCAGCGGTGCCTGAGACGGACCCGGAGATGATGGGCATGCTCACCCGGGCCGCCAACGGGGTCGGGCTCGTGTGGAATCCTCCACCGTGTCCCGAACACTCGAGGTTGGATGATTGGTATCTCGGGGTGGCACGCGCTGGATCTCAGCAACCCACCCCAGTGCCTTTCTTCCCGGAAGTGCATGAGGAGCTTACAGAAATGTGGACGGCACCTTTTACTGCCAGAAACCGTTCCGGTGGCTCCTCCTCCCTCACCACCCTTGATGGCGGGGCAGCTAAGGGATACACGCGCATCCCGCCAGTGGAACGGGCCGTTGCTATGCAACTGTGCCCTAACTCCACTTGGCGTGGAGAACCGTGTCTCCCTTCCCGGGCCTGTAAGTACTCGTCGGATTTAACCGGCAAGGCTTAGAAGGCCTGTGGGGAAGCTGCCTCTGCCATGCACGCCATGGCGTTGCTGCAGGTCCATCAGGCCAAGGCACTGAAGGACCTGCACGAGGGTGGTCACGATCCCCAAGTTCTTCAGGAACTTCGCATCGCAACGGACCTCGCGCTTCGTGCGACGAAGGTGACCGCGCGGTCGGTGGGTCGTGCGATGTCCACCCTGATGGTCCAGGAATGCCATCTCTGGCTGTGTCTGGCTGACATGAGGGAGTCTGACAAACTCCGGTTTCTCAACTCCCCTGTGTCCCAGACCGGCCTCTTCGGCGACGCGGTCGAGAACTTCGCCCAGCAGTTTTCGGCTGTACAAAAGCAGACGGAGGCCATCAGACACATCCTGCCGCGGCGGCCAGCTGCTGCCTCCACCCCGCCGCCCGCGGCACCTCAGTCTGCTCGTCGCCGAGGGCGTCCTCCTGCGTCTGCCCCTGCTCCCGTGCCGCAGCAGCAGCCTCCACCTAAGCGGCGCCGTGGAGCCAGTCGCAGGCAGGGCGCCCCGCCCGTCCAGGCCCCCGCCAAGAGGGGCGGCAAAGCCAAGGGTAAGCGGCCCTAGGACGGGCGACCCGGAGATGGAAGGGACTGCTCTCCAGGAGACGATGACTGCATCGCTCCCTCCCCCAGAAGAGGGCCGGGTGGAAAATCCTGTGTTTCGTTTTGTTTGTGTTCCGCCACTGGCCTTAAAACCAGCGGTACCCAAATTTTCAATAAGAGCAGTTTCTACCATCTCTGGGTCCGAAGAGGACCCGGAGAGCAGTGGGGGGACAGAATCCTCACCACTCTCATCCGCCTCCTCTGTCGCCAGTGAGCAGCAGTGTGCAGTTCGAGAACGCCACCGAGCCGCCTTCTGCACCTCCTGCCCCGTGGAACCAGGTAAGTGCTGCACAGCACACTCAGACCCTGCTACGGGCCGCCTCCCAGAGAGAGCCTCCCGAGCCGCGTCCCTGTGTTCCACCTCGCTGCCCCACTCCGGGTACGCCTACGGTCCCTTTGGTCCCGCTTGCACGGTCTCTGAGAGCCTGGTTAGCGCTCCCCAGTCCATCTCGCTGGCTCATTCGGACCATCAGGCTCGGCTATGCGATTCAATTCGCCTGGCGTCCCCCCAAGTTTCGGGCCATCCACTCCACTACAGTGAGAGCAGCCGATGCCCATGTCTTGCGTGCGGAGATCGCAGTCCTGCTGGCGAAGGACGCGATAGAGCCGGTCCCTCCAGCCGATATGAGGTCAGGGCACTACAGTCCCTACTTCATTGTACCCAAGAAAGGTGATGGGTTACGACCGATCTTGGATCTGCGAGTTTTGAATCGGAGCCTCCACAAGCTACCGTTCAAAATGCTCACGCAGAGACGCATTTTCGGATGCATCCGTCCCCAAGATTGGTTTGCAGCGATCGACCTGAAGGATGCGTACTTTCATGTCTCGATTCTTCCTCGACACAGGCCGTTTCTGTGCTTTGCGTTCGAGGGTCAAGCATATCAGTACAAGGTCCTGCCCTTCGGGCTGTCCCTGTCTCCCCGTGTCTTCACGAAAGTCACGGAGGTGGCCCTTGTTCCCATGAGAGAACAGGGCGTTCGCCTCCTCAACTATCTCGACGACTGGCTCATACTAGCACACTCTCGAGATCAGTTATGCGAACACAGGGACCTCGTGCTCATGCACCTCAGCCAGTTGGGCCTTCAGGTCAACTGGGAAAAGAGCAAACTCGCCCCTGTGCAGAGGATCTCTTTTCTCGGTATGGAGTTGGATTCGGTCGCACAGACAGCGCGCCTCACAGAGCAGTCGGTGCTGAACTGCTTGAACACGTTCAAAGGCAGGACGGCGGTCCTACTGAAATTTTTTCAGAGGCTCCTTGGGCATATGGCAGCGGCAGCAGCGGTAACCCCGCTCGGCTTGCTTCATATGAGACCGCTTCAGCACTGGCTTCATGGTCGAGTCCCGAGATGGGCGTGGCATCACGGCACTCAACCGGGTGGCAATCACACCGGCCTGCCGCCAGACCTTCAGCCCGTGTTCAGACCTCTCGTTCCTTCGGGCAGGAGTCCCTTTGGAACAGGTCTCCCGGCATGCTGTGGTATTCACAGATGCCTCCGCCACCGGTTGGGGTGCCACGTACAACGGGCATGCAGTGTCAGGGGTGTGGACGGCTCCCCAACTGCATTGGCATATCAACTGCCTCGAGTTGCTAGCAGTACATCTCGCTCTGAGCTGCTTGAAAAGGCCGCTACAGGGCAGGGACGTACTGGTCCGTTCAGACAATACAGCGACCGTTGCGTACATCAACCGACAAGGTGGTCTACGGTCCCGTCGCATGTCGCAACTCGCCCGCCATCTCCTCCTCTGGAGTCAGAAGCGTCTGAGGTCGCTTCGAGCCATGTATGTCCCCGGTGTGCTCAACCGTGTGGCCGACGAGCTATCACGAGCTGTGCTTCCGGGAGAATGGCGACTCCACCCCCAGGTGGTTCAGCTGATCTGGAGAGAGTTCGGAGAGGCTCAGGTAGACCTGTTTGCCTCTTCAGAGACCTCCCACTGCCAGTTGTTTTACTCCCTGACCGAGGGAAAACTCGGCACGGACGCACTGGCACACAGCTGGCCCCGGGGCCTCCGCAAATATGCGTTTCCCCCAGTGAGCCTACTTGCACAGACACTGTGCAAAGTCAGGGAGGACGAGGAGCAGGTCCTTCTGGTGGCTCCCTATTGGCCCACCCGGACTTGGTTCCCAGAACTCATGCTCCTTGTGACAGTCCCTCCCTGGCCCATTCCTCTGAGGAAGGATCTTCTGACTCAGAGACGGGGCACCCTATGGCACCCGCGTCCAGACCTCTGGAAACTCCATGTCTGGTCCCTGGACGGGACGCGGAGGTTCTAGGTGACTTACCCCCTGAGGTACTTAACACCATCACTTCAGCACGGGCGCCGTCCACGAGACGTGTCTACGCCCTGAAGTGGAACCTGTTCGTCGAGAGGTGTTTTTCTCGCCGAGAAGACCCCCGAAGATGTTCGATAGGGTCTGTGCTTTCCTTCTTGCAGCAAGGGTTGGAGCGAAGGCTGTCTCCCTCCACCCTCAAAGTACATGCTGCCGCTATTTCAGCTTATCACGACCACATAGATGGCAAAACAGTGGGGAAGCACGACCTGGTCGTCAGGTTTCTTAGGGGGGCGAGACGATTAAATCCTCTTCGACCCCCCTCCATACCCTCTTGGGATCTTTCCCTGGTGCTTCAAGAACTTCAGGATGTTCCCTTTGAGCCTCTGCAGTCAGTAGACTTAAAGCTTCTTTCCATGAAGACTTTGCTACTGGTTGCACTGGCCTCTGTCAAGAGGGTAGGAGACCTGCACGCATTTTCGGTCGATGAATCGTGCCTAGAGTTCGGGCCGGGTGACAACCATGTGGTACTAAGACCCCGGCCTGGCTATGTGCCCAAGGTTCCTACCACTCCCTTCAAAGATCAGGTAGTGAACCTGCAAGCGCTGCCTTTGGAGGAGGCAGACCCAGCCCTGGCTTTGCTCTGTCCAGTTCGCGCTCTGCGTATGTACATGGACAGAACTCAAAGCATCAGGACCTCAGACCAGCTCTTTGTCTGTTACGGAGGCCAGCAGAGGGGAAAGGCTGTCTCCAAGCAGAGGATGGCCCACTGGATAGTGGATGCCATCGCCTTGGCTTACCAAGCTCAAGGCGTGCCCTGCCCGCTCAGGTTGCATGCACACTCCACGAGAGGCGTTGCATCCTCCTGGGCGCTGGCACGTGGCTCCTCGCTAACAGATATCTGTAGAGCTGCGGGCTGGGCGACACCTAACACGTTCGCTAGATATTATAGCCTACGTGTAGAGCCGGTCTCCTCCCGTGTTCTCACCCTAAACGGGTAGAAGCACCGAGAGGCCCGGCTCTGTCGGCTTGCTGCACCCTACTGTGCACCCTTATTGCTCCAGAGTGAAAAACCTGTTGAGTCCTCCAAAAACCCCTTGGCCCGGACATGGCAGTGCGTCCAGGTGCCAGGCCTTTATCCGCTGAATCCTTGAGAACCGGATCTGGGCTGGGTTCCATATGTGTGACCCTACGGGGATCCCCTATGTGTATATTTTCCACGGCTGCTCCTAACGGAAGCCCGTGTCTTTCCCTTGGGCTAAGTCACCCACTATCTCATATGTAGTACAGCCTTCGGGCTAGTCCATATGTATTCCCCACATAACTCCTTGAAGTAAGTGGCTTCCGCAGCGTCCTCCTTCCGAACTGAAGGGCACGCTTTCCCAGTGTTATCCAATAATCTCACTGTATGGGTTATTACGGAACAACAGTGACAGATACACTCTGTGTAAAGTCTCCTCCTATCGTCCTTCCAGGCAAGAAGGTGTAGAGGCTGTAGAGGATGTATTTTTACTGTTTATTCTTGTGATTTATGCAATATGTGTGTTATTCCAATTGTTTAGACGTTACGATGGCAAATGTAGCAGTTACGCATAATCAAATAAAAAACAAATGGTAGAATAAGCAGTGCTTTTACGGTCCATTCATTGCAGACAAGCGAAAAGCGTCTCGGTTACATATGGTAACCCTCGTTCCCTGAGGGAGGGAACGGAGACGTAGGTCCCGTCGCCACATCTGCTGCCGCCCGCTGGGGCGGCCAGCTTTTTCAGGTTTGGCTCCTCAGCAAAAAACTAGTGTGCAATCATAACAGCTGCTGCTAAATACCCGCGCTGACGAGGACGCGCAGCTGATGCAAATGATTGCATGCCAATGTGCATTGGCTTGTTTTAGTTTCACTCGAAGTAGATTGGCCTCTCTAGCGAGATTCCTATTGGTCAGTCTGACCTACGTCTCCGTTCCCTCCCTCAGGGAACGAGGGTTACCATATGTAACCGAGACGTTTTTCGCTTGTCTGCAATGAATGGACCGTAAAAGCACTGCTTATTCTACCATTTGTTTTTTATTTGATTATGCGTAACTGCTACATTTGCCATCGTAACGTCTAAACAATTGGAATAACACACATATTGCATAAATCACAAGAATAAACAGCAAAAATACAAATACAAGTTTATTATTTAATAAACATTTTTATTTTTGAATTTTGGCAGGGTAGGCAGTGCCTAGTTTGCCTACCCAGACCGCACGTCACTGAGCTCAACTATGTATTGAAAATGTCTGCTAAATCATCCATTATTCAGTTTGCATATAAGAGCAACAAAGAATCCATATGCAGTAAGACTTTAAAAAGGAAAACCTCTGTGACATGTAAATTCTGTGGTACTTCAATTACCGAAGCAAAGGGAACAACAAATAAAGCACAAAGAAAGATTAAGATAAAGTAAGATTAAGAACTCATAATGTCTGTATATGCATGAAATTTTAGCATTTTGACAGCTAATGCTTAGTTAGTTTTGTGTAGAAATCTGCAAGGGGCAACTTTTTTTCGTCCCGCGCTTCATGTGCTCTCCTACACCAGTGACCAGTTTTACGCTGTGTCCACCTGCCATCCGCCTGTAGTGATCCTGCTTTCCAGAAAGTCACATGCTACATTTGTCTCAACTGTGTTATTTTAATATTTACTGTTTACAACATAGGACAAAAGAGTCACAGAGAAAACCAAACCTCGTTTAAATAAATAATAAAATGAATACAGTTACGATGATGACTGATGACTCTTGCACCCCCTCCATAGCTAAATGTTAATCAGATTGAGTTCTAATGGTGTAGTACAATGATGTTATGTGGACAAGAGCACTTAATACTGACAAGTAATAATTGTAATAAAATTACCTTAACAGCACCTACTATGTGGCCTTTTTACCCTTAACTGATAATATTTTTAAACCAATATCACTCTAAGTAAATAAAACTAAATTAGGTAATCAACCCTCTCTGGTCTCGGTCTCGACTCGAACTCAACCCTCACTGGTCTCGGCCTCGACTCGGACTCGACCCTCTCTGGTCTCAGCCTCGACTCGGACTCGACCCTCTCTGGTCTTGGTCTCGGTCTCGACTCGGACTCGACCCTCTCTGGTCTCGGTCTCGACTCGGACTCAAGTGAGCTGGTCTCGACAACAACACTGGTAGACAGACACTATATCACAACTAAATGAGTTTAGAGTTTTTCTTTGTTCAATTTGCACACTGAATATGGGTTGGAGCTCTTTATTTTGAACTCTCAAAGTGCACCAGATTGATGAATTTAACATTAAAAAGCACAAAATTTTCTTACGGGGGAGCATGCCCCCAAACCCCCCTAGAGGGACAGAGGTGCACTCACCACAGATTTCACAAAATCCTGTGGGAAAAAACGGTATTGCTATCCCAATGCAGCTTATATAGATTGTTTTACGATTCATCACTGTGGAGTATAGTTCAACTAGTTATTTCATCTGTTAAGTCTTACTCACTCCTATTCACTTATGACACTAGTGGTTTTATTAGGAGTTAGTATACTCAAGGGCGTGCAAAGTTCGGTTGTGCTTATGATTATATGTAGTGGGCCAGTCTGGGCCAAAATGCCCGGGCCGATTTGTTGTCCCAGTCCAGCCCTGCGCCTACCGCATCTAGTTATACGCTTAAACACTTTGAATCCATTCGGGCGTCAATTTCGCTCTTAAAAAACAAAAGTTTGAAGCGAAATGTACACATGTGACACGTGTCGGAGGCGAAATTCGAAACCCGTTGGCAGCCATCTTTTTTATAAGATGTTGATCGAGCATTCATCGAGAGAGTCACCGCTCTGTATTTGCTCTGGAGAGCAGAACAGCGGCGTAGGGATCATCGTCGCCATATTTGGGTCCACCGGAGGCAAACCCACTGCAGTACTCGCTGCAGATAAAGTCCTAATTGTTGGTGATTTTTTAATATACATGTAGATAACGAAAAAGATGCATTGGGATTGGCCTTTAAAGATATTCTTAACTCTATTGGAGTTAGACAACACGTGTCATGACCTACTC
The DNA here is from genome assembly GCA_030578255.1 of Tiaroga cobitis. NCBI lineage: Eukaryota > Metazoa > Chordata > Actinopteri > Cypriniformes > Leuciscidae > Tiaroga > Tiaroga cobitis. The sequence continues at coordinate 29,689,440 of CM060595.1, read as the reverse complement.
ATTGTCGTAATCATACTCTAGATCTAATATTATCACACGGAATCAATGTTGATACCGTTGAAATTCTGCAGCAGAGCGATGACATCTCAGATCATTATCTAGTCTCGTCTTGTGTAAACTTCATTTAGCCAAGGCTGCAAATCCTGACTCCGTGTTACAAATATGTTAGACCTAGGCCTGTCACGATAACAAATTTTGCTGGACGATAAATTGTCCAAGAAATTATTGCGATAAACGATAATATTGTCGTTCTGAGACCATTTACATCTAAATTTATGATAATGGCATAATAATGCAGGTACACCTTTTCAAAGATCAATACACTTATTTCTAAAGACTATTTAACACTGAAAATGGAAAACATTTGAAATATCCAAAATAAATGAACAAAACAACCAAAAACAATAAAAGCAGCAATGGACTCTCAGTCTCTGTTAACAAAAAAATGCACTTGAATAAATACCAAAAACAATAAATAAAATGGATGTAAACAAAACTCGACCCTACCCTATGATAAATTATTTGTTATTAAAGCATTAACACACAAACCACTGTTAATTTAACATAAAAGCAAGCTGGCTACTGCGTGCATGGTTTGGCATGACTAAGTGCGCTCCCTTAATAATTCCTAAAAAGCTGACAGTTCATCGCAATCTCACACATCTCTGTTATTATCAATGATGCTGACTGCACAATGAATCTTTCATAATATCCACACTTTGTTTGTTATAATTAGAGGATTTGCATACAAAATTCAGCACTGAACAAAAAGTCAGTTTTGAGCGGTGAGGGGATTCTATCTTAAATGCTTCTGATTGGCCATTGCGTTTAAGAAATCAACACATATGTCTGTGATTGGCTACATCGCTCAACGCTGCAAACATGTTATAAATAAAAACTGGCCTGTAAATCGTTTTTATTTGGTTTTAGTTGTTCTTGTTGCCTAGTTAGACCTATCAATTTTGTCACTAAAGGTTGCTTTATTTATAAACATCCTGATCAGTTTTATCATCTCAGCATCCCAGATAGCTTAGAAGAACTCGAGACACAGTACTTTAGACACAGTTACTCCGTTGCGCTTAAAGAAGATTAAAGAAAATAGCCCAACGCCGTGGTACAACGAGCACCCTCAGGCCCTTAAGAGAGCAGCCAGAAAAAATGGAGAGCAACTGGAAGAAAACAAAACTAGAAGTATTTCGCATTTCATGGAAGGAGAGCTCGATTGCATACAGAGAGGCCTAAAAGCTGCTAGATCTGCTTATTTTTCAACCCTATTAGAAGAAAATAAACAAAATCCTAGGTATTTATTTGAAACAGTGGCTAAACTAATGAAAAATAAAGCTTCAAGCCCAGAAGTTTCCAAGCACCACAGCAATAATGACTTTATGAACTTCTTTACTTATAAGATTGATAATATCAGGGAGAAAATTATAACTATGCAACCGTCTACTACAGTATCGCATCAGGGAGTGCATTATTGTAGTCTCCCTAGAGAAAATTCGATTCATTCATTACTATAGGAGAGGAAGAATTGTTTTAACTAAAAAAAATCATCTAAATCGACAACATGTATATTAGACCCTATACCAAAAGATGCTTCCAGAGGTCAAAGATCCTCTTTTTAATATCATTAATTAATCTATGTCATTAGGATACGTACTAAAAAGTTAAGCTGGCTATGATTAAACCGCTTGTTAAAAAAACACAACTTGATCCTACAGAATTAGTCAATTACAGGCCGATCTCGAATCTACCTTTTCTGTCAAATATACTAGAAAAGGCAGTATCTTCACAACTATGTTCCTTTTTAGAAAGAAATTATATCTGCGAAGATTTTCAGTCAGGATTTAGACCGTACAGTACTGATAGTACTGAGACAGCTCTCATTAGAGTCACAAATGATTTGCTCTTATCATCCGATCGTGGTTGTATCTCTCTATTAGTGTTACTCGATCTTAGTGCTGCATTTGATACCATCGACCACAACATTCTTTAAAATAGACTTGAAAAATATGTTGCCATTAGTGGAAATGCATTACCATGGTTTAAATCATACTTATCTGAGCGTTATCAGTTTGTAGCAGTAAATTAAGAGATGTCTTATCGATCACAAGTTCAGTATGGTGTACCACAAGGCTCAGTACAAGGACCGTTGCTGTTCACTCTGTACATGCTACCCTTGGGAGATATCATTAGGAAGCATGGCATTAGTTTTCACTGTTATGCTGTTGATACGCAGCTTTACATTTCTTCACACACTGACGAAACTTGCCAATTCACAAAATTGACGGAATGCATAGCTGATGCATAGCTGAAAAAACTGGATGACAACAAATTACTACTACTTAATTCTGAAAAAAACAGAGATTCTAATTATTGGTCAAAAAACTTCCTTACGTAATAATATAGAATACTGTCTAACACTTGATGGCTGCTCTGTCAAGTCTTCGTCGTCGGTTAGGAACCTGGGTGTGCTATTTGATACCAACCTTTTATTTGAAAGTCAAGAGTCTAGCATCTGTAAAACCTAATTTTTTCATCTTAAAAATATATCTAAATTGCGTCATGCTCTCAATGAAAAATGCAGAACAGTTAGTTCATGGGTTCATGACATCAAGGCTAGATTATTGTAATGCTATTATGGGTGGTTGCCCTCCACGCTTAATAAACAAACTACAGCTGGTCCAAAATGCAGCAGCTAGAGTTCTTACCAGAACCAGGAAGTATGCCCATATTAGCCCGGTTCTGTCAACACTGCATTGGCTCCCTATTAAACATGGTATACATTTTAAAATACTGCTGATCACTTACAAAGCACTAAATGGTTTAGCTCCCAGTACTTGAATGAGCTCTTAACACATTATAGTCCTTCACTATGGAAGCAGAATAGTCTCAAATATAATTCACGCAAGAAACATGATTCACACGTGCGTAGACAATTTCACATGCGTGAAACCTAATTCACGTACACACAAAAAAAATTCACGTGCGTGAAAAAAAATTATATTCACAAAAAGCAATTCACATGCGCAAAATAAAATTACATATTCATAAAAACATTTCACAAATGCAAAACACAATTCCTAGATATACAACTGTGCACAAAAACCTTTGAATGTTTAAAATGTACGAGAGTGTCCTTGAATTTGAATGTGCAAATCGTCATTCACGTACGAATCGCCATGGATGTGTGTGTGTGTATTTTTGAGACTTTCCTGGCAGCGCTTACTCGTAAAACAGAGCAGTCGTACTCGTAAAACAGAGCAGTCGTACTCTTTAGCCAATCAGATTCAAGCTTATCAATCGACCAATCAGGTTCACGTGAGGGTGGGCCTATCTGCATGTCACGTCATCAGCTTTCGACTAGTTCATGGCTGAGCAGAGGTGCAGCTACTCGTTCATTTCTGTGTTAACTGAAGTTAAAGAAGCTTGACATCAGTTGATGCAATAGTTTATTAACTGCTGTTTAGTCCACATGTGAACATAAACATTTAATTTTAGTATTGATGGATTTTCATGTCCTGTCCACAGTCCACCACACATTCAACTGATGATAATGTATGTAATGACGTGCATAGGAGACATGTTTTGTTTTAAGCATCATATATTATCTAGTTTTATTGTTTCAGATTTCCGAGACAGATGATGTATGAAGTTGCAGACAACCAGTACTGTGATCTTACCATTCCTACTGTAAATCTTTGAAAACAGTCATGTTGCAAGCCATCCATTTTGACAGTTGTTTCAACAAGAGGTTGAAAGTGATGCATTGTTACTGTGTTCATTTGTCTCCTGCGGACTATATACACTGTGTACTATGTACACTGCAGTCGTTAACGCCAGACAGAAGGGGAGTCACACCACCATATGGAAAGAAGCGTAAATGGGTGAAGCATAGTTTACTGTAAAGCTACGTCTTAGTGTTGCTTATCTTGGCGAAAGCCGAGTACAAATCAGCATGAAGTTTTAACATCTACTCTCGTGTAATGGAAATCAAATTATGTACTCGCTCTAGGAATACAGCCCCGCTATGCATGCATTATTAAATGTTCTTGTCAGAATTAAAAGATTCAAAGACATGGTTCAATTTGATGTACACGTTTTATTAATTTGAAAGTTTCCGAAATCCTTTGGGAATAAAATATATATAAAATGACATGATTAATGTTCCTGGCTGTTACATATGAAGATCATTAACTGACAGTCTTAAGTATGAAGCACAAAATTCAGTACAGAGAAATATACGTCTCTTCCAGAGTTGTGAGATTCAGTCAGAGTCTACTTTACTTTTAAAGTATGTAAATTTAAGTGTAATACATCAAGTGAAAAGTGAACAAATTAATTGTGTTCAGTTTAGGACATCAGATTTTCTCGTGATATTTAAAATAGTAAAAACCTATAGTACAAGAGGTGCAGAGTGCAGGCAGAGGACGTGGGAAATTAAGTGATGGTATTTGAATAGAGTTTACTGAGTAATCTTAGTCGCATAACCTTAATAGCCTCTCTATGATAAGTAACTTTGTCTTATCAGCATAAAATCAGATTTGCCTATTTTATTAGGCAAAGTAAAATTAATGCTTCACAATATTGTCCTGTGAGACCTTAAGATGACAATAAAAAACCTGAGATGACAATACAGCACAAAACCATGTTGAATATATTGGTAACACTATACAATATGGTAATATAACTAAGTTAACATTAGTTAATGTATTAACTAACCATGAGCAAAAGATTTGTTGTGGTGTTTGTTAATCTTTGTTAACATTAGTTAAAAATACAGCTGTTTATTGTTAGTTTACAGTGCATTAACTAATGTTAACAAGATTTTAATGAAGTATTAGTAAATGTTGAAATGAACATTTACAAAAAACAATAAAGGCTGTTTAGGTGCAGTTCATTATTAGTTCATGCTAACTAATGAAACGTTATTGTAAAGTGTTACCAATTAAGATATTAATACAAAAAAAAGTATAAAAGAGAATAAAGAAATAACATGGATTAAGATGTTTGACTGCTATCCAGATGTCACACCAAAGGGGAGTAATCCTGAAAAACACAGGGAAACAAGTGTTAATAATTTAACAACATACACAAATGACAAATAAACAGTGGGTGCTCATTAAAATAGGTCTATTCACCATTTAAAGAATAATCTCGATGAGGCCAGTGCTGAGAGAGCTAGGGTGGGTTATGACCACAGATGATTGTTTTTCACTCATTAGCGTGATGATTGTAGCTGTGAGAGCTGTCTGTACAGCTAAAATACAACAAAACAAGCATCGTTCATCTTCATTTTTGACACGATATGGGACATCTGATTACAACAGCACTTGCTTACATCAGTTATAGTTCATAAACTATTGCTTCAACTGATCTCAAGCTTCATTAACTTCAGTTAACACAGAAATGAACGAGTAACTGCACTTACCTCTGCTCAGCCATGCTCAGCCACTAGTCGAAAGCTGATGACGTGACATGCAGATAGGTCCGCCCTCACGTGAACCTGATTGGTCGATTGATAAGCTTAAATCTGATTGGCTAAAGAGTACGACTGCTCTGTTTTACGAGTACGACTGCTCTGTTTTACGAGTAAGCGCTGCCAGGAAAGTCTCAAAAATACACACACACACATCCATGGCGATTCGTATGTGAATGACGATTTGCACATTCAAATTCAAGGACATTCTCGTACATTTTAAACATTCAAGGGTTTTTGTGCACAGTTGTATATCTACGAATTGTGTTTTGCATTTGTGAAATGTTTTTATGAATATGTAATTTTATTTTGCGCATGTGAATTGCTTTTTGTGAATATAATTTTTTTTCACGCACGTGAATTTTTTTTGTGTGTACGTGAATTAGGTTTCACGCATGTGAAATTGTATACGCACGTGTGAATCATGTTTCTTGCGTGAATTATAATTGAGACTATTCTGCTTCCATACTTCACATCTATTGCGAAATTTGCGATCTCAAAATTCCGGCCAGTTGGTAATACCTAGAATATCAAAATCGACTGCTGGCTTAGATCCTTTTCCTATTTAGCACCAAAACTTTGGAACAATCTTCCTAACATTGCTCGGGGAGCAGACACACTCTGTCAGTTCAAATCTAGACTAAAAACACATCTCTTTGACCTAGCATACACATAACACATTATAGACTTCTATAATTCAATTTAGGCTGCATAAATCAGCCGGAACCGGGAACACTCCCCACAAATCCTGATGTATTGGTTACATCATAAGAAGGATGGCGTCTACGCTAATTTTATTCTCTCTGTTTATCCGAGGTTTACCGCAGTCCGCCGGATCCAGATCTGATGCAGGACCTTCGCCTAGACACGATCACAACGCAATCCTGAAGTGTCAACCAGTCCCTTCTCCGTTTACTGAAGTCAGCCGGATGGCGGCCGTATCCAGATCAGATGGTGGACCTGCATCTGAACCAGGGATGGAAATTAGCACCCGCCACCAGCCAAATTTGGGGGTGATTTTGTGTTGTGGCGGGTAAACTCGCTTTATCTACCGGCCACCGTGGCGGGTAAATAAAAATAGCATACTGTTTCACCCAGACGGCGGACACTTATGGTGTGTTCACACCGAACACGAATTGAATTATTTGCGCGAGTGGATTACATACAAAGTCAATGCCAAGACGCGAATAGACGCATCATTCGCGCCGGGCGTTGCGAATGACGCGAATTTGGCGACGTGTTTGCCGCGAATGTCTTCCGCGCAAGTTGAAAAAATTGAACTCGAGCGAATGTTCAAGCGCCCAAATAGACGCGATAGACGCGTATTTGACACTCTATTTGCGTTCAGTGTGAACACACCATTATAGAGGAGGCACACCTTCAACACCCACGCGCTTCTTCCGTCGAGGCTCGACGAGGGAAGAAAACGTGGTAGCGCGAGAGGCGGTTTGCCGCCCAAAGGGAGAGCTGGCCGCGAGCGCATGGTGTATTTTTTGGCGGGGTAGCTCTCTTGTGTCGTAAAGAGCTAGCTTGAGCGCGAGAGGTGGGAGCTAGCCGCGAGTGCATGATGTACATATGACAGAACAGGCATACCGTAAAACTTCAAATAATAGTCCGGGTCGTCGAACTGCACCGGCTTGTATTTGAGACAGGCCTTTATAATTTAGTGTTAAGATGTTGTTCTCTTACGAGAGGTTCTCTCGTACTGCTTAATATCTTACGCTCGGAGAAAACCTCTTTTCCTCGAGATATTGAAGCCAAAAAAACCATCCTTAATTTTGAATTATTGCAAAACGCGTTGCAGCAGCATACAGACATAGGCAGGCGGCTCAGCGTGCCTATTGGCTGTCCTGCGGCAACTGCAGCAGCCTATCGAGAGCGGCCCTTTGGTGACGGCCCAATGGGGGCACTTCGCGCCCATTGTGTCACGCTCGCGCCCAAAGGGGCGTGGTCTAGCCCTCTAAAGATAGCTCGATGGGCTGATTTCTCAGATTTTTCATCTCTTCAGCGAAGAGTCCAGCTCTTCATCTGCATCGCTGGATCCTGAGTGAAGAAGCCGCGCCGTCGAGACAGCTTTCTGCGGAACGAGCCTCTGCACTGAAGTCGCTGGCCTTCAGCCGCCGTTCCTGCTACGCTATCCGGCGTACTATATATCCTTTACTCTGCTCTGTGTGTGTGTGTGTGTGTTCGCCCCGCGACTCACACGTCTATCATCTAAAAGAGCCGCGTCTTTTTAAAGATGCCATCCTCCTGTGAGTGTGGCCCACTCAGCGACGGGGACCGCCATGTGATATGCGTTTCCTGCCTGGGAGAGGACATGCAGTTCTCGCGCTCGCCGACGGCGGCTGCCCTCATTGCGAGCTATTGCCTATGGTGACTCTGAACTCGCCTGGCATTCTTCTCCGAGACTGCACTTCCACCCGCTACAGTGCCGCGCCGTAAAAGCGCCGTACTCAGCGGGTCCCCGAGCCTTCTCCAGCCCGTGAAAGCTCGCCGGTTCGCACGCCAGCTTCACCAGCTTCACTCGAGTCGCTCACTGACGGATAACGGCCGCCGCGCGCCGCCGCTTCCGCCATAAATGACGACGAGATAGCTGCATCTATAGAGAAGGCCAGCTGCTCTATCCTGGCGTCGGACAGTGAGGATTGTGCGAGCTCTGTGGACCTCTCCCCCTTCTGTCCGCGAGTCGTCAGGGAAACGGGCCAGCATCAAGACCGCGCGGCTAGCTTTCTTTACGTTATAAGAAAGCTGGGCCAGCATCAAGACCGCGGGGTTAGCTTTCTTTACGTTATAAGAAAGCTACCCCGCCCCCCGTGGGCGTGCCTCACCGGCAAAATGAGGAAAGGGTGTGTTTTAGTCCCGCCGAGGCCGGACTCCATTTCTCAAACATTTCTCAGCTCCTCTTAGTTTGAGCGGCTGAAAATGTCAATATTGCAGCAATGAGCCTGTTGTATAACACGCACACCTCAGTGGCTCAGTGGCTCAGTGGTGGAACCTATAGCCTACGAGCGAGAGACCCGCCGCGGCCAGACTTCCACCGAAACTTTTTCGCTCGTTCAGTTGCAGAAAATGCGACTGTTCCAGTGTATTTAGCAGTAAACAAGCCGGTACCACGGCCTGCTTACCTACTCACAAATGCCGTTTCCACGGCGACCCAGAAAAATCATACAAGCATTGTATTTTCTGGTATTCCGGCCACAGCCGATGGTGTTGAGTGTAATAAAATGCCCACAGCCCATTGTTCATTTCTACACACAAACACAGCCCGCCACAGTACAGGGCTCGCACAAATGAAATCGACGCATGTCAATTGTGCATTAAATGTAGTGAATGTGCCACACAACCCAGTGCCCACAAACACTACACACTGAATGTACCACGGTGTCTGTAAAACGAAACCAACACAAGTCTTCCTAGCCTCCTAGGAAAACGACGGTGTTTCAGTCTCGCCACGGCCAGACTTCCACCGAAACTTTTTGCTCGTTCAGTTCCAGAAAATGCGACTGTTCCAGTGTATTTTGCAGTAAGCAAGCCGGTACCACGGCCCGCTTGCCTGCACACAAATGCCGTTTCCATGGTGACCCAGATAAATCACATAAGCAGTGTATTTTCTGGTATTCCAGGCACAGCCGATGGTGTTATGAGTGTAATAAAAATGCCCACAACCCAGTGCTCATTTCTACACACAAACACAGCCCGCAAAAATGCAGGGCCCGCACAAACAAAATCGCCTCATGTCGATTGTGCACTAAATGTAGTGAACGTGCCCACGTCTCAGTGCCCACAAACACTACACACCACATGTCCCACGGTTTCTGTAAAAACGAAACCAACACATATTCAGTCAGCTCAGGCCGACGGTGTTTCCAGTGCAGGAAATGTGCCTGCTGTCCCGCGCCCACATTCACTCACAGACATGATAAGCCCCACGGGGCTCGCCCCGCTCTCTCTCCTTCAGCAAACTGCTATAAGGGATTTGAGTGCAGCCAGGCTGCCCGCTGCGTTCGGAGCGCCCCCCGCCTCACACACTGTAAACACAGTGTCTGCGTTACAGCACGCCGGAGCTCCCTTGCCGTCACTGTCACGGCCAGAGCCCAGATCTCATTCTACCTCTAGCTATTCACGCGAAAGCGTGGGCACAGCTTCCTGGGGTATCAGAATGGGTGCTGAACACTGTAAAAAGAGGCGATTCGCTACAGTTCGCTCGACGCCCCTGCCATTACACGGCGTGCCTCGAATCCACAGTGAAAACAGAAGTAGCACATCTACTTCGAGCCGAAATAGCAACACTATTGAGCAAAGGGGCGATAGAGCCCGTATCTCAAGCTCAGAGCAAAGGGGGTCTGTACAGCAGATGTTTCCTGGTACCAAAGAAAGACGGGGGTCTCAGACCCATTTTAGATCTAAGACAACTGAACAGAGCGCTTATGAAACGCCAGTTCAGAATGCTCACAACCAGCAAAATCCTTGCGCAGATTTTCCAAGGGGACTGGTTTATGTCGATAGATCTGAAGGATGCTTATTTCCAGATACAAATAGCGTCACATCACAGGTGATTTTTGAGATTCACCTTCGAGGGACAGGCATATCAATACACAGTCCTACCGTTCGGCCTGTCCCTGGCACCCCGTATATTTACGATGTGCATAGACGCGGCTCTCGCGCCTCTGAAACTTCAGGGCATGCGAGTTTTGAACTATTTGGACGATTGGCTGATTCTAGCTCGATCTCATTCAGAGCTCATAGAACACAGGACCATATTTCTCGAACACCTCGAGAATCTTGGTCTCACAGTCAATTTGGCGAAGAGCTCGCTGTTACCCAGCCAGGAAATATCCTTTCTGGGCACAGAGCTGAACTCGCCGTCAAGGACAGCGTGATTATTGCCAGAGCGCATACTGAACATTCAGCGCTTCACAAAATCCTTTCGCTGCGGCACTATAGTCCCGCCCAAGAGATTTCAGAAAATGCTGGGCCTCATGGCCTCATCACCATCAGTACACCAGCTGGGTCTGCTTCGCATGCGCCCACTGCAGTGGTGGCTGAAAGCACGAGTGCCGTCTCGAGCTTGGGCCTCCGGTCTGTTTCGCCTCAGGGTCAATCAGAAATGCGTCGCAGCTCTGAAATCTTGGAAGGCGACCGACTGGTACCAGTCAGGTGTAAACCTGGGGACTTCCTTGAGTGTGAAGGTGGTGTCCACAGACGCCTCCACCTCGGGATGGGGAGGACTGCACGAAAGGCAGACCGTTCTTCGGCCTATGGTCAGAACGAGAGAAGCTCCTACACATCAACTGTCTAGAAATTATGGCAGTCGATCATGCGCTGAGACGCTTCTGTCTCCGAATAAGAGGTCACCACGTCTTGGTCTGCTCGGACAACATGCCAGTGGTAGCCTACATAAATCACCAGGGCGGCGTCAGATCCTGAAACCTTTACAGGCTGACGGAACGCCTCCTGGTCTGGGCTCAGCACAATCTGCGCTCTCTGAGAGCAGCACATGTGCCTGGTCACCTGAATTTGGGACCAGACAGACTGTCCAGGAAAAATGTTCCAGTAGGAGAATGGTCTCTGCACCCGCAGACGATCCTCCTGCTGTGGGAGACATTCGGCAGAGCGCAGGTAGACCTGTTTGCGTCCCAAGAGAACGCTCACTGTCCGAAGTTTTTCTCCAAGAGCAGGGATGTACTAGCCCACGTCTGGCCCCGCTGCCCCCTCTATGCTTTTCCCCCCGTCTCGCTCCTGCCTCAGGTATTGGAACGAATAAGGGAAAATGGATGCTCAGTGATTCTTGTGGCCCCGCTCTGGACAAACCAAGTGTGGTTTACAGTCCTGATGCTGCTGGAGAGCACTGCCCCATGGCCAATACCGATGAGGAAAGACCTCCTCTCTCTGGCCGGGGGCTCAATTTGGCATCCTCACCCCAGAACGGTGGGCCCTGCACGCATGGGCCATCAACGCGTACCTGCAAACCAACCTGAGGGAGTGCTAAACACCATCACGCAGGCCAGAGCACCATCTACCAGACGCCTCTATGCCTCCAAGTGGTCAGTGTTTGTTAACTGGTGCAAAACCCGAGGTTTTCCACCTACAAGCAGCGGGGTAACGGAAGTACTTTCCTACCTTCAAGAGCTACTGGATAAGGGCAGGTCCCCATCCACGCTCAAAGTCTACTTGGCGGCCATAGCAGCGTTTACGAAACCTGTGTCTGGCCTGTCACTGTGGAAAGATGATCTGGTCATTAGTTTCCTAAGAGGAGCTAAGAGGATGAATCCTCCCAGAACCCCATCTATCCCCATGTGGGACATTTCCATGGTGCTAGAAGTCCTGAAAGGAGCCCCATTCGAGCCGATTCGGACATGAAACACTTGTCTTTCAAGACAGTGTTTCTCTTGGCTCTTGCGTCAGTAAAACGCATAGGGGATCTACTAGCGCTATCAATAAGCGCAACGTGTCTGGATTTTGGGCCTAACGACTCAAAAGTCATACTCAAACCAAGACACGGATACGTACCTAAATCCCTCAACACGCCGTTTAGGGCCCAGGTTATCTCCCTGTCTGCCCTACCGGTTCGTAATGAGGAGGAGAGCACAGGCCTCCTTTGCCCAGTTAGGGCGTTAAAGGCCTACGTATCTCGCTCATCTGTTTTCAGACAGACTGAGCAGCTTTTTGTTTCATTCTGCGGCCGCACTAAGGGCCTAGCCGCCTCAAAACAGACCCTATCCAGATGGATAGTTGATACCATAGCAATGGCATACACTACAAAGGGACTGGAGCGCCCCTTGGGTGTTAGAGCACATTCCACCAGAGGCATGGCCTCATCGTGGGCGTGGTCTAGTGGGATCTCCTTACAAGATATCTGTATGGCGGCAGGCTGGGCCTCCCCGTCTACATTTATAAGGTTTTATAACCTAGAAGTTCCCGCCTTACAAGCTAAATTGCTGTCGGTTTAAAGTCAAGCACCACCTGCCCCGTCGTTCGGCGCAGAGTACTGCACTCGCTTGAGCACTGCACTCGCTTGAGCACTGCTCAACGGGCTGTGAGTTTTTTCCCGAGGAAAAATAATGCCCATACTATCACTCAGTACAGGCTGAAGTTCTCTTCACCCTAACTGTGTGTAGCACTATTATAATAAATAGCCCTTCTTATGGCTAAATTATTTAGAATGATGCTTCTAGCCTCTCTTCTCGGACTCTCTGAGTTCATGGTGATTATGCACTATATGAGCCCAGGGCACCTGCCCTTGGGACCTTGGTGTTGGATCCCCGCATGCACGGCGTTTTGCATAGTGTTCCCCTAGCGTAAGATATTACGCAGTACGAGAGAACCTCTCGTAAGAGAACGTACTCGGTTACTAACGTAACCTCAGTTCTCTCTAGAAGAGGGAACGAGTACTGCGTATCTTGCCGTGCCTGCTACGCGCTGGTTCGCTTCGGTGATGAAAAACCAGAGAAATCAGCCCATCGAGCTATCTTTAGAGGGCTAGACCACGCCCCTTTGGGCGCAAGCGTGACACAATGGGCGCGAAGTGCCCCCATTGGACCGTCACCAAAGGGCCGCTCTCGATAGGCTGCTGCAGTTGCCGCAGGACAGCCAATAGGCACTCTGAGCCGCCTGCCTATGTCTGTATGCTACTGCAACGCGTTTTGCAATAATTCAAAATTAAGGATAATTTTTTGGCTTCAATATCTCGAGGAAAAGAGGTTTTCCCCGAGCGTAAGATATTACGCAGTACTCGTTCCCTCTTCTAGAGAGAACTGAGGTTACGTTAGTAACCGAGTACGTTCCTAGAGTCCTAGAGACAGCGCTCGTGTTGTTTGAAGACGCAAGAGTGCGCGCGCGCGCGCGGCCGGGGCTCGCTCGCTCGCCTGCTCTCTCTCTCTCTCTCTCTCTCTCGCTCTACTCGTTTGCGCCCTGTCTAGCGCAGCAGTCATTCTATTCTACATCACTCACCAATCAAAAAAGGCTTGGGCAGCGCCAAAAAGCGGACGATCTGACGGGTTTTAGAAGATTAAATACAACCCGAAACTAAAAAAGCCTTTATTTACCCAAACCTGTCGCCACACCAGGCGTGTAAAAGAGACAGGCGTCTATTTGGGACTTGGCTATTATTTGAAGTTTTACGGTACTCTCGCAGAGAGAGCAACCTCCAGCATAGAGTGCGGTTTAGCATCGGTTCAGTTTTTTGTTTAATCTGCCCTACTCATTTAACGAAATGTATATCAGTTCATGGTTTGTGTGTGTATAATAGAGAAAGAGAAAATGTCAGTATTTCATTGAGACTTGAGATTAAATAAACTGGTTAAGTATTGTAGATCTTGTAGTATTAATTTTCACATGCAGTTACACATTGTCGGTTAAAACAAGAAAGTGGGTGGTAAAAACATTGAGTGGCTGGTAGATTTTGAAATCCACCAGCCACAGTGGCCGGTGGACAAAAAAGTTAATTTCCATCCCTGATCTGAACCCATCCATGACGCATCCCTGAAGTGCCAGCCTCATCAGCCATGTGAAGGCCCCATCGACACGACAGCCATCGGCACTGATCCTCAACAAACTCGTCTCCATACCGGCGTGATGACTCCGACTTCCAACCAGATGGACCTGGATTAATATTCTGAATGTTCTGACCCAATCTGACTTCTGACATGTAATGCTGCCTGGATCATAATCATAAACTGAACTGGCCCCCAACTGAGCCTGGGTTCTCCCAAGGCTTTTTTCCTCCATTCTGTCACCTGATGGAGATTTGGTTCCTTGCCACTGTTGCCTTGGCTTTTGGCTTGCTTAGTTGGGGACTAGAGCTGTGTTGAAAAAATCGATTCACCAATTCTGAATCGATTTTCATATAAATTTCTAAAGATCGATCCGTAACTCAGAGGATCGATTTAATAATAGGCTTACATTTTCCCTTTGAACTTTAACTTCCTGCGACTGGGAGATCCCTATGCGCATTGGCTTTCACTCAGCGCGCACATTGTTACGACAACGGACTTTGAGTGAGTCACTAATCCGTTCATTCAACGAACACGTTCAGAAAAACTGATTCATTAAAAGAGATAATGAAACAAGGTGTTAATTATTTTTAACTTTGAGTTCCACTTTTCAAGGCTCAGCTAAGCAGCAATGCGTCGCATGGGTAACGCTGAAAATGCTTCATTTATTAAAGACCAATATGGCATTGATTCAATGCGCGACGCGCTGATTTTATTTCCCCGCGGCTTCCTCGCGCTGTGGGAAGCTGACCAGCGCTGCTGCTGACGCGCATTTCCGTGACGTGAACGTTAAAAGGACTATACGACAAATATTTCGCTTTCCTTTTACACGGCAACCTTTCCACGAATATGACTTCAAAGACAGACGCAGGTAATCACACGCGCTCTGCCGATCTCTCATTCACTGTCTGTGGGAAGCCGTAGGCTACAAATCATCATGATAAACAGTCTTGTTATCATTATGAACTTGTTCAACATTCAATACACATGCATGAAGTTCAAAACAAGAAGGGTATAGCCTTATAAAAAAACGTGAATATTGCTGCGGTTACTTGCAATCCTCTGCGGTTGACTTGTCAGTGTGGTACTACAAGATTGCGGATATCGCGTCAGCCCTACTACTGCTGCTGATATACTGCGTCCTCTGTCGTCTACACCAGTGCAAGTTTGTGAAAGCAGTTGTATCAACACTCTGGAAGGGGGATTGTTCTTTACAACCATCCATACTCAGTTGAATGTCTATAATAATAGTATCAATATGTTGCATATAGTCCTTCAGGTAACAGCTGAAAAAAAAATGCTTTTTTCAAAAACACTGATCTAAATCTCGAAGATCAGATCGGATCGAATCGAATCGAATCGAATGATGATAATCGATTCAAGATCTTGAGAATCGGAATCGAATCGATTCTTGAAATTTGAATCGAAACCCAGCCCTATTGGGGACATTTAATATTCAACAATATTATTGATCTGCCTTACTTAAGGTGGATGATGACGGAATTTTCTTCTAGAAAAAAAACTTTGTTGTATTATTTTCATGTTATCACTGTGAAGCTGCTTTGATACTATCTGTATTGTAAAAAGCGCTATATAAATAAAGGTGACTTGACTTGACTCCCCCTCCCCTTCTCTATCCCTTAGCAGTTGTAATTACATCGGCAGATTCGACACGTACGTCGCGAAAGAAAAGCTGTGCTTTCATTTTCATTCGATTGTTGTTACAGTGGGAAAGAAACTTATCCCATTTTCACCTCAAAATTTTGGGTAGGCTGTGCCTCCCTTGCCTCCCCTGACAAGCCACCACTGGCGTTGGAGTCTATGTGGGGTCAGAAAGCTCTCAGATTTCATCAAAAAGATATTCATTTGTGTTCCAAAGATGAGCACAAGTCATGAGGATAAGTAATTAATGACAGAACTTTCATTTCTGGGTAAACTTTGCATTTAACACCCACGGGTGAATTTTACAGTGGCATGTATCACAGTTATTCCCACTGACTGGTGAGCAAAAAAAGTTAATAATGGGCGGGGCGGGGGATTCCTATTACTGAAGTGATTCGTATTACTAAGTTCAACTGCATGATGAATATGACTGGTCATGTGATGTCAACATGGGGGCGACCCACAAAACCTTTTTTTTCTAGAAGACAGACTGATATGTCTTTTCATGTGGTTAAACATAATTTTAACATTATTTATCAAGCGCAAAAGTTTTTATTTTGTTAAAATACATAAATTAATAAATAAAGATACAGAGTAATTATCCCAGGACTGAAAACTTACTGTTAAATTACTATTTTTAAAAGTTGGCATATTCACAAATGTAAATTACTTGGTTGAGGCTATAAAAAAGTGATTCTTTCATCATAATAATAGATAGAGAAACTTGCTCTTATTTGGTAGTAACCCAGTGTGAATAAATCAGGATGGATAGATAACCGTTAGTCAACATTTTTTCTCCATTGAGTCTTAGCACAACCAGCCACAAGGCAAAAATGCGACAGAAAAGTTCAGTGAAGGGAAACTCAGGGAGTTCAGAGAAGCTTATAAACTATATCAAATAAAACTTACCATCCGTGAAACTGCATTAAAAAGTGTTAGCAGACTGTATTTCCGTGACCAGAGGAAATGTTAATCCAAATCTATGAAATTTGCTGCATTCACAAGTCGAGTCCTCATGAAACGCTTTTAGTGATCTGAGAAAAGTACCGCATGTACATTAAACAGCTGAACTGTTTTCGTCTCTGTTATTGTAAAAAAAAATCGCCTCCCTTTTGGTCAACTTTGACAACTCTTTCACAAAGGATGCAGCAGTAACAGTAAAGGCTCGGTTTTAACACATGCACGCGATTCGCCGTGAGGAGTGACGCAGGAAGTGGGCGGAGCGACATCGCTGCTGCTGCTGCTGCTGCTGCTGCTGGATCTGTCTCTGTAAACACAGAGCAGGTAGATTTATCTTTTTAGAGCAGTTTTAAGCTTATAAATACATATTTGAGCTGTTTTAACTGAAAGCAACTTTCACTAACATAGGCTATCTTAAAATATGTTAGTGCCAATGTTTTGTCTCAAGATGCACACCAGTACTAGGGGCCTAATGCTTTTTTTCTAAGAAAAAAGTAAAAATCTACTTAAACGTCCTAATTGAGCTAAGGCTTAATCCTGGCTTAATCTTAGCCCTGTCTGTGAAACCAGGCCTAAATGTCTGAATTGTGTGCTGTTAAAGGGTAAAGACTTTCTGTTTTTGTTCTAACAGTCGATATTCGACTATAATGTAAATCTGTTATATTCTGTTTTATCATGAACAGCAACAATTGGAATAAGATTTTTCTAACTGATTGTGTTCAAGTAAAAACGTATTTATTTATAGCCTAGTGTACATAAGTGCATTTTTGGCGCATATATATATATACAGTTAAAGAATCATAACCTCTGGGAATCCCCAGCTGAGTTTTGTCTGGGCATGGCAAATCAGATCATACAAGTCTTTTTTTGAAAGGCTTAAGGATCTTAACTCCTTTTCAGATCAGACTTGCCCTGCTTTTAACTATCTCATTCAGTATCACATGCCTATAAACTTAAATACCAAATACCTTTTTAAAAGCAGCACTTTTGTAAGGAACTGTTAAATGAATGAATTGATTTCTTTTTCAAGGCTTAAAGGAATTTCACTGTTTGTTTCAAACAGGAACACGAAAAAAAAATGTCTCAGAACAAAAACTTGCCACTATTTTTGTTTGCTTTCAAACACAATTACATGTGAACATTTTTGTTTATGATTCAAATGGTGATTAGAAATATTATGATTAACACAGGGCTGTTGATTTGTTAGCTTTAATTCTGCTTGACTATAATTGTTTCATATCACCCCAAAATGAACACTTGCCTTATTCACTTTCATTTTTATTTATTTATTTATTTTGCTCCTGCAAGAAAGTAGGTAAGTCATACATTTGTGATTTCGAGTCCCTTCAATATGGCACTTAATACAACTGACGGAGATGGAGCTCAAAAAATGTGCTCAAACCTTGGCTTTTACTTTACTTTTTACTATTAATATTTCACTATTTTACAATCAAAAGGCTGCTCTGCAGATGAAGTATTGCTGCTGCACTCTTTAACTGCAGGAGTCTAGAAACAATGGACTCACAGGCATTCTCTGGCCCAGGTGGTTTCGATTTGGGAGGCGCTTATGTGCCTTTAGGTCATTTATTATTTCAAGGGAAGTGAAATTAACCATGAAGACAATGTTGCACTTTCAGACTGCTGGACACCCACAGATTGACCACTGGTCCAAGTTAAGGACAGACATTTCAGCATGTGAGGGATAAATTCCATTATAAAGGAAAATGATTGAAATGGAATAGACATTATTCGAAAACTGAACAGGCAATGCGTTTACAGAGTGCTCACCCCTTGATTTTATTTCTGCATTTTGTTATACTTTCAAATTTTAGCATGTTGAATAAACAATAAATTCAACACAAACAAAGCAATCACCCCCTATAAATTTATGCTGTGCACATATTCCTCTAGCAGCAACTACACGAGTCGTCTTAGTTATGTCTGCATGAGCTTTCCACATCTGAATTCTTTAACACAAATTCACTCCATCTCTTAGAAAGTGTTGGCTTGCAATGTTCAGGTCATACCGAAAAATATTCAATTGGATTAATGTCTCAGCTCAGTCGGAACCATTCCAGAATTATATTTAAACCATTCAATCATACTTTTTTCGGAGTGCTTTATCGTCCTGCTGGAACAAGAATCTTTAATCAAATCCGGAATATGTTGCTGCCACCATCAAGTCTGATAGAGATATATGGTTTTACCAGGGTGTTTGTGGTAAACATAGACTCCTCTTTAATCTATTGATCAGACCACAGTTTTCTTCCCAAACTTTTTTCCCTTTGGGATTTTTTTGCATCTTTTCTAGTAACTTCTACACATGATTAAAGGTTTGCTGTTCTACACACACAAGATGCCCAAACTTTGAAGAGCTAAAAAGACATATGGACATCTTTGCCCATTCTGTCCCTTGATATTTTTTGACTAAGAAACTTTTATACAAAACCATCATCACCAAGTTTGTTTATTTATTGCATTAATGATTGTAAATGTTCAGTGTCTTTGTAACAACATGCCGTGTTAAAGTGCCCCTATTTTGGATTTTTGAAAATGACCTTTCTTGTAGTGTGTAACATAGCTCTAAGTGAATGAAACATCCTGCAACGTTTTAAATCTGAAAGTGCACCATATATAAAGTTCTTGTCTTTCAAAAGTAAGAGTCAACTCTGAGTCAATGAAATGAATGATTTTTCAAACGAGTCATAAGCCGTTCCGTTGTGACGCCAAGATGAAACATTAGCATATTGCCCGCCCACGTATTGCGCGCGCAGACACCAGGGAAAACTTGAACCTCAAACTGGCAGCTGATTCCTGTGGATACTGGACAGCATCATGTCAAGAAGATGCTGTGCTCTAGAATGTGAAGGTAAAGCCATTTTTTTTCACTGCCCAAGGACGAGCATGTGAAGAATCAGTGGTTAAAATTCATCTTGACCACGATATCACAGCAGTATAATCCTAAACTGTTGCTGTGTTCCCTTTATTTAAATTACGACTGCTTCTCACATCTCGGAGTTAAATGCAGGATTCGCAAACCTCTTGCTCTTGAAAGATGGTGTTCAAAATACTTGAGTTTTATTTTGAGTAGGTCTCCTGCTAACTGGCTAACACACACTGTCTTACTGTCTTACTGAAATACTTCTGCTAATCAGCTGTGGGCCACTATAACCTAAAACTGTGCCTATTAATGTAGATTATCTCTCGTTCTCACTACTTTGAGGAAAGATTAAGCATGGAGCAAGATTTCTTTTACCAACGTTTATGTTACATCATTCAGTCACGCGAAAGCTCGGCTAATGTATGCACTGTTGTTGATTCAGTTTCCACGTTCACCGCAATATATTAGAAAAATAAATAAGTAACGTTACAAGTAAAATAATCGGTTTGTTGATGGGCATGCACTTGTTAATGCTGATGGTGAGGAATTACAGTTGCAACATCTCATAATGTACCTCAAACTGAGTAGTGTATCACTGAGAGTTGTCCTTGCGATGGAGGTTCGGGTTGACTAATTCTTCCAGTGTTTCATCATCGGACTCACGCTCGGATTGATATGGTCAAATCGACGTCATTGTTAGTTACTGTGTTTAGTTTACTGTGTGGAAAGCCTCAGGACACGCAGAGTTGACGTTGTTTTGACACACGCGCTGTACACGGTAGATCAATCACAAGAGACTGAGCCGTCTGGCCAATCAGAGCAAAGTAGATCGCAGAAAGGAGGGATTTAGAGAGATTGATTCATCTGACATTGAGTCATCAGTCGTTTGAGAATCATTGAAAATGTGGTGATGTGCAAATATATTATGAGAAAATTAAACAGGTTTTTTTTTTACCTTTGATGCATGTAAACCTGTTGTAGGAGACTCCAAACAACATTAGTAAACTTTAAAATAGCATAATAGGGGCACATTAAATTGTCACTTTATATTTTGTAATTTTTATACAAAAATCCCTATCGTGTTTCAATGGTTTTAAAATCTATGCATGTATGTATTTATTTATTGCATAATTAAATAAATTATTGTTCAGTGTCTTGGTAGCAACATGCAGTTTTAAAATAAATTTCTAGGAGACTATAAAGTATATTCTGTTCTGTTTATGAAACTATCAGTGATGAGTCAGTGAGATTAATTGTGCAATATACAGAAAAGTATAAGGTCTTCATAAGAGCTTTGCCAAAACAGATAATGATTTATAAATATTTCTTGTGTTGGTAGGTTACAGCAGATAAGAGATTACAGTGAATCTAATCCTCACAACATATATTTTACAACATTTTCTATAGATTCTTATCTGCAAACAGGAGCCAGTATCACATTTGCGGCTTACTTAATTCAGCATTGGTTTAAGCAAATCTTGCAAGTCTGTCAGACTGACCACATTTTCATGAAGTTATGAATCAATTTTCTGAGAAATTTACAAAGTATAACAGAATCCTGTCAGCTAACAGGGTGAGGTGTGTTTTTTTTAGGTTTTTTTTTATATCAGCAGAGACAGTTTATGTTGACTGGATAAGTCAACATAATCACACACTTCCAAGCCTCGACATTTCCAAGTGAGTTTATGCATGTCAAGCGCTTTCCCTTTAAGGAAAAGACAGAATTTTACATAACTATGAGTCATCATTGACAATGCCAGAGAAACATGTTTCAACCATATTGAAGGATGAAGGTGTTATGCTCGCTTCTGACCCTTTGGCTGAGCGTTTTCTTTCAGCGTTAAGAGATGAGCTCAGCTGAGATGTTAATGCAGTGAGGCTATTGCGTAGGCAGACACGGTACAACCTTCCACCACAGCTGGCCAAACGTCTGCACTGCAGAAACCAGACAGAACACCAGGCCAGGCACAAGAATATACCAGACTCAACATTACTATATATTGTTTGTAAACAAACATCCACTGCTATGGGAAAAATACCATTCAAAGACTTATTGAAAAATGACCAAATGAGAAGTGTGTGTAAATACAAGAACCCTGACGTATAGAGAAACCCTGCTCAAAAAATACAGTAGAATAAATCTGTTTACTCTCAACCGGGTAAACACAAACTCATTCTCAATAAGCGTTTCAGCTTTGATTAAAAATAATTAAGTTAGATTAATCTTTTTTTTTTACTCAAGCAGCATACACATCTTTGCTAGAAATGAACACTTATATGATATGGCGTTATTTCCCTGTCAAATGTCGAGAGCGCATTATTGTAGAGTGAAAGTACATTAATATAATGCGCGAGCGTGAATCTCAACGCTCGCGCGCGGAATATAATGCGCGAGCGCGAATCTCTCTGCTCGTGCGCGGAATATAATGTTCCGAGCGCGAATCTCTCTGCTCACGCGCACGAACTGGGCGCGCTCTCTCAGATACATGCTGCTCTTGTAAGAATTTTCTCTGGGCTCGCTCAGAGAATATGCCTGCACTTAAAACTTGTTCAGTGCAATCGCGAATCTCTCCTCTTCGCTTAAAGTAAGCATGTATGTGCTTAGAATGTGTCCCGTGCGTTCGCGTATGCCTTACTCTTCTCTTAGATTTCTTTCTCTTTGCTCTTGGCATAAATGCTGTCAAAACGGCAACAACCAATCAGAAATTTTTATTCCATATGTTATGTAGGGTTTTTTCCCCTTTTTTTCTGCTGTTCTGTAAAGCACTTTGGCCAGCCAGTGGCTGTTGTAAAAATGAGCTATATAAATTAAATGAACTTTAACTTGTGAATGTCATTGGTTGTTTTTGGTCATAATCCTTGTCCTTGTGTTACCATTGTCTCTTGTCTAGCTTTGTTCCCTGTACCATTGTTGGTGATTCTATGTTTAGTCCGATGTTCATGTTTATGTTCATGTTAATTTCATATTGTCACTTCAACCCAAATCGGTTTATTGGAATAAACTATACTTGGGTTCAATTCAACTCGACTTCAGTGAATTATATTACACATATAATAGACATGATTCATGGGTCTTTTTTTTTATTATCTTTCTAGATCTTGTTGTCTTAATTTTAAAATCTGAAAGTTCTTGTTTTAGGTTCTTCATATAGGCCTATTATATAGGCTACCTTGTTATATAAAAAACATTAAGAAAGGTTTTAATAATTATTAAAACCTTTCTTAATTTTTTTATTTTTATTAAATGAAACGTTTTTCATTATCTTAGAAAAACATTAAGATAACGTTTATATAATGGGAGAATTGAACGTTTGAATAACGTTCTTATAACCAGGAAATGACGTTAATACAACGTTTATATAACGGGAGAATTGAACGTTCTTATAACCAAGAAATAGCATACAACGTCTAAAAAACTGGACATTTGAAATTCCCTAGAACATTCAGAAATAACGTTTTTATAACTTAATGGGAACGTTCTGAAAACGTTCTTATAACCTAAAATTGTTAGCTGGGGAAGAGGAGAGATTCGCGATTGCACTGAACACGTTTTAAGTGCAGGCATATTCTCTGAGCGAGCCCAGAGAGAGAATTCTTACAAGAGAAGTGTATCTGAGAGTGCGCGCCCAGTTCCCGCGCGCGAGCAGGGAGATTCGCGCTCGGCACATTATATTCCGCGCGTGCGCAGAGATATTCGCGCTCGGCACATCATATTCCGCGCGCGAGCAGAGAGATTCACGCTCACGCATTATATTAATGTACTTTCGCGCTACAATAATGCGCTCTCGACATTTGACAGGGAAATAACGCCATACACTTAAAGTTTTTTTCTAGGACCTACATTTTCGTACAGTACTGAAAGTGATAGAAGTGCAAATGTTACAACTTACCCCATAGGCTATGCGGTTGTAACAGACAGAGGGGTTAGTTGTAACACTTTTGTGTAACACACATAATTCAGTACTATTTTATCTGTATAGTTTGATATTGTTTGTGCATCTGTATATAAACATCCTTATTATGGATCAATATCATGGATAGAGATAGGCCTATAGGAAAGGGCTGCACAGTTTTGCAATAAATAAATAAATAAAATCATCAAATATTGTAATTCCAATTGAATTATATTTGTGTGTGGCAGCTGCATGCATAATTATTATTATTATTAATAATAACAGTAATAAAAAATAAAAATCACATTTTAAAGGGTTTATTGCATGAAAAACAGGCTATATTCTTAATAAATAAACAAGTGATCAATGCATAGTAAACAAATGTGTGGGGGGGGGGGGGGGAATCATATTTTGACATTTAAATTCCAACATTGTTTGTGAAAGTCCAACAAAGTTAATGTGGCAAAATAAATATATAAATAAATACTCAAACCTGAAAAGTTGTGTTGCACCCTTTCATTTCATTATCGTTGTACACTTGGTTAACACTGTGCTACAACTGGCCCGCAGTGTAAAAAATATTTGAAGTCTATCTAACAGTTGCTAGGAGTTGCTGATATGTTTCAAAATGGTGCTATGCTTTATCCAACAAGACAGTGATTAAGGTAATACAAAGTTAGATTTGGTGGCGTAGGCTACACACCCAACCCAAAAAAACGTATGATGAAAAAATGTAGGCTACTAAAAGGACTTTGGACGCGCTTATTGCTCGTGAGCTTCCCTTTGCCTACTCCCTTCGAATGGCAGACGGCAGAGCCCTTAAAGTGGGACTTTGGATTGAGCAGGGCTCTAGTGTGCTGTTATGTAGCCATGTGGAACGCACTTGATGAAGGAGCAACGAAAGACTACATAATTCCTCATTATTTTCACCTGGGATGTTCCCATGACAACGCAGCACGGGGTGTCCATCAGCTGAAGAGCTGTTCTTACCACAGAAATATAATGCTGTTGACATAACGGTTGCAAATAAATTTAAATTTACAACAAGCTTTTAAAATATGCGTGTGTATATCTGTGTGTCTCAACTTTAAAACTTTGGACCATACATTACCTAACATTTCTTATGAAACTTTTCTTTATGAAAATTTAAACATAACATGAAACAATTTGTACAGTGTAACAAGAAAGATAAATATTTTTCCTTCATGTTCTTCTTCTTATCTATCTTTTTTATTTATATATTTTAGTTTTCAGCTCATTGTTCTTTTCTCGTTTGTAATCTGATGACATTGAACATATTGTTAATACATTTGTTAATAAATTTAGTATATTGTATACAAGTTGTATGTCATAAAAAATGTAATCTCTGTATGTTTTGCAAAATAAATAAAAAAATAAAGTAGAAGTTTAAGCTGTAAGCACCAGCACGTCCCAGCCGGGTTCGTCACTTATTTGGTTCCCCTGGAAACATTTCCGTTGTGGTCTGTGTTATTTGCAGCGCGTTTCTGTACTTGTGTTGTGAGCTTTTGCAGCGCTTTTCTGAATTTGGATGGTGTTGTGAGTATTTGGAACACGTGTGTTGTGAAACTGATAAAGATGTTTTCTTAATTTGCCGTTGTTTTTTCTATTTGAATGCGTTTTTTTCTATTTGCACACGTTTTTTTTCTATTTGCATGCGTTTTCTTTTATTTGCATGCGTTTTCTTTTATCTGCAGCGCGTTGAGCTTTCTCGGCCACCGTACAAAACACTCTTTGTCCAGTATCTTCATGAAATCTTATCAAAACTTTCCACAAATCCGCGGGAGACCGCGTCTTCTGGCAGCGAGAGAAAAAAAGCGGAAACACAACCTGCTTGATCCTGATTAATGTAAAAGGTCCATGTTACATTGGCCCCGCGAAGAAATTTAAAGAAATGTATATTTTTATTCAGTGAGGGTGCAATAACCTTCTATTCATCAATGAATCTTGAAAAAAAAAATGTATCATGGTATAATCATGGCTTTCACCATTGATAATAATAACAACCAATGTTTCTTGGGCATCAAATCAGCATAAAATATGATTTATGAAGGATTATGTGACACTGAAGACTGGCTTTGAAAATTCAGCTTTGCCATCACAGGAATGAATTACATTTTAAAATATACTAACAGAGTTATTTTAAAAGGTAAATATATTTCACAATATTACTTTTTTGATCAAATAAATGCAGCTTGGTGAGAATGTGACTTTTCAAAAAAAATCCTAATGACCCTCAACTTTTGAATGGTAGAGCATGTCTGTTAAGATTACAGAGAAAAAAACTAAAGATTGTTTTTGACAAAACAAAATTAACTTTTAAAGTGCATGTAAATGCATTCATGTGAAAGATGTTGTGTACACATTTTACATTTCTGAATTTGTCTCCTATATGTGAGAAATAAGACAAAAACGCCATGTAACTAATCTGATGCATCAAAAGCAGCACTTACTTTTTCACAAAATAAAAAACAGATGATGTTTGAGGCACTTTCAAGACCATAGTTTATTTCATTGTAATAAGAAAGTATATACATTGGGGTCCCTTTATAGTGAGTCCTAAAGCTACACACATGATCTTATTTGTCTTTTACTCCGAGACACTTTTCAGACAAGTGAAAATCCCATAGGTCGACTCTTCCAAACAATTGGTGGATTTATCAGACCATCGCTACATACAATTAACTATTGTGAAGCCAGCATTTAGCATCATTATGAAGAAAACAAAGAACAAAACAAAAGCATGTTGATTTAATTATTGCTATAAAACAAAATAAAAATCAGCATAATAACAAAAAACTACAACATTAGAATATGGTGATTGAATGAAGGCTTTCTCAAAAGATTTTCATAGCGTAAAAACAAAATTAAGACATGCTTGTGTAAGCTTTTACATGCCAGGCAAAATGAATGAACAGGTTTGATAGAGTTTGCTCATGTGGTAAGCAGCATGAATACATAAGAAACTATATACAGATTTAACTAGATTGTGACAGAATGCAACGTCAATCAGCAAATGATAATAAAATACTATCAAAAATATACTGACTCGAGAAAATGGTGGAATCTGCTCTACATATAAAAGTCACATTATAAAGTCTATATATATGTATGTATATATATATATATATATTTATTTTTTTTAATCCTATGTTTAGAAGTGTGAGTACATGAATTAAATCTTTTGACATTCAAAACCATTTCCATAAAACATCTCTTAAAACCTTGAGGACTTGCCCTTACCTCTACATAAATCAATAGAAAAATATTGAAAGAAAATGAAGCTGTATGCCATACAGATGTTTTTTTATTTGCAGGGAGGACACAATTCCTTTATTAAACTCTTCAAATTAGTTCCTCAAATTAGTTTCTGGTAGGCATATACAAAAGGTATGAAGACTACTGAGCAACCGAGGAACAAACGCTTTCTGAATCTTGCTCCATTAATGCCACGTCACAAAGAGCTACAGTACATCCTGCACCTTGAGAGCTATGCATCCTGTAACCAATCTCAGGCACATAAAAGTATTTGAATTTATAAGTAACACAAGACAGCTAATGAGGAGTCACAACAATAAATGTGTGAAGAGGTAGAGTTTGAAGCATTCGTGGGGTGTTTATGGACCAAACGGAAGGAATCGCAATGGTACAGCTGTCATAAAAGACTGCTGATAATCCACCCAGTAAATATACTTGACAGGTCCTCTGACAGCCTGAACTTTGTTTCTCCTCTCTAAAAACACTGTTTTTGTTTTTTTTGTTTCAGTAGTGTGAATGTTAGCGTTAACTTGCTAAAACCACTAAAATGTTATCACATCAGGATTTAGTCCTTGATTACCTTTTTGGTTTCTTCTCAGGCCCCATTATTAGTATGAAAACAAATTTTGACAACAAATTGATATTAAAAATATGATACACGGCAGTGTACTTTATTTTCTTAAGTATCTGCTGTGTCTTACCATACACAGATACTGCTTTGGCGTACACAGCTTATTTCACAATGAATCAATTCCAATTAAATGTATTAAACTGATGACAAAACATTGTAAGATCTGTTAGGTACCCAACACGAATATCCAGGCAAGAAAACATTGAAAAACAGGCCGTTTTGTGCAGCAATGCAAAATGTAAATGTTCCAACAGTCTATGGTGAGAAAATACCCAATTGCATTCGAATGAACAAACGATTAAAGGAGGACAAAATACACCGGTCAAACAAAAGAGAGAAACCCAATGATAGATCTTGCAGAGAGAGTAGGGAGGAAGGGAGATATCTACAAGGAAAGAAAACCAAGACTCCATTTTGATGCACCAGGTCAACCACTTCTCAAACCTGATTTAACCAGTCCAACCGTTTTATTTTCCATTGCTTCATTTGGTGAAGGCGGCCACCACAGCCCACAGCAGCTCATTGGTGTTGTTCTTCATGCTCTCGCCCTCAGGCTCCAGGTCAAGCAGCTGCCGTACTCTCTTCATGGCCAGATCGTACTGGTCATCCAGAAGCGGGGCAAACGCGTTTTCTAGTACATCAGAGGAATGGGCTAGGAATATAAGGGCCAGAATGCGCTTGTCCATTCGATGAGGGTCGTTCACCCACTTGTCCAGCACAGCCTCCTGCACCTTCTTAATAAGGCGCTGCTTAATATTATTATTGGTAAGGGGGTGTGTAGTCATGTCGAACAAAAGGAAGTTTTGTTTCTCTGTAGTCAGGACGCCCTTCTCTACGAGATTCTTGGCCAGGCGCTCTCGGACGTTACGCAGCTGATAGTGAAGCTTCAGCGGGTTCCATGTCTCGCCTGCAAAAGACAAGCACTTTCAGCACCAGACATCAACTAACAGTCACTTTATTTGACAAGGACAGAGATTGAACCAATCTATTAGAATCAATATGACTACTGAAATATTTACAATTTGTGACAGTAGTAAAATAGTAGAGGTTTTCTTTCCCAGAATTGTGATATATGATGATTTTTTTTTATTGCTATGGCTACAACTTACAATACCAAAAGGTATCACGAAAATAATAAAAACGGACAAAAAAGGCACTGTGGCAGCTGTTAAAAAGTCTGGCGTAAGAGGTACAGCTCCCATGAGGCCTGTATATTTGAGACATTTCACTGTGAAGGACAGAGATGGAACAAATCAGGCTTGTTTGCACCTTGTGCAGTTGCTGCCAAAATTTATTACATTTATTTTAGGAATCAGGAGTTTTTAGAAATGTATTAAACCAAATAAAGAAGATTTCATCATTCCTTTGACAACAGCAGCACAAGGTGAGTTCAGAAGAAAGATATGAGTGCATTACTTGAATGGACTTCACTATTCTTAAAAATGATATTTTCTATTCTATTTAATGGCACAGCTGTTAGACATAAGTCTATAATTAACTTATAATAATTATTATAGATGAAGGGTTGCACCATAATTCTAATTCTAGTCAATATCAGTAAGCTGTTATTTATTTTATTAGGGCCAATAACCGATAAACGGTTGATATAATCATTCTACATTATGCCTAATTAAATAAAATAAACACTAAGAAAAAAAGGTATTTAAATGCAAGTGTATTTAGGCATAACAATATTAATACTGTATGAAAAAAGGATATTCATTTTGAGAATGATTATATTTAACAGTGTCATTAAATGTATTAGTGCTTTTATTGATTAACTTTAATTGAGCATTAGATGACAGCAAAGGTAATCTAAATGTAAAAACAGGGATGCATGAGCATGCACAATTAAAGGGACACAAAAGAAGATATTTTGAAGAATGTTGGTAACCAGACAGTTGATGGTAGCCATAGAAATCAATGTCTACCGTCAACTGTCTGGTGACCTAAAAATATCTTTTGTGTTCAACAGAGGAAAAAAACTCATACAGGGTTGGAACAACTTGAGGGTTAGTAAATGACAGAATTTTCAGTTTTTGGGTGAACTATACCTTTAAATATCTAATATCGACCAATACCTATATAAAACACTTCTACCACTAAAGAAAAAAAGAAAAAAATCACTGCTATATTGTGCATCCCTATTCTAGTTTTTGGGTAAACACTTTTTCAAGAGTATAATCCCATTTATTGATAGCTGCTCCTACAGGCTCATTACATTATTAATAGTTTTAATATGTTTTTGTCTAGATTTTGAGTCTTTCAGTCAGGAATTTTGAATGCAGAAGTCGTGCTAGAGTCCCTTGAGAGAGTACCACAGCTAAGTTGGTCAGCTCCTGTGCTGAAGCAGAGAAGCACAGACAGCACAGGATCAGAGCAGGCTGTGCCCAAGCATTTGCTAGTCATCAGCCTGCAGTAATTTATGGCTCTGATCTAATTCTGAGCACATTTTTATACACTCTCTAAACGAGGATGTCAGATCCTTCTCTCAGACGCTTTGATCTCAACCTTTGACCCTTCGGCTCTCCATCCTGAGACATTACCAACTGAGCTCATAGCCACAGTAGGTACCAGAAATATCTCTCGATCATTGGACCAAAGCGAGTCTGGATCCAGATGTTTTATGCGCACCAGGCACAGTGTATGTAGCAGGTAGCAATGGTTAAAATTGTTCAATTTAATACAATTTCATGTAATGTAATTACACTATTGTTCAAAAGATTTGTAATACTTTTATTCAGAAAGCATGCATTAAATTAATCCAAGGTGTCAAAAGACTTTTATAATGTTACAAAAGGTTTCTATTGTAAATAAATGCTGTTCTTTTGAACTTTCTATTCATCAACATTGATAATAATAAGAAATGTTTCTTGAGCACCAGATCAGTATATTAGAATGATTTCTGAAGGATCATGTGACACTGACGAGTCTAATAATGGCTGCTGAAAATTCAGCTTTGCCATCACAGGAATAAATTGCATTTTTAAAATATATTTAAATAGCAAATAGTTATTTTAAATTGTAATGGTAGTTCACAATATTACAGTTTTTACTGTATTTTTGATCAAACAAATGCTGCCATAGTGAGCTTTAGAGACTTCTTTCAAAAACATTCTAAAAACCTTACGACCCCGAACTTTTGGACAGCAGTATAATATAATAAATAAATAACCACTATAAATAATAATAATAATAATCAAATAAGAGTTCAAGTTTTTAGAGTGTAAGCATTTACATAGTAATATTTATGCTATTCTCTAAAGCCAAGGTATGGTATTACTGAAGTAATTAGGGGAAAAAATTCAGATCCCAAATGATCTGTGGTTACTCACCACTGAGCAACTCTACCCAGCTCTGCACGGTTTCGGGCGGTTGAGTGTCTTTTATGTGTTTTAGAGCCTCGTCCAACAGCACGTCCCCAGTTGGAGCATCAGACTTACATATAATCTAAGAAAAAGGAGAAGAGAAATGTCACTTTACACATTAAAACATTATACTGCACAAAAGCACCACTGACATCAAGGCAGAGAAATCATGAGGGTAAAATCATGTGAAGGAGATGAACTACTTCAACTGAAGACCAAAGAGTTTTAATTCATGTATTAAATCTAATGCATTTTCCAGGGATACATCTGAGCCCGGTTTAAAGTTCTCACTTCCAACAGCCAACACCAACCGCAAAAAGTGGCCTCCTGACACACAATTAATATCAAAGTGCTCCCTCTTGTGGTAGAAAATGTCACGAGAGTGCTGAATTCTACAAGCACATGCAGAATATATCATCTGAATTTGTTCAGTCCAGCTGTGTTTGTAGAAACCTGTCCAACTGAACCTGTACCATCAGTATAACCTAATATAACTGAAATGTTTAAATGATGTTCTGGGAGGATATTTTCAAAAACATGTCTCTGTGTTTTCTTTTTAGTCCATACAATGAAAGTCAATGGGATCCTGACATTCTTCAAAATATCTTCTTGTAAAAAGTCACACAAGTTTGGAACAACATGAGGTTGAGTAAAAGATGACAGCATCTTTGTTTTCGGGTGAACTAACCCTTTAAATGTGTGTAGCAAGTGAACACAGCTGAAGGAAGCATCCAAAACAGGAAGCCTCTCCCTATCGTATGATCATTTCCAGCGTGCTGAACAGTTTGTCTTACCTTCCGGGTAAGCAGGCTTTTCCTCCTCATGCCACAGGCCTCCAGCTGCAGTCTCCCTCGTAAGGCCAGCTCAATGAGCATGCAGCCCCGCAGGCCTGATGAAATGCAGTCATTCCAGAAGGAGGTGTAGCCCTTGCACATAAACAAAACCAAGAAAGTCAGTACAAATGCCCCATCAAGGTTCAGAGCTTCAGTGCAGCTATACAACTTCCATCCAAATGGTTTGTGAACAAAGAAAAATGTTCTAAACAGTTTACAGATTACTCAAAATGACAAACACTGCTAACATGGACTCCAGTTGTTTTGTGTGAAGACCCATCATCACACAAGGATCTAATTTATGTCTGCACAAATAAGACACAAATCCTAAAAATATTCTGAAAAAAGAACTGTAATTCAAATGTGAATATAACAAAGAATTAATTGCAGTATAAACACGTATTCCCATAAACATGTTATCACAAAAAATATGGAGAAGATTGATAAAGTTGTATATTAATAATCAAAGTTTGAAAAGTCACCTACAGAAATTTGTACGTAATTATACTTAAAAATTTAAATGTTGAAGGGGGTGGACTAAAATCCACTGCTGCTTCAATGTATATGCAATGATGAGTAATTATAATCAAGGTATTAATCAATATTTTTCCTTCTACATATTAAATGAGTTGAATGACTTCTCTAGACTTGTGAGATTTTACTTTGTTATAGAAATTACCAGTGTGATTACTGAAATGTTCTTTTCATGTATTCTTTAATGTCTGTATTTGATATCTAAATGCAGTAACAGTGCTTGACTAAAGTTTAGCTATCCTTGAGAGAAAGAAGGCATTATCTTGATGTTTTGAGAGCCTGGCCAAATCCAACCTTGGAAAAGCAGTGTTGTTTCGGTGTGTATGTTAGTCTTCTTGGTTGCAGGTTAAGGAACCACTGCCATTATTGGAGATTGACTGAGTTGTTGTTCTGCACATGCTGGCGCCCAGCAACCCAAATCTGCGACCTGGAAGGTCATGACGAGCCTCTGAGTCTTATCTGCATAATCGATGGAGATATGCTTCCGTCTATCTGTAGATGTGTGGAAAATTACTGTGTCTATCTATTTCTTAGCCAATGAGAATCATTCAACATGTAAGCAATGACGTAGCTTAGACCTTGGAAATGGTATAACTGCTGTGTTCTTTGTAACTGTAAGGGGGGCAGCAAACTCCTGTGGGAGTCTTGTAGCTGACTTCTGCTGATGAAACTGCAAACTATCTTCAGTAAAACTTTTCTTTAATTTTTTATAATTCTTACTCCGGGTCTTCATTCTTCATATCTGGTTCTGGGTGTTTAACTGTATACCCCTTACAATGTCATTTTCAAATCTCCCAAAATACTCTATTTAGTCCCAATTTTTTGTCACCATTTAATTTTAGGGTGACAACGTTGTCAAAACGATACTCGTTCACAGATCAGCGAATATGACTAAAAACACTGTGTTATGCTGCCAGTCCAGTAGTTGGCGATGTTACTTTGTAAATAAAAAAACTACACGGCTATAGACTGAACACGTAGTATGCATACGCATGACGTCACAGTTTTCACAAATTCACGTTTTTGTAGTTTACATGGGAGAAAATAACAGTATCATTTTCAAAAACTTGCACTTTGAAACCCGTTTTCAAAAGTTTGCATTTCAGGCTCCCAAAACGGCATGTAAATGAATGGCCAAAACACATAAACAGTTTTACTTTTTTTAGTTAAAAGTGGTGTCGTGTAAACAGCTCCTTAGAATTATCTGAAAACATAGTGAACATTTTGTGGTGCTGTATGGTAAAACGGAAGAGGTAAAAACAATGCTTGTTATTTTAACTTTGTCTAATCAGCTGAAATGAAAATGTATACTAATGTACATACCAGAAAAAAAAGTCAAAATAGTAATAATAATATTTGATCACACAACTTGTAGGAGTAATACATTTGTGTAACTATTGCATTTCTTTGAATTGCAATTCAGTACATTTCTCCTGCTGTCATGCCAGTTCAACTTTCTGTGGGGTGTGGACAATGAGATTCAAATTTCATTGCTTGAACTAAATTTATGAAATAAAATGGGGAATTTTCCCCAACACTGAGGGATGATTATGATGTTAGTTTTCATTTTTGGAGCTCCATCTGCTGCAGTGTCATGTTCAGCAGTGGATGAAGAGAGCGATGGATCCTTCCAGCACTAACAAGGCCTGCTTTGTGAAGGTCCAGCCTCTCTATCCCAGAGGCCACAACCGGGAAACAACAGGCCTCTTTTAAGGCACTGGCAACACAGGCAAGTTTGCTCAGCACATGTTAAACCCCAGAGTGATGCACAATGAGTAGGCTAAATAATCCAGTAAATCATTTTGAATACATCAACAGGAATAATAACGTAATTAATCATGTTGTAAGTTTAAAAAGTTCTAAAAACAGATATCACATCTAACTTTTGTTGAAATGTTTCCACAGATAATTTGCTTTGAACTGAAAATTAAGGATGCACCGAAAATTATCAGTAAAAAATGGCATTCAACATGGCATCATGACTTTTGCGTAAACATACACGCCACTTTCAAGTCAAGTGGCGTGTTATCTATACGCATTTTGAGCTATCCGCGTGTATGCATGTATGTCTACGCCGTTAAATGTCCGAGTGATTCCGCGTGTATGTGCACGCCGTTAAATGTCAGAGCGAAACGAAGCAAAATGTAGATCTACATCTGGGGAGCGATATTTTTTTTCCTAGGATGGTAGGGGAAGACTCATAAATGCTATTAAACCCAGTGACGGATAGGTTTAGGAACAGGGTTGGGGTAGGTCATATATTTATATATATACAGTAATGTAACGTTAAGTCAACGGCGTTCATAAACACGCTGAAAAGCGATTATGCGTGTTGATAGCACACCAAAAATGGAAATACGAATTGGCATGTCATACATACACCATTTCATGAGATCAGTCTGCCATGTGGCCGAAAGAGAAAAAAGGCTGAAAATATGGCCCCTGCCCCTCCTCTCAGTGTTCAGCGATCAGGTTGCATTCTCGTGCAGCATGTTTTGTAACTTTGCATGTGGCTCCGCTTCCAAAGATGCACAGCTTCGATTCAACTGCTCAGTGTCCCGCTCTGTGTGTGCATGTGCTCTGCCCTCTACGTGCCGTGTGTTCCTCTGCTCAATGTAGTGCTCAGTGCATGCGCGCTCTTAAAGGCCCCATGAAATCTAAATTTAAGTTTGTTAGCTTTTAGTATGAATATGTTAGCCTTGAGGTTATGAATAAGCTGGTGTGTTCCAAAACAATTTGCATTTACGGATTTTGGGAAGAAGCCATTTAATATGTCCCACCTTAGCTTCCTGTTTCAGTGGAAATGACGTCAACGCGTCATACAAAGCTGTAAGTTCCACAGCACTTCAATGGGCCTTTAAGCTTGTGTTATACTTTCTGCATGCGCGAGGGTCAGCATGACGTAAAAAAAATTGGCATCGGAGGATGTACGCAGAGGCTCTTTGGAGACATCCACGCATAGACAGTAAAAGAAATGGACACAACGACCCCATAGACTTCAACGGAGAAAAGTGAAGCCAATAAGAAGCACTCACTTCCTGATGGCTGAGCGTTCTGCACAGGCTCAAACTGAGCTTGACGACGTAGATGTGACGTGAGCAACCTGTCTGACAGTTGTAAGTCTAATAGTAGCTGTGCCAAGAGGAATCTGAATTATTCCCTTCCGTATCTTGCTGAGCCGGAGAGCGTGAGTATTAGCTGTCCATGAGCTAGCAGCAGGAGCAACTTTACAACTCTCTATGGGCTTCTCCCTTGAGTTTGTGCCTCCACCTCCCCCCGATTGCGTGCAAGCTTCTACTTCAGTCTATACGGTAATTTCTCTACTGTGCGACAGAGTCGCGTGCTATGACGCAATCATTAGCCTATTTTTACAAAAACTGCTTCTACGGGGCCGTAACGTAAGATACAAGGTAATGGAGCCTTTTATGCATTGTCGTGTTTCTTTAGAAATAAATAATGGACAAATGGAGTCTTTAAACGCCTCAGATGTAAAGTTATTCGCTGTCAAAGTGACGCCAAAATGAATGGGAGTCAATGGAATGCTAACAGCAGGTGATAGTCAGCTACAATGGCGGCTCCCAAGGGAGGCTGATGGATTACCCCCTTGCATCCACGTGTCTCCCATTTTTTTGTGATCGCGCGTACTTCATTAGGTTACAAAAGCACCAACTGCACATGCGCTGCAGTTAAATCTGATTCTGTTGCATATAACTGAATAAAGAATAATACAGTAGTCAACATTTGAAGTGGATCAAAAAAGTTAATCAAAGTTGCCCTAAGACGGGTATTGTTCAAAATTCATGCATAACTTTGATGAAAGGTTTTGATCCACTTCAAATGTTGACTACTGTATATTGATATCTAATATTATTTTAATATGGGCCTATTTTCTGTCCATTTTTTTGTGTTATTTTAAATAAAAGTTTTTTTTTATTGTATTTTTATAAACTCAGATTCAGAAAAAATATTTATTATTTCCTTTCAAAAGTCTAATTAAAAAAACAATTTTCGATTTCGGTTTTCGGCCAAGTGCATCCAGAATTTTCGGTTTCGGCCCAGAATGTTCATTTCAATGCATTCCTACTGAAATTGTTCAGAACAAAAAAAAAACAACAAAAAAAAAAAACATGAGATTCAAGCATCTGGATGTGTAGTGATGACATACTACACACGAACATGGCTTGAATCTTATGTTTTTTTTATTTCTAGTGGAATTTAAAAAGAATCATCAAATGTCAAAGCTGCTTTTTCATACAACGAAAGTGCATTAGGAACAAGTTCAGCCGAAACTGTGCTTGGTTTATTAAAAAATAGCTCATTGAGAACAACTTTATACTTTAAAGACCTACTCTACTGTTCAAAAGTTTGGAGTCAGTACGATTTTTTTTTATCTGAAAGAAATTAATACTTTCATTCAGCAAGGATGCATTAAATAAATGAAGTGACAGTAAAGAATTGCATTTACACTGTCTTTTCTTCCCAATGATTATGTATATCCGAGAAGTGAAACTAGACCTAGCAAACAACATATAGGACAGTACTTGATTTTGTCTATTGGGAATTGATTGGATCATTGTTGTTTGCTTTTGCTGTGGCAGGTTAGACAACATTGCTTCTTTAAACAACACAGCACTCAAACTGAGGAAAGGTTGTTCATTGTTTTCTTGTTGACACTGCGCGTAAGTCCTCTGTCCTGTGAGTACACTAGATGTACTTTGTGCTCTGACAACAACATAAGCCAGAGTAAGAGCTGAGACACAAGCAGACAGGAAAAGTCAGCTATGTTTAAAAATGGCACAGTCACAACTGTTGGAGGAGATTAACCACATGCAAAATATAGCCCCTTCATTTACTCCTGAGTTAAGTCACAGTAGACCAGTACTTATTAATATTATCTTCTTATGATATATTTCCTCCCCTTTTTGTTGGTTTCAATCTGGTTAGACATGCAATCTGGTACAAAAATCAGAAAATGTTCAGGTATCCAGGTCACATTTCACAACAATGGTCACACTTAATTTGAATGTGTCTTTTACACAAATAGATATACTGTGTAAAATAAACAATATGGACATACTACAGGTTTAAGGTTTGGTTTAGTTTTAGTTGCTTGTTACTGTAATAAATACAAGTAATGAGTAACAAAAAGGCATTAAAAAATATATACGAAAATAAAATAATTAAAACCATTAAAGGTGGGATAAGCAATTTCAGAGTCTAGCAATAGCAAGCTGGTTTTAAGAGTATCCCACCCTGCCTTCAGAGAGCTCTCTCCAAAGCCATGTCTCTTTAAAACACATGAAAGCGCAAAGCCAGAGCAGAGTCTGCAAAGCGTCACAAGAGACAGCGTTAAATTACCTTATGTTTCAAAGAACAAAACAATAATGAACGTAAACAACTTAGAGCTCAGACTTGTACCACCGGACTGCTGCAGATTCATTTCGTCATCGATAGTGTTGGCATAGAAACACATAATTCCGAAGACGTAAACAGCTCTGAGTAGAACGTCACGGGTTGACATCTCTTAATTAGTGATACACCGATCATGATTTTTCATGGCCGATTTAGATTCCGATTTTTTTTATAAGCAAATTGGCTGATTCCAATACTGGTTGATGATTTTTTTCTTTGTTTAAGCAAATGTATTTGTTGTTCATTTGCTTTATAACAGGCAAACTGGCCTTAAACAAAAAAATATCAGTAGCCATTTGAAATAAGAGGCAACCACTGCATTTTAATCACGATCGAAACAAAGATGCTACACATGTAGCATGAGCAGTTGTTTTTGATTTGAATTAGTTAGCATAATTTCAAGCAAAAACAGAATGGTCTGACTTTAGATTTGTGAAATTATATTACATTAGACACCTGCACAAAACAAAAACAGCATACGGACTGAATGAAAATGTATATTCACTCTCTAACAGTAGGTAATGCTTATGGAACATCAGCAGTTTCTTTGGTAACAAAGTGTTTATGAAAAACATTGGCTACCTACATTTGTTTGTGTCCAGGTTTGAGAAGTCAAGATCATTTTTTTAAAGTTTGATTGCAGTGTGTTCTACAAATGTATTGACAGGGTCTCTTGAGTAACCATTGATCAATCAAACAAACCATTAATCCAAAACCTTATATTTGACATGAAAAACACAACCAGAAACCCACAGTTTGAGATTTGTGGACAAAGCAGGATGTAAGACATGTTGCCTGAATAAAACACTGGCCATTATTCTATAAGCTACAATTAATTTTGAATGGTACCCAAAAGCCATTGCTGTTGAGAGCATAAATTAAAGTAGGCAGTAATTCGATATGAATGAGCTGTAAAGAGAGGTGTCTTCAGTAACACTGCCCTGTCAAATGCTTGCTCAACCAAAATCTAACTACAAAGGCCAGACAATGAGCTAGGTACAATTCACTACCTACAATAAACCTTAATTAAGAGTCGGTTAATACACCAAACTGGCTAATTTTAGGTGCTTTGCCTCTTTCCCTTTATTAAGAACAGTCATACGTGTTAATCCCCAAAATTTTACACACAAAATAATTATGACCTTACCTCTTAAAATGAAGTATTCCACCATTGTGGCATCTAGGAGTGTAACAACCAATAAAACCCACATTTAGAAAGTTCTACATTTGTTTGTTTGTTTGTTTACAGTTTAAAGCCATGCCACTAACCCCGGCTATAGCTATTCATGGCGAGAAAGAGATTCAAAATGCAAAAACTAGATCTGGTCTAACTTCATTTAAAAAAAAAATCATAAGAGTCAACTGAAAATAAAGAATTCTTACAGAGTTGTGTGATAATGGATTAGAAAGTTCTACATAATTTTATGGAGTGTGTCCTTTGCTTTTCAAACAGATCCTCCATGTTGGTGACCTCCCTCCCAATGAATGGTTATGATCAGAAGTTGTACTAGCTTACAACTTACTACTTTAAGAAACTAAAATGTGAAGCAGTTGTTTATTATTAAGATTTATAATTGCAGGACGAATTAATATAGTTGAAATGCCTTCATCACCAACTGAAATTATTGTTACTAGTCACCCACATGTTGTACACTAACAAAGCATGTAAATCCAAACTCGCAACAAGAAGTGTTTTGGACAAATCCAAGGTTTATTTAACTTTTTTAAATCTTTAGTTTGCCTTTTGATGCAGATATGAAACTTGAAAAGTCTACTACTACTGAGTGGACATAAATCAAATCATTCAACAGTAAGGAAAACATCCAAAATGGTTTGATAACCATTGTTTTAAGCCCCATCAAATCATTTGTTTGGACTGCCAAATTTCAAGACATTTTTACTCTAAATTAGATAATATAGTTATGGTTAAAAAGTTGTTTTAAAGCAATAACTTAGCATCTCTCACTGAGTTAAACAAGTTTAATACTGTTTAGTATTTACTGTAAATAAATAAAACCATCATTCTGAGCTTCATGTGGATATGACAAGATAATGTCATAGCATCTTAATGTCACAATGGTTATCATTTGCTATAGGAAACGGTCTATAATTTAAGTATTAGACAGTTAAAGGCATAACTCGGTATTTTAAACTATGTTCTTTACGCAATGTCGATTTGTTTCGACAGTCTGGGACAGATGGAACAGCAAGAGAACTTGTAACTGCAGTGCAAGGCAAGCTAAAAGCTACATTGCACCACAGGAATATTGTTGTTTGCTTTTGACTCAAAACGTCATCAATTTAGAAAAGAAAATGAGTTTTAAAAAAACCCAGACTGTTTCCAGCAGCATCGTTCTTTAAAGAGCTCAAATATAAACTATGAATCACGCGATCGTGGTGAGTGATGATGTGAGATATGAACAGACAACTAAGGTTACTGAAAAAAAAGCAAAACAACAACAACCTCGCGGTCTTTCAAGCCCAGCAGCAGTACTTCCTCCATCAGGGTCAGTCTGGTTTCCTTGGCATCGCTGCTGTCGTCGTCGTCCTGCTCGTCTCCTCGGCGGGGCTCGTAGTCCTCGTCGCCGGATCCGCGCTCTCTGTCTGCGGCTGCAGCGCTGCGCGAAGCCTCGGTGCGCCTTTGCACCAGGCCGGAGCTCCGCTGGGTCAAATTACTCATCTCTCAAACACACTAAAACAAAACCTCCTTCCCAGACTCCTGTCTGAGAACAGACTGGACTATTCAGTCCGATGCATAAATGATTCCCGGGGTGAATAAGGGGAATAAAGGTGTGTTTAGGGATTTGTTTTGGAGAGGGGCCCCTCGCGATCCCAGCCGCGGACCGTCGCTGATTCCGTCAGGTTTAATATGGCGACCTGCCGTGACGACTAGCTACAACAGTAGATGTGGCATCTCAACACTCAGGTTGTATCTGAGGAGGTGCACACCGAGACAGCATTTTCAGTTAGGTAGCACCACCAGAGTTATTATAGCTAAAGCCATTAAAAAATAAATAATAATAAAAACATTTTCGTTACGTAACCCTCTATGGAGCATCGTTTATAAATGACGCGAAGAAAACAGCTTTTTAAAATACAATAATAATAGTAAACAAAAAATAAAAAAATACAGTTTAGGAATAAATGGCATCCTCTTCAGTCAAAAATCTAGGTCTATGTGCTTGACTTTTTCATTTTTTTTGCAAAAAGAAAGAGATATTAGCATATGTTAGGTTATGCTGTCAAGGCACCTCAGTTCTTTTTAAACTAGAAAATGGATATCAATTCCATTAACCCATTAGCTGCCACCCCCCCTTTTGAGCGTTGACGTGAAAATGCACTACTAGGCCTACCCAAACTTAAACGGTTGTAATTCATGAAGCCTTTTTACTAAAGACTTACGGTTGGTCTCTTTTAAAAGAAGACTCTTGGCAGATTATTGCTGAAGTGGAATAAATTAATATAATTCAATTATTTAAAAGTTATTAAAGTTTAAGTTTATTGTTATGAAAATATATTAAAAAATATATTTTTCTTTTATTAAAAATATATATAAATTAATATAGGTTTCAGCCTAGAAATGACAGAAAGTCAAAGCCATATATCTAACCAAGTTGTGTTCCAAATTTGAAGTTGATATCACAAACATAGAGTGCCGAAGTTACGACGTCACTCTGTAGGCCAAAACGCGGAAGTGAGTTAGCATTTTAGCACTCCCGGTTCCCTCGCTCTAAAGTCTATGGGATTTTTGAATGGGTTTTTGCTAAATCGCCTGAAATAAGGTCTGTGGTGAACAAAGCCTCTAAATATTTTCACGTTTTGATCTATAACATAGAACACACAGTTATAACCTGCTTGTGGTTTTTTAAACTTTATTGTGTCTGCTTGTGTTTTTTAAAACGTTTATATAAGCTTAAAAATGTATAAATTTTGGATTAACTTGTAAAGATGATCTTGATAGACAAAACGTGTAAGGGTCACAACTCTTCGTTAAACACAGATCTTATTTTTTGCGATTTTCCAAAAGTCTATGGGGAAAATGCATAACTTTTCGGTCGGGGGAACCCATGCGCGCTAGCTTCCGAGTTGTCCTACAAAATGACGTCATCACTTCGGCACTCTATTGAAGCATGAGATTTTGTTTAGGCGTAATACCAAAAATACCCACCGGGTGCCATTGCATTCAATTGAATTTAATTATATGCATTCTGCCATAACAAATTATTAAATTTCTATCCAAATATCACTGTCACTAAATATGGAACCTTGAGACCTTTCTGACAATATGTGTTTTGTCAAGATTAGAACATTTTTGATAATAAATTATGAAAGATGATGCCCAAAAGGGGAGGGGCCTAATAAAAAAATACCGTTTCTATGGTAACGCAACGTCCAATTTCAAAACGGTTTTCACAGGATGAATTCTGAGTTCGTAAGCTTCCAAATGATATCTTATTTATGATAACTACTAAAATATGTGATATAATAAAAAATAATTATATATATATATATACATAATATATATTATACTTTTTAGAGGACTTTTTAAAATATAATTTTATCTTTTTTTATTGACAAATACTAGATTATGTTTTATTATGAACTTTTAGCATTAAAAACCAAAGTTTCAATTCAAAAGTGTGTGCGTCAACTTTTTGTGACAAAGGTCAGAAACTCCTGTAATGACGTTGATTTTTTGAGGCGCACTCTTGTCATAAATTCATATATTACTGTTCATACATAATTTGGAACAAAAAACAGCGCTAAAATATCTATTAAGGAGTCTTAGAACTTTCCAACGATATATAGTTCTCTTACGAGAGGTTCTCTCGTGTTGCGTAAGTTTAGCTTACGCTACGGGGTAAAGTTCATCTTTGCTCGAGATTTTGAAGCCAAAATTATCCTTATTTTTGTATATATTGTCAACGCAGTGGAGCAGCTGCAGACCTAGAGCAGGCTGTCTAGCGTGCTCATTGGCTGCCTTGCGGCAACTGCAGCAGCCTACCAGTGTGCCTGGCGTGACGTCACGCCCAATGGTGGCGGTTCGCGCCCAAAGCGCATCACAGCCCCCCCTCCCTGACTAAAGGGGTGTGGCTTAGCGTATAAAAGCGGGGCTCAGAGGCTGCTTCCCTGATTTTCATCTCTTCAGCGAAGCTCTTCATACGGCTGAATCCGAGAGAAGCCGCCACCGTCGAATCCAGCGACTGCCAGCAGAGGAAAGCGCCTGAGGAAGCCGGTCGACTTCTCGCCGCCTTCAGCCTTCCGTGCCAGCAACGCTATCCGGCGACAATATCCTTTACTGCTCTTTTTCACTGTATT
Source organism: Tiaroga cobitis (assembly GCA_030578255.1). Classification (NCBI taxonomy): domain Eukaryota; kingdom Metazoa; phylum Chordata; class Actinopteri; order Cypriniformes; family Leuciscidae; genus Tiaroga; species Tiaroga cobitis. The sequence continues at coordinate 29,646,700 of CM060595.1, read as the reverse complement.
TACTGTGTGTGTGTGCTCGCCGCTGCGAATCACACTTTTCTAAAAGAGCGCGAGCGTTCTTGTAAAAATGCCTTGCACGCCCGCTCAGCGTCAGAGACCGCCATGTGTTTTTGCACTCTCTGCCTGGGCCCGGACCACGCAGCCCTCGCACGTCGGGAGGCTGCGTCCACTGTGAGGAACTATCTATGTTGGCCCTGCGGGCTCGTCTAGACCTCTTAACGGCAAAGCTGTCACTCCGCCATCTGCTGGACCGCGCAAGAAGAAGCGCCGTGCACAGAGACTGCCGGAGCCTGATGTGGCACTCAAACGCTCGCCGGAACGGCTCCCTCGAGCATTTCTCTCTCCTTTCCCGCCCCCCCTCCCTGACGAGCAGCCACCGGCTCCCGCCCGCGCTGCCGCCGCCTCAGGGTACGGGGCGCTTCATATGGATGAGGACGCGCCGCTAATAGCTGTTCCAATCGCGGCTAGCTTCTCTACGTACGAGAAAGCTATTGCGCCCCAGGCGCATGCGTATCTCACCGGCGGAAAAGGGAAGAGTGTTCTAGTCCCGCCGAGGCCAGACTAACCCCTATCTCTCAATATTGCAGCTATGAGCCTGTTATATAACACTCACTCCTGCAAACTAATGCCGACACAAAGCTGTGATGACACTTTCTTATCTCCTCGCGCTAACTTAAGCTTACGTCGTTTCCCCTGTGGCTCACTGGCGAAACCCTAAGCTTTCACGCCAGAGACACGTGTTCGAATCCCGGCTCTGGCAGATCAAATTTATGCGGCTCTCCTCTCTGAGCTCGCGGACAGTTTTTCTTACGTACAGAAAGCACTGTTTAAAGCCGTGGCCAGACCACCGTCAAACTATTTCGCCATGTCAGTCCCCCTGGAAAGGGCTACTGCAGTGGAGTATTTGGCAGCCAACGGGTCGGTAATGTTACCCGCTCGCCTGCACACAACCGCCGTTTTTACGGCAGCCCAGAGAAATCTCAGAAGAGTGTAATGTCTGGTATCCGGCTCATGCCGTTGGTGTTTCAAGTGTAGAAAAAGTGCCCACGTCTCAGTGTTCACCCCTACACACAAGCACTGTACCCCCGTGTCTCTCACGCTCGCAGAGCCCACTCTCTTAAAGCTGGCAAATGCAGCTTGAGTGTTAGATGCAGGTATCGTGCCCACAACCTTGTGTTCACGTCCATCCTCTGCTCGCTCTGTCACATGGCTAAAACACTCTCATATGGGTCAGTCTTTGAGCGTAAGTCGCGTGCCCGCTCACGCTTACAAACAGACACACCGCCTTCGGCGCCGCTCGCACATCACAATATTTTCACAAACCGTTCCCCATTCGTAGCAATCGGGACGTCTCACGTGACACAGCCAGCTGCTGCTGTCAGCGAGCCGCCGTGTCCAGGCTCTCATATCTGTCAAGCTATGAATGTAAGTCACGAGCCCGCTCACGAGCGCTCACGCCTACTAACAGACACACCGCCTCCGGCGCAGCTCGCACAGTACAAGTGCTCACTCGACGTTCCCCATTCAAAGCAATCGGGTCGTCATATATGAAACAGCTAGTCACTGCTGGTTATCCGGCTCACGCCGATGGTGTTTTACGTGTAGAAAAGGTGCCCACGTCCCAGTGTTCACCCCTGCACACAAGCACTCAAAAACATGTGTCCCTCAGGCCCAAAGAGCCCACTCTCATAAAGCTGGCAAATGTCACTCGAGTGTTAGATGTAGACATCGCGCTCGCGTCCGTCTCATGCCCGCTCTGTCACACGGCCATTTCAACCTCAAGTAAGGTTAGGTTGTGTAAGGTTATGAGTGTAAGTCACGTGCCCGCTCACAAGCGCTCACTTTTACTAACAGACACACTGTCTCCGGCGCTGCTCGCGCGTCACAGAATGTTCATGGCACGCTCCCCGTTCACAGTAACCGGGTCGCCTCATTTAAAACAGCCAGCTGTTGCTGTCAGCGAGCCGCCGCATCTAGACACCCATATGAGTCAGGCTGTGATTGTAAGTCACGTAATAAATGCCTCGCCTCCGGCGCCGCTCACTCGCTACAAAGCTCTCAGAAAACGTTCCCCGTTCAAAGTAACCGGGACGTCACATATGAAACAGCGTGCCATCGCTGTCAGCGAGCCGCCGTGTTTAAGCACTCATACCGGTCAGACTGCGAATGTATGCTACGAGCTCGCTCACGAGCGCTCACATCAGTCGCTCCGCATCAACCGCCGCTCGCACTTCAGAAAGCCATTGTAAAACGCTCCCCATTCAATGTAATCGGGTTGTTACGTGCGAACCAGCCCTAAGCGGCTGTCAGCAAGCCGCTTCATCCAAGCACCGAGGGCGCGCGGGCCGCGCCCACATCTCCGTTTCAGTTCCCGAAGCCCACAGTGTGCGGCGACCGGAACCCAGAGGCCATTCTCCCCCTGGCCACACATGCACAAGCATGGGAAGCCATTCCAGGGGTTTCAGAGTGGGTGCTAAGCACAATAAGACAGGGCTATGCACTACAGGTCGCTTGCCGTCCCCCGCGTTTTCACGCTCGGACCGAGTCGACAGTGAGCGCCAAAGTAGCACATCTACTTTGCGCAGAAATAGCCAAACTGCTGTGCAAAGGAGCTATAGAACCGGTGCCGCCTTCTCTGCACGAGTCAGTCTTTTATAGGCGTTATTTTCTCGTACCAAAGAAGGACGAAGGCCTGAGGCCTATATTAGATCTGAGATTTTTGAACAAAGCTCTCATGAGGAGACCGTTCAAAATGATTACAACCAGGCAGATCCTCGCGCAAATTCGCCCGAAGGACTGGTTTATATCTCTTGATCTGAAAGACGCGTATTTTCAGATACAGATTATACCCCGTCACAGGCCATTCTTGAGATTCGCCTTCGACGGCCAGGTATATCAGTACACTGTCCTTCCGTTCGGCCTGTCCCTGGCACCCCGTACATTATGAAGTGCATGGACGCGGCGCTCGCCCCCCTCAGATGTCAGGGTGTGCGAATTCTGAACTACTTGGACGACTGGCTGATTCTAGCACAGTCAGAGATAGAGCTCGTATCTCACAGAACTATGCTTCTCAGTCACTGGGAAAGATTGGGCCTCACGGTCAACTGGACCAAGAGCTCATTACGGCCCAGCCAGTCAATCTCCTTTTTAGGGATGGAACTGGACTCCGTGGCTATGAAGGCTCAGCTGTCGACAGAGCGCGCGCGCCGTGTTTGACACCTAGCCGCATCTTTCCAGAAGGGCAGAACCGCCTCCCTGAAAAAATTTCAGAGGATGCTGGGCTGTATGGCCTCAGCTGCAGCAGTGCTTCAGCTGGGCTTACTGCGCGTGCGCCCGCTACAACGCTGGTTGAACGCCCACGTACCCCGTCAGGGGTGGACGCGTGGCTACAAGCGGATCAGGATATCTCAGAGCTGCATTTCAGCTCTGCAGGCCTGGTTAGCGGCCAATTGGTACCAGCAGGGGGTGACAATGGGAGTGATTTCCTACCGGAAAATCATCTCGACAGACGCCCCCAACTCAGGTTGGGGTGGCCTTTTCGAGGGCAGACCGGTCTTTGGCCTGTGGTCAGACCGAGAGAAACGCCTTCACATAAACTGTCTGGAGATGCTGGCGGTCGAGAACGCGCTGAAGCGCTTCCTCCCGTTCATACAGGACCAACACGTTCTAGTCCGCTCGGACAACATGACGGTTATGTCCTACGTGAACCGCCAGGGCGGTGTCAGATCCAGGAGCCTCTGCAATCTGGCAGAACGCCTCCTCGTTTGGACCCAAGTGCTTCCTGCGCTCGCTGTGAGCGACGCACGTGCCAGGGATCCTGAACGAAGGACCGGACAGATTGTCCAGGGACAATATTCCCCACGGGGAGTGGTCTTTACACCCCCAAACAGTCCAGCTGTTATGGCGCCTCTTTGGCAGAGCGAAAGTCGACCTATTCGCGTCAAAGGACAGTGCCCAGTGTTCTTTTCAAAGAACGAGGATGCGCTGGCCCAACTCTGGCCCAGCCGCCCGCTATATGCCTTCCCTCTGATCTCTATGTTACCACAGGTAATCAAGAGAATCAGGGAATCGCACAGCCCGGTGCTCCTCATAGCCCCGCGATAGGAGAACCAAACCCGGTTCCCGGAACTAACACGGCTGTCACGCGCAGCCCCGTGGCCGATTCCGGTGAGGAGGGACCTCCTCTCTCAAGCCTGCGTCTCGATCTGGCATCCCCACCCAGAGCGCTGGTCTCTGCACGTGTGGTTGATCAACTCAAGTCTAAATGGTCTGTATTCTCCAAATGGTGCACCGACAAAAATCTGGACCCCAGAACGGGTGACGTTTCGCAGGTGCTCGGTTTCCTTCAAGAGCTGCTGGATAAGGGCAGGTCCCCATCCACGCTCAAAGTATACGTGGCGGATGTTGCAGCCTTCGCTGAGTCGAAGCAAGGCCGGTTGCTAAGAAGGAACAAGCTGGTCATCCGCTTAAGAGGAGCCAGAAGGATGAACCCCCCCCACGCCCACCTTCGGTTCCTATTTGGGATCTCTCCGTGGTCCTAGAGGCCCTAAAGATGCATCCCTTCGAACCATTAGATTCAACGAATCTAAAATACCTCTCACTCAAAACCGTTTTTCTTTTGGCTCTGTCATCAGTTAAACGTGTGGGGGACTTACACGCGCTATCTGTTAGCGCAGCGTGCCTTGAGTTTAGTCCGAATGACTCTAAAGTCATCCTCAAACCGAGACATGGCTATGTCCCGAAGGTGATTGGCACTCCCTTCAGAGCGCAGGTCATTTCTCTGTCGGCTCTGCCATTATCCGACAGCGTGAGCAGCGACAGCCTCCTCTGCCCTGTCAGGGCACTGAGAGCTTACGTTACGCGCTCCGCCCCCTTAAGACGCTCCGAGCAGCTCTTCGTTTCGTTTGGCAGACGCACCAAAGGTCTCGCCGCCTCGAAACAGTCCCTATCCAGATGGATAGTGGACGTGATTTCTGCTGCCTACGCGCCAAAATGTCTGCACTGCCCTCTGGGCATCAGGGCTCATTCCACAAGAGGCATGGCCTCGTCGTAGGCATGGTCCAGTGGAATTTCCATTCACGACATCTGTATGGCGGCGGGCTGGGTCTCCCCGTCTACATTTGTGAGATTCTATAATCTGGAAGTTCCCGCCTTGCAGGCCAGACTTCTATCAGTCTAATGTGTATATGATCTGCCCACATCACTGTTGCGCAGGCTACCTCAACGTTGGCTCTCCTGGTTGAGCTGCACTAATATGGGTTGATATACATGTACATGCAGCCCGGCGCCGCCGCTCTGCATTCCCCATGGGTGCTTATGTTTATACATGTGTCGGCCAGCTTGCTGGCCCCCTGAATTTCCCACTTTCAATGTTCCCCGGGTTGGGACTCATAGAGTGGATGCTGGGCCCGCACGGCGTTGACAAAGTGTTCCCGTAGCGTAAGCTAAATTTACGCAATACGAGAGAACCTCTCGTAAGAGAACGTACTCGGTTACCTAACGTAACCTCGGTTCTCTCTAGAGAGGGAACGAGTATTGCGTAACCGGCCGTGCTAGCGCCTCGAGCGATTTTTGCTTCAAATCATGAAAACCAGGGAAGCAGCCTCTGAGCCCTGCTTTTATACACTAAGCTACACCCCTTTGCGCGGGCTGTGATGCGTAGTGGGCGCGAAGCGCCACCATTGGGCGTGACGTCACGCCAGGGTCACTGGTAGGCTGCTGCAGTTGCCGCAAGGCAGCCAATGAGAACGCTAGACAGCCTGCTCTAGGTCTGCAGCTGCTGCACTGCGTTGACAATATACAAAATTAAGGATAATTTTGGCTTCAATATCTCGAGCAAAGATGAACTTTACCCCGTAGCGTAAGCTAAACTTACGCAATGCTCGTTCCCTCTTTAGAGAGAACCGAGGTTACGTTAGGTAACCGAGTACATTTGTCATGACTAGATTAGGATTTAATAGTAATATAGTGAAGCAAATTTAGGTTGCCCTTATACGGGCAGTTAAACAAACAAAAAAAAGATATAGGCCTATATATAGGCCTATATATATATATATATATATCATTGCACATCCAAATGTGTTTTCTAAAGTTTTGGTCATTTTTAATGCACATTTTGTAAGAACGAAAACTCAAAAGACCAAATAACAAAATATGTACTTCATGCATAAATGACAAAGTCCTTTTTAGGGGAGACATATTTTCTGTGTAGCTGGCACTATTGTTCAGTACTGGCAGGCAGTATAATAGCCTCTCGGCCTGTTTTAGGTTGATATTAGTAAGTTTTATAGAAGACAGAGAGGAAAACCTGTACCTTTTCCAGAAATTACTGATGGTAGTGATGGCAGTGTAGAAATTGAGTCATAGTAAGACAGGAAGACGACTAGGATCAAGGCAGATGGCAGAGATGAAGAATATAAGTCATAGATTGTTGTGGAACTCAGGCATTTGGTACATTATATGCCAGTTTGGAAAGTTTCTCCAAAATAACTAAACAGGTCAAAATCGAGTTATGTGTGGAAAGTGTGGGCTACACTGAAAAAGAAGTCTTGTTGATTTTCACTTGTGCTACAATCATTGATTTGGAATCCCAAGAAAGAAACAAAGAAACACCATAGGACATGGTTTCATACTTTCCAGGTAGTGAAGTTGCATCTGAATTTCTGAAGTTTTTGACATTTATACATGTGAGTTTCAAATGAATATAGTAGCACAAGATGAAATGGAATGTTAATAAAGCTTTTTAATGTTTTTTTGAAACACTAAGAACACTCTCTTTTCAGAAAGCAAACATTTGAATGTGTGTGAAGTTTCAGACAATTTGGCAAAAATAATTTACCCAGGACAAAGTCAGTTATAAATGACGGCACTGGAAAAAAAAAGGTAAAAGGTCTGATGCAGAAAAATAATTTTGGAAAATGATTTTAGTCTTAAATATATGTAAACAAAAAAAAAAAAAAAAGTAATGAATTTTTTCTAGCTGTAATTCCACAATTAGACCAATAGAAGGGGTAAAATAAAATAAACGTGAACAAAATTCAGCTGGTGCCAAGGCAACATTTCTCATTTTTATTAATTTTAACTTGTAGTAAAAATAACTAAAATAAAATAAAAATTTATAAAAAATAAATAAAAAAACAATAAAAAACTGTTTGGCTGTTATAACTGTTTGTTATGAAACAAAAAACAGAAAATATAAAAATACGAATAAATATTAAATATAAACTATAATAGTATCTCAATGACACTGAAATAACACTGGTAGCACACTAGGTTTTGAGACATACTTAAACTGGTACCATTAATAATAGATAGATTTAAATATTTTGTATTTAATTATATAAAACATTTTTAGGTAACTTTCAAAGTTGTTCTGTACATTTCTTTCCAGCCTATTTTGTTTTTCAATATTTATAAATGTGCACTTTCAAGAGAATCAAGAAACCACAGTATATTATATAAAAATCCAAAAAAAAAAGAAAGACATAACCATTTTCAGAAACATTTGCATTAAAAGTTACTTTTCTAGAAGTACAAGAACTGATAATCATTGGTCTAATCTTTTATTTAAATCACTTTGTGGACAAAAAGAGCAAGTTACATACTCCCATGTGCATATATAAAAGTATTTAATGCTACTTTTACATGAAAATTATAATTTTTAAGTAAATAATCTGACAGGTTTCATATATTCCACGGCCAAACTCTGATAACGTGAACTCTAAAGTTGGTTACAGAAAAATACAAAACAATTATACAGTAATAGGTTTCTTATCCAGCACACCATCACTTGTCATACACAAGAGCAGTGCTGAACTGAAGTGAACAGAATCAGATTAACAGCTGACTGACTGTTCAAGTAACAGTGAATGACTGGCAAAGGAGCAGTAGTGCAAAACAGGGGTGAAAGGGTTGTAGGAAACTGCTTTCTCCACACCTTTGCTAACAAAGAACAACTCAGTACAATGCTTACATCAGTTTCATTTACAATTATTATGGGGTGGAGGGGAAGGGCAACAGACATCGAACAACACAATTTAGTGCCTGTTGATTTGTGGCAGTAGTTCTGCAGGCACCAGTGAAAAGAAAATAAGAAGAATGTGCACAAATCCAGATACAGTGTGAAAATAGCTTATGCCTTAATAGTTAGTTATATTTGCAAAGGCTTGCAGTCTACTATGAGGACTTACTCTTAAATTTGTCAATTGAATCTTGCTGTGTAAGTGCTGATTAAAACTTTCACATCCTGTAATAATGTCTATTTGCATGATGCATTTGTCATCATAAAAAAAAACAGAGTTACAAATTAATTGTGATGATATTAATATTCAGCTTTGTGTCCTTTAAAAATGAATGAATAATGAAAAAAAAAAAAAGAAAAATAAACACTACCAATTACAGCATCTAAGGTTCAATAAAATGAGTCAGCCGGTCACCGGACGGATACGAGTCACACAGTGTACGCATCATACAATAAAGCACTGAAACTCTGAGACAGCTGATCTCATATATTGTTCTCTACTTCCTGTTTTCTTACAAAACAAAAGCCCCCATGTACACATTAAACATTGATATACCCCAAAAGTTAACATGGTATCTGAAAAAGAAGAAGAAATCACATTGGTCCATAGTAAGCAGTCTAATCTTCAATAGATTTTAAATGTAACAGTAACAATACTAAACTTGTAGATGGCTTCACACTATTTTCATTGGCTAACCTTTTTTAGACGCATCTCACTGCCATAGATAGCTGGAAACATGCTAGAGTGAACACTGCCCACTTTTAACCCCTGCGGCGGCATGTACAGACTCACCTCTGAGTGCATGGATGTATCAGAAGTTATAATATGTGAGGGGTCAGAGAACTCAAATGTATTTATAACTCTTATATTTGCTATCATTCGTTCATCCATAGATCACTGGAATGGAATACTGTATGTTACTTGGTAAAGATTTTATGTAACACTGTGCACTGGAAAGGCTGGAAGTTCAGGACTATATCCTGTTCCTGTTTTGTGATGAGCAAGAGGTAAACGCTAGGTGTTGTTCCATTAAGAACATCAAAAACAACAACAACAACAACAAAAACACCAAAATAAAAGAGCTTTAATCCTGTTTGAAGGCTCATATTATGTTTTAATATAATAATATAATATAATATAATATAATATAATATAATATAATATAATATAATATAATATAATATAATATAATATAATATAATATAATATAATATATAATAATATAATAGGGCACAATTGGTTTGACAAAGGCGTATTTTCCTTTCCAAAAGGACCCGCTTCAGCGCCAAAGGCACTTTTAAGCACCATCATCAGGATTTTAATCTGGATCTGATGAGGCCAATATAATCCTGATTTATATTATAATTATAATTTAATAATATATGGACAAATATTTAACATGGGTGAAAACAGATTCCCTGTTAAATCAAACTCACAACCTAACTGGCCTCATCCTCCTGACTAGCTAGGTTGTCAGTTACCATAAGGCTTTGCATTAGCCCTGTAGGAATGATGGGCTTGAAAGATCGGTTGCGGCTGTAAGCGAAGGGGAATGAAGATGACAATCGTCCCGAGGAGCCGAACGAGAGCAGCCGGTGCTGAAGGTGTGGACGGTGATCAAATTTAGCAGCTTGTGATGCGTCTCTCTGCTCCAGCACACGCTTCAGATCCTGCAACTGACTTAGAAGTTCCATAAGCTTGGTCATGACGGCCATGGAGCCTCCGCCCTGGATGTGCACCTCAGGTATCCAGCGCACGTAGCGCTGCATCCAGACGCGGACAGCCGGTCCATCCAGACTGGGGAGCAGGATGCCGTGATAGTCCAGAGGACGCTGTTGCCAGGACTCGTAGAACTCACGGGTGGCGGCCACAGGGGAGTCAGGAGAGCCCATCCAGCGACTGATACGCTTCACTCGTAGCATCTTTTTAAGGCTGTCGGTCTCCTCCTTAAAGAAACCTTTCTTTGGTGGGGTTTTGAAGGCTGCACTGGGTAAGGATAACTGTCTTTGGTGCTGTACATTTTAAAATAAAATAAAACTATTTAAATATTAGTCTGCAAACAATTTATGCACAGAACGAACTCAACTTAGATATTATTCAATATGAAGAGCAAAGTCAGGCACAAAATAAGCCAAAGACAAAAAATGAGGGCAAAATTGGGTAAGATGCCCACCTCACCTTTCATTTTCCTTTTGACAACGGATGTCACTAAACTGCATCAGCATTTGTGAGATTTATTCCATCTGACATAAACTTTTATGGTAACAAAAAAGTTTTCTTTTTCTTATTTTGAAGCAAAAGGTGAAAAATTGGGTGTTTTTATTATTCAAAGCAAGCAAGAAATTGTGAGTTTTCTTCTCAGTTGTGAAGTATATCAGAGTGAAATGGAAATAATAATTAAAAAAACCTAGGGCGGGTGTTCACATGCTTTTTCTTTTCTTTTTTTAAATAAAAATATTAATTTCATGGATAAATCATTTATAATAAACATGGCAACAATCCATAAACAATACGAATTGTCAATTTTGATTTAATGGTGACTAATAATTATTATTATAATTCATTGATAATTAATAACTCCATGGCTTATATGTAAATTTCAGAGATCTCTATTATTCATCATAAAGTGTAGGCTAACTCAGTGGCATCACTTGATCTAAATTCATAGTTTCTTGCTATTCTTATCATTACTTTTTAAGATTGAACCATTTTCAGTATTTTAGATTTTGTCTGTAGATAATTCAGATTAAACACTGCAATTCAGATGTCACTAAGTGAGATTCTGTTATTTGATTTATCTATCATTATGCAATAATTAAAGTAATTCTAAAAATGTATTAACAAATATAGAATATTTAAATATTTAAATTAAAGTAATTTTAAAGCATCAATCATTATGTTTTACATGATATCAGATGCATATTTTTAGTGCTATAAAACCTTAATGTTATTAACTGTTATTTCTCTTAATGATATATTGGATGATACATCATCATCCTGTACATGTTGAACTTATTTCTAAATATTACAATTTAGCAGTAAATTAACACTGTTCTTAATTGGGGGCGGGGGATCTTTCCCTACATTATTAAATTATGTAAGGACCTGTTTACACCTGGTCAGATGGCGATCCGATCGTGAAAATGCCAGGTGTAAATGCCCTCCAAAACGCTTTCAAGACGGATTTAAATCCGATCGCTCAAACCACTTCAGCAGATCATTAGAGATGCATTCCAGATGAAACTGGACAAGTGTAAATGCATCTGGTTGTTGAAACCACATTTGTATATTTTACTCCTCCCAAAACGGTAAAAAATAAACGTGCGAGCGCGTGTTATAGGCTATATTACATGTTCTAGCCAGACAGTTCTTCAGCAAGCCGACGTGCAAACTGCAGCAAATGAAACTGAAAGCAAGTCGCAGGCGTTCAACACACAATAATCTTTATTAAAAGTAGTGAGACTAAATTATCTTACCAGTCCTGACGGCGCTCTCTCTCCTATTGTGGTCTTTGATCTTGAAATTAGCTGATGATAAATAAAATGCAGCTCATATCTGTTACTTTCGTTGACGTGATTTCCGTTAAATTTGCATATAGCCCGGGAATTGTAGATCCGATTTATATTCGTTTCGCGGAGACACATTTATGTGGCTAAGCGTAAATGGAACCGTTTTAAAGAATCAGATTTCAATCAGCAAAAACACAGGAAGTGACCAGGTGTAAACATGCCCTAAAACGGGCAAGAGATAGTATAGCATTTCATCCTCTCACCTTGGGCTTGTGAGGTTTGCGTACAGTCTTCTCATGTTTCACCTTCTCTGAATACAGTGGGTTAAAGAAGAAATTCTGGGCCTTGCTGTCAAACTGCACAGACCAGTCCCACACTGTAGGGCTGCTCAATGTGCCGCTTTGTGCAAGTGGTGACTCGGCCTGCCAAGACAATCAAGCACAGGCAGTCAGCAGGAGGCGTGTCGACTGCGTCAGGGAGGCAACGGCCACTAACTTCTGAGTACACGTAGACTAACGACAGCATTACAGAGGGCTGACTGTTTTCTTTTGAGCCACTGTACTTCTATAGAGGCCTCTAATACTGTTCATCTGGCAGAATGGTTAATGTAATATTCAAAATGCAAAATAGTGTAGCAAACTGACTCTAATGCCGAGTTCAGACTGCACGATTTTCAAAATAATCGTGTCACTGCTGTTTTCACACTCCATGACTATCTGGGGTAACATTCAGTTGCTGCTGTGTTCACACTGCACGATGGATCGGCGACAGGAGGTTTCACACTGCATGACTTCTGCATGGTCCGCAAACTACGTTTCACAACCAAACAAACAGCAAATAATGCAAGATCACGTGTGCGTGAGACCAGAGTCTTCACGCGACACTGAATTTGTTATTAAAAAGTATAGCCTACAAGAAGATTGCGATCCAAATTGTCTGTGCGCTGATTTGTAGTGAAAATGAGAAAAATAAACAGTTTATGCAGGAGGAAATGGTTGGGAAGACGAGGGGAGCAAGGACTGTTTTGCAAAGAGAGTTGGGGATCAATAAATAATTTTGCAAATGTCCTGCTGTTGCTGCTGGTCATGCAAATGTTTGTGCTTTGTTTCTGTTTGATATAATTGTAAATATAGGCCTATCTATTAAAATACTGATATTCTGGTCTATAACTCCTCCCCGAACATCCTGCTGTCCTGTATCTTGCTCTCTCATTGGCTGTCGGTCATCGCCGATATAGTTTTCAGTCAGAACACTTTCACACAGCAGGATTGTGAATCGCCGACAGGTCCAGATATTTAGCATGCCAAATATCTCACGGGCATCGGCGACTCGTCGGCGATTCTCTCAGATCGCGTCTTTGCTCATTCACACTGCGTGATTGTCACTCGTGTGAACGAGCACAGATTTGCCTGTGATTTCGGGCATTTGTCGGCGATTTCTCAAAACCTGTCGGCGAGCCAAAATCGGGGCTAAAATCGTGCAGTCTGAACTCGGCATAAGCTGCAATCACAACATCAAAATATATATTTTTTAAAACATAAAATACATAAGTTCTACCTTCATAACACTTTCTCTGTGATGGGCAGAGTTGAACAGAAAGGTGCTAAAGACTGGCACGTGAACACTGTCGGACAGCACAGTCAGGTAAGTCTCTGAGAACTGGAAAGCAGGGCTGTGCTGGTAAACAAGCTGCCACACACACTCCAGGAACAGGAGGAAGACTGGAGAATGACACTGCGCATTGAGAAACAAGAATCTAATTAAAAAGACAACGAGGATGAGAACAGATCATCAATCATTCATCATTAAAGATTCACATTGATGAAGATGGTCTCATTCTGAAGGGATTTATTTTGCAATTCATATTTTTCAAGTTACGGCACATCCTTATCCACTTTATTTTGCAACGTGAATGTGCGAGACTTCCAATTCATTAGAGACCATAGGCAAATAACTACAAGAATTATAAAGTGCTGTAAACTGTAAAACTATTTGCGCTATAAAATGATGCGTTTATGGTTATGATAATGAAATTAAAATAATATATAAAACTTTGCAATATAAAGCAGTAATGGGCTGTTTTTGTACAGGTAAAATAACTGGAAGCGAATGACACCAGAAGCCAGATACAATCAAATTACACATGGCTGTGCCCGCTCTTACGTAAGAAATAAGGTGGATAGGAACGCCCATCTGGAGGATGGGCTAGTTATTCTTACCAGGTTTGTACTAAGTACTAATGTAGTTAGACAGTGATATTATGATGATTATGGCTATGTCAGGCAAGCAGGTCAAACCAGAATATAAACAATGTGCAGTTTTTTTTGAGTGTTTTCCCATAGAAAACCTTTATAAAGAAAACTCTTAACCATCTTGTTTTGTTTTTTGTTTTTTTGAGAGGTGTTCTAAATATTCGTTGCTTGAAACAGATGGAAAATTGACAGGCCTGTGCTGCAGTTTAGATGTTTTGCTCTCAAGGTCTCCTCACGAGTAGCGTGACTGAAAACAATAGTGACCGGTTGACTGTATATTATGTATATCACATGGTTACTTAGCAAACAGGTAAATCAATGGATACTGATTTTAGGTGAGATTTTTTTTTTTTATATGACAAGAAAAAGTCTCAAAAATGGAACAAAAAACATGATACTAGTGCAGGATATCAGTTTAACGGGCAAATGTGAAATGCTAATATTTGAGGATTTGTTCAGTAATCTTCATACACGTGTCATTAGACATGACAACCTCATAAAAGACATGTTTGCAGGGAAAAAGGCCTTTAAATTTCAGAGGTTAAGAATAATACAAATAGGAAAATATAGAACCACTAAGCCTCTGAAGAAACAACAGGCAAGAACGAGCATGCAATAATTACCTCCTTGTCTTTCTGGTGGAGGTGATTACATCGATCCAGGAAGGCATGGCAACCAGCCACCCACTCCTTCTGTACCAGACTCTGGAAACCCATCAGTGTTCTGTAATAAGGGTCCAGCATTATCTGAGCCAGACTGGAGATCACACAGCACAGATCTGTTCCCTCTTCCTCTGCAATCAATCAATAACAACAGAAAACATCAGGGGATACAATCTCAAAGTCATAAAGATCGATCCATTGAGGTTTAAAGGTAATTTATTTTTTGAAGGTGAGGAACTGTAGTTCTCTCAGACACTTTAACCACCTCCAAAAAAACAGGTGGTCCCATACCAAACTCACACTATTGGCTAACATGCCAGATTGTTCAAACAATCAAAACAATGTATTGAAATCACAATATAAGTCAATAGTTGAAACATGCTTGACTTACCTGTTACAAGGACATTTGTGTTGTCTTTATCAATACATTCAACCACCTCTACTGCTTTGTGGAGACATTGTCTGTTGAGGACATTACATACAGTTTGTTAATAGTTTCATAGTCTAATACTAGTAAATCACACAATCTAATATTTTATCAATGTAAGCTGACCTAATAATGTCTAGCCATCCTGAGCTTTCAAGGGAAGAGAACCATTTCACATCTGACAACCAAAAATCGGTTGAATTATCTAAAAGACAAAAAATAAAATTGAGTCATTATAAAGTGACTGCAAACAAAATACCCATCCTTTCATTTTATATTTGAGGATTTGTTCACATTTCCTTTTAAAAGAGACTGTGACTCACCGATAAGAAAGAATTGTTTGAACTTGTTATATGACTGCTGGATGTCTAGGATCGTAGGAAGGGATTCTGAGAGGTCCTCTGTTTTTACGGAGTAGAGGTAATTATGTGCGACTGCATTTATCATTCTGCAAAAGAAGTGGGGAAAAAAAAACAGAATTTGTCAATGTGAAGGTACCAGTGACAGTCAAAATAAGACAATACTTTTTTTTTTCTTTTTTTTTTTGCTGTGAACACCATGTTACATGACTATTTTATCTGCTGTGGACACCATGTTACATCACCAAAACACAAAAAGGTTATAATGGTTCATGCTGATGGTGTCTAGAGCACTATTAGATAACATACTGGCATGTTGTTCTTTGATAAAGAACAGTGCCCTTGAGTTTCAGCACCTAAACACACAGAAACTCAGGGCACAAATAACCATATCACAGCAGTTTGGCTGATTCCAGAGGATACATAGGAGTCAAAAACTGTAATCCATTACGTGTCCAAGTGCTTTTGGAAATCCCCTTCTTCCTGTGTCATAGGTGGGAAAGATCCTTTGAAGAGAGCACAACCGCTGTGATGAGACCAACACCAGATCTAAAGAGGAAAATAACAGGCAACTGACCTCAATTGCATTCAGCTATACAAATGCCAACATTACAATTATAATAACATTCCAAAATTATTTAAATGTTTATATTCTCTTAAGATAAAATCCTTAACTCACTGGCAATCCCTTCCCTTGATAGCTGAATAAATCCTCTAGTGCTGATGGGATGACAAAGTACTTCGGTAACCTAAAGACAATGTCAGAGCAGTGTCTTTGTTGAATACATTTATTTCACATTAACATTTTCAACGTGTGACATGGTATTATAGATCACTGAAAACAATTTTGCTAATTGTTTTATAATTAATATAGAATCATGAATTTTATCCTATATTAATTGAGAGAATACGTTGGATTTCTTTTGAAAATTTACATTTATTCAATGCAGGACTATTTAACTGCTAAAAACGGATCAAATAAGTTACATCACCTAAAACTATTTACAGTAGTTTTGAACTACCCAAATATAAACAGTGTAGGATTGATCAAACAAAAATCTAGGTCAGTAGTACATAAAGACTATGATAGAATAGAGATTAGAGATCTCGTTACGGAAAATGCCCCTTCTAATAAAAACAGTAGCACGACTTTATCAGATACTTTATAGCCATCAACAACAACATTAAGTACCTTTGAGAGAGTTCAAAGTTCTCATTTTCTGTCACTAATCTGCATTTCGCTTTGGTCCGTTTCATTTCCTGTGTCCAGTCCTCTGGTGACTCAAACATAATTGTCTCCCGTTTCCTTTGCATTTCTGCAAATACAAATAGCATATTATGTTGTTCCAAAGTTGACTAATGAGAGTTAAGCTATCTAAAAACTAAATAAAATGATCCTTCATTCTAAAACTAGTCTGATAGTCTAGGGGGCAAGTGTGAGAGAGTTTCGAATCAGTTGTTGGAACTCTCACTCTCTCTCTACCGACCAGTGCTGTGTTGTCACCAAATCTTAGAGTTATTGATCACATACAGTGCTTGACATTAACACATTGAATTTTATATTTAATACATTTTTAATTGAAGTCTTTTAAAAAGCCATCTGAAATAATAAACTTAGTGCAATGTAGTGTTGTCAAAAATATAAATTTTTCGATAAATAGATACTGAAATATCTGAAACTCTTCCAATACCCATTTTCCGCAGAATAGATACACGATACCAGCTGTGCTTTCTACCTCTCACATCTCTCCGACAGCGAGTTGACACACAAACCCACCTCCCTTCACTCACTCGTTTTATTTGCTCCGGATGGATACTGTTGGTGTTACATGGCTTGAATTTCAGTGTGGGATTGCGCATAATTTTACGTATTCAGGCAGATTTTGTGCTCACACCCAAAGTGCACACGCATAAACCCGCCTCTCATTACTATAACGAGTTATTTTTCGCTGCCAATTGCACTTCAACAGTCAAATAGACACAAAATAATGTCAAAATGCCAGTCTTGACGAGTATTCAAATTCGAATTCAAAATTCAAAAACTTTATTATCTATCAACCAGTGATAGAAATTTGTCTTTGGTTAAAAAATCTCACATATACACAGTACAATCACACACACACACACACACATCACAAAACAAAATTAATGCAAAGAAAAAAGTAGGACTACCTTACAAATATGTAAATAAATAAGGCTCACGTAAACGCAGTCAGTTGTTGAGAAAGAAAACACATGTGTAACAGTATAATGGATCCATGCGTCAGGTTTTAAAGTGACAGCACCCTAATATACAAGCTGCCAAATTATGAGATATTTTTAATACTATCTATATGGCAGTTTTTCCCCATGGTATCGATCTCAAAATTGGGGCCAGTGAAAATACTGAGTGGCTAGTAACTTTGGAAAAAGGCTGGTGGGCACAAAAGTTAATGTCAAGCCCTGATCACATACATATGTTTTTCAACAAAGTTTGTCATTAACTTTGCTAGCTAGCTGACAATGAAGACTTGGGATATTTTAAAAAGCATCAGTTACAAATTAATAATGCCTTGTTTTTCTTCTTCTCAAATTACTGCAAATTAAATACCAGGTCATTTTTGTAATTTAATGAAAAATCTATATTTTTCCTGATACATATAAATCCTTGTTGAGCCACTAAAATCCGGAAAGATGATCTGGAATATATAATGTCTATAAAGAGACAGTGACTGTTGTTCTTGCAACCATCTGTTGAATTCCAGTTGCATAGACTACGATCAGAATTTAGCAGCTGGTGCTAGAAGTCCAGTGCTGGATGCATGTCTGCATTTCAGATGTGTGCAAAGTTCATGTTCTGCATTAGTGTGACTTCATGAACTTCTCATGGTGATGTTTTCCCTAATGTTGCATTAGTGGTTACATGTGCTTAGTGGATTATCAGATAATTGATACTCAGACAACAGCTGTATTTAACCAACAAGTGAAACTATGGAAAGTAACAATAGTAGCAAAATGAAAGCCTCTAATATGAGCTCAAATCTGTACCTGGGCTTGGTGTCCCAGCATAGGAAAAAGCAAAGATGCACTTTAGAGATTTCTCCTCCAAACAATGGTGAGCAATACCCTGAAAGATCTGACAAAAGAAAAAAAAAAATGCACAAGGAAATGTGTAACTCTTTTTTAAACGTGCATACATTTCAGTCCTCATGTTAAACAAATTACCTTTTTGGTATCTTCCTCCTTGGTGAATGTTAGGCAGAACTGAAAGACGCGTAGATCTTTACAGTGAATTATTATTTTGGATGGGTATTTGTTCTTTACAAAGCTTCCTGTTATCAGTTTCCTTTTTTCATCATAAACTTTAAAAGAAATGAAACGTTTTTCAGAACTCAAATATTCGAATAAAAAAAACGTTCCCTTTTAAAACATGAACAGCTCTATAATCATTAATGATAAAAAGTAAAAACGATTATTACCACCATAGATGTGATCCACACACATTAATGGAATGTCATTTTCTCCATAGAGTTTGTTCTTAAAGGTCTTGGACTGGAACAAAGGTGAGTGACACAACAACCTCTTATTGAACTTTCACAATGCAGACAATACCAAAGTGAATAATGCTTGCAAAAGAGAGTGCTTAACAAATGCTCAGTCGGCTGTGAAAGTTGCATTTTTATACAGCACACAGTAACTAACAGGAAAGGCAGATGCTGTTGCCTTGTTCAGTGTGCTGCATCAAACTTTCACACAATATTTTATTTGTGAAATCACTTCCTGCTTAGCCACCTCCAAATAGAAATCTGAAAGTAGCCAATAAAACCTCTTGATACCAACCAACACTTCTGGGCAATAGCTTTCAGCAGCATTGTTTTGCAGCTTTTTACGATTACTGATTAGATTAGTTACGTCTTCATACCGATGTTGGTCAACATGCAAAAAAACGAACTGAAAGCAAAAATACCTGGCACTACATGAATATCTGACAATTTGAGCCTGCTGTAAGGCACTGGTTTCCCACCAGAATTTCACTGCCAGTGAGTCAGACACTCAAGTTCCTGAAATGGCAGCTAAAGTGAGAGCACTCACAGCACAGTTCCTCATGCAAGGTCACCGAGCATGCTCTTAAGACACCCAATGTTTTGACAAAGTGTGATTCACACTTTTTCTGTGTACTCGTTTAGCAGCTGCTTTTATCCAAACCTGACTTATAAATGAGGAAAAAGTATTTATCATACAGGCGCCAACAATATAAGTCGATCTGCAGTGCTTAATTTATTTTGGCTATAAAGCTTTTGAAGCACCAGAATCTTCCTGTACACTGGACCCAATTAGTAGATTATAGAGAGATTGGGTAAATGACAATCTTTCGGATGCACGTGAAATTGTTTTGGAATAGTATAGTATGGCAGTCAATTTAATTTGGAGTTAATTTAACACAATTATAAAAAAAAACAATAACAACTTTTATTTTCACATTTAGTCATGCCTTCTGACCTGTCTCCTACTCCTCACTTAACCTCATCTGCATAGATTTTTCATAAAAATGTTTCATTGATATACACCTCTAAAAAAGAGCATCCTTATCATTAAGATTACCATTATATAAACATCTAGATCACATGTTATCTTCTCTTCAAACCACACTATGTACAAGAATGTTGCAGTACATACAGGAAGTACATTATATTGTTTTTAAAAAAAGCACTGTGGTTCTTTGTTCGGTAAGCCTGAATTAGAAATGTAACATTGTTGCTTAGGTGATAGCATTCTGCTATTCACTCAGTAGATGTGAATTAGCATTACATTAGACCTCTTTTTTCTGAATATATACAGTATGTTGATTATTTTGGTAACACTTTACAATAAGGTTCATTAGTTAACATTAGTTAACCTCCATTAGTTAACATTTACTAAGAATGAACAATACTTCTACAGCGTTTATTAATCTTAGTTAATATTAACGTCAACATTTACTAATACATTCTAAAAATCAAAGGTTGTATTTGTTAACATTAGTTAATGCACTGTGAGCTAACATGAACACACAATGAACAGCTGTATTTGAATTAACTAACATTAACAAAGATGAATACTGAAACACATGCATTGATCATTATTAGGTCGTGTTAGTTCATATATTAACTAATGTTAACTAATGAACCTTATTGTAAAGTGATACCATTATTTTTTTATACTATGAACAGGAAAACTCTCACGTCAATTCGTAACTATTTTACGTTGTGGTGAATTCGCTCATGGATCTCATTCGTATATTTTTAATATGATTTGTTTATACCCCACTGAGGGTTAGGTTTAGGGGTGGGTCTTCATGCTTTTTTTCTAAAAATCTACAAATCAAATTTTAAATGAAACTGCCATCCGTGAAACAGTAAAACTTTGTCATGAAATCAGGTCTTGTTTTTACAGCCCTGCCACGTGTTCTTACCGTCTCTTCCTGTGTCAGCTCATCACTTAAGAACGTAACACGAAAATTGGTGCAAAACAACGTGCCAAAGACGCCACGCTGGGAGAGGTCATCTTGAGTGTATTTGAGAATAGGGTTGGCGCTACAGAACACCACTTCACCTAAGAAGCAACAGATCAGCAAAGTCATGTCACATAAGCCCTGTTCAGACTGTCAGTCCAAATCCAATTTAAAAAATAAAAATAAAAAAATGTCAATATAGATAAAAAGTTACAAAAAAAAAGATACAATTAGTACGGTAAAAAAAAACATCAACAACAACAGACTGTTTAAAGTGTGTACAAATTTAATTTATAGATGTAAACCATTTAGGAAGTGTTCAATGGTAAATAGTAATAAAGCTGCACGGCTCTAGCAAAAAAGATAATTTTCAGTCTTGTGGTATGAGAGTAAATTGTCCTGCATCTCCTACCCGGAGGAAGGTAGTGTGCCTATCCAGGGTGAGTCGGATCTGACCATTTTTGAAGTTCTGCTCTGTCATCTGGACAAATAAATGTCCTCAACTGATGTGTCGATGTAATTTGTGCCATTTTGGTCAAATCGTTGCAGAGCCCTCTGTTCCTCTCTTGTACAACTACCGTACCAAGATGTGAACGCAATATGTTAGTACTCTCTCCACTGCACATCGATAAAAGTTCACAAGAAGTTTCTGAGGCAATCTCCTCAGAAAATAAAGACGTTGTTGTGCTTTTCAAATGACAGTGGAGGTGTGTGTAGTCCAAGAAAAATCCTCTGTAGTGTTCAACCCCAAGAATTTAAAACAGGGGACTCTCTCCACAGCCACTCCATTTATGAACACAGGACCAGTAGTCCAGCGCTGCAGCTACACATTGTCATATTCTAAAACACATCATTGTTGTTTTTTGGCATAGTCCCTCCAAAAGCAACATCATTGTGATGGAAACCAACGCAGATATTCCAGAAAATGAAAGAGAGCCACAGGACACACAAAACAGGTCTGAACACTTACGATACACAGTGTGGACAGTCAATCATTTAGATCTGATTTTAGTCGTATACACAAATAGGCCTAGTCGGATTTGGACATACAGTGTGAACGAACAAGGCTTTAAACACAATAATACAATGTCAGACATAAACACAATGCCAATTACAGTCGTGTTTTGTGGTGTGCTGAGCTTTGAAGAAATACTGTCAGTGTTTAAGAACATTTCCCACTTTTCTGTATCTGCAAAACTTACACTAAATGAGATCTCTGGAAGTTACAGTCTGGATTAAAGAGCAATTATAAATCTGAATTGAAAATTACACCCAGCGTACCAATGACACAAAAATGTTTTTTAGATTAACTGACAATAATACAAAGAAAAACTTGAGATAGCAGAACATTGTGTGAGGGATTTCATTTTTTTACCTGGTAGCAAATCAGGATGCTTCTCCTTCTTTGGCAGGTATTTCTCCAATTTTATTTCCTAGAGAAAACAGGAGCCGTACAATTATAATGTAACAGTAAACTTGATTGATTAGCTAATAAAATATCTTAATAAATTACATTTCCACAGGTACCATATTGCAATATAATGCCAAACACATCAGGTCACATTTCACACAGTGCCAGATGCTAATACATCTACAGGACATCTGCTCTGTAGCAAAAACTAAAACTGCTGCATGCATAGTATATAGAATATAAGTAGGTATGTATGAGAAACATACACTGTCATACATTACATTAAAGGGATAGTTTACCAAAAAAAAAAAAAAACATTCTCTCATCATTTGCATGCCCTCACATTGTTTCAAACCTATATGGCCTATTTTATTATATTTAAAAAAACAAAAGAATATATGTTGAAGAATGTTGGTAACCAAACAGTTTTGATGACCACTGACTTCCTCTGCATGGACAAAATAAATAAATAAATAAACAGTGACATTTCTCAAAATATCTTCTTTTATGTTCCACAGAAGAAAAAAATCATAAAGGTTTGGAATGACATGAGGGAGAGTACATTTTCCGTTTAACATAATGACTTTAATGTAATTTATGAGTAATAAAATATATGATAATAATAATATAATATAGTACTGAGTCAAAAATGAACAGCATCAGCACTGTACAGCAACATCAGTACACTAAGACTGTCAACTTGTCAAGCCATAATAAATAATGTCTGGCACCAAGAATTTTAGCGGCAACCCTGTGATATCCGCAAGGCATGCTTTGCAACTTTAAAATTTAAATGAGGTAAAAACCTTTGTTATTGGTTAGAAGATATAAAAGTGGCTGCAGATAACTGCAAAATCAAAAAACTAATGCCAGACTGCCAGTGTGTGAAAAATAAATTGTACAAGTTCAGTTGAAACAAAAAGGATAAATAAAGGAAAGGAAGCCATCAAACATCCTGCTACCACGAAGCCAGCTGAAAAACTCAATGGGTAAAACATCACAAACAGTTCCAAGCATCTGGGACACTCCTTTTCCTAATGACTTCCTCAGGTGAAAATATAATCCTAAAATTTGCTTTTGAAACCTGAGATGGTAAATACACAAGGTCTTGCCATTTATGCAAATGTTGCATGACAAAAATGGAATACAGTGGGTCTTCATTAATATCCAGCCAACAAAAAGGGGAAGAACCAAGTCCCAATTTCTGATCTTCAGAAAGAGAATTAGTTGAACTCTTCACATAAGGCCAGGGGCCATATAAATCCGCACAGAGCTAAATTGTAAGCATATCCAAATGGTGTAATTTTAGTCTTATTCCTAAACTTAATAAATGTTTCTATGTGTTAAGAGCAGCTCCTAAACTATTTAAGAGTGCTGGAGAGATATCCTAACCTTTTTAGGAGTAACAAGATGGCAGCAGAGAGGAGGAGCCCACACACTTTACGAAAAAGATATAATGTATTGGAGTTAGGCTATATTCAGGAAGTTGATAAAACGATACAAGCTTGATAGTCAAGGTATTCATTTTGTAACTGACCTAGTAAGAAATTGAATAACTTCTCCCATACAATTCAATGCTCTAACTGCAGAAATCAAAGTATTAATGTCATCTTTTGGCAACTGGACAAATGCTGCAGTGCACCAGTGATGACTTGGGCTCATCAGTCCACACACAGTAAGCAGAAAATGGCACTATTGCGGCACTAACCACACCAAACATACAGTAGTGGCCAAAAGTGATGTCTGGAGGGGATATTTGTTTTTAATGACCCAACAAGTTCGATTAATCAATCAAAATATGAGTAAAAATATGAATTTTTATGTTTTTAATTATCAAGGAAGAACAAAACACTAAACTTGGTCAAGGTATTTATCTGACAAAATTATTTGGAAAAAGGCAAACTACAGCTACAGGTTTTATTATACTATGTAAAAAAAATACAATGGAATTTAACAGAGGCTGAAACTGTCATTCTGCCTAAAGCGACAATATTTACATATGGCAGATGCTTTTTTATCCAAAGTAACTTCCATTGCCTTCAAGGTACACATTTAATCAGTTCAGGTATTCCCTTAGATTTGAACCCACGACCTTGGCGTTGCAAGCACACTGTACAGTTTGAGCTACACAAAATCTTCTCATGTTGTGCTCCAAAGAACAGAGAGGGTCCGGACAACATGAGTAAATAATGACAGTTTTTATTTTTGAGTGAACTATCCTAGTCTACTACACCTTTAATACTGAATTGTTTTATAGTAATGTTTTCATTTACTAATCTCTCTAATACAATGGATGAAAAACATTGATAAAATAAGGGGTTTACCTTTCTATTATCAATATTGAGTACAATAATTCTTACCATCATGCTTTCATTAATGAACAAAAACTCTATTGTCCCTCAAGACACAACCCATGACTTCGGTTATAAAATGACGCTCTGCTCTCTCTCGCGCGCACGCGCGCACACACGCACACACACACATCAACGCACTGCAACTTTCTGAAACCATAACCAAGAAAGGACTTCAAACACAATCACATGTCAGAGGCGTGTGAAGACACTCGTGAGTCGTGTCAATAAACATAAAATCGTTCAATAACATGGATTACTAGCTCTAAACAGACTGAATTGTAAAAGTTGAGGACTTTTTTGGTAAACTTTTTAAAAAGTCCACAGAACTCAATTTTAGTCGTCAGTGCGAAGGCAGTCAACTTAGAAATGTAGCAGTAACTGAATGAAAATTTGTTGTTGATCGTTCAATGCATTTTCCCATGTGAACGAAAACGTACACACACACAAAAAAGGAGATTTCCGTTAGTCTAAACTACTAACGTTAGAACAAGTCAACATTGTCAATTTTAGTTTTAGTCAAAACCAGTGTCTCCAGCTTGTTTTGAAAACAACGTAGCCTAAGTGTATTACTACTTGAAAGCTTTCGCTTACCTCGGGTGTAACATAAGACACAAACGACGGTTTAGAAGACTTCGCTCCTCCGCTCCCCAAACTCAACATTGTGCCACAGTATCCCGCTTCCCGAGCAGTCAGGTGGAAATCCGGGAGAGTGCGAACACAACTTTCCCCACCTCTCTCTTTGCACAAGCAAGCGCGGATTTCCTTTGGTTGGAATGGAAAAAAAACCTGCTCTGACAGCAAGCCGCGCCCATTCGACGGCATTGGCTCTTTATGGACAAACGGTCCATTTTATACTCTGGTCAGAACAAACCGCTTTTTGCTCATTGGATGAAGAGGCTGTCAATCTTATGCGCTTCCTTGTTGCTGAACAAATAAGCAGTCGTATTCAAAATAGCCTACACCCTGAAGTTAGAGGTTTGTGCTTCAACATCGCTCATGCTTTCTTTTTTTTTTGCTTTGTTTGCTCATTTTTTTTTTTTCTCATTTTCACTCAATACATCAGTGCACAGACTAAGTAGTTCCTCATTAGCATAATTAACAGGAAAGACAATTAAGGACATGTGAGGCAATCTAGAAGTAATACAACAAAAAAAGGATCTAGATTTGAATCCTTTAATCTGTAAGTTACACATACCGAAATATCAAAGCAAATGAAACTAAAGACAAACCAAACTAAAACTTCTGATTGAAGACGACTCAACATGTATTTGAGTTATGTTTAGTTTTAGAAATGTCTTTATTATAAGCATTTTAGTAGTACCTTGACAGTGAATGACAAGCATCAAAGGTTAAGTCTACATCAATCTGCAGTTACAACACAGATATTTCACTTTTGTTCCTCCCATCAACAAACTCAAACCAGAAATTAAAATTAACAGCAAGCAACTACACATCTATAAACCAGTAAAACAAAATCAATAAAAAGAAAACATTCCTGTGCTTTAAAACCATACAGGCATTTGTTTTGAAGATCTATTGCAAGATTAGATACAGGCTTTTTAAATGATCATATGTTAGAGATCATACAGTTATATGATCACATTTACAGATACATTTAGGGTTTACAATATTATGAACACAAAACACAGGCAGACCTGGGTCAATTACAAGATCTATAAAAAAATAAAAATAAAAAAAAAGTCTGTGACCTTAAAACACTCCAAATGATCACCGTTGGAATACATCCTTGTGAGAATAACTAATCTGAAATGAGCCTGCAACTCAAGACTCCTTAAATTTACAATTGGTAGATACTTCTGGTATTTGGCCCAGGTCTGATTTCAACGGTTGGTGTCTTGAGAAATGTGAGAGCTACACCACAGAGGCACAGCTATCAGCAAACTTACAGCCTAACTTTGGGACAAGTGCAGCTTTACATCACTTGCAAGCATATAGAAGGAATGAGGTCCTAGAGAGGTTTCAAGGATATTAGTTAGCCAATGACAAATGGTTAAGTCAACCCAGTCCTCAGAATGCACTAGCAATGGAAAATACATGCTTGTATAAATCCATGTCCAGTCGAAGTGATCACATTCATCACAACAGGACGAACCAGTTGCATGAAATCAACCATCTTATCTTTGATCTTGCATTTTGAAGAGGAATGTCTCTAAACAAAATAAATTACAAAAACACCTAAACAATTTATTGCAATGCCAAGGAAGCCATTGTCAAAGTTACTTTACATGTGTAACTGGAAGGATAAGATGGACTTTAAAGAATCGGTTCCACAGGGACATAAGTGCGCAGCTCAAACTTCTAGAAATGCCTAGCCTGAAACTCAGAGATCCAAACATGGGGAAAGATTACATCCAATGTGCTAAAATGAGCATGAACTTAGGCTCAACTTCTCTAGATTGTGCACATCTCCAATCTTTAAACCAAGACACCAGACTAAACAACTGAGATTGGCTAGAGTCTGTCAAGGAAATAAAGGCCATAATCAGGTCTTTACTAGTTCTTAAAAATATATAATCAGCATGCACAGAGATCAACAGAAATAGCATTTTGTATACCAGGAATAAACAGAATTTGAAACAGGTGCAGGGTGAACAGGGCTAGTTGTACTGTAGTGCACTTCAGAACCCCTCGTAGTCCTTCTTGTCCTTCTTTCCTTCTGCTTCAAATCCATCAGTGCCATCACTGTTATCACGACGCCTCTTGCGGTTATTTCGTACGTTGAAGCGCGAGTTCATCTGGGGCAGGGGGTCCATACCCAGAACCTTGTGAATCTGACGGAATGCCAGCAGCCTCAAGGCAAACTGTGGGGAAAGCGGCTGGTCAATACACAAACTAAAAAAAAAAAATTCAACGTACCTCTCGATTAATACGAGACCATAACTGCATGCATAATTATACTACAATTGTCAAAATACATTTAAATATTTTTTAGTGGAGTCAATGCATGATAAATATTCTTCAAAGCAGTTACTGTGTACTCCACCTGAGCGCTTGACGTTATGTCCTCTCTCTGCTGCTCTTCCATGCTAGCCAGTGTATCTGTTGGATTCTTCTCACAGGGGTCTATCAATCCTGGAGCACCTGCATTACAAGGAAAGGGATATAAGTC
The DNA here is from genome assembly GCA_030578255.1 of Tiaroga cobitis. NCBI lineage: Eukaryota > Metazoa > Chordata > Actinopteri > Cypriniformes > Leuciscidae > Tiaroga > Tiaroga cobitis. The sequence goes on along the minus strand of CM060595.1, from coordinate 29,619,105 downwards.
AGAGAGCATGTTAAATTAAGCACCTAATTTCTTAAGTTTAATTTTTATGCAACAACATGACTAAGTTGTCAGTAAATGAATGCATCCCACATTTTCATTTTATGCAATGAAAAAACAAAACAAAAAAAACACTGATTGCATAAAATTACTTACATTTTCTGACTATCAACATAAAAGCTACAGAAATTATCAGAGTGCCCTCTTACCAGACAGCAGAATGCCTGAGGAAATACATTCAAAGACTCGTCGCAGAGCATCTCCAGGACTCATTGGTCCTGAGGCACTGCTGATGGCCTTCTCCACCAGCAACTCCATAGCCTTGGAAAAGTCAACAGTCACTTAATAGAATCCACAATAGTCACTTAATAGAATCCACAATATCAAACACTTGCTCTTAAAAATGGCACATTAAGCAGCAGTTTACTCATAAGAGGAAGACTGGAGGATGATAAAAATTAAGTAGGACTGAAAAGCAGCATTATGCTTTTACAACCTCTATAGCAGGGGTGGCGAACGTCAGTCCTGGAGAGCCAGTCCCGCAGAGTTTTGCTCCAACCCTGATAAAAGTTCACCTGCCTGTAGTATTCTAGTAACCCTTCAGACCTTGATTAAGCTAATAGTTCAGGTGTGTTTGATTAGGGATTAAGCAAAACTCAGCAGGACTGTGGCTCTATAGCAACAGTCTCAGGCCCTGTTTACACGAAAACGATTCCGGGTGAAAACGTAATAATATTTTATCGGATGTGCCTTTCGTTTACACGGCGACAGCGTTTTTGGGGCTTAAAAACGCAAAAAAGTGAAACCACCCTCCAAAGTGGAAATCTTAAAAACGCTCCACCGTCGCGTTTCCGTCTAAACGGGTAAAAACGCAAATCTGCTCATGGCGGCTCTCGTCGCGTACGCATTTACGTCACAGGCATGCGCCAGTACAGGAAAATAACAACCAACATGTCGGATAATTTCCATACGTCGGACCTTCAAGTTGCCCTAGCAGCTCTGATAAACGTCCAAGAGTCTTTTCAGCAGTTGTACAAAATATTCTGAGATATTGGTGTTGTTGTGTGGCAGTGCTTCACATTGCCACCTAGCCGCCTGGAGTGCATACTACATCGCATTTCTAACACTTTTGCGTCTCCATATGCACGCAGATTTCCCCCCCATAACGCTCGTCTAAACGCAGAATAAAAAGTGAAAACGAAACGCCACTTTTGCGTTTTCTCTTCAGATCGTTTCCGTGTAAACAAGGCCTTAGGGATGCTAAATTACAAGTAACAAAGCTACACCAAGGACAGTATAAAAGGAGGGAATGAAATGGGGGAGAAACAATCACTTAAACTATTTAGAACTTAACATGTTGTAGGAAAGGCCTCATACTACATAGGATAGCTTTTCAGTAACGTATGAAATCGTGAGTAATGTAGACAGGAACTGTACTTGCATCTTCTCAAGTCAACTGCAGATCTATGCATTGAGTTAATGACAGCTAAACAGGAGTCAACAGCAACTTAGTATTGTGATATGCTATGCCAATCACTGGAAAAACTAGCACGACCGCAGCGGTTTTTAAAATTGTGTAAGGTGTGGCCACATTTGTCATTAATTTTCACAATATGAATCCACACAATCAGGATTTTTTGCATGAGGGTGAAAGATTACCCCCTGCAGATTTCGTAACTTGTTCAAGTTGGTCACACGGATTCACAGGCCTGCTTGGTTTGAAAGGGACTCTTTTACCACACTATCGACAATAGAAAAAAGGACCTTTTGCCTGCAAAATTTCACAAATGTGACCACACTTTTAAGTGTCTACTTCCCAACACTGTGTAACTGTGCGAACAGAGAAAAATGGTCAATGGCCAGGTATTTCTGTCTTTACTCACCCAGCTAGGAAAGGCAGACCAGGTGGGTACTCGCTGACACAGGTCACGCAGTATTCGAATGACAATGACACATGACTGGAGCCCATTAGCCCTAGCCTTCAGTGCAGTGAAGTTAAGTCAAGATTAGTTAATGCACAAGAGTAAAAACATACAACATGTCAGAGTTCAGAGAGAGGTGCAACACTACTGTTCACAATGGAAGCTTTTAACTGGTTTAAAAACAGCAGGACCAATTGACTTTTTTAAAGCTGCCATTCCCAGCAGTATTTTACCTCACCATTAGTACAAGAGTTCAAAGTTTGCAAGATTCACTTGGAATGACTCCTTGGTAATCTTGTAAACCTTGACCTCAATTGTCAAATACTTCACAAACATATACTTTCATTTTACAAAAGATCAGTTTGCAAGAGTAGTTGCATAGGAACTGAAGCAGTCAAGGAAATCTGCTTTACTTTGCCTGTGTATTTGCGGAGATAGCAACAACACAGTAAACTAATCAGATATTCCTTTCCTCTCAATCCCTATTCCCCAAAAAAAAAAAAAAAAAAAAAGAAAAGAAAAAAAGTAAATAAAAATCACAAAAAACAAAAGCTCAACATGAAAGCTCTTATCGATGACACTTTATGCAAAAGTATTCTGCAGCCTTATGGAATCATTTTACATGCTAAGTAGTATTTAATATAAGACTTACGAATAAATTACATGTATGCAAGGATGATTAATTTGTTGGTATCAAATCAGCTCATATACACAAAAACAAATGGAAAAGATATAGTATAATCACCAAATTTTATATTGCATCCTTGTATCACTTTTTCCTCCCAAAAAAAATCAGCTTTGAGGTTTAAAATTTAAAAACAAAAGACTAAACTTAAATGAACAAATAAAAAGGAATACATCTCATAAGGCTACAAGAAGAAAGTAAAATGATGTTCCGAACCTGGAACCACTTAGCGTGGCGTAGGGCAGCCAGAGCGTCAAGGCATTTTTGCCTGTCCAAGACGTCCGCTGGGTCTTTCACCATACTCGAGGTTACATCTAAAAATGGATCGAATTGTCAAATGGTGGTGAGGAATGGGTGTTTGACCAGGTCAGAGAGACTGCCAAGAACACATTGCCACACATACCAGTCTGTTCCTGATCACATTTTTCAAAATGTAAAAACCTGTTTGTGTATTTCACAGTTCACCCCATATGCAGAATCTTTCAGATCTTTTCAACAACATTATGGATCAGCTACACTTGCCATAGGGTGCACTTCTATTTAGCCTGTGATATGGTGCTGAAAGAAACATGATAGGCCATTTTCAGGTATAGAATGTGTGTGTGTGTGTGTGTGTGGGGGGGGGGGGGGGGGGGGGGGGGGGGCACTAGAGAATGTGGCATAGTGTTGTAGGATTTCATAATTAGAATAGGAAAGGCACTCATGATTTTTTGTACTTTGCATTTAGTGAGCATGACACCTATAATTAATAGCAATATAAAATCTCTTGATGAAGACCATATCAGTTATGGCTCGTCAAATCAATGCTCTGCAATTCACCATTTGAAATTGATGGGAATGACAATGCATGAGTTTCAAATGCTAAAATATAGTGAACTAGTCTAACAGAAGTCATACTGATACAATCCGTAATTGCTACCAATAGCATATTCACACATTACAACATCCATCTTATGTAATTTTACATCATATCACATAGGTTTACAAACATTAATTTGGAAAACTCTTGAAATTGTGCCATTTTGCCAACTAAGTACCATCCTGTTTATTCCTTATAGTAGAAAAAACCTTTAGGATACATTAATTTGTTTTTTTTTTAATCCTAATAAAATCCAACAATTGGTTGCTCTGGTTCTCTTACGAGAGTATCTCTCGTACTGTGTAATAGCTTACGCTATGGGGAAAACCTCTTTTCCACGAGATATTGAAGCCAAAAATTATCCTTAATTTTTTATTAATGTAAAACGCTTTGCAGCAGCAAGCAGACATAGGCGAAACAGCTCGCGCGCCCATTGGCTGCTCTTGCGGCAAATGCAGCAGCCTATCGAGAGAGGCGTTGCGTGACATATCCAATGGGGGCATTTCGCGCCCATTTCGTCACGTCCCGCCAGAAAGGGCGTGGTCTCGCCCTATAAATATAGTTCGATAAGGCTGGTACACTGATTTTCATCTCTTCAGCGAAGCACTCGCATCGCTGGATCCGGAGTGAGAAGCCGCGCCGTCGACGCAAGCCTTTCAGCGGGACAAGCTCCTGGAGTCGCTGGCCTCGCCGCCTTCAACTGCCGTACCTGCTGCGCTTTCCGGCGTTCTAAGTATCCTTTTTATCCTTACTCTGCTGAGAGTGTTAGCTCGCTTACATGACGCGACTTACACCTCTCATCACAAAAGAGCTGCGTCTTTTTAAAGATGCCATCCTGTGGCTCGTGCCGCGCCCCACTCAGCGACGGGGACCGTCATGTCATCTGCGTGTCCTGCCTGGGTGAGGATCACACGGCTATCGCGCTCGCTGACGGCGGATGCCCTCATTGCGAGCTTCTGCCTATGGTGACTGAGGACTCGCCTGGCGTCATTCTCCGAGCCTTCACCACAGCCCGCCGTGACGCCGCACCGCAAGAAGCGCCGCGCCCAGCGCGCTCCCGAGCTCTCTCCAGCCCGCCAAAGCTTGCCGGTTCGCCCGCCAGCTTCGCTCAAGTTGCTTACTGACGGACAACGGCCGCCGCCGCATCAGTTCACGAGTTCGACGAACCCACCGAGGCGTGTTCTCTTCTGGCGTCTGATAGCGAGGATTGGGCGAGCTCCGTGGATCTCCCCTCCGCTAGTGTTTCCCGCCAAACCACTGGGAAGAGAGTCTGAGCTGATGCGTCTGCTCTCTCAAGCCGTGGAAAACATCGGCCTCGACTGGAGGCGCCCGCGCAACCGCCGCGCAGCAGACTAGACGGACGCTTTCTCGGGAAAGACGAAGCCCCGTCAAAGTCAAGGCCCGCGCCCTTCCTCCCTGAGTTACACGAGGAAGTGACTAAGTCGTGGAACACCCCATTCTCCGCCCCGCGGCTAGCTTTATTTACGTTATAAGAAAGCTACCCCGCCCCCGCCCCCCGTGGGCATGCGTCACCGGCGAATTGAGGAAAGAGTTTGTTTTTAGTCCCGCCAAGGCCGGACTAATCTCCATTTCTCAAGCATTTCTCAGCTCCTCTTAGTTTGAGCAGCTGAAAATGTCAATATTGCAGCAATCAGCCTGTTGTATAACACGCACATCTGCAAACAAACGCCAACACACACGAACTGTGATGACACTCTTATCTGCTCGAGCTATTTTAAGCTTTTGTCATTTCCCCCTGTGGCTCAGCGGCGAAACCTAAAGCCTTCGCACGGGAGACCCGTGTTCAATCCCAGGTCTTGAAACAGATAATTTAGTCTCGCCGCGCCCAGACTTGCACCGAAATTTTTCGCTCGTTCAGTTCCAAGAAAATGCGACTGTTCCAGTGTATTTTACAGTAAACAACCCGGTACCATGGCCCGCTTGCCTGCACAAAAATGCCGTTTCCACGGCGACCCAGAAAAATCATATAAGCAGTGTATTTTCTGGTATTCCGGCCACAGCCGAAGGTGTTATGAGTGTAATAAAAATGCCCACAACCCAGTGTTCATTTCTACACACAAACGCAGCCCGCCACAGTGAGGGGCACACACAAATGAGATCGACTCATGTCATTGTGCATTAAATGTAGTGAATGTGCCCACAACCCAGTGCCCACAAACACTACACACTGCATGTGCCACGTTTTCTGTAAAACGAAACCAACACACATACAGTCAGCTAAAACCCACGGTGTTTAAGTCTCGCTGCGGCCAGACTCCACCAAAACTTCTCGCTCGTTCAGTTCCAAGCATTGTGACTGTCCCAGTGTATTTCGCAGTGAGCCAGCCGGTGTCTCAGCCCGCTTGCCTGCGCACAAAAGCCGTTTTTACGGCTACCCAGATAAATCCAATAAAGAGTGCATTTTCTGGTGTTCCGGCCACGGCCGATGGTGTTATGAGTGTTGTAAGAATGCCCACCCCCAAGTGCCCATTCCCACACCCAGACACGGCCCGCCACGGTGCAGGGCTAGCACAAATAAAATCGATTCAGGTCGATTGTGCAGACAATGTACTGAACGCGCCCATGTCACAATGCCCGCTTACACTGCGTGTCCCTTGGTTTCTGTAAAAACGAAACCAACACACATTCAGTCGGCTCTAACCGACAGTGTTTTCAGTGTAGATGTGCCCGCAGTCCCGCGCCCACAGTCTCTCACAAACACACCGAATCCTACGGGATCCGCCCCGCTCACTTTCTCTGCACAATCTGCCATAGAGAAGCTGAGCGCGGCCAGGCTGCCCGCTGTGATCAGCGCGCCCCCCGCCTCGAACGCTGTAAACACGGTGTTGTGTTCCCAGTATACCAGGGCTCTCGAGCTGCCGTTTCGCCGTGGCCAGAGCCCGGATTTCATTCTGCCTCTAGCTACTCACGCAGATGCGTGGTCAAAGCTTCCCGGGGTATCAGAATGGGTGCTGAACACTATAAAGAGAGGCTATTCGCTACAATTCGCTCGACGCCCTCGCCGATATATGGCGCATGTCGAAACTACGGTGAAAAACGAAGTGTCTCATCTACTTCATGCCGAGAAAGCGAAACTGAGCAAAGGGGCTATAGAACCTTTATCTCAGTCTCAGAGCGAAGGGAGCCTATACAGCAGATATTTTCTGGTACCGAAAAAAGATGGAGGTCTCAGACCCATTTTAGATCTGCGACAGCTGAACAGAGCGCTTGAAGCGCCAGTTCAGAATGCTTACGACCAGGAAAATCCTCGCGCAAGTGCGCCACGGGGACTGGTTTATGTCAATAGATCTGAAAGACGCCTATGTCCAAATACAAATAGCGTCCCATCACAGGCGATTCTTGAGATTCGCCTTCGAGGGCCAGGCATATCAAAACACAGTCCTACCGTTCGGCCTGTCTCTAGCACCTCGTACATTCACGAAGTGCATGGACGCGGCGCTCGCACCCCTGAGACTTCAGGGCATGCGAGTCCTGAACTACTTGGACGATTGGCTGATTCTAGCTCGATCACGATCGGAGCTCATAGAACACAGGGCCGCATTACTCGAGCACCTCGAGAAGCTGGGCCTCAGTCAATTGGGCGAAAAGCTCACTGTCTCCCAGTCAGAAAATTTCCTTTCTGGGAACAGGGTTAGACTCGCTATCCATGATGGCACGCCTGTCACTGGAGCGCGGACTAAATATTCAGCACGTCGCGAAATCCTTCCGCCGCGGCTCGATAGTTCTGCTCAAAAGGTTTCAGAAAATGCTGGGTCTGATGGCCTCAACAGCCTCTGTACTCCAGTTGGGTCTGCTTCGCATACGCCCACTGCAGATGTGGCTGAAAGCGCGGGTTCCACCCAGGGTATGGACAGCGGGTCTGTTTCGCCTCAGGGTCGACCTACAGTGCGTTTCAGCTCTGGAACCTTGGAAAATAACCGACTGGTATCAGTCAGGTGTGAGTCTGGGGACCGCTTCGAGTGTGAAGGTGGTGTCTACGGACGCCTCCACCTCGGGGTGGAGAGCGCTGCTCGAGGGCAGACCGCTAGCTGGCCTGTGGTCAGAACGGGAAAAGCTCCTTCACATAAACTGCTTGGAAATGATAGCAGTCGACAAAGCGCTACGGCACTTCTGTCCCCAGGTAACTGGCCACCACGTCTTGGTCCGGTCGGACATGTCAGTGGTGGCATACATAAATCGCCAGGGCGGCGTCAGGTCACGAAACCTTCACAAGCTGACGGAACGCCTCCTGGTCTGGGCTCAGCACAACCTGCTCTCACTAAGAGCAGCGCACGTGCCTGGTCACCTGAATGTGGGACCAGACAGACTGTCCAGGATTAATGTCCCAGCAGGGGAACGGTCGCTGCACCCGCAGACGGTCCAGCTGCTGTGGAAAACGTTCGACAGAGCAAAGGTGAACCTATTCGCGTCCCACGAAAACGCTCATTGCCCGAAGTTTTTCTCGAAAAGCAAGGACGCGCTGGCTCATGTTTGGCCCCGCTGTCCCCTATACGCTTTTCCTCCTGTCTCGCTCCTGCCTCAAGTGTTGGAACGAATCAGGGAAAACGGATGCCCAGTGCTGCTCGTAGGTCAGCTCTGGACGAACCAGACGTGGTTCCCTGCCCTGATGCAGTTGACCAGCACTGCCCCATGGCCTGTACCATTGAGGAGAGACCTCCTCTCTCAGGCGGAGGGCTCGATCTGGCATCCTCGCCCGGAGCTGTGGTCCCTGCACGCATGGGCCATCAACGGGTACCTGCTAACCTCCCAGAGGGAGTGTTAAACACGATCGCGCAGGCGAGAGTGCCGTCTACCAGGCGGCTCTATTCCTTGAAATGGTCGGTGTTCTCTGCGTGGTGTCAAGCCCAGAGCTTTTCACCTGTGGACTGCGGGGTTTCGGAAGTGCTTTCCTTCCTTCAAGAGCTACTGGATAGGGGGAGGACCCCATCCACGCTCAAAGTATACGTGGCGGCCATAGCAACGTTTGCAAAACAGGTGCCTGGCCAGCCGCTGGGGAAGAACGACTTAGTCGTGCGTTTCCTTAGGGGAGCTCGGAGGCTAAACCCTCCCAGGCCCCCTTCAGTCCCGACGTGGGACCTTTCCACGGTCCTGGAGGCCATGAAAGGCACCCCGTTCGAGCCAATCCAACTGTCGGACATGAAACACCTGTCGTTCAAAACAGTGTTTCTCACGGCTCTCGCTTCAGTGAAGCGCATAGGGGACTTGCAGCCGCTTTCAGTAAGCACTTCATGTATGGAGTTTGGGCCTAATGTCTCGAAAGTCATTCTCAAACCGAAGCACAGGTATGTGCCAAAATCCCTCAATACACCGTTTAGGGCCCAGGTAATTTCCCTGTCTGCCCCCTCCGGTTCTCAATGAGGAGAAAGACGCGAGTCTCCTTTGCCCTGTCAGGGCATTAAGAGCTTGTGTGTCGCGCTCGTCTGGTTTCAGACAGACTGAGCAGCTTTTCGTTTTGTTTGGCGGGCGTTCCAAGGGACTTGCCGCCTCAAAGCAGAGCCTATCCAGATGGATAGTGGATGCCATTGCGCTCGCTTACGCTGCAAAGGGCCTGCAGTGCTCCTTGGGTGTCAGAGCGCATTCCACGAGAGGCGTGGCCTCTTCGTGGGCATGGTCTAGCGGGGTACCCTGCAAGATATCTGTACGGCCGCGGGCTGGGCCTCGCCGTCTACATTTATAAAGTATTATAACCTGGAGGTACCCGCCTTGCAGGCTAAGCTTTTGGCGGTCTAGAATTCAGTGCTATCTGCCCCGCTGTGCGGCCCAGATACTGAGTTTACTTCAGCCCCATGAGTATTGACACATGTAATGCCACCCAGATCAGGCTGAAAGCTTTCACCCTGGCTGCGCATTTAATTGTCACATGATTAGCCCCTCTGGGTGCTATTTTATTAGGAATGACGCTTCCAGCCTCTCTTCCTCCACTCTATGTGAGTTTATGGTGATTATGCACTATATGGGCCCCTGGGCTTCGGCCCCGGGGACTTTAGTGTTGGATCCCTGTACGCACGGCGTGTTGCATTGTGTTCCCCATAGCGTAAGCTATTACGCAGTACGAGAGATACTCTGGTAAGAGAACGTACTCCGTTACTAACGTAACCTCGGTTCTCTCTAGAGAGGGAACGAGTACTGCGTATCTTGCCGTGCATACAACAGCGCTGGTTCGCTTCGGCGATGAAAATCAGTGTACCAGCCTTATCGAACTATATTTATAGGGCGAGACCACGCCCTTTCTGGCGGGACGTGACGAAATGGGCGCGAAATGCCCCCATTGGATATGTGTCACGCAACGCCTCTCTCGATAGGCTGCTGCATTTGCCGCAAGAGCAGCCAATAGGCGCGCGAGCTGTTTCGCCTATGTCTGCTTGCTGCTGCAAAGCGTTTTACATTAATAAAAAATTAAGGATAATTTTTGGCTTCAATATCTCGTGGAAAAGAGGTTTTCCCCATAGCGTAAGCTATTACGCAGTACTCGTTCCCTCTAGAGAGAACCGAGGTTACGTTAGTAACTGAGTACGTTTTCTAGTATCAGATGCGTTTCATGTGGAATTTTAAACCACAAGTCAAATTTGAATGTATTCAGGAAGTGTACAATTCCCTCATCTCTTGCCATCTTTAACCAGCTGACTTAGCAAAAAAGAACTTTAGCCTCAACTTGTTATGGGCAACAACAAATTGTGGATTCCAATGTCTATACAAGTAAAGTTTGAGGTTTTAAATGTTGTGAAAAATACTGAGGATTCCATTGAAAAACAAAGTCACTGTACTGATCCAGAAACATTGGAAAGATAATGGGCTACAAATGGTACCCGATGTGTAAATCATGATGATGTAAAACAGGGTATCAAGGGAGATGTGTAATGTTAACAGCTGATGAGTATTTGTAGCAACCCACTACAGTAACATGGCAATGGTAGGTGTGGCAAAGTGTTTGAAGGTATTCAGGAGGGGGACCTTGGTCAAAAATCCTTCCGGAGCTGGTAGACGTAGCCTCAGATGGGAGACAATTTGCTGAAAATGCAAGGAGGCTTTGGGCTGGACTTGAAAAGCTTTGTATACATGAAGGCAGCAATGCGTGCTGGCAAGAAAATATGAAGCTCCCAGCAAGAGGATTAGGACATCACTGCATGCATACCTGTCATGATTGGGTTTGGAGAACCCCCATTTCTCAACTTATACCGAAGGCTGTAAAACCCCAGGTCCAACCAAAGATTCCTCTAATCAAAGCCTTCTTCCCAAAAGCTGACTGATACTCCCCTAAGGAGCCAAACAGGAATGGTGGCATGGCCACAAAGCCTGCATTTAAGACTATCAGCGACTTCTTACCAACTAATACTCTTCGTTGTAAGTAGGCCTGTCACGATAACAAATTTTTCTGGACGATAAATTGTCCAAGAAATTATTGCGATAAACGATAATATTGTCGTTCCGAGACCATTTACATCTATAATAATGATAAATGGCATGATAATGCAGGTACACCTTTTCGAAGATCAATAAACTTGTATGTCTAAAGACTATTTAACACTGAAAATGGAAAACATTTTAAATATCCACAATAAATTAACAAAACCAAAAACAATAAAAGCAATCAATGGACTCTCAGTCTCTGTTAGCAAATAATGGACTTGAATAAATACCAAAAACAATAAATAAAATGGATGAAAACAAAACCCGACCCTACCCTATAATAAATTATTTGTTAAAAAGCATTAACACAAACCACTGTTAATTTAACATAAGTTAAATAAGCATAAGCAGCTACTGTGTGCATGGTTTGGCATGACTGAAAGCGCGCAAAGTGCGCTCCCTTAATTTCTAAAAAGCTGACAGTTCATCGCGATCTCACACATCTGTTATTACATTGAAGCTGACTGCACAATGAATCTTTCATAATATCCACACTTTGTTGGTTATAATTAGAGGATTTGCCAGCATACAGAATTCAGCTCTGAACAATAAGTCCGTTTAGAGCGGTGAGGGGAGTCTATCTTGAATGCTTGTGATTGGCCATTGCGTTCAAGAAAACACATATGTCTGTGATTGGCTACATCGCTCAACGCTGCAGACATGTTATGAATAGAAACTCTGGCCTGTAAATCGTTTTTATTTTGTTTTAGTTGTTCTTGTTGCTTTTCTGCAACAGATGAATAAAAATATATTAGTTTTTATATGTTTTATTCATAGTTATTTCTAGTTTGCGGGAGTCACGCGAATCGTTTTATTCTCTCGCAACTCACACACACAGAGTGAGTGAGTGAGTGCATTACCGCCCGCGCTCGCACTCGGCCATCAAGTCTACTGTCGCGCCGCACTCTATTGCGAGTGCACGTCTCTCAAGGGCCCAGCCCGAGGATAGTGTCGGGAAATATCGGCCCGCGGAACGGGTCGGGTCAAGTTCGGGCTGAGAATCTAAGCTCTAGTTCAAGCTAAGGAACCGAGAGTTGTCATCCAGTCTCTTTGGTAGAGAGAGAGAGAGAGACGAGGAAAACAAACAAGCATGCAAATGAAAATTATCGAGCTCATTTTTTTTTTATCGTGCGATTAATTGATTTACTGACTATCGCAACAGGCCTAGTTGTAAGGATATAAAAAGACAAACGGGTTATTGGTGGTTACTCTACTACTTGGGGAAATGTGGTGTTTTGTTGTTTAAATCATACTTTTTTCCCCATCTAAAAGGAGGAATTAAAGTAACACCTGGTTGAAAGCCAGATTTTGCCATTTATCAAACTCTATATTTGGATTGCTTCTCTCAGGGGAGCACTTTCATTTTGGAACAGTGGACCTTAGAATGGTGAACATTTTCACCACCAGACGAAAATAAGATTTGTTTCCTGTGGGGACATGGTAGACATTCCATTTCTATTCAGGAACTAAATCAGGAATTAAGTTTTGTTTGCACAAAATACTACCCCTGAACAAACTCTATGACCCCCTGAGAAAGAAAATGATTTTGCATAGGACACAATCCCCTTGAACACAGGAAACAAAAATAAATCTTACCCGGGACTAATTAGACTTACACAATGCAAACACTTATCATGCTTGTTTTGGGTAGAGCTTCAAGAGCACTGGAAAAGGTGTTACAAAGAGAGGAGCCGGAGCACCACTGCCGGCATCGGAGATGGTTGGGTAAAACCTGGCAGTGTTGAACTCGGCTCTAAAGCAACTTGAAGCCACTTGGACGGGCTTCAATCCTTTTATAGTATGAACATTACAGGCTTCAAATGAAAAAGTATAAATAAAAGAGAGAAAGAGGCACTTTACCTCAATGGTTTAACTTTTAAAGAAAAACTAGGTCACTTATGTACCGCCAAGCTCAAGCACATACCAGGTTTAATATTTACTACTTGGTAATTTTTTTAATTAAATTTTTTATTTTTTATTAAATGCTCCCAAGTCCAAAAGGTGTAAACAATTGTGTCAGTATTAACATCTACTTCCATCTCCACAGTGCCAACAGATGGGCTCTTTAGGTTGTCAAAATCAGCATAAAAATATTAATCTGATAGGTAGTCGGTTAATGGGAGCAACGTCTTTTCCAACCTCCATCCCGGGGGTTCTCCTCTCGGATGATGGGTGAGGTGAGGGTGATGGTCACTTGCATCTTGGACTCAGTGCAGGAGGTAAGGATAATGGCAGCCTCTTGAATGGAGCCTTTTACCTCATATTTCTCCGGTGTTACGATCTGACAAACATATGGGTTAGCAGTGTTGGAAAAAAGGTCACGACCATCCATTTAAGATTGGGCAAACCTTGACCCACAGTAACAGGTGGTGCAGTTACTCTACATCCTTAAATCTTAATTTGTGTTCCGAAGATGAACAAAGGCCTTACGGGTTTGGAAAGCCATGAGGGTGAGAAATTAATGAAATTTCATTTTTGGGTGACTATCCTTTAAAGCATTTCAAATAAATATTGCAGGTAAAAATCTAATATTTAGCGGTTCACATTGCATTGAGCCAGTACCGTGAGCTGTTTGGGGAGATGTTCCACAATGCGTGCGAGCAGATTCTTGGTTGGCTTCTCAGAACAAAGGAGGACCAGGTTGACATGCGTGTCTCCTCGCAGAAGCAGCCCCTTGGCAAGAACACCTACTCGCATCACTCCTTTCAGCACCCTGCAATGCACAAGAGGTCATGTTTAGCTTTGACCTTTCTTCCCTCTCTGCTTTGAGAAACATTGGAGCACTCTTCTCCCACCTGTCTTTGGGAGGCTCTTTCTTTTCTTTGTCCTCTTCGTTGGCCTTTTCAGTTGTATCTTGGTCAGTAATGATGTCGGAGACAAGCTTAAGTGCTCGCTCAGTGATTGATACAATCTTCTGGATGGCCTGGAGCTCATCCTCAGATGGGTAAATAGCTGCATGTTTGGTCATCACATAACGATCATCCGAAGAATCAGGGCGACGTGGAGGCTGCAACAAAAATGATATAAACCAAATAAGTTGATGACATTTCAGTAATAGATATGCTAGCAAAATCTGATGATTCTCTTACAAAAACAACAAAATATGCTACAAAACTAAATTTCACTTTAAAACTGATATGCTAGTATAAATTAAGCAGTTTAATGCAACTTATTTTAGTCAAGAACTTCCTAATTTTTGATAGGAAAGGGCCATTTGACCATATGGATTGTTTTCAACCAACCATCGGTAATACTAGTAGACTAGAAATTTTATTCGGGGGCAGCCCTAAACTTAATAAATTTGATGCCTCCATGCTGATTAAAAATGAATCCTTTTTTTTTTAAAGAAATACATCTTGCACCTTGTAGGTACAATCTATCTTGTGCAACTCAAACAACCCACATGTTTAGGCAAATCCAGCATATTTTATATCCATAGCAGTTTTTAGGTTTTACCACTGGTCCTTGTGGTTGAGGAATGGGCATCCCAGGTCTCACTCCAAGAAGACCAGGAGGTCCAGGTGGACCCTGTGGATAACCTCCATCAGGCATTCTGCGCCTTTCATCCCAGTGGTGCTCTTCCTCCATACGCCGCCAATACATGTCCTCTTCATAGCGCCTGAGGAAAAACACTATATTTATGACCTCTTAAAATTCTCAAATGTAGATACTGATATATTAGAGGGGGAAAAGGATCACACCTCATCTCCATCCTCCAGCGCTCCTCTTCTTCACGTCTTCTCCAATACTCTTCCTTTTGCATCTGCTTCCTCATCTTTTCCTCTTGGATCTTCCTGGCTCGGATGCTAGGTTTCACTTCCACCTGGAGATCTGGGTTCACCTTTTTCTACAATGGTAAAAACAAAACAATCAGCTACACTGAAACATCACAACCATTTAGATTTTTTTCTGCATTAATCAAAAGAATCACTGCAAACTAATCCCACTGAATCACTAACCTTATACTGCAGTCGATGTCTCCTTCCTTTCAAATGCATTTCCTTGGCATTTGGGTCATTAAAACTGCATTCACACAGTTTGCAGTGGAACCGGATAACCTTTCCTTCATCATTCCTTACCTTCAAAAAAAAAAAAAACATTGTTCGCACTTGGCTACATGACCTAAATTACTTTCATTTCCACATAGGAACTTTTCCTTGTAAGAATTTCCTTATGATACCTCCTCTACATAGTCATGTCCGACGGGCTGAACATCACTCTGCAGGGCTGCAAGTGCTGACTGAGGTGACATAGGGTCAAGCATTTCATTCTTTCCATCCGGTGGTGGTGCAGACTGTGCAGTTTTAGCTGCCTCAATCTTGGATTCATCATTTTTAGCAGCAGTGGTCTGTAATTTGTTTCCACCTGTTTTAGTCACGCAAAGAAAATAATAAATTACCAAAAAATAAATAATTCCATAGGATCGGTCAAAGAACAAACACTTTTTCAAGACATACCAACAAAGTTGATCTTGGGTGTGTTGACCTTCTTGACAGAGGTGCTGTTGACCGAGACACTGTTGGGCACTGCACTCTTGCCCTGTGCAGCTGAAGCCATGTTGTTGACCATGCTGCTAGATTTTAAGTAAGAGGCAGAAACCGAGGAAGCAGAGAGGTTGGACGATGTGCTTGTGGAGCTGTTGATGTTGGAGCTGGCAGTCTTATTGGGAGCTGCGGTACTGGAGGAAGAGGACTGGGAAACAACACTGGGCTCGGTGGATGGTATTGGCTTTCCTAGTTTGGTATGCAATTTCACAACCTATAGAAACAGAATGCAATTAGATATTAGGCAGATTTAATAAACATTATGTGCAGATTATTTATGTGCTGAAATCAGAAAGTGAGTCATGTACCTTCTGGTGTTTGGCTCCTCTGATGTGTGCGGCGTAGGCATCTGCCCCAGTACAGGACACATCACAGAGCTCACAGCGTAGCTGATTCTGTGTGCCGCGGGCGGAGCTCCCGCCTCCACTGCTGCTACTGCTGCTCTGCGATACCTTCAGCGCGGCTTCTTTCTTTTTGTGCTTCTGACCCTCCAGATGCTCCTTATAGGTCTGAAAAAAGGCGATAAGACACAGTAGGAGTACGTGCCACAATTCATGCAAGTTTATCTGACCTTTTGTTATGAGTGGTGCGGTTTTCACCTACCTACTACAAACACTATACAATACAGATTGTCTCAAAGCACTATATAAATAAAGGAGACTTGACTTAATCACATGAAAGATGCTCATTGTGTTTTTGGTGCACTATGAGGACATGACCTTATGAACTTCACCTCCAGAGCTGCTTGGAGTTCACTCCATAAGCATTTCATTTAAAAACTATCGTCATATATACAGATACTCTTCTGAATAGTCTTTACGACAACCCGTAAAAATAAAAGTTTGGTTTAACTTGAAGAAATGACTATAATGAGGCTGTTATGGAATCAATTTTTCCTCCATGTTTCTTTTTTTTTAAAGTACACCTCTGCTGTGCAGTTTGACAAAAAAAAATATATCAAATTATTAAAGGTGTGCAAGTTAATGGTTTATGTAATGATAATTTTCAAAACCCAATGCAATAAACTAGAAAAAGACAGTTTACGCTTTTGCTGACGGAAAGAAAATGAATTAAATTAGAAAATGGTTCGATAAATTTATGGAAAAACAGAATTTAGGAAAAAAATAAAACCAATTTTATAAAGGCACTTACACATTTTACACATGATACACAAGCTCAAACAGCAATAAATTCATTAATTTATAATAAAATACCTGAGGTCCCGCACAACTGATCTTGCAGACGTCACAGTAGTGTATCTGTGGTGGTTTAGGGGGCAGTTTCGGCTTGAGTGTTTTGTTCTGGAAGGGAGTTTTCTTTGTAAATGTGCTGCCGGTCCACGCGGCGGTGGCTGCTGCAGCGACGGCCGCTTGTTTCTGCTGCTGTTGCTGCTGTTGATAGTAGGAGGAAGCAGCCGAATACACTGCAGCTTCATAGCCAGAGTATGATGTTCCTGAATATACAGAGTAAGAATTATTGGCCACAGCACAACTGATAGGATTGCAATGTAATTTTGAAATTTAAATCTATAAAACTAGATACGGTGGGTCAACTGGTAGCGCATGACACTAGCAATACCAAGTTAATGAGTTTGGGGCTGATACAGTATTAAAACATACAGACGGGGTGTGGAAAGGAAAGGCTCGTCAATGATCGCTACTCAAAATTAGGCTGGAATCAAATTTAACCCCTTAGCTGTCACCCCCCTTTTTGAGAATGGGGGTTAAAATGCACTATTCAAACTTAAATGGTTGTAATTCAAGAATGCTTTGGAATATAGACCTAAATTTGGTCTTGTTTTAAAGGAAACACTCAGCAGATTATTGCTGAAGTGAAAACACTTCCATACTTTAATTTCATACTTTAATTTTTTTAAGTTTAAATTTACAGTAAATCAAATATACTGTACTATATATTTTTTATTTTATATAAATTATGTATTTTACAAAATATTTTACTATAAAATCAAAGCCATATATCTAACCAAGTTATGTTCCAAATTTGAAGTTGATATCACAAAAATTGAAGTTCCCATGAGATTTTGTTTAGGCGTAGTACCAAAAATAGCCACTGGGTGACATTCCATTGAATTTAGTTGTATACATTCTGCCTTTAATAAATTTCTGTCCAAATATCAATTATGTCACCAAATTTGGAACCTTGAGACTCAGACCTCTGACAATGTGTTTTGTCAAGATTAGAAAAGGTTTTGATCATAAATTATGAAATATAATGATGCCCAAAAGGGGAGGAGCCTGATAAAACATTTTAGAGTACCGTTTCTATGGTAACGCAACGTTCAATTTCAAAATGGGTTTCACAGGATAAATTCTGAGTTTGTAAACTTTCAAATGATACCTAATTTATGATAACTACTAAAATATGTGATAAAAAAAGGCGATAAAAAAGATATTATATTTTAGAAGATAATATAGCTACATTATACTTTTTAGAGGATAATATTATATTTTAATTTTTTATTAAAAAATACCTGATTGGTTTTCATGCTAAAAGTTCATAAAACAAAGTTTCAATTAGTGTGTGCGTCAACTTTTTGTGACAAAGGTCAGAACTCCAGTTATGATGCAGATTTTTTTGAGGTGCACTCTTGTCAAATCATCGGTTACTCTTCCTACATAATTTGTAGCAAAAAACAGCAGTCAAATATCTATTAAGCAGTCTTAGACCTTTCCAACGATATATAGTTTGTCATAATTAGATTAGGATTTAATAGTAATATAGCGAAGTAAAGTTACATATCCCGTATACGGGATGGTGACAGTTAGTCTAATTGGAGAGATTACTTAAAGGGTTAGTTCACCCAAAAATGAAAATTAAGTCATTAATTACTCACCCCCATGCTGCACCAACCCCGTAAAATACGCAAAACAGCAAAATACGCAAACTGGCAATATTAAAGCGACTTTAATAGGGCTGTAACAATACGCGATGGAAAACCGAAGTCGCCATACTCATACCCACGAACCTGTGTCGCGGTGAGAGAAGACAGAATTGCGACACACCCCTTCCAAGTCCCAGAGTTATCCTTCCTGTCCAGATCCAATGCTATCACATCTTTAAATTACTATTATTTGAAGTTAACATTATAAAATACGTAGACCTACACCACAAAACTAGTTGAGGATAAATTAAAATTGGGCAATTTCAGCGTTACAGACGTGACATTTGCAGTCAAAACTTGAAATATAAATTCTCAGAAAATGCATTTAATACCAATATATTGAAACTTATGTATATATATCCATACTCCCTTAAAGGAGTTCAGACATTAGAAAAATATAAGGCTACACATGCATTTTATATTTAACATGAGGGAAGATGCGTTACGGACATGACACAAAACATCTAACTTTTAGGTGGCAAAAATATTGTTTTAGTAGCCTACCTAATTCTGTGAATTACACTGCACAAACCAAAAGTAATACTACCGGATGAAGGGTTGGTTCTCCCCAGAACAAAATATTCATTTTATTTTATTTTTCGTGTTCGCATTTATGAGGAAAAAATGTTACGGACGTGACAGTTCTGGAAGCGGCACTAAAACTTTCAGAGACCTCCAAACAGAAAGCACACAGCCTTTCTTTAAAGTAAATTTTGTTTTGTATTAATTGTATCTTAATTTTAATCAATGTTTCATAAACCAATTAGGCCTACCTGCATTTAATAAATAAGTAAATATAGCAGACATTAGATAATCACGACAGAGCCGCTGGCGCGTGAAGTGGAGCTCGTCTAATAAATGAACCGAAACTCAGCGTATAAGGTAGCCTTCTTCACAGAAATATATCTATAATGAAATGTCTACTTATAAACAGAACAATTCAAAACGAAAGAATCCTAATCCGTATGAAAACTGCATTTCTCTCTGGCGCGTTCACTGCGAAGATCGCGAGTCAGCACCGTCAACTTCAGTGAGCCGACACTGACAGAAAACACTAATTAATAAACAATTAAAACGTCTCCTTGCTATTTTGACATAGGCCTATTCATAATCATTACTTTTGCCGGTTCTTTTTCACAGCTTTTAGGTTATTGGCAGCGCCACCCTTGTTATGTTATGAACGCGTCAGCACCGGAAAAAACATGGAGATTTTTTTTAGAATAATCGCACAACCTATTTGATATTCTATAATTAAATCTTCAGTTACTCATCCCAACCAACTAAATGTTTACTTGTAAGCGTCTTTTTACATGTTAGTTTTTCCGAGAGCGGGAATTGAAAACCCGGAGTGGACCATGAGCGAAGTGATTACAGAATGCTTAGAGTGGAGAGAGGAATGTGCTTACTGTCCACTCCAGGCTTTGATCACATCTCCCTCAGGCCTCAGCAGGGTGAATACACCTCGTCATTCCTTAATTTTAGTTTACATAGTTTGAATACATCTTAAATTAAGACATTTATTACACTATTTGAGAATTGAAAGCCTATTTACGGCCTTAAATTATGAAACGTGAATTTAAGACATTAAGGACAGACGGGAACCCTGCAATTGACGGAAATCCGTCGTAGCGACAGAACTTTAATCCCTGACATTATTTTTCACATTACAGCTCCACTCTATCTCCAGTCTAGATGAACGCGTCGTTTTCGATGAAGCCTTCGAAATACGAAATGTGCCGTGATGGGTTAGCTGGCCCAGTGTGTTGTGATTGGGAGCGCTTAGCGAGTGTTAGACTGAGCATAAAAAATATCTGCAAGGTTACAAAGCTCATACAGCAACATTACACTAACTAAAGTTGAAAAAGTATAATAGGACCTCTTTAAATGAGTAGGGCTGTCACGATTCCTCAATTTAATTTGAATTCTCCTTTAAAAAATAAAATAATTCCTCGATTGCAATTTAGCCTACCTGTGCTGCTTATCTGACAATACCGGAAGTGGCACATTCTATGGACGAGAATCCATGAATCGCATTAGTCTGTTTTCCAAGGCTGCACGATATTAAAATGGTGCACAACAGTGATATATTGTGAACTCCTAGGCTGTTGAACCCTCAGTGCATATTGTTTAATTTAATCACAGCCTTTGTATGCACTTAAATTACATGCGTGCAGGTCACACGACTCTCAGAGTGGCTCCGTTCACAGTAAATGCTGCTCCACACGAACTCAGTCTCTATAATATTGGGTTTGTTTGGGTTTCCAATAACACATTTGGTAAAGCATATAATGTTTGACGAGCTTTGTGTTTTACTGTTGTCGTTTACATTTGTGGAGATTGTCTCAAACTACATTTCAGCATGCTGCGAGTTTGGATTGCTTATAAATTCATCTGAGAACGCAACGTGCGGCATCTCATCAGATTTGTAATGCAAATAATTTATAAACCTACGCCAACACAGGATAATACATCAATATCCTTCAGTCGATGTTCTTTATCAAAAGAAAGTAATGTTTTTATTAAACGCTGCTAAAATACATACTTTATTTGAACCAATTACTTTTGATACTTTATTTGAACCAATTATTATAGTTTCATTGTTATTATATGCATTTTAAAGGCTATTGTTCACCTTAGGTTAGGGGTGTAACGGTTCACAAAATTCAGTTCGGTTCGATACGACAGTCGTGTCAGGTTTCGGTACGTTTTCGATACAGCAAAAAGTAAATGCCAGAGAAATTTATATTGATTTTTTTTTTATTTATTTTTTTTATTAAAACTAACATCATAAAGTATTATCTTTTTTTACTTGAACAATGATGGAGCTATACTTGACCCATCTTTTGGGGTGTCTAAGCAGCATACAAAACAAAAACAGCTTTTTTCAGAAAGATGAGAATGTCCACTAAATGCTGTGGGGATAGTTTGCATCCCCACGTAGTGCTATAGGTGTGTGTTTCTACTTGTTTTCGTCTAGTTCCAGTTTTTGACTCACTGGTGTGATGTCAGCGTAAATGAGTTGACAAGTTTGAAGTATTCCCACTGATGTAGCCTATTGTCATGTACAGGGCTCCAGACTTTTGAAAATTTTAGGCGGACAAGCAGAAAATTTAGGAGCACACCTTAAATCAACCTGCAGCGCAGTCATTCACATTTTCCACCATTTTGACTATTACTGACAAATGCCGTGGTAATAAATAGACTTAAAACAAAATGACACATTGTAATTTCTGTAAGTTAAGTTTGCAAGGCATGAATCATGAATAAAAAAATACTGCCCTCAAATGTTAGTTGAAATAATTGAAAAGCAAAAGGATTAAAAAACACATACATACACACATATATATATATATGGGAGTGGAAATGGCAGCCACCTACTGGTTACAATGGTAATTTAATGTCTTCCTACATCTTGAAACTTGTTATTTTTAATGCGATGACCAAAATATTTTTAACTTAAATATCATATTTAAATTAGTTTTATAAGTTTTGAAGTACTGGAAAAAGATGTGACGTACTTGAAAGCATTTTACTATTCCTGCCAGGGTTTCCGTTGTCCGGTAATTACCGGACATTGGCCGGGAAAAAAATTTAATGTCCGACAAAATTAAATCTCTCCGGTCAAATTGTCCGAATAAAATTGCGTAATAATCCCACCCCCCAACACAATATGAATTTGAGATTAAGCCTAAAACGTATAAAGCAAAAATACACCGACCTCTGGCTATGTTATAAAGGTACAGGCTCTACTGTATGAAAGTTATTAAACATCGCATGCTGCATTTCAAATAAATCGCACGCCTAAAACGGCTGTAATATAGACCTAAACAACGAACGATTAAGTGAGACGTTTCAAATATGGCCAACAATATGCGCAACTCGCGCAGCGCGTCGCCCATGCAACTGATAGCAGCGGACATGAGCGCTCAGCTTGATTTCAAAAACAACAGATTTTAACGCTAGATCTGTTACTTAATAGCGAACTAAATGAATGATCTGCTGGAGTATTAACTGGAGACATTTTATTTATTTTTATTAGGTACATCTGTGCCTCAATGTTTCAAAAAGTGAATGTTTCAAAAAGTGAATGTGTGAAACCATAGTAAAAAACAATTGGTGTTGATTGACACCAATCGGACGTTTATGTTTTTTCCCGTCTATTTGAAAGTTAGGCTAATAATAACGTTGCATTCTATACGGCCTGATTATGTTATTTTTTAAGTTACATAGCCTGCCTCCAGGTTTCCTCAACTTGACTAGTTAAGCAATATTTGACCGGCATATCATCAAAATGTCCGTAAAACAAAACCACCATTTTTTCTAGCGGAAACTCTGATTCCTGCCAAACTTCCATGGTTACAGTTAGTGTTACTACATTAAATCCTTGGTGAATGTTGCTGATTTGTGGACTTAAAGCCTATAACTAGTAGCCTGGCTCCGCCCTCCTACGTACTTCCGCTCAATTTTCATTTTCCTTCAGTACTACGTCTGGGTTTGTGGTGTATTCTTTGGTTTTCTCCGGTCAATTTTTTACCAGTCCAATCAGCGAACAGAGGGAGTGTCTGAGAACGATGACATTGATGTTGTGCGCTAGTTTGAGTCGTCATACGTCACGACTCACAACCAAACGTTAGCGATTGGTTGTGGCAGATCCAGAGTGTCTCTGGGCAGATCCAATAGTTTTAAACTTCAACAGAGTACCCGCCTACAAGGAAATTAATGCTCGTCAATGGAGCAAGGCCAGACTCTCTGTACAAATGAAATGTACGAGAGTCTGGTGGGACCAGGCTATATAACTAGTTCATTCATGGGACAATGTGTCAGCGCTGTTTGATCTAAGGTTAATAACGTAGAAATTGTAATGCTTCTCACTAGGTCTCGCAGCGAAGTTATTTCTGTGGCGAATTCAAATGCTTTCTTTACTGGATCTTAGCGCTGTTTAATAACAGTGTCGCTTGATCAAAATCAGCTCAATTTGCACTAACATTGGTCCAAACTGATAAACGGTCCATGAATCACAAATTAGTAGCGCAGTTTCGTTCCACTTTCATTATGTTTGCCATTTGATGTTGGGCAACGTTGTGGTGGTCACGACAGCTAACAAAATTTTGGTCACACCGGCAGGAAAAATGGTCACACGAATTGTTCTTGTCAATTTGTTTTTAGACTTGCCATTGTGTAGTTTTGTTTTTGGATTTGTTATTGTGTTTTCATTATTGTGATTTGTTTTGCACCTCTCGGCCACTATAACGTTCGGTTTGTAATGCGTACCAAACGGTTCAATACAAATACGTGTATCGTTACACCCCTACCTTAGGTCTATTTTTAATAAAAAAAACTATCCAATTACTCATCAAAATAATCAACCGATTACTCTACCATAACAGTTGTTGGGGCAAAACCTAAACGAGAACTTGGTGTCTCCAGGGCTCAGTGTACATAATATCAGATCAACAATCTAGGAACTAAGGAAACCCACAAATGCCTTTGAATAGAAGCATGATATTTTTACCAGAGTATGTGACTGCATTGGTGCTGTAGGTGGGACTCTGAGAGTATGATGGGACTACAGTGGCAGCTGCAGCCGGCTGTACAGCAGAGGACACTGGGTAAATGGAGAAGGTTGAGGTGGCAGGGCTGGGGGTGGCTGGCTTTATGGTTGTAACCTGACGCGTTTGCTGGGTCTGGGTGTAAGGAGTGGCGCCTTGGCTGTATCCAGTTTTAGGAGCTAGAGGGAGGAGTAAAACAAAGTTGTAAAGGATAGTTTGCAATACAGATCATTTAAAGGGTGACCTGAAGAAGATTATTGATTTCATTCTGTGCCCTCAGATAGCATTGGGAAAATAAGTAATTTAATTAATAATGATAAAATAAATTAAATGTTAAAGCTTTTCACATTTGGAAATAAACTGATACGAGAGAATTTACAAAGATAAAAACAGAACTATGAAAATATTGCTTTCCATTTAAATGCCTAGATGTATCCAGCGTACCGGTCTGATAGTAGGATTCGGCCACAGTCTGTTGCGGCTGGGCTGCTGCAGCAGCCACAGCCGGTGTAGCCACAGGTTGCTGGTAGTATTGTTTACTGTCATATGCTACAGCCGGAGCTGTGGAACGCACATATGAATAGGAGTCCTGCAACAGTAAAGGGACATGGACAAGTGTTTTTAAAAGTTATGCTCCCCAAGGCTGCATTTATTTGATAAAAAAAAAAAAATACAGTAAAAATATTACAATTTAAAATAACTTTTCTATTTTAATATATTTTAAATTGTATTTTATTCCCGTTATGACAGCTGAATTTTCAGCAGCCATTACTCCAGTCTTCAGTGTCAACAACAATTGTGCTGCTTAATATTTTTTTGAAATCAGTGATACTTTCAAGATTCTTTGATGAATAGAATGTTCAAAAGAACAATTTTTCTAAATAGAAATCTTCTGTAAGATTGTGTTTACTGTCAATTTTGATAAATTTAATGCATCCTTTTAGGATAAAACCAATAATAGATTTTATTTTTAATCTTGCTGATGCTGACAAACTTTTGAACAGTAATGTACGAAAGTAGAACTAAAAGTAAAAAGCAAATTTGCTCCACTCTTTTACCTGGTAGTTTTGTGAGGTGACCGGAGGTGGTGGTGGGGGTACCTCCTGCTGTCTCTGTCCATACCCGTAATCCGTGGCAGCGTGGGCTGGCTGGTATCCTGCATAAGCAGCAGAAGCCGCAGCTGCTACAGCGACTGGTGCAGGCCTAGCAACAGCAACCGTGGCGGCTGTAGGGGCGTATGCTGCAGCTACAGTGTGCGCCGCCACCGGTGCTTGATGCACAGTATAGCTGGCCACTGTAGTGGGGTGGGTGTATGCTACCCCAGCGGCCGGCTGCTGACTGCAGAGGAGAGGACCAGAGTCTTGGATGACAACACTGACAACTTAGTCTGCCAACTTACCAATGTCTGTGCTGAACTGTGTCTGTGCTGTCTGTGCATGTGCAATTATTTTATATAAAATTAACAATTGAAATTGATACCTCTAAGACATAAGGGTAGCTGACGGTGACATGAGATCTAAAATGCAAGGATTAATTATACATGCATATGAAAAAAAAAAAAATCATAAATTCCATTACACAAACAATATTGCTAACTTTTTTTAAATGACAAGAAAAACTTTCGTTTTTCGTACTAGTTCCAGTAAATGTATTGCGATCATTAAGATGCAAGAGTAGTTTGATTTTTAACATTATTCTCTTAACAGACATTTACATCGATAGTCTGGCGTTATAATTTGCTTTTGGTGTACTGTGGAGCCTAGCACCGGCAAACTATGCAACTGGAAGAACATTTTTTTAAAACTGTCTCCACTGATAAATAACACTAAGGCTAACTTGGAAATGAGGCCCGATGTCCAAAATCCTGAACCACCCCTTTAACATCCAACTCGCTCCATAACATTTTCCCCCAGTTTCACAGAGGCTTAAGTCTAATCCTTGAGTAAAAAGCATTATTTGAACTGTCTTAACTGAAAGCAACATGTAAATGACATATCATAAAATATGTCCGTGCCATTGTTTTTTCTCATGATGCATACCAGTAAAAAAAAATTCTAAGACACGTTTATAAAAGCTACTTAAATGCCCTAATTGAACTAAGGCGGCCTAATCCTGGCTTGGACTAAGCCCCGTCTGTGAAACCGGGCCATTCTTCCATTAATCTTGGAGATTAATTCATAACCTTTTCTGATGGCTGGAATGAATGCACCAAATCCATTGGCTTGACAGAAAATTCATGTAGAAATTCAAATCAGTGATGGATTAAATGATTTAGTGCAGCATTTTCTTGATAAAAAGGCAGACAAAAATGCCATTCGAATACTAATTCTCTCTTACTCTAATCGTCAATCGGTCTAAAAGCTGAAATCACACATCTCGAGCTATAAAACACAATACACCAAAGGCATCTCAAATCTAGAAGAGCTAAATGAATCAATAACGAGAGTCTAACCACCATCCACCCATGTATAAACTGAGCTTGATGACTTGACATTTTGGAAATATTTGCAATGTAATAGCAAACACTAAGGCCTAGGAAAACAGGTCCGAAATAAGATCCCGCTTATGAGAAATAATCAACACATGGAACAGTGACAAAACACCTAAACGGGAATAGTAGAATTACTTTTAAAAACATGTAACTGAAATGTCAACCTAAGCCTACTATACCCTTTAAAAAGTGGATCAGGAGTGACATTCAAAGAGTCCTTGAGGCACAAGACATCGCCCTTCCAAAGCACACACAAAATGTATAATTTATTCGGCTAGATTTAAAATTTTTGTTTAACGACGTCGACGTGTCAAATCAGTTTTTGTAATAGCGTGGCGCGACCACGTAAATTTTCCTTTTGCGTTTCCGTCTTAAACACTTGTTTAAAGAAGAGCGTCGAGCTGGACGCGCATGCGCAGAGCTGCTCTAGTGCAGAGCTGGAGGAGAGATGACTGATAGCTGCAGTCTACTTCATTTTGGCTGCTCGGACTAAACTCAGTTTATTCAAACAAATGAATATCAGAATGAGTTCACATCACAGCAGCGTTAATATCCAAAAAACGTCGCGTGTTGCAGATAAACTCCGAGATTGGAGTCGTGTCTATTCATGGGGCAAACCAGTCTAAAGTTAACGTAAACAAGTATTTACTAAACCTCGGCCATTAGTTTCAAACCAAAAATGTTACATTCATAACTAAAGTACAGATATTATACCACCTGTTTATTTTAAACTATGGTCACCGGTTTAAATTGTGCACCTGCTGGTCACTAGTTACGTTACACCAAATGTTAATAAAAAAATAGCTTTAAATTATATAGCGGTATTATAACCTCCGATTTGTATTTTGTCCATCAACTACATTTTTCCCCTGTGACGGTCCACAGAATCAAAAATTAAACGCCTCTCCCCTATAAAAAAAGAGACAAATATCACACTATATTTAAACATGGGTATGTAAAATGCATGCGAGCATGCATCATTTTCTCTCCAGCCGTTTATCTCGAGGCATAAAACATAACCAATCGCCAGTCCCTCCCCTACCCCCACCCAAATCCAGCAACAAAGGCAGCGGGGCCAAATCCCACCACCATCAGCGCAATCGCCATTAAACATCGTGGCCCTTACCTGTACTGGGCCGCCGCACCGTGGGTAAATCCAAAGTAGTTGCCGGTGGCCATTTTGGCATCTTCACCAAGCCGGCTGGGCACTGAAAAAGAGACAGATTCATGGAGAGTAAGCGACTGTGCGAAATGGCAACCATGATGAAGAGCCGTATCATGCGGAGGAAGAAAACACGCAGGAAACAACGACGACAGAAAGCCGACGATCTCCGCACCACCGTAACATGATCCCAAACACATCCTCTCCCTTTTTGAAACGCGCACTGATATCTCAATGTGCTTATAAAACCCAATTTTACTCACCATAGGTGAAGGAGACTACTGGACATATGGGAATCATTGGTTTCCTATTCTCTAACGAACTCTGACTCGTAACCCTGCCTTTTTATATGAGAAGGTCGTACCAGGATATGGCGCTTACCGCTCATGCGCGTTGGGCCTTGCGAGAGATGGGAAGTGTAGTTTTTCTTAAATCCAGTTTCAAGGTCGTTGACTACAACTCATTATTCTACCTTCACGTACAATCGGAAGTTTCCTACTTCCCTTTTCTGAAGTCGTGATTGCACATTTTGATTTGAGAGGGCGCAAACTAGTATTTACGATAATTCCGAGTACGTAAATGGCATTAAACAAAACATCTATGATTTTGTTTCGGAAGTGATAGGAAGCAAACGAAATTGAATTGGTGGAGAATTGGAGAATTGAATTGGTGCAAACTGCTGTCCCACAACCAAAAAACACATAAAAAGCATTTAAGTATTAAAATTTTAGATGTTTACTAAGATCATTTTATTATCTTTTGAATCCCACAATAATATTTAAAATATAAGTAAGCTTAATATACATAAAATCATAATTTATTGGGTACATTCAGTTGGGAGGTGCTGTCCCGAACCCTATCCTCTAAATTTCAACTTGTGAAAATGATATTGAAATGTTGTTGTTTTTTCATTGTTGTTTTTAAAAATAGCTTTTTGATTTTTGATATTTGATATTTTATTTTTAAATCATGAAATTTTCATGTCACTACCGAAACAGTGTGTGTTTTACATTGGCGGAGACTGATTTTAACCACACCCCTACATTTTTTATCAGGAAATAGTCTCTCATAGCTAGGTATGGGCGATACCACTTATTTTGTTTTCGATATGATACTGATACTTTCAAGGCCAATATCGCCGATATTGATACTTTTAGATTTGAACATTTCTTAAATTGTTGAGTTACTAAGATTAAAATGGATTATGATACCCACTTAACATTATATTTTAAAGTAATTTTAACATTCAATACGCCTAAATTGGAACTTATTAGATTACATTTTTATTTACACATGGTTACAATGTTTACTTCCAGTGGTAGGCCTAACCGTAAATCTACAAAATAGCCTAATGTTAATTTTCATAAGGGACTGCCAGTGCACCCATAAAATGCAACCTTTTTATTCTGACAGTATGATTTTTATTAAAATTAGTTACAGAATAGAACTATGAACTTTTAACATTAAAAAAATTATTTATTTGCACAAACTATGTAGGCTACAATTTAAATGCGTTTTTTTGTGAAATAGGTCAAATGATGTTTTTCTGTCTTCTGTTTAAGGGTTAGTTCACCCAAAAATGAAAATTAAGTCATTAATTACTCACCCCCATGCTGTACCAACCCCGTAAGACCTTCGTTCGTCTTCGGAACACAAATGAAGATATTTATGATTAAATGTGACAGCTGGATCACTCCTTCATAGGCTCCCTAAGGGAATGAAACTTGACGGCCCAGAAAGTCATCAAAGAAAATGTTTAAATATTCCATGTTGCAACAGTGGCTCAACTATAAGTTTATCAAGCGACGAGAACACTTTTTGTGCGGAAAAACAAACAAAAATAACGACTTTATTCGACTATTTCTTTTCTTCCTTGTAGGCCTGAAACGAGACTTCAAGAGATTTCCACGACACATGCGCATTCTCGTCGCTTGATAAACTTATAGTTGAGTCACTGACATGGAATATTTAAACATTTTCTTCATTGACTTTCTGGGCCGTCAGGTTTCATTCCCTTAGGCTGCCTATGTAGCAGTGATACACCTCTCAGATTTAATCAAAAATATCTTCATTTGTGTTCCGAAGACAAACGAAGGTCTTACGGGGTTGGTACAGCATGGGGGTGAGTAATTAATGACTTAATTTTCATTTTTGGGTGAACTAACCCTTTAAAGCTACACTGTGTGATTTTTACCCCCATCTAGCGGTGAAAAGGTATATGATCATCCAGTGAATATTAGTTTCTGTTCCTCTCAATTCCGATTTGGTTTTAACTCCTATGGTGGCCAATGTAGTCCAAGATTAACATGGCTTCCAGTTCGACCTCGTCCATGAGTGTTCCTTCAAGTGATGAGGTTATTTTAGAAAACTATTATAATTTGCAGTAATTTAATTTGTCAGGTAACATATAGGTTATGACATCTATGTAAAATGAATAATAGTTTTATGTTTTCGTAATTTTTTTACCATTTCATTGCTAACATCAGTTATCAGGTTCCCAGACGAATGCAAGCTAATCTTAGTAAAGTAACTTTTATTTTTAACTTTTAACTCTTTTTCGCTTCCTTGGCGACTCTGATACGTATCCTCGAGAATAAGAGTGATCCTCCATCAGCAACAGACTTTCAAAAAGGCTTTCAGGTTTTTATACATCAGTCTCAAGCAATACCCCTCTTCACATTCGACACGGTGCCATCGAGTGTTAAAACGTGAAAGGCGAAGCTTGAATTAACGGGTATGTCCCTCTTTGGCTAATGTACTTTCAAGATGGAGGGGCAACATGGCGACCTACATTAGAACCCCTTACCCGTATGTATTTTCAATGGCATATTATACACTCACGAGAATACTTTATTACTTGAACGAAGTAAATATACATTAATGAGCACATATATTTTTTGAAAGAACTAAGTGTTTTTAGCTAAGAATAAACTAAAAAAGTTACACAGTTTAGGTTTAAGCATTGTTCTGGGTTGCGTTTCCCAAAAGCATCACTGGTTACTTGTGATACTTTTGGGAAACGCAGCCCTGTTTGAATGCATTGTCGGCAGTGTGTGAATCGGTGTGAATTCTCTCTGTGATTGATTGCTTCTGACTTGCAGCATTTTGGTGTGTTCAGATAAGCAGGAAAATAAGGCCTACTACACAATTATTTACTAAACGGTTATTCATCCAATTCAATGCATATTGTACGCATTGAATTTCTTGTCAAATAAACAAAATCAATGGTAAAAAAAACTGTAGTATCGATATTTTTATTTGAGGATCGATACTTTCGATACTCAACGTCAGTATTGATACGCCCATCCCCATAGCCTCTCTTTCATTGTAGATATACCATAATTTTGAGGGAAATGTGTTCAAAAGTCTGTAAATCTGTGTGTAACTTTAAGGAACATCACTACCAAACACCTTTTTTCTGCAATTAAGCAAACTTTTTTGGGTATTATTCCATAAAATTTAGTTTTTATGTGTGTACAACTGTTCAGAACTGTGCACCATGCTGATTAGCATATTCTAGGCTCAAAAGTCTCTAAAATTGTCACTACCGAAACATGACCGAAACATGTCATCATTGTTTTGGTAGTGACAAAAAGGAACACATAATCATTTATTTGGGGGAAATAAACCAAATTTTAGTACAGTACATTATCTTGTTTTAGTATGTGAGTTAAAATTCTGTAATGTGATGTGGTCGCTACAATGAAGTTATATGTTAAGTATTATATTTCACCAGATTTTATAGTGTAAAACATATTCAAGCGCAAATGAGAACCGTTTCGAGACCGTTTCGGTGCAAAAAAAAAAAAAAAAAGAAGAATATTCGAATGTGACATTTTCAAATCGAATACCAACCCACCGAACGAATATTCGAATATTCGGGTCCAGCCCTAGAATAAAGACGCCTGCGGTATAAAATGGTCTGTTGTATAAAAGCACACTGGTCATCGAGAGAGATCACGGCGAACTCACGTGTGTCTGTCTATCAGCTGGAGCCAGAAAATGACAGTCTCTCTGTGTCTTTTCCGGTCCCTCCAAGCCTACTACAGCAATTAGAAAAAGGTGTAACTCATTTTGTACTTTACATACTTACTCACCGCTCATCTCCTGACTCGTTCTTACGGGTTTGGATCGACATGGTGGTGAGTAAATGATGTAATGAGTAAAAATTTTGGGTAAACCAACCATTTAAAGCAGGTAAAACCATGCTCCAGTAGGGCCAATGTCCTGCAGGGTGTATCTCCAACTGACCTGGAAGTTTCTAGTAATCTTGATTATCTGGTTCAGATATGTTTAATTGGAGTTAAAGCTAAACTCAGCAGCACAGTGACCCATAGAGCAGGATTGGACACCCCCAGTTTAAACCTTTTCCAGATTTGGCGTTTTCTGCTTATTTACTTGTTCTAAACCTGGTCTTGCCATTCATTGTGTTGTCTGTTCTTTTATAATATTTACTTTTGATTAATGATTTTAGACTATAAAACTATCTACCACTACAAATCTGAAAACTAGTCTAATGCATAGTGTGTTCATACTCTTGAAACGTTAAAATACCAGAATAAAACACTAACAATTTGAATTTTACACTAAAATATATTTGTTTTGTGTCACAGGAAACTGAAGATGGAACAAAATGGATCTCTGTTGGAAGATAACACCCAAACAACATCACCAATGATCCAGAACATTGCTGTTGTACTGGAGGAGGAGTTTGTTGTTCTGGAAGGTCTCCCTGATTCCTCTACTGCGCTGCCATATTGTTTTGGCCTTCTCTGTGCTCTCAACTTTTTTACATCTCAAGTATAAACCTCAAGTAGACTTTTGATACCATTCAGAATGTGTTCATGGAGCTAGGGTCTGGATACACCCAACCTGTGCTTTTTTTCTTAAAAACAAACTGTTTTAAGTGAAAATGGACCAGTGTGGTGGCATACCTTGTCACCAACAAAGACGAACAGTTTGGATACCAAATCTGGAGTGTGGATGCACCTTGCATGTCCTTTCTTTTATAAACAATTGGGTGTTGGCGATAATTGGACCAGTGTTTCCAATTGGTTCAATGTTTTGAAAAGGTTAAGATTTTATATTAAGACACTAAAAATACTGTGTGTTATTGTTGGTTACAAACAAGCATGTAAGTTTTGCACGTGTTCACAACTGAAATACAGAAACTTGCGCTCTGCAACTCAACGTCGTCTTGTGGTGCCATCTCAAATAGGAACAAAATCTCTTTCTCTGACCTTTACCTTGACTGTTCCCGGCAGGAGGAATGATCTGCCTAATTCAAGAGCTGCTGAGTCTTTAGCCATTTTCAAGAAATGGCTGAAGACGCATCTTTTTCGGCAACACTTGTTCCATTAATACTAACACTTTCTCTTCTCTTCTATTCTATATATATATATATATATATATATATATATATATATATATATAAGTACATGAACTGCGATTAAACTGGGAAGTGTCATAGCACTTGCATATTGTTGTCCTAATGTTAGTTTAACTGCTTCAATTGTTCTCATTTGTTAGTCGTTTTGGATAAAAGCATTTGCTAAATGAATAAATGTAAATAAACTGATAAAGGAATAAGTCCATGTTTGTCATTTGTAAATAGATGAATAGTGTGGTGATGCCCTATTTTACAAATGACATTTTTTTCCATAAAGAAAACAGAGAAATATTAATTACCTCAACAACAGTAATTGTTGTTTCAGTTGCTGTGACAAGAATATATTTATTAGCAAAATACGACAATCAACATTGCATGAACGAACAAATTTACGTTGGCTAAACAAAGTATTTTTACTGAGAAGAACTAAAAAATAATTGTTGAGACAACTCAAATTTTTTACTGCATCAAGTTGCCTCATATTTTTACATGGATGTTTTGTCTAAAATAAAGTACATTGAATTATCAACTAAGATGTTATTATATTATATTATATATATATATATATATATATATATATATATATATATATATATATATATATGTGTGTGTGTGTGTGTGTGTGTGTGTGGTTCAATGTATATTCAAACTAATGCATCCTTAACTTTGAAATCAGATTAACTTAATGCCTTTTACAAAGAAAGATTGGATTCAAATGACAACAAATCTTATAAATTACAATTGAAATATTGTTAAAATTGTAATTGTTCTTGATTTACCTGTGAAAACTTTTTTTAAAAGAGCAAAAAGAATATGTACAAGGTACTGTAGATGTAAACAAAATATTAATAGGTCAATATAAGCCTTCTTATGAAATTATTTATTATTGTGTTTCGGTAGTGACCAATTTGGGGAGAGGAAAAATATTCCAAAACTTTCTGAAATTACAATATGATAATTAACTGCACAATTACTAGAAATGTGTACCTTGGATATTATACAATTTGTATACATACAAAATTTGTGGAAAAAGACAAAAATATTTCAAGACATTTGACTTTGACTTTGAACCAACTCTGTAGAATGGCCCATATAGGCCTACGAAACAAACTTAATTACTTATTATGCTGAGTTTATTCAAATTAATTTGCCATAATGTATTCGTTTTAGATCAATTAATATTTGAATGTACACCATATTATCACTGTTGTTTTGTTATTTGATTCCTCTTAATTCTCTGTGTGAAAAATGGCGCGATTTGGGCTTCCGGGGAAGCGCTTACACAGAGTAATGAGGCTGTTGAAGGCGCTAATGAGTATGTGGGAATCATTCTGCTCTGAGGAGAATCAAGTAATCGTTTTTCTGAGAAGTATTTTAAGTCGCGCGCAGCATCTCGCCAACATGACTAATCATTATGGGTATGCTAATGGATGCTAATTTATGCTAACATAGTTACACTGGAGGATTATTTCTGATTGGGCCATATGGGGTGAGTGGGTGGGCCTTATTCACACATTAAATTCTCATAACAGATTCCCCTCATTTCACTGAGTCAAGACGGAAACTACGGCAAACCTGGTACCACGGAAACCAACAGTTATAGCACTGAGCAATAAGAAGTGGGTGGAGAGGCTTCCTCTGAAAGTTCAGCAAAGATCAGGAAGTATCTTGTGGAATAAAACAAGACAGACGTGCACCTTGTTCCGTCCTCTTTGCATCCGTTTTTTTTCTAGATTTAGACAGACACAAACCTCTTAAACACAGATATACAGAAAAAAACACAAAAAGGGATAGTTTGCCTAAATATAAATATTCTGTCATCATTTACTCACACTGTCCAAAATCGAAGTCTTTATTCAGTGATAATTTTCTTCTTTAGTGAGCCGTTAAAGGATTAGTTCACTTCAGAATCATAATTTCCTGATAATTTACTCACCCCCATGTCATCCAAGATATTCATGTCTTTCTCTCCTCAGTCGAAAAGATATTAAGGTTTTTGAGGAAAACATTCCAGGATTTGTTTCCATATAGTGGACTTCAACGGGAACCAATGGGCTGAAGGTCCAAAATGCAGTTTTAGTGCAGCTTCAAATGGCTCTAGATGATCCCAGCCGAGGAATAAGGGTCTTATCTAGCGAAATGATGTCATTTTCGGAAAAACAAACAAACATTTACTTTTTAACCACAAATGCTCATCTTGCACTAGCTGTGATGTGCTACACATTACGTAATTACGTTGAAAGGTCATGCGTGACTTAGGCGGAAGTACAAACCTGTTTACAAAGCGAATGCACAAAAACAAAGTCAAACGCCCTTTACAAAAAAATTTAATAAATAAAAGGTAAAACAACGATGTCGGGCGATTTTGAAGTTGGATTTTGAAGAAGTTTTTCGCCCTACCCTACATTTTCCGCCTACATTAGGTTACCGCCTGACCTTTCCAACGTGATTACGTAATTTTGCCCAGTGATGAGAGGTTCTTTGCTGAACCTCTCATCACTGGGCATCACTGGAACCTCCCTCAACTGGTTTGAGTCCTATCTCACAGGTAGGTCCTTCAAGGTCGCATGGAGAGGTGAGGTATCCAAAGCACATCAGCTGACCACAGGGGTTCCCCAGGGTTCAGTTCTTGGACCGCTCCTCTTCTCCATCTACACCACATCACTGGGACCCATCATACAGGCACATGGTTTCTCTTACCATTGCTATGCTGATGACACCCAACTCTACCTCTCATTTCAACCAGATGATCCCACAGTAGCTGTACGGATCTCAAGCTGTCTGGCGGACATCTCGGCGTGGATGAAGGAACATCACCTGCAGCTCAACCTGGCAAAGACTGAGCTTCTCGTCCTCCCTGCCAATCAGTCTCTACAGCACGACCTCACTATCCAGCTAGATTCATCCTCAATCACCCCATCAAGGTCGGTCAGAAATCTTGGAGTAATCTTTGATGATCAGCTGACCTTCACTGACCACATAACAAAGACAACTCGATCATGCAGGTTTGCTATGCACAACATCAGGAAGATCAGACCTTTCCTAACTGAGCATGCAACACAACTTCTCGTCCAGGCCCTGGTCATTTCTAGGCTTGATTACTGCAATGCTCTTCTGGCTGGACTTCCATCCTGTGCAACTAAACCTCTACAAATGATCCAGAATGCTGCTGCTCGTCTCGTCTTCAACGAGCCCAAAAGGGCCCACGTCACTCCTCTGTTCATCTCTCTGCACTGGCTACCACTCTCTGCTCGCATCAAGTTCAAGGCTTTGACGCTTGCTTACAGATTGACCACAGGTTCAGCCCCCTCCTACTTCCACTCACTACTACAAGTGTACATCCCTACCAGAAGCCTACGATCGGTCAATGAGCGACGGCTCGTGGTACCATCACAGCGGGGCACAAAATCACTCTCCAGGACATTCTCATTCACAGTTCCATGCTGGTGGAATGATCTCCCCACCGTCATCCGGAATGCAGAATCCCTGACAACATTCAAAAGGCAACTGAAAACTCATCTCTTCCGGGAGCACTTAACATAAAAAAAAAAAAAAAAAAAAAAAAAAAAAAAAAAAAATCCTTTCCTTTAAATCCTCGCTTGCCTGGCTTATGCTACTCCGAGCAATGTCTGAACTTTGTATTTTGAACACTTCTTGCGTTGTTTTTGCCTCTTCACGATGACTCGCTTGGTTTAGTCCTCAATTGTAAGTCGCTTTGGATAAAAGCGTCTGCTAAATGACTAAATGTAAATGTAAATGTAAATGTAATGCGGTAAGTCCTGGATGTGCAAGACGAGCATTTGTGGTTAAAAAGTATATAAATGTTTTTTGTTTTTTTTTTGGAAAATAACCAATTGTTTCGCTAGATAAGACCCTTATTCCTCGGCTGGGATCGTCTACATTTACATTTTACATTTAGTCATTTAGCAGACACTTTTATCCAAAGCGACTTACAACTGAGGACTAAACCAAGCGAGTCATCATGAAGAGACCAAAACAACGCAAGAAGTGCTCAAAATACAAAGTTCAGACATTGCTCGGAGTAGCGTAAGCCAGATAAGCAAGGCTTTAAAGGAAAAGGAAATCATTTTTATTTTTTTTTATTTTTTTTATGTTAAGTGTTCACGGAAGAGATGAGTTTTCAGTTGTCTTTTGAATGCTGTCAGGGATTTTGCATTCCGGATGAGGGTGGGCAGATCGTTCCACCAGCATGGAACCGTGAATGAGAATGTCCTGGAGAGTGATTTTAAGGCTCTCTGTGATGGTACCACGAGCCGTCGCTCATTGACTGATCGTAGGCTTCTGGTAGGGATGTAGACTTGTAGTAGTGAGTGGAAGTAGGAGGGAGCTGAACCTGTGGTCAATCTGTAAGCAAGTGTCAGCACCTTGAACTTGATGCGAGCAGAGAGTGGTAGCCAGTGCAGAGAGATGAACAGAGGAGTGACGTGGGCTCTTTTGGGCTGGTTGAAGACCAGACGAGCTGCAGGATTCTGGATCATTTGTAGAGGTTTAGTTGCACATGATGGAAGTCCAGCCAGAAGAGCATTGCAGTAATCAAGCCTAGAAATTACCAGGGCCTGGACGAGAAGTTGTGTTGCATGCTCAGTTAGGAAAGGCCTGATCTTCCTGATGTTGTGCATAGCAAACCTGCATGATCGAGCTGTCTTTTTGATGTGGTCAGTGAAGGTCAGCTGATCATCAAAGATTACTCCAAGATTTCTGACTGACCTTGATGGGGTGATTGAGGATGAATCTAGCTGGATAGTGAGGTCGTGCTGTAGAGACTGATTGGCAGGGAGGACGAGAAGCTCAGTCTTTGCCAGGTTGAGCTGCAGGTGATGTTCCTTCATCCATGCCGAGATGTCCGCCAGACAACTTGAGATCCGTACAGCTACTGTGGGATCATCTGGTTGAAATGAGAGGTAGAGCTGGGTGTCATCAGCATAGCAATGGTAAGAGAAACCATGTGCCTGTATGATGGGTCCCAGTGATGTGGTGTAAATGGAGAAGAGGAGTGGTCCAAGAACTGAACCCTGGGGAACCCCTGTGGTCAGTTGATGTGCTTTGGATACCTCACCTCTCCAAAGGTCTAGAGCCCTTTGAAGCTGACTTGAAACGGCAATTTGGACCTTCAACCCGTTGGTTCCCGTTGAGGTTCACTATATAGAGAAAAATCCTGGAATTTTTTCCTCAAAAACCTTAATTTCTTTTTATGACTGAAGAAAGACATAAACATCTTGGGTGACATGGGGGTGAGTAAATTATCAGGAAATTTTAATTTTGAAGTGAACTACTCCTTTAACCACTGTGACTGGATCGTTGAATCATTGAATTGAGTTGAACTGGATCAGTTGAATCATTCAGAATTAATCTTTTTGTGTTCCATGGAATAAATAGCTCCAAAGTCTTACATATTACATGAGTAAACTATTTGATTAATTTCTCCAGAGGTACAGCATCTGTGTTTGCAAATTTGAGTAGGCTATGTAAGAGTGAATGTATATGTGTTTTGAAATATGGAATCTTTACAATACATTCATAAGAATTGATTCATTCTGCAAACAATCTGTTTACAGATCAACTAAATGTCAACTGTCAATGGAAATATAAAAATATTGATGCACCTGGCTCATATAGTCAATAGCTCTGTTAAAACGTGTCTGTGCAATCACTGTGCTTGTTTCACATGGATATTATATCATAACCTGCTAGACTCAATTCAGATGGTGTAATCCCAGACCCCTCCTCTTATACAACAGATACAGTGGGATTAATTTATGGATAAGGAAAAACTATCTACAATATTATTTTTCTGAAACAGATGAAACAGAGACACCTGGTGGTGACCTTAAAGTTAAACTGCTACCGAATGTATGAGAACTTAGCGTTTTTTTGGGGCCTATGATAAAAAAAGATTGCCAAATATTAAGGGCTGGAATTTATTCATTATAAAATTCTTATTTTTGTTGTATAGTGAGGTAGAACACATTGATCCTGCTGTTCTCACTCTTGTCCTGCTGATTAAATTATGTAGGCTAACAGTATTAAACAACCAGAGCTCAGTACATGATCAGTGAAGACCGTTCTAATCCAATCCAATCTTTTAGATCTTGATGAGGCAAATAAATGTATCTGTAACACCCGTCCTGTGGACTACTATATTTCAACGTGCTATATTTGCAGTGAGATGCTTGGTGTACAATAAAAATTTTAAACGCTGTTATCATTTACTCGCACATGTAATTGCAAGCCTGCATGAAGACATTGGATCCCTTTCAGTTTTAGTGTATGGACAAAAAAAATCCTTCAAAATAGTTTTGTTTATGTTCACAGAAGAAATCCATAGAGGTATAGGATGACATGAGCAAGGGTAGCCATATGATGACAGATTTTTCATTTTTGGGTGAACTATTATTTTAAAAGCCAAAAAGAAGAAACCAGAAACTACTGTGGCTAAGCTGCCAATGCGATGTTGTCAAGCCATGCTAAGATGCATTTTGCTTATCCTCTGTTGCTCTAAACCACAGAGACCCCAATTGATCATGAGACTTCCGAGGACTGTCACCAGGGCCGTCGCCAGAACATATAGAATGGGGGGGCATTTCATTTTCATGGGGGGGCACACTTTTTTATAATCTACAAAACAGACAGTCACAAAAACATCCTCTATTTAGTCTAA
Organism: Tiaroga cobitis; assembly: GCA_030578255.1. Classification (NCBI taxonomy): domain Eukaryota; kingdom Metazoa; phylum Chordata; class Actinopteri; order Cypriniformes; family Leuciscidae; genus Tiaroga; species Tiaroga cobitis. Next base: position 29,579,498 of record CM060595.1, on the reverse strand, counting down.
TATAACTGAAATAGACCAAATTCTATATTTAAACAACACCAAAACACAAAATATTAAGTTTCTGATCATAGGCGGAGGGTGAACCAACACCATGAGGATATGCGCTTCCCCTTTAAAAACATTTACAGGATTGCAGGATATGCAGGATTTGACATGGCAGAAAGCTCGCAAAGAGCGCCTATTTTATTATCTTTAAAAAGCGGTTATACAACTTCATCGCGATCTCACAAAGTTCCTAGGCTATCAGTAAAGCTGATACACAATAAAGCCTTATTTGCATAGCCTAACTGCTTATTATAACGAGAGGATTTGCGCGCGCGTAGAACTAATCCACTCACCGCTCAAAACACCGGAGTTTAGCCAATATTCTTTTATTACGAAGAAAACTGATCCTAGACCAGCATTTATGGACAGATTTTCCCTCCAAAAGCAATCAGAAGTATATGGAAGCTTGTTTTCGCCCCGGAATAAAAAAAATTAAAATATAATTGCGACTTTTTAACTCACAATTCTCACATTGATTTCTCTCAGTTCAGAGTTTTTCGTACAATTCTGACATTATAAAACGCAAATGCGACTGTATATCACTCAACTCTGACTTTATAACTTGCCATTTTGATTTTATATCACGCAATTCTGAGAAAAATTACCTTTTTTAACGTGGAAACAGTATGCTGTTTTTAGCAGGCAAATGAATCAGAAAATTCGAGGTAAGCCTTGCGCAGAGCCTTACACGCTCCGACTGATTTTCATATTTCTGAAGACAATGTGTTATTTAAAGTTACAGAGATTAGTGCACCTGTGTGCTAAATGCTGCTGACGACATTTCGTTATGGAATACGTGGATACGTTTTTTTGCTCTCAATAGTAAGTTTGCTCAATGACCATATGATTAGGGGGGCACATTGTGTTATCTGGGGGGGCACGGCCCCCTAATGCCCCTTTTAAATGGCAATCCTTGTTTCCTAAAATTTGAGGTGTCAATTACAGACTTTTTTGCAACTGTGGCCAGCGACAAAGATTCTGGAAGTAACGGCATTGCTGATTACACACTAATGACCAGCCTGAAGGTCCAGACGGTTTCAGTTTGCAAGTGGTACAAGACTCGGATGACAAATTTTGACATTTTATTGGGCAATCTGGATAGAGAGCAGCAAGATTCATATGACCTGAACATAAAAGTGGTTGATGGTTGGTGGCCCTCCACCCCACTAGAGTTATGCCCTGCTCAGGATCACCATTACAGATGCCAATGAACCTAAATTTGAGGGATCACACTATGATGGTGAACTGCCAAAAAACAGCCCAGTGGGTCGTTCTGTTCTACAAAGTAAGGCTAGTGACTCTGACATGGGGCCCAACGGAGAGGTGATCTACAACAAGCATTACCAGTAGTCCAAGTCATTTCAAGCATTAACCACAATTTTATTTTTTATCAAAGGTTCTGTTGATCATGTAGAAATCAGCATTCTCAAGTTCTACATCCAAGCTAAAGATAACGGTCCCCAATCGGAAAGCTCCATAGTCCTTGTATCAGAGTGAAAAATCAGAATGACAACACACCCTTTATCAGGATCCAGGGCATCGGCCTTGTGAAGCATGAAGAAGGCGTCGCTAAAACATCGGAGAACATGCCTGTGGGCACAGCTGTGGCTCTGGTGGATGTATCAGATTGTGATGAGAGTGAAAATGCAGTTGTGACCTGTGTGGTCACTGGGGACATCCCATTCCAGCTGCGTTTAGTTTGTGAAAACAGTAATGACCACAAGATTAAGTACTTCCTCCGGTACACTACTGGACTATGAGGGGATCAAAGACTACAGGATTGGAATTGTGGCAGTGGATTCTGGCAACCCTGTACTGTCAAGCACAAACTCCCTGAAGGTGCAAGTGACATATGAATGACAACTCCCCAGTCTTCTCATCCCCTGTGATAGGCTTTGCTGAGGAGAATCAGCCAGGTGACAAGGTTTTGGATGTGGTAGCCACAGATGCAGACAGTGTGGGAGTAATGCGAAGTTGACATACAATATCACTGGTGGATCAGTCCCTAAGGAGCTTTTCGAAATGAACCCCAACACAGCAGAAGTACGCGTCACAAGCCAGTTGGGCCGTGAACAATTACAGCCGTTTCACACCGCAAGCTTGAGCTTCGCTTCAGCTTCACGTCAGTGTTACTACATTGTCACTGCAGCTGCAGACGCACGAGAGTATTCACATTGAAGGTGTTTGTACAGCGTAACAAAAGCAGATCCAGTGCTTTTGTTTACGTCATCTACCTTGTGCACGTTTACAAGACAGAAAACTCGGCTGAAAGAAAAAGGCTGCAAACTCTGGTTTGATTTGGGTAGTGCTAGAGCCTATACTTGTCTGTGTATTACATAATCAACTAAAAGAAAGTTTATATATCATATTTTCAGGCTTGTTTACTTTAGTTTTTTTATAATACACCATACTTTCACCCAAACTGAATAATCAAAAACGAGTTTAAATGGGTATATTTTTGATTTTCTTTTCTATCTCCAGTTCTTGTTAAAACACAATAGACACTAGACACACTTATTCTGTGCATTTGGAGCGCATTTTGAGCACGTTTTGTGTGAAATAATTTTTATTCTGTCCATCAAAAGTGTGCTTTCACTATAATTGAGCATGAGCAGTGCAGCAAAAATAGACTCTGAGCCAAAACCCTCGCTTCACTGCTGCTAACGGAACGCTCCTGCTTGACACTTACTGCTCCTGCTCCCGATGTGAATGCACTCATTTGTTAACAAATATGCGCTGCTCACGTGCCACTCAAGCTTTCGGTGTGAAACGGCCATCAGATTACAATAAATTTCTAGTCACAGCAGCTGATAAAGGTGTGGCAAGCTTGAGAGGAACCGCCACTGTTGTTGTTAAGGTCTCTGTAGAACATGACAAAGTTACAGAGAGAGGCACGCCACCACTCCATACAACTTGCACTGGTTCACATCTATGTGAATGTGACAAATGGCAATGTCTTGTTGAAGGACTTGAACACGGTCTTAATACGGCACAAGAAAAGGACAATGCAGGAGATCCGGATTATTCTCAAGACCAGCAAAATAAAATTCTCCTTGCAATCTCGATCAGCTTTATCAGCTCTCAAGAGGGAGAACAAAGACCTCAATGCCCCCAAACGATAGCTCAAGAGCAACAACAACAACAAAAAGGCCTAAAAAGGCTTAAAGTTCAACCACATGATTGATAGCCTCAATGATATTCCTTGGATTTCCCTGCCGTTTGACTACCTCCCTGGGACAACACACTATCGGTCTAATTTTCCTCTGCCACCCATTTAGCTCCAACCACAGACGCTTTCTGCCTTTAGTGATACCAGACTGTGCTGGACCTGCCAACCACCAACACCAAAACCAGGTACAACAACTTCAGCTACAAGGCCAACCCTCCAAAATGTAGCACCAAACAGGTAGGAGGCAACTTCTAAAGACTGGAATGGTACCACAGAAACTGGACTGAGGGGGTGTATTAGGAGCTGGAAGTGGAACTGAATAAATGTCAAACCAAAACTGCACTAATCACAAAGCAATCATGAACATTGACATGCATGCTTCATTTGTCAGCATTTTTTTATTTCCTTTTTTTGTGCAGTTCTACAATATGATTTATGCACTGAAGGAACCATACAACTTATTGTAATCATATCTCATGCAAATGAAGACAATATTACATTGTCTTATTTGATATTTCATCTCAAAATATAGAGCTACTTTTAATATACCATTTGAAATACATTTGTGGAGTACTAACCTTCAGGTCAGGTCAGAGAGATTTTTTAGAGTTGAATGGCAAACCGAAGCTGCACTGATCATGAAGCATGCACATCACTTGATTAAAAGAAGTTTGTTTTATTTGCTTATTTTTCTCCTCTCATTTTTACAGTATCATTTATGCTCTGGAGAAACCATATGACTTATTTTTAATTATATCTCATGTAAATGGAGACAATGTTACCGTTACATTGTCTTATTTGACATTTTATTTTTATTAGAGGGAATTTTTCAGTACATTGTTTATTGCTGCCCCTTAAAATAAAGAGCTACTTTCAATATACCCTTTGAAACATTTGTGGAGTACTGACCTTCAGGCCGGAGAGAGGTACCTTGTTTTTATGAGTTTTGCTTTGAAAGAATCTTTTCTAAAGTTTTGCTGTTTTTTGTTGTTGTTGTTGTTTTTTTGTATGGAAGAAAAAAAGGTGTGTTGAATAGGTTAAAACACACAGGAGGGATATTTAAATTATATGATGTGTTTTGTGTTCTTTTGGTATGTTATTTGTCATACAAAGGATTCATTGTAAGCCAACTTGCATTGTTTGTAAATTTAATTTTGGATTTGTATTTTTTTTTTTTTTACATTGCCCTTGATATGTCACATTTTACCAATAAACATTTGCTTTTTGTTCAAATCTTTTAAAAGCCTAAAATGGATACATTACATTACGAAGCTAAGATTGTCACCATAATTGTTTACTTCCATTGTGTTTTCAGTTAGCCTCTGATTAGTGAGGTAACAGCATTGTGCTCTTTTCATTCGTAGAACACGATACGTTTTTGATCAGGCATTGAGGGGGGATTTATCTTCTTGTCTGATACCAGAGAACTGACTGCCTATGAGCAAAGATAGTCAGGCCTACCTCCAGGACCAGGTTGTGTAGGCTACTTCTGCTAATTCCTGCGGCAGCTGAGCGATTAAAGTCGACATGAAACAGAAGCTGCGATAGTCTTTTCTTCCCTATTGTGATATATCCGCATGAAACGGCTTCCCGATGTAGGCCTGCCCACATAGCAAAATTGGTTTGGCCCAGTGACGGGCCACACAACCCACTTTCACTTGGCCCAAATACAGCAATGAATTACGGTACATGACTGGACCAGGTCTGGTTGCCAGAACTCGGGCCACATATGGCCCATGGCATAGCCATACCTCAGCCAAATGTATGACTATAGCTGGCCCTATTCTGGACCAGGTCTGGTTGCCAGAACTCGGGCCACATATGACCCATGGCATAGCCATATCTCAGCCAAATGTATGACTATAGCTGGCCCTATTCTGGTCCTTTGTAGGACCAAACAATTCCCAGACAGCAACAGTGTCGACCCAGATCCGGCCCACATCTGGGCCGTGTGGAATCCACGTGTACAAGAAGTGGGCCGGATCTGGGCCGACACTATGTTGCTGTCTGGGTTGATTCATGTCAGCCTCAACTAAACCATGATCTAGCCACTTTATATACACCCTGCTCAGCTAAAAAATGTCTGAAACACAACAGTATTCTTAACAAATGTTTATTTTTTCACATTTAAACAAAACAATTTACAAAAAAAAAAAAAAAACTTCTTGAATGTCAAGCTCTTGAACAAGTCTTTTCCATACCGTGGCTTTACTCAGGTCTTTTGTTCTTGAACCTGAAACAAACACAAAAGAGAACATTATAAATTGAAAAAATATTTATATAAATTATTAATAATATAGAAAGCACACACACACACCAAACAAAAACAATCATAAATGAATAAAACTACAAGGTCCGTGTACGTTTTGATAAGTTTGTTTTTCAGTTTAAAATGAAATAAGCAGAAACAAGAAATTTTCTTTTTTTTTTAAATAAACAAAAATATAAGATTTTGACTATATTTTCATTTTTTGGTTCACAGCTGAAATCTTGTTTTTTTTTCATTTCTTCTTATTTAATTTCAAAATGAAAGACAAACTATCAAAACCCATAAACCCACTTGCTCACTTGTTACATAATTTATCAAACAAAAATTTTAACAAATTGCATAAATAATGAGTGATACCACAACAAAATCCACAATGGATTAAAAATGCAAACACACACACACAAACATAGACTAAATTTGATGTCAAATGTTTAGGAGGTCCAAATCTAATCTCTCTTTTACTCACCATGGCTGACTTACATTTAACGTTAGGCTACTTGCTAAAAAATACAGTCAAGCTGTTTTTCAAAACTTTAAACTGCCAGTGTGTAATATACATGATAATAACATGTAATCGCTGTAATGATGTAAGTTAGCATAATTGCAAAAAATGTATAGGCTATTTCTTAAATGTTAAACTTTTTTTGTATGTGTTACAATACTGATTTTATCTCTCTGTGTCTCTGCATATTTGAAATTTTAAGAGGACTTTGTCGTGATATATTGTTTATATAACAAATTAGCATTAAAAATTATCGAACTTAAAATTTGATAATCTCTATAGAAGATATAAATATCATAAGGGCACAAAATTGTTAAAATCCTCAATCAATAGAATATAAACAAAAGTAATCAATATCCTTATGATATTTATATTTTTGTGTGATGTTTCAGTTGCCAATTGCTGCTATACATTTTAGTATGTTAATCCATCAGTGTATGTCACTTAAATAAAAATAAAAATAAAGATGTCTGATGTGATTTAACGTTAAATGTAATCGACGAACATTTAGTCAACTTCTACATTTTAACTAACAGCTACAATTATACATTGTGGCACATCTTTAACATTTCACTTTCCGACTATACTAACTCATACTAACTCTAAAATTAAAAATGATCACTTACCAAACTTCGCTCGCTTTGAGGTGAGAAGTCCGCAACCGTTAGTGAAATGCAGTCGAGTGCATCAGTGCGCGCCATAGACAGTAAAAGAAATGGACAGAGCGATCTCATTGGAACTCAGTTAAAACAGTTGAAGCCCACTTTTAGCGATTTTTGAGCACTTCCGTTCCTGACGCGCAGACTCAGACCGACTCAAACTAAGCTTGATGACGTGAGCAACCTGTCTGACAGATGTAAATCTTCTAGTCGCTGTGCGTGAAAACTGCCAACGTTAATCTTGCAGAGACGGTGAGCTTGAGCAAAGAGTTCTTTGGCGTGAGTGAGCAGGAGTAAGTATTCCGTTGCTTTTATGGACTCATTATCTATGGGCTTCTCCCTTGACGGGACGTCCCCCCGATTGCCTGCGAGCTTCTCCTCCTGTCTGTACGGTAATTTCTGTACAGCGCGACAGAGAGTCGAGTGGTTATGACGCAATCGTTAGCCTATTTTTACTAAATCTGTTTCTACGGGGCCATAATGTAACATAGAAGGTAATGGAGCCCTTTATACATTGTCGTGTTTCTTTAGAAATAAATAATGGACAAATGGAGTCTTTAAACGCCTGAGATGTAAAGTTATTCGCTGTCAAAGTGACGCCAAAATGAATGGGATTCAATGGAAATGCTAACGCAAGTGAAGTTCTGCTACAACATGGCGGCACCCGGCCGACTTCAACTTCCGGTCGATGGATTACCCCCTTGGTGCGCGCCCACTTCTTCTTCGGCGGCGCTGGATCCGGAAGTATAAATAATTTTTTTTTTTTTTTGGGGGGGGGTTGAAGCGTTCTAAACCATTAACTAAATCGGCTAAATCGCAAGATTGCACAGTTTCAATTGAAGGGAAAAAAATAAATAAATAATATATATATATATATATAAGAAGACAAAAATACAAGATTGTAAAGACTACAATGAGGTAAAACTGTAAACCCATGAAGCATTGCGGTTTAGGCGCGCTTTCTGGGCGCGTTTTTCTAGATGCAACCTGATTGGTAAACATTTTAAAAAAAAATTTTTTTTTTTTTTTGCCATATTAGGACGTTGTAAGAAAGAAACGATTGGCCTTCTTGTGCATGAAATGAGACAATCAAACAATTAAATTTATGGTGTTTCATATTTTAAATTATTATTAGGCTAATTAAACCTTGTTAATAGAGAGCAATAAGCCCATGGTGCAAACAGGAATAGGGGAAACAGCTGTGTTTATGAAAATATTATCAATTATAAAATATCTGAAATTACATTGTAACTGTGGGATAAGTCTGGCCAGACATATGTGGGCCACATTTCTATATTTTACGTGTGAGACAAATAATACACGTTTTAACCACTGGCCCATATCCTGTTTGCCGTCTTAAAAACGGTTCAATCTGCCCATAACCGGGCTATGTTCGGTTCACATATGCCTCATGCCAGTGCCGACTGAATGCCGTGCCGGCTTCATGTCAAATCTGGGCCAGAATTCTTTGCTACCTGGGAGCAGCTTAAGCTACAGTCAGCAAACAAATTTGGCCAAGATTTGGCATGTGTCTGGCAAAGCTGGCATTCATCTGGCACTGGCATACAGCATGTGGGCCAAACATGGCCCGGGTTTGGCAGAGATGGCACTGGATTTAAGACGGCACCCAAGACATGGGCCAGATATCAAATGGAGTATTTGGCGCAGATGTCAAATATAGATATGTGAGCCATATATGTATGGCCGATCTTGAGCCACATTTAAAATCATTTTAAAATATTTTTGAGTGAAATCCCAATGTTTTCCCATACAGAAAAGTAATATATTCACAAATATGTGAAACACTGTAAAATATATTGAAATACATTTTTAAAATATATTTTTTAAATGCATAACATGTTATTGTTAAATAACATGTTAACATTTTCACTGTAAAATATATTTTACAGTGTTTCACATATATGTGAATATATTACTTTTCTGTATGGGAAAACATTGGGATTTTACTCAAAAATATTTTAAAATGATTTTAAATGTGGCTCAAGATCGGCCATACATATATGGCTCACATATCTATATTTGACATCTGGGCCAAATACTCCATTTGATATCTGGCCCATGTCTTGGGTGCCGTCTTAAATCCAGTGCCATCTCTGCCAAACCCGGGCCATGTTTGGCCCACATGCTGTATGCCAGTGCCGGATGAATGCCAGCTTTGCCAGACACATGCCAAATCTGGACCAGAATTCTTTGCTACCTGGGTGTATGTAAACGGCTAAAAGATGTAGGACGGGACTTGATTTTGTCGATCTGGAATTGTTTGGATCGTTGTTGTGGTTTGCTATTGCTGTGATCTCATGTGAGTGACACATTGTCCCGCTATTGCGGCGATCAACGAGGGCACATTCATTTTACTGAATAATATTTCATTAAAAAATTAAATAAAAAGAATCGTCAATTTTGAATTCATTGTTAATTTAACCAACAGGGAGATGCTAATTGACTCCCTTTACTAAACTTTGCAGTTATTTATTTGTTTTAACTTTTTTGTTACTGAGGTTTTCCTACATGCACTAATAATCACTGCAGATGTTCAGTTAATTGTTGGGCATGTCTACGCCATTATACTGGTCTACTTTGTAACATGGGAAATTTTACTCATTAGCTCCATCATTTGATTTAACGAGGCGTCTTTGTCCTGTTCCCACAGCAGATAAAGTCAGGGTCTGCTCGGTGTGGCCGGTAGCACAAAGCAGCGGATGTCTGCTGGATCAATCGCCGTTATTGTTACAGCGTGTTCAGACGGGTTACTCACGCGCCAAGCCACAGAGAGTTAACGGAACGTTAGTCTCAGCCTCAGACGTCACGCCCACGGAACGTTGGCTAAACGTCTGATGCATATGGTACACTTAACTGGAAACACTTCAGGAATGTCGAAGTCGTCATCTGATTGGTTGAATTTTATCGGATTTCCGGGGGGGGGGCACGAGTGTCGCGTTTATTTTCGGTCCGCCGGGAAACAAAGCGCAGACGTGTGATTGCGGAAGAAAAACTGTTGTGTTTACATGAGTGACAATGAGCATTTATCAAGATCAGCTAAACGTACAATTCTCAAAAGTATGCGAGGTTCACGGGAAAGACTCTTGAAGTTTTCTTCTCTTTCTTTGATTTTCTATGCTGACTGACTTGTTGCACGCAGGTCTGTTGTTGTGGGGACATTTCCACGCACCGAAACGTGACGCTGAACGAAACGAACTGTAATTGGTTGTTTTACATGTCGGTCAAACGGCCTTATGGGCGGGCCTTGGCCAAAGAAAGCTGCTATGAATTCGAGACCTTCAGCCGTCAGTCTGAAGGTCTGGCTACGCGAGACCAGAGCCGTTGAAAAACAGAGTTGCGACACTCCTGTCGGTACACGATCCGTTCCACCTGCACGAACCGTTTCACGCATGCGCGTAATTACATAGTTGAAAACGTCACGGTATTCCTACACTATCGGTACCACGCATGCGATGAAACACTTGACGGCCAGGCAGCACAACTTACGGCATATTTGTGTAACGTTAGTTGTATTGTGTTTAACATTTCACAGCGGGTCTGTTTTTATGCTTTTAAATGTAGTTTACGCTATGCATTACGATGTGTTTACGTGGTTGCCAATCCAAAATTATACAGGAGTTGTGAGTTGTTACATGAACATGCATGATCTGTTTCCTCCATACTCTCCTTTGCTGTATGGTATTAGGCTTAACTTACTTAACTTGCCGTGTTTTGGTCTGAGGTAGGATTGTCAAAGACGGTTTGTGTCGTTTTTTTTAATTAAAAGCTGCTAATATTAGTTAACTTTTAAGTTAAAGTAATTTTGTATTAGTATGGGTCGTCTATATAAGCTAATATATATCTATACAATCTAAATGAGGAAAATAATCCCTTCAATTTTGTTTACAGAAGACAATAAGGGACATAATATGCATTTCTGCCTAGACTATCTGCACTTACATGAAGAAAGAAACAAGTTTGGGGAAACGTTATAGAGTATTTCAAACTGACAATGGAAATTACTTGAAAGAAGCATGTGTGCACACAGAAGTGACATGAGACCAGCGGTGGACAGTAGTGAAGTACACTGAGTATCTTTATTTAGGAGTAAAAACGTACTCGGTTACTAACGTAACCTCGGTTCTCTCTAGAGAGGGAACGAGTACTGCGTAATAGCTTACGCTAGGGGGAAAAACTCTTTTCCGCGAGATATTGAAGCCAAAAATTATCCTTAATTTTTTATTAATGTAAAACGCTTTGCAGCAGCAAGCAAACATAGGCGAAACAGCTCGCGCGCCTATTGGTTGCTCTGCAGCAAATGCAGCAGCCTATCGAGAGAGACTCTGCGTGACGTAATGACCAATGGGGGCAATTCGCGCCCATATCGTCACGTCCCGCCAGAAGGGGCGTGGTCTCACCCTATAAATATGCTCGTTAGGCTGATACAAGCTGGTTTTCATCGCCGAAGCGAACCAGAGCGTATTCCAAGCACGGCAAGATACGCAGTACTCGTTCCCTCTCTAGAGAGAACCGAGGTTACGTTAGTAACCGAGTACGTTCTCTTACGAGAGTATCTCTCGTACTGCTTAATAGCTTACGCTAGGGGAACACAATGCAACACGCCGTGCGTACAGGGATCCAACACCAAAGTCCCGGGGGCCGAAGCCCAGGGCTCATGTAGTGCATAATCACCATAAACTCACATAGAGTGGAGGAAGAGAGGCTGGAAGCGTCATTCCCTATAAAAAAGCACCCAGCGGGGCTATTATATGACAATAAAACGCGCAGCCAGGGTGAAAGCTTTCAGCCTGATCTGGGTGGCCATACATGTGTCAACACTCATGGGGCTGCAGTAAACTCAGCATCTGGGCCGCACAGCGGGGCAGATAGCACTGAATTTTAGACCGCCAAAAGCTTAGCTTGTAAGGCGGGTACCTCCAGGTTATAGTATTTTATAAATGTAGACGGCGAGGCCCAGCCCGCGGCCGTACAGATATCTTGCAGGGAAACCCCGCTAGACCATGCCCACGAAGAGGCCACGCCTCTCGTGGAGTGCGCCCTGACACCCAAGGGGCACTGTAAGCCCTTCGCAGAGTAAGCGAGCGCAATGGCATCCACTATCCATCTGGATAGGCTCTGTATTGAGGCGGCGAGTCCCTTGGAACGCCCGCCAAACAAAACAAAAAGCTGCTCCGTCTGTCTGAAAACAGACGAGCGTGACACATAAGCTCTCAATGCCCTGACGGGGCAAAGGAGACTCGCATCCTCCTCCTCACTGAGAACCGGAAGGGCGGACAGGGAAATTACCTGGGCCCTGAACGGTGTATTGAGGGATTTCGGGACATACCCGTGCTTAGGTTTGAGAATGACTTTCGAGTCATTAGGCCCAAACTCCATACACGACACGCTTGCTGAAAGCGCCTGTAAGTCCCCTATGCGCTTCACTGAAGCGAGAGCCATGAGAAACACTGTTTTGAACGACAGGTGTTTCATGTCCACCAGCTGGATTGGCTCGAACGGGGCGCCTTTCATGGGCTCCAGGACCGTGGAAAGGTCCCACGTCGGGACTGAAGGGGGCCTGGGAGGGTTCAGCCTCCGAGCTCCCCTAAGGAAACGCACGACTAAGTCGTTTTTCCCCAGCGACTGGCCAGACACCGGTTTTGCAAACGTTGCTATGGCCGCCACATATACTTTGAGCGTGGATGGGGTCCTGCCCTTATCCAGTAGCTCTTGAAGGAAGGAAAGGACTTCCGAAACCCCGCATTCCACAGGTGAAAAGCTCTGGGCTTGACACCATGCAGAGAAAACAGACCATTTCGAGGAGTAGAGCCGCCTGGTAGACGGAGCTCTAGCCTGCGCGATCGTGTTTAACACTCCTTCTGGGAGGCTAGCGGGTACCCGTTGATGGCCCATGCGTGCAGGGACCACAACTCCGGGCGAGGGTGCCAAATCGAGCCCTCCGCCTGAGAGAGGAGGTCTCTCCTCAATGGTACAGGCAATGGGGCAGTGCTGGTCAGCTGCATCAGGGCAGGGAACCACGTCTGGTTTGTCCAGAGCGGAGCTACGAGCAGCACTGGGCATCCGTTCTCCCTGATTCGTTCCAACACCTGAGGCAGGAGCGAGACAGGAGGAAAAGCATATAGGGGGCAGCGGGGCCAAACATGAGCCAGCGCGTCCTTGCCTTTTGAGAAAAACTCCGGGCAATGAGCGTTTTCGTGGGACGCGAATAGGTCCACCTGTGCTCTGCCGAACGTTTTCCACAGCAGCTGGACCGTCTGCGGGTGCAGCGACCATTCCCCTGCTGGAACATTGTTCCTGGACAGTCTGTCTGGTCCCACATTCAGGTGACCAGGCATGTGCGCTGCTCTCAGTGAGAGCAGGTTGTGCTGAGTCCAGACCAGGAGGCGTTCCGTCAGCCTGTGAAGGTTTCGTGACCTGACGCCGCCCTGGCGATTTATGTATGCCACCACTGACATGTTGTCCAACCGGACCAAGACGTGGTGGCCTGTTACCTGGGGACAAAAACGCCGTAGCGCTTTGTCGACTGCTATCATCTCCAAGCAGTTTATGTGAAGGAGCTTTTCCCGTTCTGACCACAGGCCAGCTAGCGGTCTGCCCTCGAGCAGCGCTCCCCACCCCGAGGTGGAGGCGTCCGTAGACACCACCTTCACACTCGAAGCGGTCCCCAGACTCACACCTGACTGATACCAGTCGGTTATTTTCCAAGGTTCCAGAGCTGAAACACACTGAAGGTCGACCCTGAGGCGAAACAGACCCGCTGTCCATGCCTGGGTGGAACCCGCGCTTTCAGCCACATCTGCAGTGGGCGCATGCGGAGCAAGCCCAACTGGAGTACAGAGGCTGCTGAGGCCATCAGCCCCAGCATTTTCTGAAACCTTTTGAGCGGAACTATCGCGCCGTGGCGGAAGGATTTCGCGCCGCGCTGAATATTTAGCCCGCGCTCTGGTGACAGGCGTGCTGTCATGGATAGCGAGTCCAACACGGTTCCCAGAAAGGAAATTTTCTGACTGGGAGACAGTGAGCTCTTCGCCCAATTGACTGTGAGGCCCAGCTCCTCGAGGTGCTCGAGTAATGCGGCCCTGTGTTCTATGAGCTCCGATCGTGATCGAGCTAGAACCAGCCAATCGTCCAAGTAGTTCAGGACTCGCATGCCCTGAAGTCTCAGGGGTGCGAGCGCCGCGTCCATGCACTTCGTAAATGTACGAGGTGCTAGGGACAGGCCGAACGGCAGGACTGTGTATTGATGTGCCTGGCCCTCGAAAGCGAATCTCATGAATCGCCTGTGATGGGACGCCATTTGTATTTGGAAATAGGCGTCTTTCAGATCTATTGACATAAACCAGTCCCCGTGGCGCACTTGCGCGAGGATTTTCCTGGTCGTAAGCATTCTGAACTGGCGCTTCACAAGCGCTCTGTTCAGCTGTCGCAGATCTAAAATGGGTCTGTGACCTCCATCTTTTTTCGGTACCAGAAAATATCTACTGTATAGGCTCCCTTCGCTCTGAGCTTGAGATAAAGGTTCTATAGCACCTTTGCTCAGTAGTTTCGTTATCTTGGCTCGAAGTAGATGAGATACTTCGTTTTCCACCGTCGTCTCGACGCGCGCCTTATAACGGCGGGGACGTCGAACGAACTGTAGCGAATAGCCTCTATTTATAGTGTTCAGCACCCATTCTGATACCCCAGGAAGCTGTGTCCACACTTTCGCGTGAATAGCTAGGGGTAGAATGAGATCTGGGCTCTGGCCAAGACATAGTGACGGCAAGAGAGCTCCGGCGTGCTGTAACGCAGACACTGTGTTTACAGTGTGTGAGGCGGGGGGCGCGCCGATCGCGGCGGGCAGCCTGGCCACGCTCAAAACCCTTATAGCAGTCTGCTGAGGGAGAGAGAGCGGGGCGAGCCCCGTGGGGCTTAACATGTCTGTGAGTGAATGTGGGCGCAGGACAGCGGGCACATTTACTGCACTGAAAAACACCGTCGGCCTGAGCTGACTGAATGTGTGTTGGTTTTGTTTTCACAGAACCCGTGGGACATGTGGTGTGTAGTGTTTGTGGGTACTGAGACGTAGGCACATTCACTACATTTAGTGCACAATCGACATGAGGCGATTTTGTTTGTGCGAGCCCTGCATTTTTGCGGGCTGTGTTTGTGTGTAGAAATGAGCCCTGGGTTGTAGGCATTTTCAATACACTCATAACACCATCGGCTGTGGCCGGAATACCAGAAAATACACCATTTATGTGATTTATCTGGGTCGCCGTGGGAACAGCATTTGTGTTCAGGCAAGCGGGCATGGTACTGGCTTGCTTACTGCAAAATACACTGGAACAGTCACATTTTCTGGAACTAAACGAGCGAAAATTTCAGTGGAAGTCTGGCCACGGCGAGACTGAAACACCGTCGATTTCCTAGGAGGCTAGGAAGACTTGTGTTGGTTTCGTTTTACAGAAACCGTGGTAGTGTTTGTGGGCACTGGGTTGTGGGCACATTTACTACATTTAATGCACAATTGACATGCGTCGATTTCATTTGTGCGAGCCCTGTACCGTGGCGGGCTGTGTTTGTGTGTAGAAATGAACACTGGGCTGTGAGCATTTTATTACACTTATAACACCATCGGCTGTGGCCGGAAAACCAGAAATACAATGATTACATGATTTTTCTGGGTCGCCGTGGAAACGGCCTTTACGTGCAGGCAAGCGGGCCGTGGTACCAGCTTGTTTACTGTAAAATACACTGGAACAGTCGCATTTTCTGGAACTGAACGAGCGAAAAGTTTTTGGTGGAAGTCTGGCCGCGGCAGATAAAAGAGTGTCATCACAGTTTTGTGTGTGTCGGCGTTTGTATGCAGGTGTGCGTGTTATGGCGCTTTTCCATTACCAGTACCAGCTCGACTCGCTTTTCGCTCCGTTTTCCATTGCAGAAAGTACCGCCACAAATAGTACCCGGTCGTCATAGCGACGCCTTTCGTTCCTCGTTGCCCCATCAAGCTCTCGCTGGATCCTCTCTTCGGCAACCAAACAAAGGAAAGTCTGCACCTCCTCGTTTGACCACAGCGTATTCTTCCGAGTTGCCATAATAATAGTAGTAAGTTTAGTAACTCTGGCCAAACTATTTAAAAATGGCGGGGTTATTTATTCTGGATACTCCATCTGGCGCGTGCAATGATGACGCAGATTCTCTGTGACCAATCAGCAGTCGGCATTGTTTTCACGTCACATTTTAGTATCGCCTTAGCTCGCTTAGAACCTCGCCGGAGGTGGTACGAAAAAAAGTACCCGAAAGCAGGTACAGGTACAACTTTTACACAGTGGAAAAGCAAACAAAGGCGAGTCGAGTCGAGCCGAGCCGAGCCGAGGCGAGCTGGTACTGTGTAGTGGAAAAGCGCCATTATACAACAGGGTCATTGCTGCAATAATGACATTTTCAGCCGCTCAAACTAGGAGCTGAGAAATGTTTAAGAAATGGAGATTAGTCCGGCCTCGGCGGGGACTAAAACACACTCTTTTCTCATTTGCCGGTGACGCACGCACATGGGGGGCGGGGTAGATTTCTTATAACGTAAAGGCTCGCGGTCTTGATGCTGGCCCGTTTCCTTGACGACTCGCGGACAGAAGGCGGAGGTCCACAGAGCTCGCCTGTTGCGCGGCGCGCCTCCCAATCGAGGCCGATGCTTTCCACGGCCTGAGAGAGCAGACGCATCAGCTCAGTCTCAATGCCGGCTCTCTTACCAGTGGTCTGGCGGGAAACGCTAGCGGAGGGGAGATCCACGGAGCTCGCCCAATCCTCACTATCGGATGCCAGAAGAGAACACGCCTCGGTGGGTTCGTCAAACTCGTGGATGGACGCGGCGGCAGGCGGCGGCCGTTGTCCGTCAGTGAGCGACTCGAGCGAAGCCGGCGAAGCTGGCGGGCGAACCGGCGAGCTTTGGCGGGCTGGAGAAAGCTCGGGAGCGCGCTGGGCGCGGCGCTTCTTGCGGCGCGGCACCACGGCGGGCTGCGGTGAAGGCTCGGAGAATGATGCCAGGCGCGTCCTCAGAGTCACCATGGGCAAAAGCTCGCAATGAGGGCATCCGCCTTCAGCGAGCGCGAGAGCCGCGTGATCCTCACCCAGGCAGGAAACACAGATGACGTGCCGGTCTCCATCGCTGAGCGGGGCGCGGCACGAGCCACAGGAAGGCATCTTTAAAAAGACGCTGCTCTTTTATGAGAGAAGTGTGAGTCGCGTCAAGTAAGCGAACACACACTCTCAACAGAGTAAATACACACAGAGTATGAAAGGATATAGAACGCCGGAAAGCGCAGCAGGTACGGCAGTTGAAGGCGGCGAGGCCAGCGACTCCAGAGCTCGTCCCGCTGAAAGGCTTGCTTCGACGGCGCGGCTTCTCACTCCGGATCCAGCGATGCATGTGCTTCGCTGAAGAGGTAAAAATCAGCTTGTATCAGCCTAACGAGCATATTTATAGGGTGAGACCACGCCCCTTCTGGCGGGACGTGACGATATGGGAGCGAATTGCCCCCATTGGTCATTACGTCACGCAGAGTCTCTCTCGATAGGCTGCTGCATTTGCTGCAGAGCAACCAATAGGCGCGCGAGCTGTTTCGCCTATGTTTGCTTGCTGCTGCAAAGCGTTTTACATTAATAAAAAATTAAGGATAATTTTTGGCTTCAATATCTCGCGGAAAAGAGTTTTTCCCCCTAGCGTAAGCTATTACGCAGTACGAGAGATACTCTCGTAAGAGAACCATTGGCAACGCGGATTTGTTTGGAACTATGTAGAGCTACATGAACCACGTGACCACGTGGCGGCGAGATCAAAGTGTGTCGCAACTCTCATATTTAACGGCTCTGCGCGAGACTAACGGAACGTCAGTCATCATAGGCTATACAAGTTAATAGGTGTGTTTGACATCGGCTGCGGCTGGATGTAAGCGATCGGCGAGAGTAGCCGCGTGCAGGCGGGGAGGAGCTGCAAACGGAGAAGTGAAGTCGGACACTTTCTGGTTCCCGTAGTGACCTCTCACGTGGTGTTTGCATACTTTACCACAGCTGAAATGAAATAAATGCATTATTTGCCAAATACACAGATATTTCAGACACATTTTCATTCAACACTTTACTGCTTCATACAGCATCTGTTTGAACTAGAATAAAGTTCAAAATAAGCATATCAATGAAGTGGAGTCAACATTTTTTATTCAGTTTTATTTTGATAAACATGACTCAATATAACATCACGACTACATGAAAAGACTGTTTACTGTTATAAAAACTGATTTGTGCACTTTAGTGGAACTAAAGGTGTGAGAATAAACACGACACGCACGTGATCGTTGTCATGCGGTGAATCCGGCGAATCGTGGAACAGCTGTGTCGTCATCAGAGCTTGTGCAGCCGCTCTTGAGAAACTGCGCTGGCTGAATCCTCCGGCTACTCTCGAATCGCTCTCGCGGTACTTTATGGGATACGTCACAGTCACGTGGAGTCAGCGCTGCATCAAGTCGGACAAAATTTCTAACCGGTGTGCACTGCTTCAAGTCAGCCACCGATCGGTCTGCGCAGAGCTGCATGAAGTCGAACAAGCCTTTAGTGTCTCAACACGTCGCGCTGAATCAAACGCCACTCTATTAAGATGAGAGAAATATAATTATTGCAGGCTAATTCAATTTAGCAACATCTATTCTGTAACTGATTAGTTTGGCCCGTCCACACCAAGATCGATAAAGCGTCCACACAGGGCTGATAAAGTTGTTTGTTGAGACGTTACAGTATTCCATGATCTAATGCACTACCATCTCAATTACAATTAAGTACAAATTAACTGTATTCAGTTTGTTCAGGCACTAAAACAGTACAATACATTAATCAAACTTAGTTTTTATGTTAAAATAATGAAGATTTCTGTGACCCCCCCCCCCCGCTGCAGTTATTATTTTATATTGTAGTATTTTATAAAATGTATTTTTAGTGCAGTCTAAATTAATGTTAGAAATAAAGCAAATTACTATAACTCAACTAAATAACTAGAAAAATAAATAAATAAATACAAAAACACTTATTGAATTGATTATTGATATACGCCTACTGTTTAAATTTTCATTCTGCTTTCAAAAGGCTGGTTGAAATTTATGATATTAATTGCAATTATTTTATTTTCATTGTATTGTTTTAAAAAATAAAAACCAAATTTGTAAATTTGTATAATTTTGTACATAAATAAACTGGTATAGTAGGCTAATCTTGCACACAGACAATGATGTAGTTATCTGTGTAAGTTGGCCCAAGAAAGATTGCGCAGGATGTAAAAATTGCTTGGATGGGTCTTATTTTTAAAAAGTGACATGCCAAGCCCGCAATGTCGATTGATATGTAGAAATATCTTCATGAAGAAGTGATTAGATAAGAGGGTCCCAGCATCAGGTCGGCCTCTGATAGTAATCCTTTCATCTTTGGGCTGCTTGCTTCTCACACACTGCGCAGAGATAACCAACACTATGATAATAGATTCAAAAGAGACGATAGAGTGAACAAAATACAAGAGTTCATAAACTGTGTTGTTGTGTAACAAATATGAATCAAAGGCTTGGTGTTTTTTTTTTAGCATGATTATTATTATTATAAGCTTTGTTATGGTTTGTTCAGTTTACAATTTCTTTTTTTCAAGTTCTCTAAATTCATTCCAGTTGAAGGTAAACATGATTGTAATTGGTTGTTTCCAACACTAATAAATGCTTTTGTTGTTTCCTCCAAAACAATACAGTTTCTTTGACTCGCACCCACTCACACAGCAAATGCCTAGACTAAACAATGGAAAACAACTTGCATGAACACACACACTCACACCGTCCTCTAGCTTTATTACCTTTTGATCTCTCATTCTTTCGCACACACACACACACACGCACACACACACACACACACACACACACACACTGAAAGGTAATTTAGGCTAGTTTTAAAACAAACATCAAGTTCTAACAATTGCAGTCTAACACACACGCACACACACAAACAATTCTCGTGTCCAAGTTTTTGTAAATGCAACATTTGAAGAGTGATACTTTGCCTGATCCACTCTTCTGAAATATAAAATTTTTCCATCTGAAAAAAACAACAACGAACCCCCGAAACCCAAATGCACAAAAAACTACTTATCCTCAACCCAACGACTTTGAAAGACAATATGAAACAAATTAAATGTAGATTCAAGTCTGTAAATTATCATTCAGAGCATTCAAATTAGTGTTCAGTTTGTTCTGAAGTTGCTCTAAATCAGTGACCCCACAGCAGCCGTAGTAATGGAATATAAAGCAGACGTAATGTTCCACATAAACTGAAATGATTTTTCAGAGCAATAGCAGAATGATACAATTAACGGCTTTATCAATTGTTTAATGTCTCAATTCTTTTGAATCTGTTCACAAAAAAACATGTTTATTTGATTCAGCATTACATTGGTATTTTGTGTTATTGTTATGAGTGAGTGATTCACTCAACCAATTATTTGAAAAAAATACAGAGCTGATAAAATATGTATGAAAATTGAAAATTGCTCCCTCTGTAGACAGAATACGAAGGTAGCCAAAAAAGGCTTGTTTGAATGCCTACAAACTCTGGAAAGAGTGTTTAAAGTTAGCATGAAACTTATTTGTGATAGGATTTTCTTTCCTGTTGTGATGTGAAATGGCTTAAACAAGAAAAAAAATGTTGGGTGGGACTTGATTTTGTCCATTAGGAATTGATTGGATCATTGGATGGTTGTGGTTTGCTATTGCATGTGATCTCATGTGAGTGACAGGTTGTCCCGCCCTCACGCCAGTAAACACGACAAGAGATGCTGCGTTCAGGAAAAGTCCCTTCATGCAAGCCATTTCACTCTCCGGCCATCTTTGAAATGCCTTTTCAGGCAGTTCAGTCATGCAAGTAAAGCTCCTCTTTGAATGGAGAAATATCAAATTCTCCAAAGCTGTTCACCAAGCTTACGATTAAATTCCATATTTGAAATCTGACAACAACAGTATCATAAATCTGGTTTCATGTACTCAAATAGCGTTAAATAGCACTGACTGTTTTTATAGCATATGGAGCTTCTAACAGTAGCTGCAGTGACGCGATGACTTTATCAATCAGCGATTGGCTCTTTTATCTAAAAGGCGGGACTTATTCCGCCATATTGCGCGTTGCACTTTCTCCCATTCGAAGGCTGTGTCCATTTTTGAAACCGCTGGTCCAATGTGGCTACAATGTATAAATTCGTTTAACTACTGTAGCTGCCATTTTTCTTGGTTTTAAATAATTAAACAGCAAGCACAAACTATGCAAAAGCGGAAGCTTTCCGGCACACCCAGTGTCCGAATTCGCTCACTTGTTTTCATTCACTCTCTCAACTGAACTATATTAGTGGGAATAGTGAATGAGAGTATGGGGGCGATTTCGGACACTCAAACCTTCGGGCATTCAAATGGCTCCTCCAAATGCGTCCTTCCTTCGTTTCCCGTGAAATGAAGGGCATAACAGATGGATCCTTCGCGGCCTTGCCTACTCCAGAATTCAATGTGCGCTAGTGACGAGAGGATGTTTTGAGAGAAATAGCCGAATTGAACGTGTAAGTATTAGGTTTCAACTTACTCAATATAATGATACAAAAGTAAATAAAACAAAACAAAACAAAACAAGAACAATCCTCTAGACCGTCCCATTCAACAATGCTCGGTCCGACCTCCGCGGCCTTCAAAAGACGCAGCCTCTGAATTGGGGCACAGCTATAAAGTCTTTAGTTCGGGGCATGCCCTGTAATTGCATTTTTATGAGAAGACAACACGTGACATTCTACTACCTCGGACTCGTATGCGTTTCTATGGCAACACTATCAAAGCCAATATGAATCTGCAGTAGTCAGGAGGTGCAGCAGTCATTCCCATTTTACAAGTTGTAATTACGAGTTCTACGAGGACATGAACGCTTTTTACAATCTTGTAATTATGACATAGTGTGAATGCATCTAGATGTCATTGCAAGCTGAAGGGGAAGATTACAAGTGCACGTGAATAAAAAAAAATGCAGATAAATCATTTATAATAAATACTTATATCCATAAAAATAATAATAATAAAAAAAGATTTCATGGCAACTTCAAGCATTGAAAGTGTATCCCCACAAATAACATAAGAGTTATAAAACCCAGATTTGTTATTTTCCCACCATAATCCAACTTCTGAGTATGACTTTTATAACAGCCGAACAATCATATAGCAAAATAATTTATGAGTTTCATTAACGGCATTAGTTTAAAACTCTCTTGCCTACTTGTGAGAGACATTGACAAACGTCCGGTGTGGTGAGAAATCGATCACCCCAGGAATCGGGTCTCCTTTAGGACCCCCAAGTGATCCCACTGGTGACTTTTTATGGTCTTTTATAGCAAAATAATAGTATTTTTAGCACCTGATTACAATTCCTGCAAAACCACTTTAGGCTATGATCTATATAGTTTGAAATGCGTTATAATGACCATTAATGTATTTTAAATTACATGGTTCTATATACTAGCATATAACAGAAGCTATAGTTTGTGAAATCAAGCATTTCTCGTTCTTATTGTTTTTTAGTTAGCTTATGTACTAGTCTAGCATAGCATACCCGAATAGCTTAGCTTATATTGGGTATGTTTTTTGCTTCCAATTCAGTTCCCAATTACATGTTTCAAATTAATGATGTTTGTGTGAAAAAGCATTATATTTATTAAAAAAAAATTATTATAGTATTATTATTTACTATTCCACATTACAGTTGTTGTGTAAATTACATAGTATGTTGCAACAATCCTTATAATGAAAAAATAATTGTTAGGCATGGTTGTTTTTCAGTTTGTTTTATTATACAATACATAGGCATTCATTTTATATTTCAAGCACGTTGTTTGTGCACTTAATGAACATCATTCAATAGTTAAATAGGTAATTATTAGTCAAGACACCGTGACAACAACTTTTTATCAGGCATTACCGCCTGGCTCGATTTCTGACATCGGTCTGAACTCTGAAGGATCAATGAGAACTACATTTCCCACAATGCCCTCTAAGACGTTATTAGCCTTTTGGTTGGTTCTCGATTCCTCGACTTCCCGCCGCTAAGCGTGACTGACTGTTACAACCCACTGCACAACTTAAACGTAAGTCCTATTCATTAATATAAAAGCGAATAGTAAACCGTAAATTTTAGACATGCACTTGTTAAATGGGCGCACCAACATGAAGAATTATATAAAGACCAATCATGCAAAAACGGCATGTGTCATTCAGGGCCTATTTTTCCACCTTAGATTTGGGATGCAGAGGCCCTTGATCAGCCCCGCTATACGTTACTCGCCGGTGTTTGAACTAACGTTACATCAGTTAGTCTTGGTTGAACAAACCAATAAAGAAATTTATTGTCGTCCGTCCCCGTATGTGAAAGCAAATCGCTGAAGCGAAGTCATTATTGATCGGGCAAGCCTCAACTCTGTCTCTTGCTTTATGGATATTTTCGACCAAGATGACAATCCTCTCGTAATTCACGTACTCTGCGATCGGTGGAAGGAAAGGGAAGGGAAGGGATGCACAGCTAGTTCTGACAGCTTTAAAAAATCTATGCAAATTTCAAGTAGGCTAGATTAAGAAACGTTGAAAATCGTGTCGCTATGCAGCATGTTAGAGCTAGGAAATGTGTGTTGCATGTGGTTTTAGAATGTTTACTTTAGTACTTTTTAAGAACCGATATTGGTCGACTCGTTAAAATAAACCTCATATTCCCGTAGTAATAATGGAAGCCCTGGGAATATGAGTGAATCTTAATAATTGGATTCCAGGTCAGAGAAAGTCTAGAAATTCAAAAAAATCTTTAAAAAAAATCTCACGAAACTGTTTACAGTGCCTGCCCTCAGATTTCACCCATTACAATATGATTATTAATAGTTAGTAGGTGAACCATTACTCTTAATAAGTAAACATTTTTTAATAATTTGGTGTCAGATAAATTATTAGTTTTGTTCTGAGTAATCACGTCTGATTTGTAACGTGTGTTTTTTTTTTTTTGCATAGAAGCAACATTGTGTAACACTTGTGCAATGATGACAAATTATTTAAATATATGGCATTTGTTGTTATTTCATGATTTTTGTATTACTATTAATGAACCTATTTTCTAGCATTTACTTACTTTACATTTAAGTTAATTTTGGTTGGAAGGTAATTAGAAGATAATTCCATTGAGTTCTGTAATGTTAATATAGCAGGTAGTATAAAGTACATGTTTTCACACCAAGGGCCCATTTGGTGAATAGAGATTATATATATTATAAAACAGGGTTTCTCACACCTTTTGACTAATGAATTTCCACAGAACATGTATATTCACAACAGAAATGTCCATGGTTTTTAAGATTATTGTTAGGTTCTTTAAGTGGCCATATGGGGGCAGTGTTGAATAATAGTTTACATAAAAATGATTCTTGTTTGTGTTCAGCAGCATGCCTAAGACTAAAGAAGTGCTATCTTCCTCTTCTGGCAGTGATTCAGACAGTGATACAGAAACAAAGGTATGAATATGGATTTACACGAATGCATCAAAATGAATGTAGCATTTGCAGTTGGAAACTAGCCTATATATAGTAATTTTTAGTTCTGATTTAGTCCTTAAATGTGTGTGCTTATTTTCACCAAAGGCCAAAAGAAAGAAGGCCAGCGCTCCTGAGAAGCCTGCAAAAAAGCAGAAAAGCGGAGAGACCTCCAAACCAAGCGGCTCTGCTAAGAGTGACAGAAACAGTGATGATAACATGTTCCAGGTTGAGTTTTTTTTATTATTATTATTTTATTACTATACTTTATCGCACTTATTGCAAAACTACGTTGCAAGTATGGGTGTGAATCATCACTGGTCTCATGATTGAATTTGATTATAAGGATCATGTCAACGATTCGATATCACGTTGTGTTGCAATATTGAAAGTTACAATAATGCTCACACCCACACACGCAGACCTTTGCACACACTCGCACACGCACGGACGCTGTGAATGTTAAAATAGTGGGTGCATTTTTTATTACTCCCTTTTGTGTTTGCCTTCGCCATTTTATGCTAGCGAGACAATAAGTGCAAATGCGATGAATGACGTCAGAGAAACGTCAGTAGGCTATAACGGCTATAATCGATTATGGTCCATTACTGCATCGATGCAGAATCGTCCTCGTCCGCATCGCGATGCATTGTAGAAACGATTAATTTCAACACCCCTATTTGCAAGTAAATAAATACATGGGCATGTAATACTGATTTGACATAAATGATCTTACTCCCAGTTAGCAATAGTGTAATACAAAATAGAGATCTGTGATAGCAAAAATAGAAAAACCATTTATCTATAATTGATCTGTCATGGAGACTTACTTTTTCTATGGACTAGTCAGCTAACATATTTAACTGTAGCATATCGTCTATTTTTAGTTTCTTTGTGTCTCTTATCAATTCTTTGTTCCGGTTTATTTAAGGGCAAAACTCCAACAGAATACACAAACAAAGGCTGAATATAGAGTATACGTAAAGGTTCTGAAGTAATTTTGCATTGGAGCTAGCATTTTACTATGTTTTGATGTTCTTCAAATTCTTCAGTGTTTGACTTTAAGCAGTGTTATTGATGAGTAATAAATCTGATATTTACTATCCTTCAAATTAATTGTCATCTGTGGCTCATTCATGTTTTGATATGTGACAGATTGGGAAGCTGAGATACGTCAGCGTCAGGGATTTCAAAGGCAAGGTTTTGATTGACGTTCGAGAGTACTGGATGGACCAAGCTGGTGAAATGAAGCCTGGAAAAAAAGGTAACTATGCAGGCATTTATTTTTCTTATATATATACACACACACACACACACACACAGTGTTTCCTCTAAGATTTTTTCCAGCTGTGGTGGCAGGACCATTTCCCCAGGGGGAGGAGGCGTCACCCATGAGTGATATTTCTTTGGGCCACGCCCCCTTTGCCCCAGGTGTTTAAACCTCCCCTAAAGTATTATAATATGAAAGGTTCCAATAAGAGCGGCAAAGCGATTATGCGCATCCCGTGCGCAGAATGATGCACTAAAAGCGACGCGAAGTCACAGCGCGCAGCACTTCGCATTGAAAAGTTCAAAGCGCAAAGCGAAGAGATATTTGATGCTTAGTGTATTCTATCTATGCAACAGTTTCTTGAGCCTTTTCTTTTAACAGTTTTAAATTTGAGTTACAGTGTGCATGAAGAACAATTCATAGTGCTCTCTACTCCAGTTACTGCGAATTTCAGTATTGCGCATAATTTTAATAATTCTCGCAGGTCTCGCACTTATAACGTGGGAAATTCCTGCAAACATTGATTTACTTTAGCATGTAGGTTGTATAAGAAGTAAATTAATCCACACAGATTCAAAAATTTAAATCAGTCATTTTAAATCTTTCTGCGAGATGCAATTTCACAAACAGCCTGAGTGATTCAGCTGTGCTGCGTCTTCTCTCTCTCGTCTCTCAAAATAAGTTGCACAAGGCAAGCGTGCTGCAGGCGGCGATACTACACTCGCTTTTAGGAGTCGGGACATGACGGAATATTAATTTGCATAATCGGGCCAGCATTGCATCGTGACTAAAGTTACCATTTGCACGTCTTTTTAAGTCTTACCAGTTTAAACATTCAAGCGATTTTAAACTATTCAGTGCTCGTGCGCTCTCTGAGGGATGGTTTTCTCTGCGTGCATACGCAGAGTAAATTAAGCCGCCTCACAAACAGCTCGCGAGTAAAAAAATATTTTTCGCTTTAACAGACAAAAATATGCAAAATTATGTCAAAATTGTGGCCTTGGCGAGTATACTCTAAACCAGTGTTTCTCAAACTTTTTCTGCCATTCCCCACTTTGAAGGTAGGGAAGGGTTCGTGCCCCACCTGTCCCCATGCAATTGCCCCAACAAAATGTTAATAAACTAGGCTTTAAGTTAAAATGTATTTTATTAACATGACATCTTAAAAACATGAACATGACAGTAGATAAAAAATAATAATGCAATTGTGTTTGTATTTTGCCTCTGATAACGTCAAATTCAGAAACGGAGAAAATAAAAGTGTGGACTAGTTGTGCTTTGCTTTACTATTTTGTCACTTCGCAAACTGCATGCAAAAAGAACAAACTAAATTGAAAAAGAATAATCTCAGGGTTTTTCCTGGCTCAAAACGAGGCGGAGGTGGTAAAATCCTAATGTACGTATTTTAGGTATCTTTATAATAATAATTGTATTTTGTATTTTTCGAATACTATCATATAAGCTACTGTGTTTCCCACAGTATTTTGTGTGTGGTGTGGACCTCTGCACCCCCGTAAGAAAAGTTTGTATGTTTTAAAGATAAATACATAAATCTGGTGCATTTTGAAAGTTCAAAATTAAGTGATTAACTAATTTAATGTCTGCAATGAGCCTGTTTTTTAGTAGGCTACACATATTTTCTGAGCCAGAGACGGAGAGCGCTCACCGCTTGACATCACAACTATTCAGTGTTTTCAACCACATACTGTTTATTTTAGGTTTCAGACATTTAAATTCACATAAGTAAGTTGCTAAAAAAGCAATACATTTAGAGTTTGTCAAATACACACTTATGTCTATGGAAGCGGCAATAATAATTATTTCCATTATAATTAGACAACACGTATTATTCATATCAAATACACATTGTGTAAGTAACTTTCAAGTTTACTCTATGCTTCACCGGCCACTTACTTTCATGTATTTCGGGAGAAGTGGATAAATTGACATTTGTTAAAGGGTTAGTTCACCCAAAAATGAAAATTAAGTCATTAATTACTCACCCCCATGCTGTACCAACCCCGTAAGACCTTCGTTCGTCTTCGGAACACAAATGAAGATATTTATGATTTTAAATCCAACAGATCCAATTCTCTAAAATCCGGCATAAACTAACGCCCATCGCGTATAGCTCAAATAAGGTGTTTAAATAACAAAACACATCCACTTGCTCATATTTGACAATCGGAATATCAGATATTTCCTCCTATAGCCAACAAATTTGTGAAATAAAAGCAGATAATCAGTCATTCAGCGCTATTGTGGCTGCGGTGTGACAAGCAATGACGCGTCACCATGGAAACCATAAAGGGATATGATCTAAATAACGGGCGCCTCTAAAAACGTTTAAACTTACGTGTGAAAAGGTTAAGTAAGGCTTACATTTAAATGTGTCGTTGTTTTGTTTTGAGTTTATGCTCAATAAATAAAGGAATTAATAGTGATGGGCACAAAAATGACCACATTTTCTCCCGTTTGTCGCGCCCCACTTGTCATGTTTCTATTCCCCACCAGTGGGGCGCGCCCCACACTGTGAGAAACGCTGCTCTAAACACAGTTGGTTATTTCCTTAAATAAGCATAAAACGCATGTGACAATATAATGAACACAGGATCCGTGCACTAGCTCTTAAAGCCATGGATGTCATTAATTTTGTTTTCAAAACAACAAAAGATAGCTTTAATTTGAAGGAATCAGGATTAATAGCCTATGTATTTAATTTAGTCAGGACTAAAATACTACCCAGTGTTATTTTACACTTGATTACTTTCTGAATACTAGTGTTAGACCTATCCAAAAACTTTTCTCTTTATGTCTTTTTATTGGTATCTTTATTCTATTGTACGGTATTTATTTGTGCTACTTTTTTCAATTTTAATTGAAAGATTGAAATCAAGCTTCCTTGTGTTGTGTAAATTCCTAACACAATTACCCCATTGTAAAAATGCAATGAGAGAGCAAACATTTAGGTGCGATAAATGTACGACAAAAAGCAGACACTTGGCAATTTTTTTTAAAGTCAGAACAAATTATTGTCATAATGACATGATATGCTTGTTCATCAAGAGTGCCATTTATGGACTGAATGTGCATAGAGCGCCCTCAGGCGGCCAGCTTGATTGAAAACCCAGTACATCACAGTATCCAGCGCTCATAATGATTACATCAGGTTGAAAAAATATTACTCCTCTTTATAGAAATTTTATGTAAACATATGAAAATCCAATATTTCACCAAATTTGCACACTTTTGAACTAAAAGCCCTGAGGGACGTTGTTTTGTCAAGCGCTTTTATGACAGTTTTTTTCTGAATTGGAGCGGCTGACGGTCATAATTAATTTTAAAGGTATCGACTCCTTTTTTCATTTTCATAACTCCGAAAAACAAATTAAGACATAACTGTTACTATAAGTTTCTCAGAATAAAATCAGTCAAATACTGAAACTTGAGTCTTAGATCTTTTTAATGATGTATAGTTTGTCCAGGTAATTACTAGAGATGCACCGATTGATCGGCTGGTGACCGGAATCGGCCGATTTTAACGTGATCGGCCATGATCGGCGACCGGCCGGTCAGTCTGACATAATCCGATTTTATGCCGGTCAAATGCACTCGGGCGCCGCATGATTAACATCGCGCAACATCAGCATCACACGTGCACACGGAACGCGCACATGTAGGAAACCTCGTGAATTACGGCCGTTTCACACCGCAAGGTGCAGCGCGTTTTTTTTTTTTTTTCAGTGTGCATGTTAATCAATGAGTGCATTCACATCGGGAGCAGGAGCAGCGCGTGAGCGTCGAGCAGGAGCGTCGCGTGAGGAACAGTGAAGCGCGGGTTTGAGCGTCGAGTCTGTTTTTGCTGCGATCAATTTAAGTGAAAGCACACTTTTGATGGACAAAAGAAATATGATTTCATCCAAAAAGTGCCCAAAATGCAAAGAATTTGCATGTCTGGTGTGTTTTAACAAGAACTGAAGTAGGCTAGGCTATATCAGAACGAAAATGAAGACTCAAAAATATTTATAGAAAATGTACCCATTTAAACTTGTTTTTATTATTTCCCAATTGTTTCCTGCACATGCTCCACTTGTCCAGTTTAGCTTGGCTGGACATCTGTCAGATGAGAGAAGAACTGTTTGAGAAATAGGCTATAACTTGCCATTGATATACATCAAGTGATTGCAATAGGCCTGTGTGTGTGTGAGAGAGAGAAATATCTTTATACTGCAAGGCTATATTTATTTAATTTTTATTTATATATTATTTTATTGCCATTACCTGTTTTCATACAGAAGTTTAGTTTGCTAAATATATCAAATTTTTTTAATTGGATATTGGATGTGAAAAGGAAATGGTTCTTCCATAACACTGCACTTTAGATGTGTGTGAATTTCCCACACTAGGAGTCATTTATATAGTTCTATTTTATAGGGATTATCTGTTCAAAAAATGTTCTATGCAAAATGTTCTATTAAAGAGAAGATAGAAAATAAATATTTGTGTGTGCTGTAAAGTGGTTTGAAAAATCAGAATCTGGATCGGCCTAGAAAATTGTAATCGGTGCATCTCTAGTAATTACATTAAATCTTATAGTACTTTGAACTAATTTAAACAAAGAACAATTTAGTGTGTCGGCGTCCTCGTGAAGGTTAACAGGTTAAGTGCAGGTCAAATATTTTATTTAAAATATTTCTTTAATTTGATTACTGTCTTATAGTTGTTTTTGTTCCATCAATTGTATTGAATCACCCTCAGGCATCTCGTTGAATCCTGAGCAGTGGAATCAGCTGAAGGAACAAATGTCGGACATCGATGATGCAATTAAAAGACTGTAAGATCACTTTGTGCAGTGAATGGTTGGCTGGTTCTTTTTAGAGTTCCATACTTTGGTACATGGGGACTTAACAAAATGTTTCCTGTTTCAACTTGTACTATATGTATGCTGTTAAATTTGATGAGACTTCTTTTGTTATGTTATTGTTAATTTCCAACAGTCTGCTGTTAAATTTTGATGTGTGTGCATAAGTCTTGACTGGGTGATTGTTATTTTAATAGTCTAATAGCTGCATTCTGCTCGTACTCTGCCTACACAATAAAGGCTTTTTTGGTTTGGAGTTTTCATTGTGTCATTTTGAGTATAACTAAAATACAGTGTGCTTATTAGCTATAAAAATTTAACCCATGTTATGTTTTCTTCCCTAAACCATGTTAGAATTCAGATTTTTAAACTTAAACTTGTTGTGATCCTGACAATAAACAGAGCAATAATGGATGACCTAAAATGAAGGCATTTTGCACTTTATGATACTTGTTGTGTCCAGTCCTGAGTGCTTATGTGTAATTTGCTCGCCCTTCGCGTGGGAGCAGGAATTATAATGGTCCGTACACCCACTCAAATAAAGACCAGACTTCAGAATAAAAACAGCCCTTTCACTTGACTGTCCAGAAGAGCCATCTTGCATCAATTGCATTTGCTGTCTAAATTAAATCAATCTTAAATCATGGTAGCCACTGTATTGCCAGCATGTATTTGAGACAATATGGTTTATGGTGTTGCGTGCAAAGGGAGCAATATTCAGATGGTTTCTGGAAGAGGAAACCACAGTTTGAGCACAATTTCACAAAGATTCAGAGGTTCAATGTGAATAAACGATTCTAAAATTAATTTATTTGTAAATCTTTTTTTTTTTTTTTACTTTTCAGAACTGGGTGACTGAGCAAAATTCCTATTTCAGACATTTAGTGCAAAAATGGTCAATATATACACATATATACATACACACACACATATATACAGCACATATATATTTTAGGGGTGTAACAATACATCATGTCGCAATACAAAACTACAACAATATGTATCATGCATAGTGACAATTCATTCATTTTAATCAACAGTACATTTTTTTTTTAACAGGCTTTTACTTTATGTCTTGGGAGTACAACAATTATGTATTGTGAGTTCAGTATCTTGATATGTTTTGAATCGTGACATGAGGGTATTGTTACACACTTAATAATATATATATATATATACACAGTGGGTAGAACAAGTATTTGATACACTGCCGATTTTGCAGGTTTTCCCACTTACAAAGCATGTAGAAGTCTGTAATTTTTATCATAGGTACTCTTCAACTGTGAGTGACGGAATCTAAAACAAAAATCCAGAAAATCACATTGTATGATTTTTAAGTAATTCATTTGCATTTTATTACATGACATGAGTATTTGATCACCTACCAACCAGTAAGAATTCCTTGAGAAGCCCTCTTTAAGAAGCCCTCCTGTTCTCCACTCATTACCTGTATTAACTGCACCTGTTTGAACCCGTTACCTGTATAAAGGACACCTGTCCACACACTCAATCAAACAGACACCAACCTCTCAATGGCCAAGACTAGAGAGCTGTGTAAGGACATCAGATAAAATTGTAGACCTGCACAAGGCTGGGATGGGCTACAGGACAATAGGCAAGCAGCTTGGTGAGAAGGCAACAACAGTTTGGTGCAATCATTAGAAAATGGAAGAAGTTCAAGATGACGATCAATCTCCTTCGGTCTGGGGTTCCATGCAAGAACTCACCTCGTGGGGCATCAATGATCATGAGGAAGGTGAGGGATCAGCCCAGAACACAGCAGGACCTGGTCAATGACCTGAAGAGAGCTGGTACCACAGTCTCAAAGAAAACCATTAGTAATACACTACGCCAGGGGTGCCCAATCCTGCTGCTGCCGATCGACTGTCCTGCACAGTTCATCTCCAACCCTAATCCAACACACCTGAAGCATCCAATTAAGGTCATTAGGATGTGTGATTCCTTTTTTTTTTTTTTTTTTTTTTTTTTTTTAAACCACTTCAGTGGAAATCCCGCCCTGCAGCTGATTCTAAAGTTTTCATTGGTCATGTCAATCACTGTACTGATTGCCTACACCAAACACTGATCCCTAAACCTACCCGTCACTGTAACCTAAACCAATGAAATCGGCTGCAGGGCGGGATTTCAGCTGAAGTGGTTTGGGGGAAAAAATCACGCCTTTAGGATCACTTGAAAATTAAAGGCAGGTGTGTTTGCTTAGGGTTGGAGATGAACTGTGCAGGACAGTCGATCGGCAGGAGCAGGATTGGGCACCCCTGCACTACGCCATCAAAGATTAAAATTCTGTAGCGCACGCAAGGTCCCCCTGCTCAAGCCAGCGCATGTCCAGGCCCGTCTGAAGTTTGCCAATGACCATCTGGATGATCCAGAGGAGGAATGGTAGAAGGTCATGAGACAAAAATAGAGCTTTTTGGTATAAACTCCACTCGCTGTGTTTGGAGGATGAGTACAACCCCAAGAACACCATCCCAACCGTGAAGCATGGAAGTGGAAACATCATTCTTTGGGGATGCTTTTCTGCAAAGGGGACAGGACGACTGCACCGTATTGAGGGGAGGATGGATGGGGCCATGTATCGCGAGATCTTGGCCAACAACCTTCTTCCCTCAGTAAGAGCATTGAAGATGGGTCGTGGCTGGGTCAAGGTCCTGGAGTGGCCTAGCCAGTCTCCAGACCTGAACCCAATAGAAAATCTTTGGAGGGAGTTGAAAGTCAATTGCTGGCACAATGCTAAACTATGAAATATCAAGCTAAAACCATCTTTCGACCTCCTGCGCACAGTCAATGAACTAATGTTCGTGTGCAAAATTCCCACGAAAAAAATTATTTGAAACATTTTATTGGTAGACACACTTAATTGTTAATTGCCATATTGCTAAAATGTTCTGAGTTTAATACAGTAAAGTGCCTTGGATTAAAATGAACCATGCACATTCATATATGTCAATTTGAAAATGTCTAATGTCATACAAAATAAAAACATCACTAGGTGGCACCAATGCTCTATTGAAATGAAAATTTCTCCTGCTAATTTTTAGACACTAGCATATAAAATCAACCTGTCAACGTTTTGAACAATGAAACAAAGGTTTCTTTAAAACGACTTACAATTGTAGAGTACGCATTTCCATTTTATACATTAAAGGTCTTTAGTTCTACTTCATAACTATCAATATAACAATTCTAATAACAGTGAGTCAGTGTGTTTGTGACTTGCTGATGCAAATTTCTTTCCATCACATGTTAGTTGTTGATGGGAAAGGAATTTGTTTCACAACTCTTGGCAGTGCATCAAACACTGTTAATGCATGAGAATTTCCTTTTCCATCAGTGTGTGATAGATATTTCATATGAACATATAATTAAACTTAGCGATGTGGATGTCATGAGGAGTCACATTTAATTGTTCAATTAGAACGTGTTACAAGTTGTGCTTTGGTCTGCAATCATTTTAATGAAAGCACAAACACAGCGCAAGATCTCTACCATCTGTCCACTAAACAGGAATCGGTGGAATGTCCCTGATAGCTGGAAGCGGTTTTAATCGCCCATGCAACCTGAATTTTCTTTGATTTCTTGTACATCACTTTGATGGTTTTATGATGGATGGAGGAATATGAAGAACATCCTGCAAAGAGAAGCCAAGCGGGTGTGTTGCACTAGTTACCAGTGGAGCACTTTAGGTCACTCATGCCTCAAAAGTCCAACATCTGCTTCCATTTGAAGGGTCTGCTGTGAGCCTGCCGATTGAACATTGGTGTCTGTGGTTCTTGGACTGGTTCATGTGTCATTGAGTATTGCATCGCATATTTCAGCGCTTGAGTTTCAGGTTATGTTTACATCTGGACATGGGAATATGCTGGGGCGTGTAGCTCATCTTTGGGCTAATATCAAACCGGCGTGGATTTTACAGAAGAGAATAACGCATGAGGAAACCCTTTCAGCCCAGTTTTGATGGATGTCTCAGCCTCTGTTGTTTTACTCCATGGTGGCTAATATAACGGATACTGTTTCATGGAAGGAATTTGTTCTTCCATTGAGATGTGAAATGCATATTGATTACGGGGCGCCTTGAGTTTCCTGTCCGTGACAGGAATGGTATTGGCTGGAACCCGCTCTGGCTGTGAACTACGGTCGGTTATTGCCAATTTGTCTACAGTTGAATTATCTTTACAATGGACAAATTATATTAAGAAGTTTAAAGGCAAAAATCCCTCTTCTTGACCCCCTGGCAAGGATCACGAGCGCGTCAGATGAAAAACAAGTCCACTTAGACTTCACCCTGGCGCGTGTTCTTGCTCTAGTGCATTTCTGCCAAATGTACTGTCATTCTGTGTATAGCACTAATCATACAATTAAAAAGCAGAGAGTGTGTTGGTATTCTGGCTGGATTCATCGAATGTGCAGAGAGTGTCAGTTTAATAATGGCTGCAGTTGTCTTTGGCATGGATACGTACTGCCTACATGTGAGGTCAGTTTTGGTGAAGCTGCCACAGAAGTGAAGATAGATCAAAATAGGCCCTTTGTCATGATTAATGAGTATAACCCCAAAGGTGGTCTAGGAATCAACTGAGGATGAGATGAGAGACTGCTTTGCTGACTGTAATGATAAAACAGACATCTAGACGTTCCAGCTTGAAGAATCCATTTGATTGCGCTTTCATCTTCATCTTTATGGATTCAAATCAAAGAAAAATTATTATACACATAGAACTCTACTTGTAAATGCTATCTTAGTTCATTAAATGAATATCTTACTTTTGGGACACCGAATTCATCTCTTAGTAAATATTTTTGTAGATTATTCATCTAAAAATACTTACAGATCTGTCACTACTCATACTTTTGAATGGCAAATTCCATCAAAGAAATAAAAAACATCTGCAGTTAAAGAAAAATAAGCTTTTACTACTGTTAACTGTAAAATTCAAAAACCAAAAAGTGTCTTTTATTGTGTCCTGATCAAAGTTCTTTTAGCAGTTTTTTGCTTAGGCTCTGACTGGAGTTGAACACATGCTGAAGTTTATTTCATATTTCGTATTGGAAGTTTCATTCTTAGCACAGAGCTTAGATGCAGACATGGCTGCTCATGTTGGCTGGAGAACAGTGAGGAATGTTGTGGGCTCGTTGATAACTTCTATCCTCTCAGGGCTTATACAGCCCCTCACGCTGGCTGCGGGACCCCACTGAGCAGAACGTCTCTTAGGTTAGCTGGAGGTGCCCTCGACCTGACTGTCCACACCGCCTCGTAAATCTGCCTGTCCTGGACCAACACTTTTATGTTTAGAAGAAAGGTTGTTTGCCAGGATTAAGTTTCACCCTCAGACAAGTTGTTTGGGTAGGCAGTAGTGTTTAAAAGGGTATTGGAATGTGTCAGCCATTATTTCACAGCTCTCTGTAATACTTGATTCTGATTGGTCAATCCATGGCAACAACGCGGTGCATGTCCACCGCAGTGAGAGAACTCCACTTAGCGTCGCTCCAAACACTAGAATGCCTCTGCTTTACGATGTGTCTGTAGCGATTGTGTTTAAACTATGGTCGTTTTCCGTACACAGCCAGCATAATCATCATGTATATAAACAATTTAGTCGGAATGGTACACACTTTATTTTCAAATGTCTAAAATAAAATTTCTATATACGTTTGTTAACCCAGCTAGCCAGTGAAAGCATCCAAATTGCTTTTGAAATCTGAATGCAATAAATTCAGCAGAAACTCCAGATTTTCAAACGCCAATGATGTCACTGCCTGGATCTCATAGCGATTGGCTGCCGCCTCGCTTTTTGGGCCTGGTATTTGCATAAAGTAAAGTCAGCATGAAATCAAAATGGTCAATTATTATTTATTTATTTTTCGGAATATTGGGGTATTATTATAAATTATTTATCCGTGCACATCATTATTTTATTTTTTTATTCATGTGCCCTCTTAATCTTTAAAGGTGCAGTAAGCAATTTCTGAAAAACGCTATTGAAAGTGGATTGGATCGAGCACTACTATGGAGCTAGAAATGTGTCTTTATTACATGCGAGAAAATAAATGATCTGAGAGAGAAAAAAAAGTTTGAGAGAAAAAGTTATCACACTAATAGCAAAAAAGCATTTCATGAGAGAAAAAAGAATATTTGAGAGAAAAAGTTTTCATACCAATAGCAAAAAATAATATTTGAGACTAAGAAAAGTTTTGAGAGAAAGTATTTTCTCATAGAACATAAAAAAATATAAATTTGATTTTTTTTTTTCTGAGAAAAAAAAATCTCTCTCAAAATACTTTGAAAAAAATCTCAAATATATATATTTTTGCTATCAGTGTGAAAACATTTTCTCAAAAAAAAAGTGTTTCTCTCAAAACGCTTTTCTTTGCTCTTGATGCAATTTTTTGCTCTCGTGTCAGGATTTTGCTTTAGCTGTGAAAATTGCGTCATGGGCGGGGCCACGTTCCTTTTTTCTTATTGGAACCTTCCTATTGGCCAGTCAGTTTGAGCATCGTCTTGTCTTGGGAGTCGAACGGAATCATTACACCATTGTTGGGGTTCGGTTCACCTAGATAAATGCCGCCTCTGCCTTAGAGTTTAGATTCTCTGCCCGAGCCCGAGGTCGGGCCGATATTTCCCGTCACTATCCTCGGGCCGGGCCGGGCCGGGCCTTTGATCTAGAGACGCGTACTCCCAACGCAAAAGAATGCGGCGCGGGACTAGATTTGATGGCCGAGTGCGAGCGCGGGCTGTAATGCACCGTGTGTGTGGGTTCCGGGAGAATAAAACGATTCGTGGGACTCCCGCAAACTATAAATATCTATGAATAAAACATAAAAACAAATACATTTTTATTCATCTGTT
The DNA here is from genome assembly GCA_030578255.1 of Tiaroga cobitis. Classification (NCBI taxonomy): domain Eukaryota; kingdom Metazoa; phylum Chordata; class Actinopteri; order Cypriniformes; family Leuciscidae; genus Tiaroga; species Tiaroga cobitis. The sequence goes on along the minus strand of CM060595.1, from coordinate 29,542,247 downwards.
GCAGAAAAGCAACAAGAACAACTAAAACAAAATACAAATGATTTACAGGCCAGAGTTTTGTTTTATAACATGTTTGCAGCATTGAGCAACTGGATGTTAGCTGGCTGAGCAAGTTCAGCATCACTGAAGATTAAACATTAAAAATAGCACTCATATTCATGAATGAATGTGTATTATATTATTAGCATGCTAATCGCTGGTAAAGCTAATTATTAATTAGCCATCATGCTAGGTAAACTTGCATGAGTGCTATTTTTGAATGTTTAATCTTCAGTGATGCTGAACTTCTTCAGCCAGCTACCCATCGAGTTGTGTGTGTGTCATCATTTTACCCAAACATTGGAGTGTCCGTGCTCAACTAAGGCAGAGACGGCATCTATCTAGGTGAACCGAACACGAACAATGGTGTAATGATTCAGTTCGACTCCCAAGACAAGACGATGCTCACCCGACTGGCCAATAGGAATGTTCCAATAGGAAAAAAAGCAACGTGGCCCCGCCCATGACACAATTTTCACAGCTAAAGCAAAATCCTGACACGAGAGCAAAAAATTGCATCAAGAGCAAAGAAAAGCGTTTTGAGAGAAACACTTTTTTTTTTTTTGAGAAAATGTTTTCACACTGATAGCAAAAAATATATATTTGAGATTTTTTTCAAAGTATTTTGAGAGAGATTTTTTTTCCCTCAGAAATAATTTAAAAAAATCCAAATTTATATTTTTTTATGTTCTATGAGAAAATACTTTCTCTCAAAACTTTTCTTAGTCTCAAATATTATTTTTTGCTATTGGTATGAAAACTTTTTCTCTCAAATATTCTTTTTTCTCTCATGAAATGCTTTTTTGCTATTAGTGTGATAACCTTTTCTCTCAAACTTTTTTTTTTCTCTCAGATCATTTATTTTCTCGCATGTAATAAAGACACATTTCTAGCTCCATACACTACAACATACTTGTAGCTAGTCAGCAGTAGGGGTGTAAACTCATGATGGGAGAGGAGAGAGAGTGAGCTGAGGAAGAGGGAGATTTGAAGAAAGACTTTAGAAAAAGAGATGGCTAAGAGACATTACAAAAGAGAAAAGGTCAGAGGAAAAAATCACTGGAAAAAGGAGGGTTATGATCAGACAAAAGCTTTAGGACCCGCATTAATTTTAGAAAAGCTTTCCAGAACTGGAGAAACGTAAGCAGGAAGTCGTGAAAACGGACACCAGGGTTGCATTGTTTCCTCTCCATACGCGAGTAACGTTGGTTTTATGTGTGTGCTGCTGGCGACTAACAAAACACTTTTGCTTGTACAGTATATACTCATTTACTGTATGTTTATTTTTTTGTTTGTTCATCATCTTCGCTTTATTTTTCGCGAAGCTTTATTTTTCTTCGCTTCTGTTATGATAAAGAGACATCCACTCTTGCATTACGTTTTCGTGCATTTTTGGGGTGGAGCAATGAAGGGAGGGGTGTGTTTGTTTTCGTTGATTTCAAATATCAACAGTGTTCAACAGTGATTCTCAGAAATGTCCTACTGCATCTTTAATCAAAGTAGCTTTCCCTCCCTGTTTAAAAAATAAATTTCTTCTTTTCTCTATGTTCACTGGCGTGAGGGCGGGACAGCCTGTCACTCACATGAGATTGCAAACGACAACGATCCAACCATCCAAACAATTCCCCGATGGACCCGCCCTACATTTTTTTACTTGTTCAAGAAGCCGCATATACATCACAAAAGGAAAGAAAAGACTATCGCAACTCAGTTTCATCCAACTTTAACTTTATGGTGCGCTTACACTGAAATGGAGCGAGCGAATTGGAGTGGGCATTTTTTTATATGTTTGTGCAGTGGCTTGTGGAAGTGGGGAAAGCATTGAGATCGCCTGAGTGCATCCAAAAGTGTATGCAAACAAGGAGATATTTGCGGTGGTTATATACATGCTAAATAATACAGTTTGGACATTGTGAATAGGATTATTGTGAATAGACTAGCTTAAAAAGTTGATTAAATTGACAACTAATCTTTATTTTGGGAATTCGGATACAAAGCTTAGATTTTCCAACTGTAGTTGTGTTTATATATGATAATTACTTTATATTGGCCACATGCAGAAAAAAAACATACATTAAACACACTAGCTAGTACAGACCCCAAAGAGGAGGCATTGTAGCATTTTGAGTGACACTGAGCGGAGCTGTGGCAGTATATTGTAGACGTACTGTCAATCCCACAATACCCCTTTGCTCGTATAAGAATAAATGGATATCCGCTTTACTCGGCTCACTCTGTGCCAGTGGACAGATATGCATTGTAAAAAAAAAAAAAAAAAACGGCACTACTTTCAAGTTTGTTTTTGCTCTGTTTTTCATGTTCTGTTTATGTCTGTGTTTCTAGGTTAGCTTTCTGGTTTGTTCATTAGTTTAGTTCTCCTCTGTTTCCTGCCTGTTTGTTGTCAGTTTGTTCATGGTTACGTTTTCTCCATGTCATTCTGTTTTGATTCTTGGATTAAAATACCTATTTGAGTATCTGATTCGTCCTGCGCTTCATTACAGCCACCGACGGTGTCAGAAGGCAAGTCCCGGTACAGATGGATTTAGCAGCAGCCTTCATTGATCTTCACCACGAGCACTTCCTCTCAGGGAATACTCCATCAAATTCTGTGAGTTCACTGAATTCTCAAATCTGCATGATACCAGCCTTAAGACTAGTTAAGAAACTACTCATGGAGGGAATACGTTCGCCTCTGTATGTGTTCATTCCAAAATCCTGCTACATTCTCAGATCCAGCTCCATTCCAAGTTCCTGCTCCAACCCATGAGCCCACTCCAGAGTCCGCTCTTAAGTCTATTCCAGTGTGTGATATCAAAGAGTCCATTCCAGTGAGTGATATCCAGTGGGTCCATTCCTGAAAGTGAAATTCCCAAGTCCGTTCCAATGAGTGCAATTCCTGAGTCCGTTCCAGTGAGTGAAATTCCAGAGTCTGTTCCAGAGACTGAAATCCCCAAGTCCGTTCCAGATTCTGACATCCCAGAGTCTGTTCTAGAGACTAAAATCCCCAAGTCCGTACCAGATTCTGAAATCCCAGAGTCTGTTCTAGAGACTAAAATCCCCAAGTCCGTTCCAGATTCTGACATCCCAGAGTCTGTTCTAGAGACTAAAATCCCCAAGTCCGTACCAGATTCTGAAATCCCAGAGTCTGTTCTAGAGACTAAAATCCCCAAGTCCGTTCCAGATTCTGAAATCCCAGAGTCTGTTCTAGGGCTGCACGATTAATTGCAACGAAACCGCATGTGATTTGGCAAAGGCTGCGATTATTTTAATGCGCAGATTGTCAGTGCAGTGCGGCTGATCGGTAGTAAATACTGCTTCATCTGAACACCAGAGGGCACTCTCACACAGACACGCCAAATATGCCCTGCCGCAGAAGTACAATAACGCACATCATTCCAGGAAATCCCTATCAGGCATCATCGCTGTAGCTGAATAAACAGAAGATTGAAATGATTAAACATTACTTATAAATACACGACTGCTTTATTCTGTGTAAGAAGCCACATCATCTCACAGAAGGATGCTCAACTGTCGTTATGAAGTGAGTTTTGAGTAAAGCATGTTATTAAATGTTGTCTTTTGTTGGACAGGAGGTTTATAAATGATTCTCATGTTTGAAAAGATGTTTGACGTGTGTTGCTTTGTCAAATGCGAAATTCACTAGTACGCAAATCGAACGCAAATCGAGTACGCAAATCGAAATTCACAACGCTTTATCTGTAGAGTGGGAAAGGGATAGTTGACACTTCAGCACTGCATTGTCATCGGGTCCAGGCGGATCTCCTTCGTCAGATCTGCATGATTAATTGCAACGAAACCGCATGTGATTTGGCAAAGGCTGCGATTATTTTAATGCGCAGATTGTCAGTGCAGTGCGGCTGATCGGTAGTAAATACTGCTTCATCTGAACACCAGAGGGCACTCTCACGCAGACACGCCAAATATGCCCGCTATAGTGCTTTCAGATGGAGCAGCGTTTAAGAGCCGTATATCAATGTATATCCCTTTCCCTGGATACGGCCTGGATCCGGCAGGCTGCGGGAAAACCTCGGGATAAACAAAGACACTAATATTAGTGTAGATGCCATTCTTCTTATGATGTACATCAAGATTTAAGGGAAGTGTTCCCAGTTCCGGCTGACCTAATCTATGCAGCCTTACATTGAATTATAGAAGTCTATAATGTATTATGTGTATGCTAGGTCAAAGAGATGTGTTTTTAGTCTAGCTTTGAACTGACAGAGTGTGTCTGCTTCCCGGACAATGGTAGGAAGACTGTTCCAAAGTTTTGGTGCTAAATAGGAAAAGGATCTACCACCAGCAGTCGATTTAGATATTCTAGGTTTTATCAACTGGCCGGAATTTTGAGATCGCAATAGACGTGAAGGACTATAATGCGTTAAGAGCTCGCTCAAGTACTGCGGAGCTAAACCATTCAGTGCTTTGTAAGTAATCAACAATATTTAAAAATTTACACGATGTTTAATAGGGAGCCTATGCAGTGTTGACAGAACCGGGCTAATATGGTCATATTTCCTGGTTCTGGTAAGAACTCAAGCTGCGGCGTTTTGAACTAGCTGTAGTTTATTTATTAAGCGTGCAGGGCAACCACCCAGTAGAGCATTACAATAATCTAGCCTTGAGGTCATGAACGCATGAACTAATTGTTCTGCATTTCCCAATGAGAGCATATGGCGTATTTTAGATATATTTTTAAGATGGAAAAATGCAGTTTTACAGATACTAGACACGTGGCTTTCAAAAGAAAGGTTGGTATCAAAGAGCACACCCAGGTTCCTAACCGACGACGAAGACTTGACGTGTTAGACAGTATTCTAGGTTATTACGTGTGGAAGTTTTTTGTCCAATAATTAGAATCTCTGTCTTTTCAGAATTTAGTAGTAGGAAATTACTAGTCATCCAATTTTTTATATCAGCTATGCATTCCGTTAATTTTGTGAATTGGTAAGTTTCGTTGGGTTTTGAAGAAATATACAGCTGAGTATCATCGGCATAACAGTGAAGGCTAACTCCATGTTTCCTAATGATATCTCCTAATGGTAGCATGTACAGAGTGAACAGTAACGGTCCTAGTACTGAGCCTTGTGGTACGCCATACTGAACTTGTGATCGATAAGACATCTCTTCATTTACTGCTACAAACTGATAACGGTCAGTTAAGTATGATTTAAACCATGCTAGTGCAATTCCACTAATGCCAACATAGCACCTCCCTGGCTCCCTAAGTTACCGGCACCTCCCTGGAGGCTTCCTCTCCTGCCCAAGCCACCCCTCGTCTGCCTCGCCCGCCCCCCCACCCCTGTGGACTTATATGGCGCTAGGACGCACCTTCCGGGAGGGGGGTGTAGTGTCACGTTTTGAGTTTGTTTTTGCTCTGTTTTTCCTGTTCAGTTCATGTCTGTGTTTCTAGGTTAGCTTTCTGGTTTGTTTATTAGTTCAGTTCTCCTCCGTTCCCTGCCTGTTTGATGTCAGTGTGTTCCTGGTTACGTTTCCTCCGTGTTATTCTCCAGTTTAATGTTTTGATTCTTGGATTAAAAGACCTATTTGAGTATCTCCTTCATCATGCGATTCATTACAGGCGCTGACCATGACACGTCTCTTATATCATACCGCAGATTAGCTTTCTCTTATTTCATACAAATACTTTAGATATACAATGATTGTGCACTGAAATAGCTGCCTGAGAGGCGTTTCAAAGATAGCCGAGTGAAATAACTTGCCTTAAAGGGACTTTGTTTCATACAAACGCAACTGACATCATCTCAGTTAACAATTGTTGTGAAAATCACCTTAGCAGACTTTGTCTTGATACTTAGCCGATTGTTTTACATTACGTTGTTATGGGCTATTTTTTCTTTAAGATAAAACACAGGTAAAAGTAAAAAGTCATTTCAATTCATTAGGCTGTTTCATGCCCACATATTTATTTATTTGGTAATTGTTTTGTATAATAAACAGTACATTATGCCTTACATAAGCCAGATTTCCCACACCTGCATGCTACACAGCAGGACAGAATGTTACATCGCGGGGAGGACTGATTCCGCCTGGGCGCCAATATGCTCCCTCGGTGTGCTGTGCATGGCTGTGTGGCGAAGCATTATGCAATGCCATAACTTGAGCCATAGTTTAATTCCTGTGATTCCCCACGGACACAATTAAGATAGTCATGGTTGTATTTTTGACGCAGCAGTCCAAATGTGCTTACAGGCGGAGAAATGTCTTGCCAAAGGGGGGAAATATAAGGGTCATGTCTCATTTATCTAGTGTATACAACACTGTCTCTGTAGCAAATCATCTTGTTATTTGCCTGGGTGTATCCACAGTGGAATTTCTTATCGAGGATCAATCCAGATTGTGTTATTAATAAACAAACTGTGCAGACTTCAGATAATGAAATCACACATCTCTCACTTAGTTTGCATTAATAGTGGAAAATACAATCAACTGAAAGGCTCCAGGCACTGGAGAAAAATTCACTGTGATTAGTAGTCATTAAATATTCATGATTGTGCTTCCCGTGTTTGCGCTGGGTTATGTTAAATCACTACGGGGATGAGGGTTTTCCACTTGACCTGTTCATATCCTGTTTTCCCCCTTTTTTCCAGCTTAAAGACTCTAAGGCCGCTAAACATTTCCGTATTACACTAGGTGCCCCCCAGCTGTATTGTTTAATTACGTAGCAGACTATGTGAATATATATATATATCTGTGCCATGCTTAATCTGATTTTCTTAAGCAAAATCACACAAGCAATCATGCTGTAGTACTGAATCTGTCAGGTATGGGTGTGATGAAAGTAGCGAGGACTCCTGCAGAGTTGATGGGCTTTTAATGATAATAAAATACAACAAAACAGACAACAAAATATGATAATAAAATACAACAAAACAGACAACAAAAACTACCCCGAGGGGAAAGACTTGACTTGACTTGACTTGACTTGACTTGACTTGACTTGACTTGACTTTGACTTTGACTTTGACTTTGACTTTGACACAGCAGGGAAACACACGGTGTACAGACGACGACAAACCAGCACAGGACTGAAAACACAAGAAGAATAAATAGGGAGATGCAAACAAAGCTGGTAAGGAGGGAGGACAGGTGGGGCAAATTAATCAATAATCTGGTAACAGATGGACGGGGCAAGACAAATTGACAGGAGAGAACATGGCACAAGGAAACACATGACAATGTGCTCACACCAAACATGACAAAAACACAAGCACATGGCCAGTAAAACAAATCACAAGCCATGTACTAACACAAAACGAGACATGAACACGCAGCCAATGAGAACACTCATAAGCCACGTGTTCACACAAACTAGTGTAAAACACAAGCTGCGTGCTACACAGTACAAGGCAAAAAAATGACACGAGGGCACATAAAACAAGGCACACAGACAAGACAAAACAGGAGTATCAGGGCTCTGTCACAAGAAATAGACTAGACAGAACCCTGACAGAATCAGTACGACTGTGATTCGACTGTAGGCCTGAGGCAGAGACTAGCACTATTGGAAGTGTGATATTGCTTCTATATGCAAGAGGTCAATATTGAGTTATTAGTTTGTGTTTTTCTCAACAGAAATGGTTCCTTGGCATTTTCCATAATGTCCAATTCCATGCTTATTGATGAGAAACCTGCATTTAATTAAATTAAATGCGTTTCAGTGGTGTTCACACCGTTATCCAATTAACAGATCTGTATCAGATGGGTCTGCAATTCCATTTACAGATATACAACGTGATTACTTTGGACATGAGATACTTATTGATAATGTAAATACCACAATTGAGTAAATTACATCAGATTTTTTTTCAGTTCTTTTTTTTCAAACCTCACAACACTAGCTATGTTTCCATCCACACGTTTTTATCTGCATTAAGTGATATCGAATGAAAAATGCCTTATGGAAACAGTGAAATTCGATTGAATTTCATGAATATCGACTCAAATGAAATATGATCGGTCTCATCGGATTTGATCTTGATCGATATACGGCTTTTGCGATAAACGCGGATGGAAACGTTATTATGGCGCGATCCATTTTGCCTAGTAAAACTTTGTTCGCAAATGTTGGCTTGAATGTTGTGCAATTCGGTGAGAAAATGAATGGAAACACCTTAACATGTCTCAAATCAATTCGATATACCAATTTGATCGCAAAACAGCAAGTGACGTAATTACGCACAGGTTTTTATCCGCTTTAAAGCCGTTGGATGGAAGCACACTTTCACCAGCTTTATTCGCATGAGGTTTTTTACCGAACTTCAGATAATTCGATTGACAAGTGGATGGAAACATGGCTACTCCCTCTGCCCACTGTCTCTTTTCTAGCACGGACAGAATGTAGACAGGACCAGACAATGGGAAGCAGTAATACACCATTCAAATAAACAAAGATTTGCAGAAGAGGCAAAAAAAGAACCAGAGAATCTCTTGACGTAAAAGCATACCGCACACGCAGTGTCAACATATAGTGTTTCTCTTCGACCGTGGGACATCAGAGCATACCATTTGGAGGATGTTTAAACAGAGATCTGCTCGTCTCTTTACTCTTTACTCTTTACTCTAGCCTATCTGCTGCTCAGACCACAGGAATTCCAGGACAAGCCCTGCTTGGACCGGTCTCCTCATTATACTGGGAAACCGTAACTCTGAATCCTTGCTTTTGGATGGGTTTATTCTCTAAAGTATCATTAGAAACATGGAATAAGGCTACATATATGTATTGTTGCATTACTGCTCCAAAATACAGCTGTACAATGAACTCAATGAAATCAAGCAGCAGTTTGCATTGAAGGAGTGAAAACAAGGAAAACAACACCCCAACTAACAATTTTATGTTCAAAGATGGTAACACTTCAGTTTAGGGTCCACTATTAACTATAGCTGCTTATTAGCATGCATATTCCTCCTACCCAATACCTAAATTTAACAACTACCTTACTAACTATTAATAAGCAGTAATTAGGAGTTTGAGGCAAAAGTCATAGTAGTTAATACTGATAATTCGACCCTACTCTAAAGTGTGATCATAATCTTTCTATATAGAACATAACTTTGAAAGAACATTCTGGGAAAGTTCCTTGTTAGTTTGGACCGTCTTCATGTGAGATTGCCTAATCCACTAATACTAATCGCTGACTAATTCAGTTAGCAGTGGGAAGAAATGTAGGCAGTCAGTTACACTCTCATGCCGGGCCTTTAAGTCATTCACTGCCCAGAGGCAAGCCTCACTACACTTAATTAAGTCACAAGCCCCATTTATAACATTATTCTACACTTCACATTTCCATCTCTTTTAAAAGCTTTAATAAATGGAATATTTTGGATTTCAACAAACCCCTAACGACTTGGAGGGATGTTTAATGTGTCCTCCAGGGGAGAGGAGGCTGTGTCTGCTCTTCGGAGGTGAAAGGAAGTTTAGTGGAATGTCTGCAGCACAATTTGAAGTAATGGACTTGGGTTGTGTTATTATTTTGTTCCGAAAATCATTACTTTTACGATGTCAGATTCTTTATTTTATTTGGACTCAAGTGGACTTATATTTCTCTTTACTCCTGGTTGGGGCCTATTCGGTTACTGATTTGCACATAGTTGACAGATACAAATGCTGAAGGGAAACAATTTTGTTTGCTTTGTATAAAAATCACCATGTGTTTTACACGTCTATTATGATTGAATTTTATAGAGTCTCGTTCAGCTGCTTTAAAAACATCTCTTACGCTTACTAGGTGTCCGTATCTTGGGCTTAGTTACTAAAGTCAAATGCCTGCCCGTATGAGCCATAATTGAATGCTGGACTGTGGACTACTTGACTTCCAGACTTGAGGGCACAGTGCCTCTTCTAATCCATATGAGGACTGTGGGTCATATTAACCTGTCCCTGAGAGTTTGTTTTTACATGCATATGTGTTCACTGCCATGGCCTCTTTTAAAAGGAAACAGGAATTTTGCCAAATGTGTTACCCCATACTGTAGATTGCTCTGAGAGGAAGAGGAACGAAACAACAGGGGGTGTCTGCTCTACAACAAGACCAAACATCCAGCGCTGTCAGGGGCCGGATTGAAGAAATCACTCTGTATGCATTAAATATTTTCAAAACATGAAACTCAACTCTTTAAAACATTGCTCACGCCATCTCCCGGGTACCTGTCTATGAATATTTGCATTCCAGGCACATCAGGGAATGAGTGTGAAAGTGAAATGTTGCTACGTATGTGTTCACATATTTTGATGACACTTTGCACCTCTTGTGTGCTGTGTGCACCAAGTTACATTGCTCGTTATTCTCAGGACCTTAATTCAACATGTCGTTGATGCTGAAGTAATTTTTGAAAGTTTACAAATAGACAAATCTGCAATAAAAATTTTTTTCCGGGAATAACAACTTTGGTGTTATTTTTTTGTTTAAATTGTAAATTTTCATATTGGCGGCGGTTGAGGAGATCCCCAGCACCCCCCATTTTTACATGTAAAAGTGCTTTGAGTACCCAGAAAAGCGCTATATAAATGTAACGAATTATTGTTAATATTATATTACTCCGTTAAATCACTGTCCCGGTCCATCCATGTAAGTTTTAATATATAGATTTTATCAAATTGTTTTTTAAATTCTGCTATAAAAACCACATGATATATCATTAACTAACTAGGGTCATTCATTCTGCTGGATCTCTCATGTACAGCATAGTATTTTAAGGCTCAGTCATACATAGTAAAGTGGACTTTTATACATTTTTTGACAAAATGTCTGAGAATCAGAATCCCTCACACCAGGAGTCAACATCATGTTTAAAGTGTATATAGTCCATTCAGTTCCTGTTACAGTGGATCTTTAGCTGTGTATGTTATGTGATAAAGGGACGAATTTCCCACTTAATGTGGCATAAGACATTTGGTTGAACTCAGATAGCACAAGCTAAAAAGAGCAGCGGATCAAATCAGAACAGGTGCCTCTCCCTCTCTTATTCTGCATGTCATGCTGAGCTAAAACTCCTAAGTGAGTGATTCTGTCACATTCATTTTTTTCTACAGAATCAGGGTACTTTGATGAGGACCAAGTGTTGTTTGTAACTTTAACACAAAGTCAGATGTGTTTGCTGTTGTCTCAAGCAGTCTGAGCATGCACTTTGAATTATTCAAGCTATATGCGTCCATAACATCTGAATTAGTCATGCAGTGAGACTGAAGCAATCACAATCTCATAACTTTCAAATTCACAGTTACATAAAGTTTTTCTTATATGTGAAGTACAACCCCAAGAACAAGTTGGGACATTTAGTGAACTGCAATAAAATCAAGAATCTGTGATTTGTTCATTCTGAGACAAAAACATAATGGGTGACTTGCATATGTGTAAAAGTACCATTGACGTGGAGCCGTATATTGAGACATATACTGCCATCAAGATGACATCTTTCCTGGGAAGCACTACAAGGCCAGGCTTCATTCTGCATGTGCTACAACAGACTAGAGGGGTTTCCTAGATACTCTACAGTAGAAAGGATGTCAAAAATTCCACTTGAAAAACTGTATCCTCAATTCCTAAATGATTAAAAAGTGTAATTAAAAGGAAAGACGATGTGACAGCGGTAAACATGCCTCTGTCCCAACTTGTTTGGAGTGTGCTGGAGCCATCAAAATCAAAATTGTTTACATTTACAAAATGCAAAGTTGGTCAGTAAAAACATTGGAAATCTTTTCTTTGTACTTTTAAATAAAGGTTAAAGATAATTAACACATCACAGATTCTTGATTTGATTGCATTTTACAAAATGTCCCAACTTCTGGAAATTGGGTTGAACATTATATTGAATAATTATGTGCTACAAGTGAATTTAGGCTTAAATTAAAAAATTATATTATAGGGTTGGTTCACCCCAAAAAATGAAAAGTACTCCATAATTTACTCACCCTCAATCCATCCTAGGACTTTCTTCAGCCAAATACAATCAAAGTTATATTAAAAGTATCCTGGCTCTTCCCAGTTTTATAATGGGAGTGAATAGTTACTGAGATTTTGAAGCCCAGAAAAGCGCATCCATCCATCATAAAAGTAATCCATACTGCTCCAGGGAATTAGTAAAGGCCTTCTGAAGAGAAGGTCAGAGGTCACTCTTCTGCCGGGACTCAACTTGCTTAGACTCGTTACCGGAAGTCAGTGATTATAGTTAATAAAGTTATAAATATGGATATTTTTTATTACAAAACCACATCGCTTCACTTCAGAAGGCCTTTATTAACCTCCTGGAGCCAAATAGATTACTTTTATGCTGGATGGATGCACTTTTTTGGGCTTCAAAAAAGTTACCATTCACTCCCATTATAAAGAACATTTGTTCTTTATAACTCCCATTATAAAGAACATTTGTTCTTTATAACTCCCATTATAAAGAACATTTGTTCTTTATAACTCCCATTATAAAGAACAAATGAACAATGTATCCAAAAACTGTCCAAAATAGATCTCTAATATTGGCCGATAATCTATATGGTAACAACATACTGTGCATCCCTAAATTTAATAGATTACAAAAGTAAAAAAATACTTTTCGAAAATACTAAAGGGAAGTAAATCTCTTTCTATATTTGTCAGAGCGTAGAACAAAAGCACATGTGCTAGGCAGAAGGCTATTTTGCATTTTACACAATTTTGTGTATAAATGAGAAAAAAATCGAAGATAATGTCAGTAAATTATGGAGTTCCGCAAGGATCTGTGTTAGGCCCTCTGTTATTTTCAATATATATGCTGCCACTTGGTAATATTATAAGACAACATGGAATTAATTTCCACCGTTATGCCGATGATACTCAGTATTTCATCTCGACCAGATGAATTCTCTAAATTGTCTAAGTTAACAGAATGTGTTAAATATATAAAATATTGGATGACCTGTAAGTTTCTTCTATTAAATTCAGCTAAGACTGAGATATTACGTATTGGACCAAAAACCTGTACACAGAATCTCTTAGAATACAATTTGCATTTGTAAGGATGTACTGTAACTCCATCCTCTACAGTTAAAGACCTGGGCGTTATATTAGACAGCAACTTATCTTTCGAAAATCATATTTCAAATGTTACAAAAACAGACTTTTTCCACCTCAAAAACATTGCTAAGCTTCGGAATATACAATCTGTTTCTGATGCAGAAAAGCTAGTTCATGCTTTCATGACCTCTAGACTAGATTTCTGTAATGCATTACTAGCTGGTTGTCCTGCATCCTCAATAAACAAGCCACAATTAGTCCAAAATGCAGCTGCTAGAGTTCTTACTTGGTCAAGAAAATATGATCATATAACACCAATTACATTATCTCTACTTATCTATTAAGTTCTGTATCAATTACAAAGTATTGCTACTGACCTATAAGGCCCTAAACGGTTTAGCTCCTGTGTATTTAACTAATCTTCTATCGCCTTACAATCCATCATGCTCTTTAAGGTCACAGAACTCTTTTCTCTTTTGATATTACCTATAGGATATCTATGCCCACAAAAGGAGGGAGAGCATTTTCACATTTGGCTCCTAAACTCTGGATTACCCTTTGTGAGGGACCGAGAAGTCAGGAACAAGGAACACAAGCTTTGGACTGAAAATGGGTCTTTATTTGAACCCAAAAGAAATCAACTTTACAAACTCATAAATTTCTTGCAACAAAAATAAAACAGACAGACAGACAGACAGACAGACAGACAGACAGACAGACAGACAGACAGACAGACAGACAGACAGACAGACAGAAAATATGGTCAAAAAACAGTTAAACAAAATTAAACCAACAAACTAAAACTGACCTGCTCAAATGAACAAAGCAACAGGTTATAAAGGAAAGGATGGGCCCATTACAAATTACGAGGGGAAACAATTTTACTACATTCAACATATAACATTAAGTAAACCAAAAATCAAACCAAACAAAGATATATAGTAAATAAAGATAAAGCAAGCAAAATGTAATCAATACCATAAATGTACAACTAAAGTAATCAATTAATAAAAGACATTAACGTTTCTTCCTCCCCCGGCAACTTCCAGCGAATGGTATGTCCGGGCGTAACCAATAACACCTAAATACTCTGCTCCTGCCCGGACTTTAATTTTCGTCACACCAGGATGCGGCTGCTGTGGACCATGTCTGAAGTTCATCATCGGTAAACTTAAACTCAAAAGAGAAACAAATATAAATAGCAGATACAACGTAACTAATTTGTGTGCACTTCAAATCAGCAACAATGTATAACAAATGTGTTGTAATGTAAACATAAGCAAAACTAACAATAAAGAATGAATGAATATTGTTTATACTAACACAAAATGTGAATGACAAAAGAAAGAAGTTTAAATAAAGATTATTCTTAAATGAATGTCCTTCGTCTAAATGTGTGTTTGTGTGCAAGAGGTGATACATCAACATTACCACTCTTGTGCGGCCACCACTCGGGCCGTCACACCCTTCCTGATAATATCCGGGGCTCAGATTTACTCTCCCAGTTTAAATCAAGATTAAAGATGCATCTCTTTAGCCTAGCATTCATATAATGCATCTCCTACCCTTATACTGTTATATCAGATTAAAGCACATGATTATTCTTGCTTGATGTTATGAACAGCAGCTATGCTAATTATTTTCTTTTTGCTTCTCTGTTTTATCTGGGGATGCTCATCCTGAGGTAACTAGAGAGTATGTCAGCTCCAGTTTGGATCTAGCCTATTATGAAGACTTCAGATGCCCGACACCTATGAAGAGACGGTGCCAACTCCTGCAAAGATTTCAGAAGACGCGAACACTGAATCAACATGCACCAATGCTATATTTTCTAAATGTCATAATCATTTGTTAACAAATAAGTTTTCATTACTTCAATGAGCTCATTGTTTCTGCATTAAATGATTACATTGTTTAAATTAATAATTTTTTAGCTAACTGTGACTTTGTATGTTTACATTTCTGAAATACTTAACTTAGGCAGTTACCTCTGCTAACAGAACACTCTAAATTGTAATATGGACTCATGCACTTTCTGTGAAGCTGCTTTGAAATGATGTGTATTGTGAAAAGCGCTATACAAATAAACGTGAATTGAATGTGTCTTCTCTGATTTGTGATGCTTCATGAGGAGTGTAAATGAACCAGAGAAAGCAGCTCCAGTCAACTCAATCCAGCTCAAATAAAGTCTAATGATGAGGGCAGTCTGGATGTGTGGAGAGGGACTTGTCCAGACACATAAATACTTACCGGTATAAAGATATTTTACAGGGACACTGACACATATTTTGACCAAGAGAACAATCACTGTTACGTTCTGTCCTGAACACCAGCTAAGTAATGTGGTTCAATCCAGTAAAACACAGATTACTTTGGTACGAGAAATCACAAGTATCAATTTCCATGGTGTTTTAAAGGTAATTTAAGTTCATTTAGGCTAGTACATTTAATTTTTTAAGTTCTAATTAATTTAAGTTCATTTAGGCTAGTACAGGGAGAAAATGAAACATCTGTAAATTATGTGAAAATGTGGTTCGAAAATGAATGATTTTATATATATTACTGACCTTTTTTGTTTTCCAGTTTCCTCAGCAAATGTTTCATTGTGCTCATTCATGACACAATGACTGGGTGTGAAAATGAATAATGCAGCCAAATGATGTTAAATGTCATCATGTGCACTTGGCTTCAAGCAAAGATGTCAAGATATCATGGCAACCCATTGTTTGTTTGACCCATATGTGTAAATGATCCTACCAGCTTTGGCTGAAACATTTTTAAGTTGATCCTCATTGCAGTTAACCAAGCAAACAAATCAAATTCTTGTTTCACATGCAATGTCATTTGATCTTACGTTGCCAAAGTATTCAAGCTATTAAATGTGAGAGAGGGGTGCTGTTTGCTGTCATGACCTCCTGATTTCCCATAATTCTGTTGAAACACACATCTGCACATTATTCTCCATTATTTCATCTCATAACACTCTTCGATATTAATAAAATAAACCGTAAGCTTCAACAAAATCTTAACAAGCATCACAACAGACTTTTGCTAGGTCAGGACTTCAACCAGAACAACTTTTGTAATGGAATTTATGACTTTCAGATAAGTGGTTGTCTCTTGTTGTGCAAAGGTCCTGCATTTCAAATGAAAGGCACTGAAAGTGTTACGCTGGCACCTTCAATTAAAATGCTTGGAAACATCGCTGTAGTGGTGGCCTTTCCAGTAACTATTGAGAGGTCTAGCGTTTGTTGACATTTCCCAGACTTTCGCTTTGTGGTGAATGTTTGTATACAGTATGTGCTCACCAATGTGTGTCCAACAAAGTTCATGAAAACAAGATCAAACACTTAACCTTCACTACATCTCATCTTATTACAGGCTTAATTGCTTTACTCTTAAATAGCAGAAAAACAAAGGTGTTTTTAATGTGGTAAACTTGAATCTACAAAATACAAAAGGGAAATTTATTGCACAGAGAAACACAGCTGAACATCATATTCCCAGAGGTATAATTTGGTTAGTTATCAACATAACTGTGGCTCAGAAATGATGAACAACAAGGGGCACAAACTGGAAGATGGAATGCCATAATCGTGAACACTGTGTCACGCTTGAATGATTTGTTAAAGGGGTATTTCACTGCTGGCAAAAGTGGCTTTCAGTAAAATACCTATACAGTAGAAAGGCAAAAAAGGCAAAAACAAAAAACAAATTGAAATCTACCTGTCCTGGCTAGAGAAAACAGAGAAAAATCTGTCTTCCCTTTTGACAGATAGGTAGGAAAACTTCAACACCCATAATACACTGGGCATGTTGCCTTCCAAGGCCACTCCCACCAGTCTGCTATGGATACGCTTCACAAGAGTCAAATACCGGCTTGCTTTAGTAGGAAAAAATTCTTAGCAAACTTTTATTTGTAATGGTGTCGACTTGTGTTCTTCCTGCAAAATTTTAAAGAGTAAACATTTAGCGGGAGTGAGTTATTTTCTTTTTCCAGTGAAGTATCCACCACATTGGCACAGTGGCTAAAACTGCAAAGAATAGTAAATACGGAGAGAACGTTGTTTGTAGTGAAAATTTTAAACTGGATTACCACGAATACAACCGAAGGGGAAAAACTGAAAGAAACTGCCATTAGGTCAGTTCCGCCCAACCTCCCAAAGAAAAATGCCGTCACATAAAGAAAGCTGTTGCCATAGTGTTCCATTTTTACCATAAAGCTGTTTAAAGAGTAGACAAATTATGATACATTTTTCAGTGATAAACCTACCCTTACAATCTGCTTCACGTGCTATGAGATTTCCTACTTCCCACTTCTGAAGTGATTATGAGCTTGTCGCATTCAAGTGCTTTGTTGTTGGAAAGAACAGGAATCATGGAGGACACCAGGTTTATTCTTGCCTATTTGATGGGAAACTCTTATTAAAGCTGCAGTCCGTAGCTTTTTTTTGGGTTACAAATTATCCAAAATACATATTTGAGAAAATACCAGCCAGTGTTCAAAACAATCTGCTTGCCTTAGCTCGATTAAAAACGGTAAGCTTGTAATAATGTTTTTAATTCCAGTGGTACTGGTGGATTTCCGGCAGGGGGTAATCCATCAGCCGGAAGTTGAAGCCTCGCGGGAGCCGCCATTGTAGCTGACTATCACCTGCTGTTAGCATTCCATTGACTCCCATTCATTTTGGCATCACTTTGACAGCGAACAACTTTACATCTGAGGCGTTTAAAGACTCCATTTGTCCATTATTTATTTCTAAAGAAACACAACAATGTATAAAAGGCTCCATTACCTTGTATCTTCCGTTATGGCCCCGTAGAAGCAGTTTTTGTAAAAAAAGGCTATCGATTGCGTCATAACGAATCGACTCTCCGTCGCACAGTAGAGAAATTACCGTATAGACAGGAGGAGAAGCTCGCAGGAAATCGGGGGACGTGGAGGCATAAAGTCTGATAAAGTCGAGGGAGAAGCCCATAGAGAGTCATAAAGTTGCTCCTGCTGCTAGCTCATGGACAGCTAATACTCACTCTCTCCGTCTCTGTGAGATTCGGAAGGAAATTATTCAGATTTCACTCGGCACAGCTACTAGAAGACATACAGGTTTCTCATGTGACAGGCTCAGTTTGAGCCTGTGCAGTACGCCTGCCGATCAGCTTTTAACGGGCTTCAATTTTCTCCGTTGAAATCAATGGGGTCGCTGTGTCCCATTTCATTTATTGTCTATGGTGAGGATGTTGGAGGTGGAGATTTATAGCCTTTTCTCACAGCACTTGATATAATTAAACTTATCAATTTGATGGCGGATCCAGAAAGGTTCAAACGACAATCACCAGTGACAACGGATTCACCCGTTGTAAAATGCAAAAGACTTCGTTCGGACTTCGGAGTGGCTACAGAAAAAAAGAGACTGCAACCGGACCCATGCGAAAACAAGGATACATATCGGAAGGACATTACAAGTAGTCACGCAATGCTGACGTTGTTAACATTAACAATTTGAGAACAAAGTATAATTTGCACGGTTTGCGTGATGTGAAAACTTATAAGCGATTGTTAGATTTAATCAGCGCGATTTACTGCAATGTCAGAACCAGAACAAAAGTGGATGTTACTTGCTTGTTCAGATGACATTTTCCGGTGAAAATTATTATATTGGTCATACTTCCAAAAAGAATAATCTGTGATTCTGAATGCCAGTATCGACACCGGCGCGGTGAATGACAGCTGCACACTCTCCTCAAAACATTGGATTCATCCGCGCTGTGCCGTGTCGAAGTACAACTCACGTAGAGTGGATAATTCCGCGAATAACTGCAATTTCAGATTTCGAACAGAGATGGCGGCAAAGAGTAAAAATTGTGGACTGCTGTTTAAAGCCAAAATGATATTTAGCATCCCACTCATTGACAACTACAAACATCACCAGGCTAGATAGTCATCTTGCTGACAATTTTGGAATTTCGGTCAAATACAGGCTATTTTTGCTGTGTATAAAACATACAATACGCTTCAAAATAATTATTCATATATGTAAATATGCACTTCTTTAACGACAAGACAAGGCGATGTAGCTGTTATAAAGTATACCAAAAACGAATAAAGTATACCAGTCACAGCAGCAATCTTTCTCCCGTCCGTCATCTTTATAGTTTATGGCATGCCCAACTCGGTAACTTGGGTATCATAATTATCCCCAAGCTCCCCAGTGATAAATACGACTTGAGAGGGCATTCGTGTTTAATTTTTAATGAGAAAACTCATCGGTCTGTCGGTTGATCGGACTGTCCATGGGTGCGGATACAAAAATGCGCAAGTATGATCTTTAGGGTGATTCTCAAATGGAAGGATGCATACATTTTTTCTGTTGTTTTGTTGTAAATTAATCACATAATGCTAAACTGTGCACAATATAAACCACAGGGAGACCACAGATGTCATTACCTATACCACATTAATAGAAAAGCAGTTAACAAAGGTTTTTAATATAAATGTGTTGTTTTTTAATTGTAATTGTAATACTATTTTCATGCCATGACCGCGGGGGCAGAAACATTCATAACGAAGCCATGTGCAATTTTTAGACCGTCTAATGTCTAGATTCATTAAAATTCTAGCGTTTAATGGCGGGTTGAAAATCAAGGGCAAATCTCCAAAATATTATTAAAATATTGATGCATTAGTTGCTAAGATACTTAAACTTGTTTTCACTTTGGATGCTACCAAATTTGGACAACATAGTAGCGTTCCTGAGTGAACCAATGTTTATAAACAAATCGTTTAAAAGAGTAATTCAATGACTTGCTCATTAAAGACAGCATTCGCTCCTGAAAGAAACAGTGGGTTTGAACAAATGTATTGAATCATTGACTCAATTATAAACAAAGTCACTTGTTGCCCCCTACTGGCATGTCAACGTAACCCGAAGAAAGAGTAAGCTAAAAATCCTAAACACAGTCAAGCAGTGATCCAAATAGTGAAAAGTCCCAGTGCTTTTGAACTATATATGGACACTGTTGAAACGCTTCTCGACCAAGGACTAACAGTTGTATAATGCACAATTTCTTCTTTACTTACATCAGAAAACACAATATACTGCAGTTATTATTCTTAATCATTATTATTATAATACAGGCCCTTCTAATGACATTATGGCCAAAGACGACTCTATCAACCCATCTCAGCAAAACAAATGAGATGATTCTGTTCTGGAGAGGTCAGATTTCAAACAAATCTGACAAACAAACAGAAACAGCTATTAAAGGCTTCTGTGATTTACTATTTTCCCAAACTTTCTCGAGGAAAACAAACATACTGAACCCATGGACAGTGTCTGCTGCAGTGGGAAGCTGGGAATGTGTCTGATAAGCGTTCTCTCTCTGTCTCTCACCGACAAACTCAAGGCCCTCAGCCCCTGTCGAGTACCAGCATCCCCCACACAGAAGAGTCTGAACATGTCGAGTGATTGAAAGCATGTACCTCTATTTAAACAGGCCAGAGAGCAGAGTGGCTTTGGCTTTTAACCCTCAATATCAGCGTGAGTTAGAGACAAATTAGTTTTTTAGCATTTTTTTAATTCAGATAAATTATATACATGCAACAATAAATCACATACACATCTGCCTAAATCTATCAAATCAAAAACTTACTTCAAAATAATACACAGCCTGCATATCCATTTCCAGTAGACTGGAAAAATCAAGCCAACCCAAATCAATATTAATGTGCTTTTAGTCCTAGTATTTCATTTTAATAGAGCTCTTTCTGAAAAGGATGTTGCATCTAATAATGCTTCCCTTGAGAATATTTGTTCATAGCTCATGCCAAGACTGGGACACTACAGCTTCATTGCATGTATGAAATAGTTCCTTGTTAACAAAGCCACAGAAAAATGTTGATGTGGACCCTTAACATTTATGTAAAAAAAAAAAAAAACACATCACAAACATAATAAAAAAACAAAGCATCATGTGGAGTATTAATTAGATTGCAAAGCAATGCTGCGAATAGCCTCAATCTCAAGAATTTTGCACAGAGCAGATTGTCTCGCTTAGCTTTTAGTGTGAGTGACGCAACATAGGGCAGCGAACATCTTGCCCTGATTATGAATATTGTTATTATTTCCTCTCAAAGTGCTTTTAATAAAAGTCAGATGTGCCCCTCAAAACAGGTACTGCCATTATTTAGGCCTTTTCATTGTATTTGCTTTATTTCCCCTGATGACCTCACAAACTGCTGGCACTCAATAGATGCGCTCAGACTGGCCAAACCATTTAGCACCTGTATTGTTACTTGATATCATTCGAATGCCATGCAGTGCCAAATGATTATGGGGTGTAACTGACTACTCAGCCCTCTACATGTTGTTAAATACATTGAATGCATTACAGTCATTTTAAGAAAAGACAGTTTGATTATGGTAACTGCTTCTGTGTACTTGGGTAATCGCCCTACTTTGAAATCAGTGAATCAATGTTTACTGCGTTCAAATGCAACTTAGACACTTCATTTTAAATATAAAGAAATTATGAATGTCACTGCATTTAAAGGTTCATGAAACCCCCAAACACATTTTTTGAGATGTGAACAGATATGTACAGGCTGCACATCACTGAAAACACTAAAAGCACTCAACAATTTAATCAACAAGTGGAAATTGGTTATTTTTGCATTTTTGTTCTTCCGGATTGAAAAGCAAAGTTGAAGCAACATCACAGAATTTGACGTAGAAGCGTACATCAGGAGTGTGTGATTGGCTGGGGCATGTTGTAAAATGTGAGGGGCACATTGTAACATGACCATATGACAGCTTAAAATGCTATCTGACCTAATAAAATAAAAAAATACAAGACAAACTAAAATATTTTCTCAATAAAATACATTGTAAATACAAAATACAAGTTTTTCATATAAAATAATGGCATTTTTTAATAATTAAAAATCAACAAATGTTTGAGTTTGACAACAAACACACCGGAAAACATAGCTATACAACATAGTTCAAAACATAATTAATGGTTTCACTTTATTTTGATGGTCCACATTCTGTTGACTTAAGTAATGTTGCACCTACATGTCTAACTTTCATTAGAGTGTTAGTAGAGTACTAGTAGACTGGTAGGGTTAAGGTTAGAATACGTTGACATGCAGTTGCAAAGTTGCTTATAGTCAACATAATGTTCAAAAGGGCCCATCAAAATAAAGTGTTACCTAATTAATAATAATTTCTGAACATTGAATCTCAGTCTTTATTCAACTTCTTCTCATGGTTTCTCAATAAAATTCATAAAAGTATAGAACAAAATATCATAGTTCTAATAGGGGCACATTGCCCCTTTTTGGGTGTGAGCAAAATGCACGGTTTTTGTGTCTGTCCCTGTAAATGCAAATGAGTTGCTGCTCCCCGCCCCCGTGACGGACGATACTTTACACAAGCAGTTCGGATACAAACAATAACAAAACACTCGAATAATCTCCCTTATCCAAAATCAGAAATAACCAGTAGCGGAGTGCATCCTTATGGAGAGACTCAGGAAGAGGTTGCAACTTTAGATGCACCTGGACGTTTCTGAATGGTTAGTGTAACATTTATGTAGTTGTTCATCTTATCGACTTGCATGCACCATCATGTTTAACTTTTACACAAGTTGGCACAGTTGCCAGAGGTCTTTATAAGACAGCTGTGACAATTTTTGGTCAAATAGTGTTCTGTGCTCGTCTGTGCAGCCAAAAACAGTTTGCATGTTTTACTCGAACTTTTGCCATTGGGGTAGAACTGGTTACACTGTTGTCGCTTGCGAAAACCAAATGGTGGCGCCGTGGGTGGAAACGTGCAGATTAAGGAGTGGTAATATTATAATAAAATCCCCTTCCTATGTCAGAAGGGGAGAGAAATCTGATTCTCTTGAGAAGAGAAATCTTATTTTTTGACATACATGCTGAGAAAGGCTTACCAAAACAAAGTTACTGGGTGGTCACTTTTCACGTTTTCTGGGTTGGTAGATGCACCGGGGACCCACTTATAGCACTTAAACACGGAAAAAGTCAGATTTTCATGATATGTCCCCTTTAAGTGATAAAGACGTAGAGAAAGCTTGTAGTACTTTTTTGGCACATTTAAAAGAATCCTTATGTAATGTTAAATATACACACTTATTTATACACATATACACAGTAAAATAAAAATATATTGAATAAAGTAAAAATATTATAAGTAAATGTTTTAATACTTACATATATCCCGCAACCATGCATTCCGTCCTCCTGTAATTCCGGGCTGTGACCGAAATCACATACTCACTACTAAATAGTATGAATGTGTGTAGTATGATGGACCATACTTTACACAAGCTGCGGCGATACTTTACACAAGCAGTGGGCGACACATCTGAGCCCTCTCCCCGGACAGCACGCCAAATATATTTAGCAATTTAATCTATACGACTGATTTGTAAGTGTGAACTCGTGAATTAAGTTTTAATAGTCTGTTCCATCTGTGACTGTGGGGGATGGAACATGTGTGACGTAGCCATGCACACTTACTAGACAGTCTAATTCTAGTGTTTAATGCTAAGAAGGACTAAGAAGGACACAGCTTCACTAGGATGCAGCCTTGAGAAGCACCCATTTTCTGTGTCCAAAATTGCACCCTATTCTTTTAAAGAGGGCACTATTTGAGGGGACAGCTATTTCAAGTGGTGTCCAAAATCATAGTGGACATTATCGAGTGCACTCATTCAATCCCACAATGCACTGCAATAACGAGTGTATAAAAATACCGATAATGCGCCCGCAGCTGAATCATCCATCCATTAATTTTCAAACCGCTGGTCCAATGTGGCTAATGCGTAATATCATACAGGTATAAACTGTTATTTAAATGATTATTAAAGAGCCATTCTACAGAATTGGTGCAAACGGCTGTCCCTCTTCCAAAAAACACATTTGAAAAGCATTTAATTATTAAAATCTTAGACGTTTACTAAGATCCTTCAATTATCTATTGAAACCCACAATAATATTTAAGATATCAGTAAGGTTTATATATATAAAATTATAATTTATGGGTTACTTTCAATTAGGAGGTGGCTGTCCCAAAACCTAACCCATAAATTTCAACTTGTGAAAATGATATTGAAACATTTTTTGCAAATTTTTCCATTCTTGTTTGAAATTTTTTTTAACTTAAGTAAAAAAAAAATTATTTTATTTTTAAATCATGAAACTTTTATCTAAAAAAAAAATTCCTGCATGTCACTACCAAAACAGTGAATGTTGTAGTCTTTGTTGTAGTCTATTTCTTAAATATTTAGCTATAGATTTACTTTTTAAATGTATGCTATATATAACATTTAGATGTACCACTTTGATTGATATGAAAAATGTAAATTTAGATTTCATATTTATCTTTTTGTAACGTGACTTTCAAAATCTAGTCTCTTTTGACATTTGTTTAAAATAAATCTGGAAAATTGGATAGTGATATGCAATACTTTTGGAACTCCATACAACACCCCAAGGAATATTCGGAATAAAGCAAGCAAGAATGATGTGATTTCATGTCAAGCAGTGTCAACTGGTTTATAGTAAGAATATGTGGTGCTCTGGATCCCATTCAAACACATGTGGGCCTGTGCAGTAACTACAGAGCTCAGTGCTGGAACTTGATGAAACCAGAACAATCGTCCCTCAAATAAAGTGTATTGTCAACAGAAACATTAGCCTGCACTACCACTACCCATGTTGCTGTAAACACAGGTCGTTTCTAGCTAATCATTGCGGAAACAAATTTATCCCACGTGGAGGTAATCGGTTTAATAAAGAGTATTCGTCTGGAGGCCATTTTTAAATGCAAACCGTGCACATCTGGAACTGATCCTGAGTTGAGATAATCCTAGTCTGATGCTTCTCTGGTCCACCTGTAGTGCGGCACGGCACAGGTTGTGCACGAACCGTCTAGATGGATGTGTTTGCAAGCAAGCCCTTATACCCACAAGCATTATGTCGCTGACTTCAGTGAGTCCTTTCCAAACTATTTGCCTTTTTCACGACAATGGAGCTCTTTATGACTCCCAATAGATGTTTCGTAGCCCAGCACTGAGTCCCCCTGTGGTTTTATGGAAACAAAGTTTACAAAACAGGGGCATATGTTTCGACTCTGAAGCTGCATTACACATGGGCAAATGCAATTCTGATGATAGACAAGGGGTATAGAAATGCTCCCTTTAGTATTAGTCAAACATTAACTAGATATTCAGCAATAAGAAATGCCTAACTATTGCTTCTTTTGTCTCCTCAGCCAATAAAACACATTTTAAAAGGATTTCTTGAAGGTTTCAAAGTTTTACAAACCTGACAAGTATTGTAAGGTCTTTTCATGAAGAGGAAATATGATACATCTCTTACTGAGACCTTGTCATTCAGGAACACTAGTTTTATATGGCAGTGCACATACTATATGTCAGGATTATAATGAAATGCTGCCTGGAAACAAGGTTATTGCAGGTTTCAGACAAGATAAACTAATTAAACAAGGACGGGAAGGGAGCTGTTTGATTTGCGATGGCAACGTCACGCAGCACATTCCTGCAGTTGAACATTACTGGAACTAAGCAGTGCAAACCTCTCACTGGGTTCTTCATGTTAGTTCACAGCTAATTGCCATTCTTGTTGTCTAAGTTACCGGTCAATAACACAGTATGTGTGTTTTAACATACTACACAGTATCCTTAGAAGCAGATTAGAATGAGATCTGAGGAGGATCTGTAGCGCCAATGATAAAATGCAATACTTTTAAGCACTGTTTATATATAGATATAAAGTATATGTTTATATCAAAAGGGTTAATGTAATAAAGGCCATTTCACATATCGCGTCTTATTTACTAACTTCACCTAATAGAGTGGTGTAGGTATGACGTCACTTCGTAGGCCAACCGGCAATTAGCATCACATTGGTTCCCTCTACAAAAACCCAATAGGATTTTTCCACAGGCTTTTGTAATCTAATAGCTGTCCAAACACAGCCCTGACGTTTAGGGTAAAACAAGGCAACATTTGGGCTGTCGTTGAAAATGTAATTAACGTCTAACCATAGCCCAAGATTTCCTCATTTAGCAACTGCCTTTTTCAAGAAACGTGACAGCTTAAAAAAATCACGGGTGGGGTAATACTGATGTATTTTATGTCAGAATAAAATGTGAAATTATCTTGAGCTTGTGTTCACCACATACCTTATTTCAGCCATTTAATAAAAAAATAAAATAATAAAAACTGTTACAAAAACCGATAGACTTCGGGACGATGGAACCGGAAGTGCTAAAATGCGAACTCGTTTTGGCCTACAAATGTACGTCATACCTGGACCACTCTATAGGCCTGTAGGTAGCACATGGACTTAATTTAACCAACTGTGACCATAGACTGTAAAAAAAAAATGGACATCATAAAGATTTAACGGCTCTGACCCACCCCGTCTTTATTGCGTCAAAAAACGAACGTGAACCTATTGGGAAAACAAACCCTTTAACATATGGTCTGCGTGATGAGAACCAGCTAAAATAAGAGAAAACACCGTTGGAAATTATTTGAAATGTAATTGGATTTTTTATTGGATATGGATAGTTTGATTTGTGTCCCATTCGATCACATGGAGAGGGTGGGGTTTAAGACCTATACTGCAGCCAGCCACCAGGCGGCAACTGGAATGCTTTGGCTTCACTTTTCAGGACTTGTGCTGCACACTTCGACAACTTTATCACACGTGAAATTAATACAAAAATGGTAGATTACAATTGTATTGAAGAAATTGAACACTGTTCGCCATTAATACAACTTCTGGTAATGCATTTGGTGAGTGATTTTGTGCTTGTTTTCACAGAGATATTTTATGAGAAGAAATTCAGTTGCAAATGAGACAAACCACAGATTCAGATCGCTCTACAAATGCAAATTAGACAGACCGCAAAGAACGTACTCGGTTACCTAACGTAACCTCGGGTTCTCTCTAGAGAGGGAACGAGTATTGCGTAAGTTTAGCTTACGCTACGGGGTAAAGTTAATCTTTTCTCGAGATACTGAAGCCAAAATTATCCTTAATTTTGTAAACTTTGTCAACGCAGTGTAGCAGCTGCAGACCTAGAGCATGCTGACTAGCGCGCTCATTGGCTGCCCTGCGGCAACTGCAGCAGCCTACCAGTGAGCCTACCAGTGAGCCTACCAGTGAGCCTGGCGTGATGTCACGCCCAATGGTGACGCTTCGCGCCCAGTACGCGTCACAGCCCACTCAGGGAGGTGTGGCTTAGCGTATAAAAGCGGGGCTCGGAGGCTGCTTCCCTGGTTTTCATCATCTGAAGCGAAAATCGCTTGTGGCGCGGGCACGGCCAGTTACGCAATACTCGTTCCCTCTCTAGAGAGAACCGAGGTTACGTTAGGTAACCGAGTACGTTCTCTTACGAGAGGTTCTCTCGTATTGCATAAGTTTAGCTTACGCTACAGGAACCCTTTGTCAACGCCGTGTGCGCCAAGCATCCACTCATGAGTCCCAGAGTCCGGGGAACACTGAAAGTGGGAATTCAGGCGCCCAGCAAGCGGGCCGACACATGTATAAAGATAAGCACCCATGGGGAATGCAGAGCGGCATCGCCGGGCTGCATGTTACATATATATTACATATACATGTTACATTAACCCATATCAGTGCAGCTCAACCAGGAGAGCTCAACAGTGAAGTAGCCTGTGCACAAGCATGTGGGCAGATCATACACATATTTAGACTAACAGAAGTCTAGCCTGCAAGGCGGGAACTTCCATGTTATAGAATCTCACAAATGTAGACGGGGAGGCCCAGATGACTCGAGATTACTTTTCGGTGCAAAATCACTCCCATCGTCACCTCCTGCTGGTACCAATCGGCCGCTAACCAGGGCTGCAGAGCTGAAATGCAGCTCTGAGACACTCTGATCCGCCTGTAGCCGCGCGTTCATCCTTGGCGAGGCACGCGAGCGTTCAACCAGTGTTGTAGCGGGCGCATGCGCAGTAAGTCCAGCTGAAGCACTAAGCTGAAAACATTTTCAGGGAGGCGGTTTTGCCCGTCTGGAAAGATGCGGCTAGGTGTCGAACACGGCGCGCGTACTCTGTCGACAGTTGAGCCCTCATAGCCACAGAGTCCAGTTCCATTCCTAGAAAGGAGATTGACTGGCTGGGCAGTAATGAGCTCTTGGTCCAGTTGACCGTGAGACCCAATCTTTCCAGATGAGTGAGTAGCATAGTTCTGTGAGATACAAGTTCCATCTCTGACTGTGCTAAAATCAGCCAATCGTCCAAATAGTTCAGAATTCGCACACCCCGGTTTCTCAGGGGGGCGAGCGCCGCGTCCATGCACTTCGGAAATGTACGGGGTGCCAGGGACAGGCCGAACGGGAGGACGGTGTACTGATGTACCTGGCCGTAGAAGGCGAATCTTAAGAATGGCCTGTGACGGGTATAATCTGTATCTGAAAATAAGCGTCTTTCGGATCGAGAGATATAAACCAGTCCCTCGGGCGAATTTGCGTGAGAATCTGTCTGGTTGTAATCATTTTGAACGGTCTTCTTATGAGAGCTTTGTTCAAAAATCTAAGATAGGTCTCAGACCTCCGTCCTTCTTCGGTACGAGAAAATAAGAAGGCGGTACCAGTTCTATAGCCCCTTTTGCACAGCAGTTTGGCTATTTCTGCGCGGAGTAGATGTGCTACTTTCGCGTTCACTGTCGACTCGGTCCGTGCGTGGAGACTCGGGTGACGGCGAGCGAACTGTAGTGCATAGCCCTGTCTTATTTTGCTCAGCACCCAGTCTGAAACCCCTGGAATCGCTTCCCATGCTTTTGCATGTGTGGCCAGGGGGAGAATGGCCTCCGGGTCCCGATCGCCACATACTGTGGGCTTCGGGAACTGGACCGGAGATGTGGACGCGGCGCGCGCGCCCTCGGTACTTGAACAAAGCGGCTCGCTGACAGCCGCTTTCGGCTGATTCGTATGTAACGACCCGATTACACTGAATGGGGAGCGTTTTACAATGGCTTTCTGGAGCGCGAGCGGCACTTGAGGTGGCGCGATTGATAGTAAGCGCACTTGCTCGTGAGCGAGCTCGCGACATACATTCACAATCTGACCGGTATGAGTGCTTAGAAATGGCGGCTCGCTGACAGCGATGGCATGCTGTTTTATATATGACGCCCCGGTCATATACACAAGCTTTGAAGCGAGTGCGTGGCGCCGGAGGCAAGGCGTTTATTAGTAAGCGTGAGCACGCTGAGGCGGGCATGTAACTTACATTCGCAGCCTGACTCATATGAGTATTCATGTGCGACGGCTCGCTGACAGCAACAGCTGGCTGTTTTAAATGAGACGACCCGGTTACTGTGAACGGGGAGCGCTTTGTGAACATTTTGTGACGCACGAGCAGCGCCGGGGACAGTGTCTCTGTTTGTGTGTCTGTTAGTAAGAGTGAGCGCTCGTGAGCGGGCACATGACTTACACACATAACCTGATTTATACGAGGTTGAACTGGGCGTGTGACAGAGCGGGCATAAGATGGACGCGAGCGCGAGTTCGCGGGCGCGATATTTGCATCTAACACTCGAGCGGCATTTGCCAGTGGGCATGAAGGACACATGAGTTATAGTGCTTGTGTGTAGGGGTGAACACTGTGTGTAGGGGGAACACATTCTCTACACTTAAAACACCAGCGGCGTGAGCCGGATAAACAGAAAATACACTCTTTATGAGATTTCTGTGGGTCGCCGTAAAAACAGCGGTTGTGTGCAGGCGAGAGGGTGATGTAACCGGCTCGTTGGCTGGTAAATACTCTCTTGCAGTAGCCTTCTGTGAGGGGACTGACAAGGCGTGGCGTTTTGACGGTGGTCCGGCCGCAGCGGGACTTAACCGTCTTTTCTCCCTTGATATTAGGAGGTCTTCGCTTGCTCGGGCTTCAACACAATCCTAGGCCGAGGTCCCTGCGGGGGAGGCAGGCTGTGGCGGCTATCCGAGCGTGACCTAGGGCGGCCGAACTTTGAGCAGGCGGCTTGTCACATGAGCGGCCAGTAGCTGAGCTCGAGCGGCGTGGCAGAAACAAATTCATGGCCTGCGAGGTCTTTTGCACTTTGGAGAAGCGATCGACGATGCTGTTGACCGCTGGGCCGAAGAGACCGGTGGGGGAGAGCGGTGCGTTGAGAAACATGGCGCGTTTAGATTCCCTCATGTCTGCGAGCGTCAACCAGAGGTGCCTCTCTGTGACGGTGAGCGCAGCCATGCATCTGCCGATGGCCTGTGCTGCAGTTTTAGTGGCGCGAAGGGAATGGTCCGTCGCGCTCCTAATATCAACGACTGCAGCTGGATCCGAGCCCTTTTCGTTCCATTCGCGGAGGAGGTCGGCTTGTAGGATCTGTGGAATGGCCATAGAGTGCAGGGCGGAAGCAGCTTGCCTGGTAGCGGAGAAGGCGCGGCCGACGAGAGCTGACGTAGTCCTGCAGGCTTTTGACGGGAGAGCAAACTTTGAGCGCCATCCGGAGGAGGGCAGGCAAAGGTGCGCTGCAACCGCTTCTTCCACTTGGGGGATAGAAATGTACCCCTTCTCGGCGGCGCCGTCCACGTGGGAGAGCATCACGGAGACACTGGTGTGGAGCCTCGCGGAGAATGGTGCATTCCACGATTTAGACAGTTCGGTGTGGAGCTCCGGCAGGAAGGGAGCAGGCCTTGATGATGGTGGCTGATGGCGGCGCTGTAGAAAACAGCCATCTAGGCGATTAAGCGCAGGCTCCTTGGGCGGTGACCACTCGAGGCCGAGGCGGTCGATGGCCTTGACCAGGAGACGCATCAGCTCGGCGTCCACACCCGAAAGCGTCCGTCCGGACTCCTGGACGGACTCCTCGCTGTCCGAGGCCAGGATAGAGCAGCTGTCGCCCGCGGCGCCCCTACCTGCCTCGTCCTCTGAAGCAACGGCAGTGAGGGCGGAAGCCGGCATCTGCGCGTCAGTGAGGGGGGGTGGGGAAGGCGAAAGAGGCACTCAAGGGAACTGGTCCGGCGAGTTTGTCTTCCGCGTGGGGCTCCGGCAGTCTCTGAGCACGGCGCTTCTTTTTGTGCGGCCCAACAGAAGGCGGCGTGACAGCTTCGGCGTTGAAGAGGTCCAGACAAGCCCGCAGGGTCAATTCTTCGCAATGGATGCAGCTGCCCGACGAAAGTGTGAGGGCTGCGTGGTCCGGGCCCAGGCAGAGAGCGCAGATTACATGGCGGTCTCCGGCGCTGAGCAGGCCTCGGCACGAGCCACAGGAACTGTGAGGCATTCTGACAAGAACGCTCACGCTCTTTTAGAAAAGTGTGTCGCAGCGGCGAGCACACACAAACACACTAAAAACAGTGCAAGAGCAGAAAAGTATATGTCGCCGGATAGCGTTGCTGGCACGGAAGGCTGAAGGCAGCGAGAAGTCGACCGGCTTCCTCAGGCGCTTTCCTCTGCTTGCAGTCGCTGAATTCGATGGCAGCGGCTTCTCTCAGATCCAGCGGTGCGAAGAGCTTCGCTGAAGAGATGAAAATCAGGGAAGCAGCCTCCGAGCCCCGGTTTTATACGCTAAGCCACACCCCCCAGAGCGGGCTGTGAAGCTTACTGGGCGCGAAGTGTCACCATTGGGCGTGACATCACGCCAGGCTCACTGGTAGGCTGCTGCAGTTGCCACAGGGCAGCCAATGAGCGCGCTAGTCAGCCTGCTCTAGGTCTGTAGCTGCTACACTGCGTTGACAAAGTTTACAAAATTAAGGATAATTTGGGCTTCATTATCTCGAGAAAAGATGAACTTTACCCCGTAGCGTAAGCTAATCTTACGCAATACGAGAGAACCTCTCGTAAGAGAACAATACTCATTGTCTTTTTTTTTCTTGTAGCTACATCCATCATTGAAATGGTTTATAGTTTTCGAATGCTTTACATTATGAAAACTGGTATAACACCAAAAAGCTTCTCTCAAAAGCTAAAAACATCATAAAGTGTCCTAATATTAGTTTAATTAATTCCAAATGATGTAAATGTTTTACTTTGTATTGTAGCACAGAGGCTGCGCACGTACCGCATTTACTCACAAAACATGATAACAAACCATAGCTATGGTAAAGAATCATGTTTGGATTTATTACAGTTCATCTCACAGATTAGGTTCACTTGCAGATTTAGTAGCAGCAAATCGCACACACTGCCTCATGAATGATCACAGACTGGCTGTATTTCATTCTAGCAGAATTTCACAATGAACATGGCTAAACTCCAACATACATGTTTGTAGGTATTGTTAGAATCTGTGCTTTTCTGCAGTGCAGGGAGAGCGCATACTCTTGGTTGCCAGATTGAGAAGATTAATAAAACCAGCCGTGGCTCATTTGTAAGGGCAGGTGGGGGCAGTGCCTCACCAAAATATACATCATAAACATAGACTTCTATATAATCTGAATCAAATAATAAATTGTAAATGTTTTCAGAATTCTGCAACAAAATTTTTTTTTTTCCATTTTAAGGCGTTAAGTGGACAGGCAAGTATGTCACGCTGCCTTCACACCAAACGAGAATAGAGCATCAAATTCGCGTCTAGTTGGACGCTTGAACATTTTGAATCTATTTGCGCGTCCAGAGCGAATAGGACGCGCGTAAAAAGCAAAGGCGAAATCCGCTTCTTGCGGGAGGGGAAAGTGCTAGGCGGTTTTCTGTTTGCAAGATTGCTGATGTTGATCGAGCATTCATCGAGAGAGTCACCTCTCAGTATTTGCTCTGGAGAGCAGAACAGAGGCGTAGTGGTCATCATTTGCCATACTTGAGTCCACCGGACCCTCCGGAGGTGGAACGCCAGTTTGGCGAGTTTCACCATTTGCTCCAGGAGCTGCGCCTGGATGACGGCCGCTTCCAGCGGTACTTCCGCCTGTCCAGTTTGATGCCCTCACCAACCTAATCTGTCATTTATTTTTGTTTTGATGATAAATTGAGCCAGCCTCCAAAAGTGATTAACCTGTCCTGTGATTTTTTTCTTTCTCACACAACACTGTCCAGACACAAACTATGTTCTTATGCACTAAAGTATGTTGGTTGTCTTTACATTAGAGTAATAATGTTTCATATAATCTAGATTAGATATGGAATAAATAGCATTCAATACGAAATGAATATGTCTCATATATTGAAATCAAGTTTTTATGTGATAAAATATTTGCTTTGTTGTGCATTAGAACCACATCAGGCATTTAGTCATATTACAAAATAATTTATTGATGGCTTCCGGTTTGGCGATGTAAGAGAAGGCAGCAGAGGCGAGGACCTCTAAAAAAAAAAAAAAGCGGAAAGCACTAATTGCTAATGGGGGTGTTTTCAGAGCACCCCTGTTTCACAGGTAACAGCCTGTCTTTGGAACACTCCCCTTGTGTTCACTTTTTTGGATTAGCCCAACCCACTGTAGACAGATTGAAGAAAGTACTAGAAGGCATTGCTATGGAGGTTTGCTGATTATTAATTTAATTGCGAGCGTTTAATTTACTGTCAGTCCTCCTTTACCATGTCAAAGACATCGACAGTGTGGCAGCATTTTACGAAAATAGATAACGGAAAAAAGTCGAATGCAAAGTTTGCAAGCAACAGTTTGCATATCACAGCTCGACTACAAACATGGCATATCACCTAACTAGCTTGCCCCATCTGTTTTGAGTAGGCTATATGAACGAACATATAAGAATTGGCATTGAAATATGCCAATTAGTAATAATCATGTTTATAACTGCAGGCGCACCCGCATGCAACGACGGTATTGCGTAATTGTGCTGTATTTGTTTTGAGCCAGTAAAAAAAAAATTAAGTTAATGATCTCCATACGGGTGATTATCCGCTTATCATTATTTAATCTACCCACAAACTAAATTTACACTCTATTCAACAGATTTCAATGTAATACCTTTTAAACATTTGAAAAATATATTCGTGTCTCAGCCGCGAAGCTGAGCTTCAGCCTCGCTCTGTGCGAGGACATGCACAGAGCGGCTGAAATGATAGTGTCTGTCAGTTATTATAACATTATGACAAAAACAATTGTCTAAATTATGTTGCATATTCCTCAACAGTTCTTGTGCTGATATCAATAGTTGACATAGTACTATTTTCGGAAATCATAGGCTTTATTGCGCGGGTGCACGTGATGCAACGCCGTCAGAGCTGACAGAGTGTGTAATTTCAGTACCAAATAATTAGATCAAAAACGATTTAATATACTGCAAATAGCCTATTAGTTTTTTTATGTTTATTTATAATTCATTTAAGCGGACAAGGCTAACAAGTAGGCTGCGCAGCCAATTATTCTAACGTTCAGAGCCTGGGAGGGGCCTCGCATTTCAAGTTCGCACAGGGCCTCGCACCCCACCTGCGACGGCACTGCTAGTTGACATAGATGCTTCAGGTGCATTCACGCTGGGGGCGTTCCCATAGCGTCGTTGACGCATCGTCTCTTTCCCTATCTCAGGGAACTATGGTTACAGTCGTAACCTGAGACGTTCTAAGTTTCATTTATCCAAAAAGTATTGGAAAAGTTTTGTTTTATGTTATGATTTTAGAAAAACTGAATAGCGAGGAAGTATTTATGTTGCTGATTGCATTTTTGATCTGTGAATACTTGACTAAAATGTATATTTGTCCATGGCTGATATGGCCGATTTAACTAAATCTCCTGGGGGGTCGAAAGTTAGATTTATTAGCTGGAATGTCAAAGGCCTAAATATCCCAATCAAAAGAGGCTGAATTTTTGCATACTTTTGCAAAATTTAAATCTAAAATTATATATTTACAGGAAACCCACTTGCGCATTGTCGATCATCTTAGTATTAGGAAATCATGGCTGGGGCAAGTTTTCCACTCTAACTTTAACTCTAAGGCAAGGGGAACTGCCATTTTGATACACAAAAGCATTCAATTTACTGCCTCTGCTTCTATTGAAGATCCTCAGGGAAGATATGTTGTAGTCTCGGGGATATTATATAATGTTCCTGTCATATTAGTTAATGTATATGCGCCTAACTGGGATGATGTGAGTTTTATTAAGCTTGTTTCTTCACTGCCAGACCTAAACTCCCATCGTATAATTTTTGGTGGTGACATAAACTGCGTAATGGATCCGTTCCTTGACCGTTCTAACCCCAAATCTTTATCCCGTTCTAAGATGGCCCAAGCCTTATCTACATTCATGAATCAAGTGGGGGCGGTTGATGCTTGCCGATTTCTGTTTCCACACAGCAGAGAATATTCCTATTTCTCACATGTTCATCCCTCCTATTCAAGAATTGATTATTTCTTTATTGATAAATCTCTCCTTCCTTCTTTTGGACAAATCGAATATCTACCTATTGTGGAATCAGACCATGCTCCCTTGCAATTAGACCTTATTTGCAATTTGAGGTATAACGAACGGCCTTTGTGGAGACTAAACACGGCCTTGTCATCAGATCCTGCATTTTGTACATTTGTATTAACAGCTATAGATAATTTCCTATTACATAACAGGTCCGGATCTATTACAGCATCTACATCGTGGGAGACACTTAAAGTAGTTATCAGGGGAGAAATAATTTCATATACTTCAACTCTCAAAAAAAAAAAAAAGTAAACAAAAGCTGGACGATTTAATTGATTCTATAAGAAGGGTAGATCACCTCAATTCCACGTCTCCGTTACCTGAACTTTATAAAGAAAGGTTGAACCTTCAAGTTCAGTACAATCTGTTATCAACAAATAAAACTGAATGGAATTTATCATGTTCTAAAGGTTATATATATGAACATGGAGAAAAAGCAGGACGACTTCTAGCCCACCAGTTAAAATCTAAAGCTGCCTCTCAACTTATACCTCAAATTTGTAACAGTAATAATTATTTAATAGTTAATCCAATTGAAATTAATCACACTTTTAAGAACTACTTCTCAGATTTGTATACTTCTGAAAGCCCTGAATCTAACTTTACATTAATTGTAATTTTTGAATTTTTTTGAATTTTTAAAAAAAATTTAAACAAGATAGATATACCCACCCTTAATTCTGTGCAGAAAACTTGTTTGGGTCAGCCCATACAAATAGAATAAATTTTAAACTCGATCACATTAACGCAGAGCAAAAAAACTCCTGGCCCTGATGGCTATCCAATAGATTTTTATTAAAATCTGCAGATAAATTAGCCCCTATTCTTCTTGAAATGTTTGAGGACTCGTTGGAAAAGGGTAGCTTGCCACAAACCTTGAATGAAGCAAACATTATACTTTTACTAAAACCTGGAAAGGATCCCTTGAAATGTAACTCTTACAGGCCAATCTCTCTCTTAAACTCCGATGTTAAAATTTTGGCAAAGATCCTTGCTTTACGTTTGAATACAGTAATAGAGAACTTGATTCCAAAAGACCAAACTGGTTTTGTCAGAGGTCGACATTCTTTCAGTAATATCCAGAGATTGTTAGGGGTAACTCGTCTAAACTTTCTCAGGACCCTGTCCCTCAGGTAGTCATCTCGTTAGTTGCTGAAAAAGCATTTGCCAGGGTGGAGTGGAAATATTTATTCTTTGTGCTAGAAAGATTTGGATTTGGTACATCTCTTCTCTCATTGATTAAGTTATTATACTTTTCCCCTAAAGCATCTGTAATTACAAATAGTGTATGTTCAAAGTTTTTTTCCCCTATCAAAAGGTACAAGACAAGGATGCCCTCTTCGCCCTTTACTTTTAACTTTAGCCATTGAGCCCCTATCTATAGCATTAAGACACTCACAGCATTTTACTGGCATCAGCAGTAGGGGCATAGAACATAGAGTGCCCTTATATGGCGATGATATGCTGTTGTATATTTCAGATCCGATCTTAGGTATTCCACAGGTAGTTAAAATATTGAAACAATTTGGAACTTTCTCAGACTTTAAACTGATTTTTTTTAAAAGTGTTTGCTTCCCCATAAACAGTAAGGGCCTCCATATTTCAAATACAGAATATGCCTTTTCAGTTGTCTATATCAGGTTTTAGATATTTAGGGATAAACATCACACAGGGATTCCCTAACCTTTACAAAGAGAACTTTGCTCCAATCGAGTTCAAACTAGACCTCAAAAAATAGAAAAAATGGACCTCAAAAAATGGAATTAGCTATTTCTCTCTCTTGCAGGTACAATTAATGGTGTAAAAATGAACATTTTACCAAGGTTCTTGTACTTGTTTCAATGCATTCCAATATTTTTAACAAAATCCTTTTTTTTCAGAACTTAGACAGACTTATTTCATCATTTATATGGAGTGGAAAAACACCTAGGATTAGGAAGGAATCTCTCCAAAGACCGAAATCTCAAGGCGGTTTAGCGCTTCCTAATTTCAGGTATTATTATTGGGCTGCAAATATCTCAAAAGTACATTATGGGCTTCAGAACTCCAAAGATGTCTGGTGTATTTCAGAGGCAAACTCCTGTACTTCATTATCCCTTCCTGCTTTAGCTTTATCTAAATTGCCCCTTTGTATTTCACTATATACTCAATGCCCAGTCGTCGCAAATACTCTCAAGATTTGGTTTCAATTTAGAAAATGTTTTGGTTTCAAAGACTTCTCTATAGCCAGCCCTATATGCAATAATCACCTATTCCTTCCAGCTCAATTGGTCTTCAGTCAGTGGCAACAGTCAGGTCTTGTCAAATTTAGCTATCTTTTTATTGATGATTTTTTCACCCCTTTTTCCAAACTCTCCTCAAAATGTAATCTGCAAAGATCACACCTGTTTAGATATTTTCAGGTTCGTCATCTAATCCAAAATCATTGTCCCATATATCCATCCATCCCTCCCAGTACAGGATTGGATGCAATTTTAAACATTCCCTTACATTTGAAGGGAGTAATTTCTAATGTATATAATACTTTAATGTCAATAAAAAATATTAATCTAAACAAAATCCGTGCTGAATGGACAAAGGATTTGGCAGTGGATATATCAGAGGAAACCTGGAATAATGCATTATTTAGAGTGAATGGAACAACCTCCTGTACTCGCTTGGGTTTAATCCAGTTCAAGGTCCTCCACAGGCTTCATTACAGCAAGGTTAGGCTGTCCAAGATATACGCAAATGTAACTGATACATGTGAACATTGTCGTTCTGCTAAAGCAGACCTTGCTCATATGTTTTGGGCTTGTCCCAGACTGTTGGATTACTGGACAGCTATATTTAAAATTTTGTCTGAGGCATATGTTAAAGATATCAGGCCTAGTTTTGAGATGACAGTCTTTGGTGTACCTGTACAAGGTGTGGTCATGTCCAAAAATGGTCAAGACGCATGCGCTTTTGCGTGTCTTTTGGCTCGGAGAAGAATATTACTTGATTGGAAATCAAGTAAACCACCTAGTTTCACTCTGGCTTAGTGATGTGATGCTGCTTGAAACTGGAGTAAATTAAATTTTCTCTTAGAGGA
Source organism: Tiaroga cobitis (assembly GCA_030578255.1). Taxonomy (NCBI): domain Eukaryota; kingdom Metazoa; phylum Chordata; class Actinopteri; order Cypriniformes; family Leuciscidae; genus Tiaroga; species Tiaroga cobitis. The sequence goes on along the minus strand of CM060595.1, from coordinate 29,503,705 downwards.
TCCACCAAACGTTTTTATTCAGTATGGTCCCCAATGATTTCCTATTTTGAAAAGGACGTAACTCTTCCCCCAAACTAAAACTAATATTGTTATTAAAAGGCCTGTGCACATTGGAACGGATAATGCAATTCGACACAATGGGCTAACAATTATGTCAATTATTTTCTCACTGTTTGTAATATAAGAACTTCGAGATTCTGGTTTTCCATTTTGTAATTTTGAATTTATTTATTTATTTTTTATACATTGTTTATATATTTAATTTTTATTTTTTTCTTCTCTGTTCAGTGGGTGGGTTGTGGAAAAGGGAGAAAATTGTAAAAAAAAAAAAAAAAAGGAGCATTGTTAACTCTTTCTGTATATGATACGTCACTCTGTTCTTCCTTTAATAATAAAAAAAAAAATAATAATAATAAGGCCAAACATATAAAATAATTTATTGAGGCCAAACATATAAAATCATTTATTCAGGCCAAACATATAAAATAACATTATAAACTGAAAAGCGGGCCTGGCCCCGTTTATCATGTCACTTCACCACATGACAGCAGCAAGCAGGCTCCTGATTGGTTAACGCGGCGCGAACTGACGCCAAATTTCATATTTTTCAACTCGGAATATTCCGAATAATTCAGAATTCGCGTCAAACGCGTGAATGCACAAAAAGTACCAAATAAAATCACTCGCGCGTGTTGCGCGTATCGCGCCAGGCACTCAATTTGCGCCATTCGCGCGAACTGGACGCGCGAATGAGGCGAATTCGCGTCCACTGCGCCGTGTCCCAGACACGCGTAAACGCGTCTTTACATTGACTTAACATGGAAATGACTCGCGCCAGACGCTCTGTTTGCGTTTGGTGTGAATACAGCATGATGATCCGAAGAGTGCCTGAGCCCTGCTTAGACCTACAGCGCCTCACAATTTTCCAATGTAAATTTGTGGTGAGAAATGGAACTGCAGCGCGCCCTAATTGAGAGCCATTGGGGCAGATTTGAGATTGCCCCGCTTATGTTCACGTTACCTTATGTATATATATATATACATTTGAAAGGAAAAAGGAGAGGTATGCGGAACTGGCAGCTGAATGCGCACAAGCTGGGTGGAGAGCATACACCTACCCAGTGGAAGTTGGATGCAGGGGCTTCACTGGAACCTCCATCCAGCGACTCCTCAAGACCCTTTGAATCAGAGGTGCCAAACTGGAGAGAGTCCTCAAAGAGCTGGCAGAAGAGGCAGAGCAAGGGAGCTTTTGGCTCTGGCTCCGTAGAATGGACAAGGCTTGGGGGAAAGACAGATCCTAAGGCTTGCTGCAGGGGGCGGCAGGGAGACGTCCCTGTCGCTGCTCCACCACCCGGAGGTGTTCCGGGATTAAAGGAGCGAAAAATCAGTGAAGGGTGGCTTCCGGCTGATGACCCTGCAGCCGGACCAAAGGCACTGGCGGAAGTGCGTCAGGCAGAAATGCCTTGCAGGTGGTCCCACCAGTGCTTACAACTTGTAAAAATCGTGCAGCCCTAGTGTTTATATACTTAGGATATTGAAATAACCACCTTCAATCTTATACAATAACAAAAACTTTGTATAGAATTGTATTCACATTTTTTTTTAAAGTCACCATGAAATCAAAAGGGCCAAGTCTTGTTTAATTTATTTATTTATTTTTAGTAATATTGAACCAGGGCTGTTACCACCTTACCGATTTCTCCCCTTCTGACAATCATAGGTAAAATCCAGATAATTTTATCAGATTTTCCTGTGGTGTGAGGTGTGTTAAGCGTGACTGTATCTGCTCTGAAGATAGTCGGAGCTGCCCCAAACTCGAATCGTAAATATTCAACATGTGTCCTGTTGTGCATGTTAGGGGAACCCCCGAGGACAAACTCTTGCACACTCTGGAGATTATCACGTGAAACGAAACAATACCCAATCATAAAGCGTGCTGATAGAAGACTCACCTCTAGCTGAGAAGGTTACTACAGTCCTACAAACCACGCCCCTCCAAGTTACACCTTCTACACCTAGTTACTCCTGTTGTGAAGAAACAAGCTCATTGACTAAAACAATCTTTTGAAGTGAATTATTTTGTTTTATGTATGAAATGTTTGTAAGGCTAACTTATTTTGCTTTCGAATCTTATGTAATCAGCTTAATACACTCATGATAATGGTAATTATAGGTAAAAACCTAACACCCCGCAAATGGCTATTTCATTATAGCTTGATTCTGCTCTGCTGCACTCCCTTAGGCACCGCTCTGTTTGTTGTTAGGATGACTAAAACATTTTTTTTTAAAGTTACATGTTTAGCCTACTCTGCTTTAGCGGTCTAATAGCGCTCGTCAATGTCAAAATGATTGAGATGGCCAATCATAGGGCCTACTGTTCACAGAAGACAAGTGTGAATTCTACACAACGCTTTAGTTTTAACGGTGAAAGAGTGCATGGTAAGATGTATGAAGTAAACATAATTTTTGACAATATGTTTTATGACAGAAATGTTAAACCACCAAAAGTAACATCTAGTGGTGCAAACTACTTAACTTTTTTTAATATAAAATTTCACTGGTTTGTATTGACAATATGCAATCATTACATGACTCATGTAGGCTAATTCACAACTGAATGTGACAAGACAAGTAATATTAGTTGAAATATTCGATAGACATACGTTTCATTTATGATGCAACCTTTTGTTTTGAAAACAGGAAGGAAAGCGCTTTTGCTAATAGACTGCCTCATAGATTTATCATTTATGCTAAGCAGTGATTTTCACTTGATTGTAGGCTACTCCACGCGTCAGAAGATTTTTACGGAGGCAGCTGACTTTGATGGAGGAATTTGCAGTTTTACTCGCAAACTATCAATTCCTGTTCATCAATAAGGTGAGAACCAGGCCCGTTTTAAACTTAAATATACTTTTAATTATACTTAAAATTAATTGAAAAGTGTACTATCCAAGTAGTAATAGAAGATTTTTGCTGTCATAATGATGACAGTAGCGCAGACAAGAGTAATAGCTGTTCCTTGCTCCGGCGCAGTTAGCAATCGAGCAAAGCTGGCTTACGCTACGGGAAAAACCTCTTTTCTCGAGAATACTGAAGCCCAAAATTATCCTTATAATTTGTATTAATTTAAAACGCATTTGCTGCAGCGAGCAGACCTAGGCGAGGCAGCTCACGCGCCTATTGGCTGCTCTGCGGCAACTGCTGCAACCTATCGAGGGACTGTTCGTGAACGTAAGCACCAATGAGGGCGCTGGATATATACACTAGATGTCGCCTTGGCTAAGGTTTCGTTCCAATGAACTGCCGTCGCCAAGGCGACATCTAGTGTATATATCTATGCACCAGTCTGTGTACACGTCACACTAGGAAGCGCCCGCGCTCTCAGATCACTTGGACGTGGCTGTGTACAAATGGTAAAAACGATATAAATACTGTTCGTTTTCTCACACAAACTGCTTGTTTCGTGTCTTAGGCCATCAATGTGTACTTACATTTACGAGTCATTAAATCATGTTTAATTTGGACTTCTCTGTGCATGCTCTTTGAGGAGGACCCCATAGACCTGCATTATATGACTGACAGACAAGAACGGTTTGACCTAAAAATATCAAAATTGAAAATACTGTGGAAACAAAGACACCTACATCTTGGATGCCCTTGAGGTAAGCTAAAACATATAAAAAATAAATTTCAAAGTGAACTATCCCTTTAAGTGAAACCAGATGGTAGCACAAGCACGGCACGTTTACACAACACTCGTTCCCTCTTCTAGAGAGAACCAAGGTTACGTAAGTAACCGAGACGTTCTCTTACGAGAGTACTCTTGTGTTGCGTAAGCTAGCTTATGCTATGGGAACCCAATTTAAAACGCTGTGCGTGCTAAATCTACCACAACACTGACCCAAGGGCGAGTGCCCTGAGCTCATATGATATGGGGATATAAAAAGCCTACAGTGAATGGGCTTAATAAGAATGATATAAGGCAAACGTGGTTACCTTAAGTGAACAAGGGTGCTTAACACTGTATAACAGTCAGGGGAGGCAATAGCCTGCCTGAACTGAAACTTTGCAGTCCGCGGAAGCGAGTCCGGCAGAACTGAGCGGATTAACTAGACAGATAACAGTCTGGCTTGGAGAGCGGGAACTTCCAGGTTATAGAACCTTATAAATGTAGATGGAAAGGCCCAGCCTGCCGCCATCCAGATATCTTGAAGAGAAATCCCACTGTAGGCCACGCCTCTAGTAGAATGAGCTCTGACACCAAGATAGTGACATCCACTATCCACCTGGAAAGGCTATGTTACGAGGCAGCTAGACCTTTAGATCGGGCCACCAAAAGAAACAAAGAGTTGTTCCGACTGTCTGAAAGCAGCTAAACGTTCCACGTAAATTCTCAGGGCCCTAACCGGGCAAAGGAGATTCACGTCAGACTCGCTGTCAGATCCGGAGAGGGCTGACAGGGAAACGACTTGCGCTCTGAAAGGAGTGGCAAGTACTTTGGGGACATAACCATGTCTCGTTTTGAGGATGACCTTGGAGTCATTAGGCCCAAACTCAAGGCACAACGCGCTAACAGAAAGTGTGTGTAAGTCACCCACCCGCGTGACTGAGGCGATAGCCACCATAAAGGCGGTTTTTAACGAGAGATACTTAAGGTCCACAGACTGTAGAGGTTCAAAAGGGGCACCCTTCATGGCCTCCAGGACCAAGGAAAGGTCCCATACGGGAACCGAGGGGGGTCGAGGAGGGTTCATCCTTCTAGCTCCCCTGAGGAGGCGGACTACAAGTTCGTTCCTACCCAGTGACTGGCCATGCGAATGTTTGACAAACGCAGCAATAGCTGCCACATATACCTTGAGCGTGGATGGGGATCTACCCTTATCCAAGAGCTCCTGTAGGAAGGAGAGAACCTCAGATACCTCACAATCTTGTGGATCCAGGTTGCGAGCTGAGCACCAACCTGAGAACACTGACCACTTGGAAGCATAAAGCTGTCTAGTAGAGGGCGCTCTAGCTTGCGTAATCGTGTTTAACACCCCGTCCGGAAGATTGACGGGTATCCGTTGATGGCCCACATGTGCAGAGCCCAAAGCTTGGGGTGTGGGTGCCAAATCGTACCCCTGGCCTGTGAGAGGAGATCTCTCCTCAACGGGACAGGCCATGGAGCCAAGCTCTGAAGCTGCATCAGCTCCGGAAACCACACTTGGTTCGGCCAGAACAGGGCTACTAGAAGCAAAGAGGAAACGTTCTCCCTGATACGCTTGATTACCTGTGGTAACAGCGTGATCGGCGGGAAAGCATAGAGAAGGTGGCTGGGCCAGTGATGGGCCAGCATCACCTTGTTCTATCCTTGTTCTTCGTGAAGCATATTGGACACTGAGCGTTGTCTTGAGACGCAAAGAGGTCGATCTCCGCTGTGCCAAAGGTGTCCCACAACAACTGAACTGTCTGAGGGTGGAGAGACCATTCCCCTGGGGGAACGTTTTCCCTGGACAGCCTGTCTGGACCCACATTCAGATGGCCTGGCACATGCACCGCTCTCAACAAGAGCAGGTTGCGCTGAACCCATACAAGGAGGCGTTCTGCCAGTGGATGAAGGTTCCGTGATGTCAGACCGCCCTGGCGATTTATGTAGGAAACCACCGACATGTTGTCCGTGCGGACAAGGCCATGGTGGCCCTTTAGAAGAGGAAGAAAGAACCGCAGGGCTTTCTCGAATGCCTTCGTCTCTAGACAGTTTATGTGGAAGCTCTTCTCTTGGCTTGACCACAGGCCAAAAGTCGGTCTGCCCTCGTAGAGGGTGCCCCAGCCCGAATTGGAGGCGTCTGTCGAAACCACTTTCAGTTTCGAGATTAGCCCCAGGTTTACACCTGTCTGATTCCTAGTGTTGTGCCTGAACGCGTTCATTGAACGATAGTTCATGAACTCGTTCATATTTTGGGTGAACGTGAACTGAACGTACTGTATTACTGCCTGATGAACGTTACTGTGAACGCGTTCATTCTGGTGTCTGTGAACGCATGAACGCACGCTTTCTCAGTTTAACTTCGTTCAATAGAGTGCCAGATTTCTATAGAGCCTTCCAGGCGAAAACCCGGCTAAAACACATGTAAACAGGCCTTAATATGTTCTGAAAAAACATCCAATCTGGCAAAACCAGCCACCAGTGTCGCACCGCGGCCGCCGCATGCGTCATCAAAACTAAAAGCAGCATGTAGTCGACAAAGCAGCGAGGAGGCGTCGTATGATCATTTAAACGAGTTTTATGACAAGGTCGGTGAGGATGGGAAAAATCTTACATTTCTGTGCAAACTTTGCCCACCGATAAAATAATTGCTGTCTGTGGTTGTATATCGGTTGTGGCAATAATAATAAAAAAAATAGCTCGCAGCAACATATGGAAAAAAGGAACTATGAACTAGTTCATTTTTGGAACTTGGGAACTTAGTTAAAAATTGTGAAGTATGAACTATGAACTGAACTAGTTCATTTTAAAATTTGTGAAATCAACTTTGAACTAGTTAATGTAGAAAGTGAACTTTCCCAACACTGCTGATACCAGTCGACCGCCTTCCAGGGCTCCAGAGCTGTGACACAGTTCTGAGTTACCTTGAGACGTAAACGACCGGATGCCCATGCTTGACGCGGGAACCGCGTCTTTAGCCAGTGCTGTAAAGCAGTGGCGTAGCCACGAGGGGGCCTGGGTGGGCCTCATTTACATGTCCTCGGATTTCTGATTGCTTAAAAAAAAAAAACTATTATTTTTTTTAAATATATAAAATATTTTTTAGTGATTATGTGAATTACATTGCGCAAACCAAAGGAATACTACCCACCGGATGAAGAAGGGTTGGCTCTCAGTCTCCACAGTACATAAAATATTCATTTTATTTTATTTTATTTTATTTTATTTTTCGTGTTCGCATTTATGAGGAAAAAAACAATGTTGCGGACGTGTTCTCCGTTACGGACGTGAGCGCTCTGAAAGCGGCACTAAAAGATGCTTTAAAACTTTCACAGAGACATCAAACAGAAAGCACGAAACCTTTCTGTAACCTGAATTTCGTTTTGTATTAATTGTATCTTAATTTTAATCAATGTTTCATCAACTAATTGCCAGGATTTAATAAATAAGAAACGGAGGCGCCAGCACGTGAACTGGAGCTCGTCTCATAAATGAACCGAAACTCAGCGTATAAGGTAGCCTACTTGCCTCACAGAAATGTCTACTTTTAAACAGAACAATTCAAAACGAAAGAAAACAGACTACAGACAGCTCTCTGCTTATGTAATCCGTATGAAATGTGCATTTCTCTCTGGCGCGTTCACTACCGAAGATCGCGAGTCAGCATCGTCAACTTCATCTTAGCCGACACTGACAAAGAAAACACTTGTTTATTAATAAACAATTAAAATATCTCCTTGCTATATTTTAAATATTCATAATCATTACTTTTCCCGTTTCTTTCTTTTAGGTGCTTTATTGAGATATATCCAGCTGCAGACCCGCAGCACCGCCAGTTTCAGAACCCCAGCGCCAGAACCGGATGTGAGGGAGGGGCGGAATTATTGACAATGAGACAAGCATGGTTATTTTTGCAAGCATTTAAAAAATATTTAAAATTGTTGCATCTTTTAAATAATATTTAGGGTATGTTTTTATTACACAGTCTATAGGAATACCAGACTTACATTTCACTGCTCGTTGTATGAACTATACCTGGTATGTGACAAGCCAAGCCCTGAAAAGTGAAGCCAAAAGGTCTCAATCGCCCCCCGGTGGCTGGTCCTAGTATAGGTCATAAATCCCGCCTCCCCATGTTATTCAACGACACGTGAGACCAACTAAACAATTAAATGACACTTCAAATATAGTTTTTCCAAATATGGTTTCTGTCATTTACTGTAGTTTTTATCACGCTGATGTAATTTCAAGTGTTTGTTTTTAAAATAAGTTTGTTTTTAGTTAGTTATTTGATGCGGTGGTGTGACGTCATGATTGACAGCTGTGATTGACATGTTCTCTGAGCGAAGTAGTCACTGAAGCCCCAACAGACTTTTTTTCGGGATCTTCGGAGGACTGAGGAGATTGGAGCTTTACATTTTTATATCTAAATTTCTATAATTAATTTAAAAAAGTGCCGGAGCGTGTTCTTGCGATTGATTCTGCGAGAGTGAGGGCGGGGCCTTGATTTCGCGGCTTTACTTCCTGCTCACTACTGGGCATGTCTGGTCCCGAGATCGCTACTGCGCAGACTCAAGTCCCAAGATGTTAGCGCCATATCGGGATACTGGCGGCTTCACTTCTGACCAATGGAAGAGAGCGAAGGGGTGTCATCCATCTTTTTTTACAGTCTATGGTATGTGACCAATAAACTTTGAACTTGAACTTATCGTGTCAATTGATTTTGATTAATATGCACGAGGGAGAGAGAGCAAGACAGCGCTTGTGTTGTTTGAAGACGTGAGAGTGCGTGCGCGTGGCAGGAGCACTCTCTCTGCTCATTATGCGCCCTGTCAAGCGCAGCAGTCATTCTATTCTACATCACTTACTGATCAAAAAAGGCCAAAAGGCGGGACAAAAATTTACTTTGGCGGCCGCCAAAAAGCAGACGATCTGACGGGTTTTAGAAGATTAAATACAACCTGAAACTCAAAAACAGACCCGACCTCTATTTGAGACCGGCCTTTACCCAAACCTGCAGCCACATCAGGCGTGTAAAAGAGACAGGCGTCTATTTGGAATTTGGCTATTATTTTAAGTTTTACGGTACATTTTTATTGTTTCTTTTAAAACAATGCCGAATTTTCTCTCTCTTTTTTAGATTTTTGACATTATTTTACATAAAGAAAAATGCATGCTGCACATGTTCTTGTGAAATAAAGTATATTTTATATAAAATGCCCATAAGTTTCAAGCATTATTTTTCACCATCATGATCAGGAAGTAACTCTCATAATACAATGAAACGGATAACTATATACAATTATATTACACAAAATCAATGTTTTAAAATGCTTATTGTAAACCTTGGGAGAAACCAGACTCAGTCGGAGGGCCAGTTCTCCTCTGGCCAACGAAGGAACAGTGTATGATTCGGGCAGCATTACAAGTCAGATTGGATCAGAACATTTAGAGTATTTATCCATTTCCATCTTTTTGGAAGTCGAAGTAATCACGCCGGTATGGAGACGAGTTGTTGAGGATCAGTGCCGTCCACCATAGAGGGTCCATATCGCCGGCGTTGAGTCGTCTCTTCACAGGCTTTGTGATTGGGGCATCTGAAGTCTCCGTGAGAGGCTGGATACAAACTGGAGCTGACGAACGGCATTTTCCTCGGGACTCGCGTCCCGAGATAACAGCAGAAAAGCAAAAAGAATAGGCCTGTATATATAAAATTCTGGCTATATATATATATGTGTGTATATTAGAGGTGGGCATAGATTAATTTTTTTAATCTAGATTAATCTAGATTAATATTGAAATTAATCTAGATTAATCTAGATTAAAATGGCTCATTTGAATTCTCCCGAAGGCATTCAGAATATGTGTGCTACCCAAATAATGACTAAAAGTAAGTCTTTGAGAATAGTTTGCCTCGCGTAGGGATGTGCATTTCTGCCAAAAATGCCATTCGACAATCGAGGAGCAAAAGCCGAATATCGTAAAAAAAAAACAAAAAAAAAAAACGCAATGACAGAAAGGGAGGCCAATTTCATCTTTAGCGATTTGTCATCAAACAAACTGTTTATTAATTGAACAAGTAACATGTTTTCGTCCTTTTTTTTAAACATAGTAGGCTAATTGGAAGAAGAAAAAAACAATACGCACGACAGTCCGTTTTTGCATCGCCAATGCTCGTTAGATCAAAAAATAATGTCATCATATGTCATAAGAATTTTATGTGAACCTGCCTTGTTACTGCAATAGCCTCATTTTTTAAACAAATTAGTTTCAATCAATGTAAACTATTCGTGTGATTATGACACTGCGCAATACACGCGCAATACACACACAATGAATTACCTGAATGAAATGAAATCGAATGTATCGTCCTGTGGAATCATTCATTCACAGACAGCTTACGAAGATGTTCAACTAATAAAGATCTTCATCGCTGGCAAAAACATGATGCATTTGCAGATTTGCATTCACTAGACTAGACTGTAGATCGGCCACTTCATCCAACGCTCGTGATGCTCTTAAATCTTCCTGTTTCGACTCCGAGTGTGAATTGAAAGCGCTTCAGACGATTCAGTGCGCGAGGAACTGAACAGATCAACTGATTCGCGAACCGATTTAGACAGATCATCTGACAACTTGTTTGATGAAGTCTGTGAACAGAATCGACTCAAAAGACTGATTCATTTGTAAATGAGCATCGCTCATGCCCATACAAAGGACACAGCGCGCTTGGAATAAACTCATTTAACAACGTATTGCATTAAAATAAAGTAACGAGAGGAACGTCGCCCAACGTAACAAAGTAAAAGTACACCTTGTGTCCCTGACAGGAAAATACCCTACTGCGCGATCTGTGACAGTAGGCGCGGCGTCATAGCCTAGGCTACTACACATTAGAATTGCGCGAAAATATAACGATATTCGAAAAAGCTATTTATGATCCCAAAACAACTTTGATTAACGGCGATATTTTTTTTATCGCCCGATAAGAGTCTCACGTTAACGCAGCACGTTAACGCCGATAACGGCCCAGCACTAGTGTATATATATATATATATATATATATATATATATATATATGTATATATATAAATGATTTCCATTACACAAGAGTAGATGTTAAAACTTCATGCTGATTTGTACTCGACTTTCGCCAAGATAAGCAACAAGACGTAGCTTTACAGTAAACTATGCTTCACCCATTTACGCTTCTTTCCATATGGTGGTGTGACTCCCCTTCTGTCCGGCGTTAACGACTGCAGTGTACTTGGTGCGTCAGCACACACGACGGCTGCAACTACAGTGTGGTCTCCCTAGTTGACCAGCACGACAACCGTCTGGATTGAGCCGAGTAGGGGACATCTCTAGGGTCTTCAAGTGGGCACCTTCCATCCTCAGTGTTTCGTCGACTAGCCCACGACACCTCAAGAGGGCTCGACAGTGACTCTGGCGTCCCAGAGTCACCCCCCTCCGTCCCCCACTCAACTCAGCCCAGCTTACTGACCTCTACATCCCTCCTGCTGCTGAGACCTAACCACAATCTCACAATCTCTCCGCAGCCCAACCATACGCGCCAACCCGTTTGACTAAGGCTGTCGAGCCCCACTGGTGCGTTAATATGCAGTTTCAGTGGCAACGGTTCCGTATGGCATACTACCTACCGCAAAACACAATATCTGCCCAACCACCCGTCATTCACGCAATATACACAGGAACGTAATGACTGTAAATACTATACAAACTATACAAATAAACCAACAGACTCTTCAAGGTTTCAAGAATTCTACGAAACCGTAGCATGGCGGCCTGTACACAGCCAGCTAGAATCTTTCCGTCTCAACCACAGCCAGTTGCTGCTCCTTTCTGCTGCTTCAGATAAGTTCTTTACTGTGCGACGCAACTCTTGGCCACTGAATCCGATGTCTCTGAGGAACCGGGTTGTAGAGTGTGCCACAAAACCTCGACTGGGTTCTCAGAAACCTTTGGTATTGCCTCACCATTAATGAAGAATGTGTTATCTACTACCTTTCCTTTAACTATCAAGATGCTCCTTGATTTAGAGGGGTTAAATTGCATTCGTGCCCATTCAATATTATCTGTTAACTTCCCCAATATATATGTATATATATGTTGCCCCCTCATTTAAAGACGGGACCCCCCAAAAATAAAATTCTGGCTACGCCCCTGCTGTAAAGGGCGCATGCGAAACAGGCCTAAACGAAACACCGCTAAGGCTAAAGCCATAAGGCCTAGAATCCTCTGAAATCTTTTGAGAGGAGAGACATCGCCTACTTTGAATGACATCGCCAAGTGCTGAACACACAGTGACGTCAGCCGCGCTGTCATTGACACAGAGTCCAGATCGATTCCCAGAAAAGAAGCGTTCGGGAGATAGCGAACTCTTGGTCCAATTGACTTTGAGGCCCAGAGCCTGTAAATGGCTTAGTAATAAACCCCTGTGTGTCATTAGTTCCACCTCCGACTGGGCCATAATTAGCCAGTCGTCCAAATAGTTCAGTATTCGCATACCCTGTTGTTTCAGGGGGGCGAGCGCTGCGTCCATTCACCTCGTAAATGTACGAGGTGCTAAGTACAGGCCGAACGGTGTACTGGTAAGCCTGACCCTCGAAGGCGAATCTTAAGAAAGGCCTGTGACGGGGGGCTATTTGTATCTGAAAATACGCGTCTTTCAGATCCACTGATATAAACCAGTCCCTCGGGTGAAATTGCGCGAGAATTTGTCTGGTTGTAATCATTTTGAATGATCGCTTCATGAGAGCTCTGTTCAAAAGCCTGAGATCTAGAATGGGTCTGAGACCGCCATCCTTTTTGGCAGTGCTCGAATTGAGTCAAGTCTTATGGGGGGTCCCCAAGTTTTTTTTTACGGGGGGTGGGGGTTTGTGGGGGGGGGGTTACTTTATACAAAATATACAATATATTTGATCATAATATGCATAAAAATATCTTATTTATTAAAAACGCTTGATAAAGAATTATATATATATATATATAAAATTATTCTTTTAAATTACTTACTAAAGTAATACTGGATTTAGAGGGCAGCAGACCCAAAACTATGGCAAATATACCAGGGCACTACATATAAGGCTCTTGAAGACCCGTAAAAGCAAGTAACTTCAAAATACATTGAAATGTCTCAAAAACAGTACAAAATAATCAGGTGGCTTCCAGACTCACTGGATGGTATCACTGTCAGATTCAACAGTGGCACAGGAATAATTATTAGCAAAAGAATGGAAAAATACTATCAGGCTGTAATGATGTAGATAGGTATGAACCCAGGTGCGGGAACTTTACTCAAAGAGTACAGGACAACTGGGCAAACAGGATACAGTCTTTGTATAGTTTATAAGTTTAACATAGGCAGATTCTGAAAAGTCAGCTCAGGATTCATCCATAACAAACATCAAAGTAATTTCAGGAACCAGTGGATGAAGACATAAACCAAAACTCAGGACCGGTAACTATTTACTTGTAAGCATCCAATTTCTTCAGAAGCAGGGATAACAAAAATCAACATAATGAAATGAAATATACACTACCATTCAGAAGTTGAGATAGATACAATTTTTTAAATGTTTTTAAAAGTCTCTTCTGCTCAAAGCTGCATTGATTTGATAAAAAAACAGTAATATTGTGACATATTGTTTTCTATGTGAATATATAGTGAAATGCATGATCAACGCTGAATTTTCAGCATCATTACTCCAGTCTTCAGGGTCACATGATCCGTCAGAAATCACTCTTATTATGATGATCTGATGATCAACAAACATTTATGTAATACACATTTATTTTATTTTTCAGGATTTGTTTATCAATAGAAAGTTCAAAAGAACAGTTTCTATTTGAAATAGAATCGTTTGTTACATTATAAATGTCTTTACTGTCACTTTTGATCAATTTATTGCAACCATAATGAATAAAAGTATTAATTTCTTTCCCAACATTTTTTAAAAATACATTCTTACTTACCACAAGCTTTTAAGGTAGTGTATAATGCTACAAAAGTTACATTTCAGATCTGAAGGATCATGTGATGAAGACTGGAGAAACGATGGTGAAAATTCAGCTTTGATCACAGAAATAAATGATATTTTATTGTATTATTATTTTAAATTGTAATAATATTTCATAAAATTACTGTTTTTACTGTATTTTGCATCAAATCAATGCAGGCTTGGTGAGCAGAAGAGACTCTTGAACTTTTGAACAGTAGTGTACATCCAACAGAATGATTCTAGCTTTTTTTTACCAATGTAGTTTTTACCCTAAAAACAACTGGATGATTAATGTGGATTATGTGACACTGTGATAATAATGTTTGTTCCAAAAGACTTGATTAAATGGATGAAACTTGTTTATTAGATATTAAACATATAGATTGTGACAAACCAGGCTGTCAGTCTGTGTGTTGGTGGGGATTTTTCAACTATTTCAGCACATGCGATTTTTACATAGTTACGTCCAGTAGGTGGCGGAAAAGCACTGTTATGAGTGAGTAAGTCAGCAACCAACGACCATTTCAGTGAAAAAGGCTGCTTTATTCAGAAACAAACAATGCCATGGCAATCAATGTCAATTATTGCTATTTCAAGAGTGAATCCCGCATAAATGCATATGTAATTCCCGAAACTTTTGTGTTTACGTGGCCTTTGGTCCTGGCTGGCAGCATGAAAAACAAGTTTTATACAAATTCTGAATGGAAATTAGAAAGCATAGAAAGCACACAACGATCACTCCCTTTACTAAAAAGCTGTTATCCATCTCCGTCGAGATCTCTAGCACTCCCGTAGAACCAGGACTATAAATAATGAAAAAATAGTAACTTAAGCCTAAATGTTTCTAATTTACGCAAGGAATACAAAAGCCCCGATATGGTGTGGGTAGATATAAAGTAGAAAGATATATATATAGAGAGAGACAATTACCCCTCAAAAAAGTCGGCAAGAAGCTTTCTCTTCCCGACCTCGAGTGGAGGTTTATTTTTCTCCATTTTTTTTAAAAGTTAAAATTAGCTTCAACGGAGCGGCGCCAATCAAACAGTCCTGTCAGTCAACGATGTCATGCGCACAGCACTCTTTAGATGTGGGGCGGGGTGTTTACATTTTAAAGAGACATGGCAACTAGCCAACTTTAAAAAAAATATTGTAAATAATCAATTCACGAAATTTACCGTATCCATTGCATGTATTTAATCAGATTTGTTATTATTATTTTTTACTTCTTATGGGGGGTCCCTAATACCTTATGGGGGGTCCCGGATCCCCCCAGCCCCCCCTCAATTCGAGCACTGCTTTTCGTGATCGACAGTGTCAAATGCAGCACTGAGGTCGAGTAGTACCAGTACTGATAATTTGCCTGTATCAGTATTTAAGCGAATATCGTTTATTATCTTTATGAGCGCTGTCTCTGTGCTGTGACGCGATCGGAATCCAGATTGAAAATTGTCAAAGTATCCATTCAAGCTTAAGAATTTGTTCAGCTGATTGAGGACAACTTTTAATAATGATAGCTTTTGCACGTATAGCTAGGGGTAGAATGGTATCTGGGCTCTGGTCGCTGTAAGCTAGGGACCCGGAGACCTGATAGGGCTGATAAATTGACACTGTGCTTGCAGTGTTTATCTGAGGCAGCACGCTGAGACCAGCAGCGGGTTGATTTACACATAACATTCTGGTCACGTGGGCCGGGGAATGATTTATGTGTGTGCGCGGCACAGAAGGCGCAGTGTTTAACAGTAAGCGTGCGTGCTGAGAAGCGGGCACCTTCTTTACACTTAAAACACAATCTGAATGAACCACCTTTATTGAAACAGGCCCTGAATGAGTGTGTGTCACTGAGTGGGCCGTGCTTATGTATAGGGGTGAACACTGGGACGTGGGCACAGTTCCTACATTTAAAACACCTTGGCGAGAGCCGGATATACAGACATAATGCTCTTTTTGAGATTTATCTAGGTCGTAGTGAAAACAGCGTTTGGGTACAGGCGAGTGGGTTGTGCAACTGGCTCGTTGGCTGTAGAATACACATATGAAGCTGAGGGTGAGTCAGGAAGATTTTGGTGGCACAGGATCCAGCGTAATCTTGGGCCTGGGTCCCCGAGGAGGGGGCAGCATGCAACGGCCAGCCGAGCTCGAGCATTGGCGCTCTCTTGGTCGCTGACGCTGAGAAGCTGGCGGCGGGGAGGCTGTTTTCCGGGCAGGCGGCTGTTTCCTAGAGGTCCTGACGCGGAACTCGAGCGTCGAGGGATGAAGTGCCACATAGCCTGCGACGTCTTCTGGACCTCTGAAAAATGCTCCACAAACCCATCAAAAGCTTGTCCGAAAAGCCCGGAAGGAGACACAGGCGCGTCAAGGAAGGAGGCTCTGTCAGCGTCCTTCATATCTGATAGTGTCAGCCACAAATGTCTCTCGACAACGGTGAGGGACTCCATGTTCCTCCCGATGGCCTGGGCGGCGGACTTGGTGGCTCGCAGAGCTAGGTCTGTGGCACTCCTCAAGTCCGTAAAGCTGTCAGGGTCCTTGCCCGCCTCGTCCAAGGAACGGAGAAGATTGGCTTGGTAGGTCTGCAGCACTGCCATAGTGTGGAATGCTGAGGCGGCCTGGCCAGCGGCGGTGTAAGGGCGGCTGACGAAGGCGGAAGTAGTTTGGCAGGCTTTAGAAGGCCATCCGGCGGAGGGCGGGCAAAGGTGCGTTGCGATCGCTTCCTCGACCGGAGGAATGGAAACATAACCTTTGTCCTTTGCGCCATCCACAACGGAGAGCGTTGAAGAGACAGATGATCGCAGCCTGGCCGAAAAAGGAGCCTTCCAGGATTTAGACAGCTCCTCGTGCAGCTCGGGGAGAAATGGGGCGGGCCTCGTGGGAGGCGCTGCATGGCGACCAGGGAGAAAGCAGCCGTCGAGTCTGTTGGGTGCAGGCTCATCGGGCAGCGACCAGTCCAGGCCGAGGTCCTCCACGGCCTTCATAAGGAGGCGGAGAAGTTCAGCGTCGACGCTGGCTCTAATCCCACTGGACTCCTGAAGAGAAGGGGCGGGAACCAGAACGGAACCCGACCACTCTTCACTCCCCGAGCCGAGAAGAAAACAGCCGTCCTCTTCGTCATCCCCTTCCGACTCGTCACAGGAGATGGGAGCGGCCGAGGTCGGGCGCTGGCCATCCGTGAGTGAAACGGGGGAAAGCAAGGCATGCGGGGAATCCACGTTGATGATGGTGTCGCACTCGGGACATCCGCGCTTGGACAGCGCCTGGTCTGCGTGGTCTTCCAAACAGGAAGCGCACAGAATATGGCGGTCCCCGTTGGCAAGAGGGGCTCTGCACGAGGCACAGGAAATGCGAGGCATTTGTAGCAACGCCTCGGCTCTTTTAGACAGAGAAAATGTGAGTGTTGCAGCGTCGAACACACATGGAGCGAGAAAGGATATAGGCGCCGGATAAGGAGGCGAGAAGATGACTTCCTCAGAAAACTCGTCCCGCTGAAAAGGCTGTTCGACGGCGCAGGCTTCTTCTCCGAGATCCATCGATGTGAAGGCTTCTCTGAAGAGATGAAAACCAAGGCGCATCCTATCGAGCTCTGGTTTATATAGGAATAAGCCACGCCCATTCGCACGGGACGTGATGTCTGAGGGCGCCGCATGCTTACGTCACGAGCAGGTTGCCTCGGGGACGCCCCCTACCGGATCGCCCTCGATAGGTTGCAGCAGTTGCCGCAGAGCAGCCAATAGGCGTGCGAGCTGCCACGCCTAGGTCTGCTCACTGCAGCAAATGTGTTTTAAATTAATACAAACTATAAGGATCATTTTTGGCTTCAGTATTCTCGAGAAAATAGGTTTTTCCTGTAGCTAGCTTATACAACACGAGAATACTCTCTTAAGAGAACTCACAAAGCTAAAAATGTAACATGTGACCATGATGAAGATTCGTCTGAGAGTGCCTTCATCGCCAGAGAGGCAAATCAGGATAAGATGACAACAGCAGGGCTGGACTGGCCATCGGGCATACGGGGCATTTGCCCGGTGGGCCGACGTGCTTTTTGGGCCGATACAGATCATTCTTTAAAAAAATATATAAAAACAATGTTTTGTCTAAACGGCCCATAATACTCGCACATCGGCGGCCCATTAGTTTAGTTTTGCTTAATTGGCGGCGCTGGGATCTTTGTGCCGGTGTAATGCATTGGACAAAAAAAGTCAGCGTAGGTTTTTTTTTAACAGACCGGCCCATGAAACACGTAGATCAGCGGCCCATTGGTTCTTTTCTTGATTGGCACTGGGGTGGTCCAATCACATTTTTAATTAAACTCCTCCCCTTTGGCTTTGAGCGCGCGTGCAGTGTCAGTGTGTATCTGTCAAAATAGTCAGAGATGGAGAAGAAACGCAAGGAATGTGCAGAGAAATAGTGTGAAAAAAAGAAACGGGCCCTTCAAGTGTCTGATGAGGATACTGAGGAGGATCAGGAGAGAATGAGTGAGTGTAGAGAACTGTGGTAAGCAGAAGGCAACTTTCAAAACACTGAGGCGATGAGTGTAGGAACCCATCACCCAGCTACGCATTATTTACACATCGGCATAGTTGATGATTACGCATTTTATTAGAATTGTAATGAGACGCGTTTGTAAACCATGTTTTCCGCCAAAATAAAAGATCATGTGTTTATCTCTTTCAAGCATGGAAATTAGTACAAAACTAATTATGAAAGTTCCTTTCATTTTTCAGTGCATTTGTTTTACAATATATGGCTTTAACTGTCATGGAATTAATATTATAACTACTATTATGTAGTAGTGTGATGCAAACAGACACTATTTCACAGCTAAAAGAGTTTTGAGTTTTACTTTGTTTAATTTGCACACTGATTTTGCGTTGGAGCTCTTAATTTTTAACTCTCAAAGTGCACCAGATTGATGAATTTAACATTAAAAAGCAAACAAATTTCCTAAGGGGGCTCCCCCGAACCCCCCTAAAGGGACAGAGGTCCACTCACCACAGATTTACCAAAAATCCTTTGTCAAACACTGGTATTACTATGCCAATGCAGCTTATAGCTTGTTTTATGATTCATCATTGTGGAGTAGTTCGATTGTATTTTACAATTAGTAGTTATTTCATCTATTAACTATTAATTATCTATTACTTATTCCTACTCACTCATTAGGCTACATGGCATTAGTGGTTTTAATAGGAGTTAGTATACATATTCAGGGGCATGAAAAGATCTGTTGTGTTTAGGATTATATGTAGTGGGCCAGTCTGTGCCAAAATGCCCGGGCCGATTTTTAGTCCCAGTCCAGCCCTGCACAACAGGTTGAGTGGTTGATCGACTCTGGAGCCTCAAAGCACATGACGTGTTATGAAGAAATTCTCCAAGACTACCAGCAATTTCCAAAAGCACAGTCTGTGAAACTTGGTGATGGCAGAGTGGTTGACGCTCTAGGAGTTGGTAATGTTAAACTGAGAATGGCATTAAAAATCAATCAGTGATGTAAAAAATGTCACAATGTTTGATGTGCTGTATTTTCCCAAGTTATCCGGGAATCTCTTCTCAGTGGGAGCTGCTGTTAAAAAAGGAAATACGGTGCAGTTCAAGAAGTCTCGCTGTTACATCCAAAATAAAAATGGAAATCTCAGAGGAATGGGAACACAAAGATCTGATGGATTGTATCAGCTGGATGTAGAGGGAAGTTTGCCCGCCTGTCACTGTGCATCAAGTGCACTGATAGCAACCAGTTTGTGGCACCAGCGACTGGGTCACACCACTAAGTTGAAGGAACTAAAAAAACTGGTGAATGGAGTGGACTTTCCTGAAAAGAAAGAAGTTCTTTTTTGTGAAGCATGAGTGGAAGGCAAGCTGTCTAGGAAGCCACATAAGCCAGTAGGAGAAATCCATTCCAAACATAAACTACAGTTGGTTCATAGTGACGTCAGTGGTCCCATGCAAACTGAATCTATAGGTGGATCAAAGTACTTTGTGACTTTTATTGATGATTATTCTAGATGTTGCAAGGTATACTTTATGAAACAGAAGAGTGAAGTTCTTTCCAAATTCAAGGAATTTAAGAAAATAATATCCAATGAGTGCGGACAGAAAATAGCAAGACTAAGAACGGATAATGGTGGGGAATACACATCCAAAGAATTTCAAGAATTCTTGAAGGCTCAAGGTATCCACCATGAGACAACTGTACCTCACACACCTCAGCAAAATGGTGTTGCAGAAAGAAAAAAATAGGAAAATTGAAGCAGCGAGTAACATGCTCTCTCACGCTAAATTAACAAAGTCATACTGGGCAGAGGCTGTAGCAACTGCAGCTTACATACAGAACAGACTCCCCACATCTGTTCTGAAACAAGTGACGCCCTACCAGAGATGGTGCAACAAACAGCCAAATATGAGTCACATGACAGTGTTTGGTTGTGTAGCTTATGCGCATGTCCCAGACACAGAAAGAAGAAAACTGGACTAGAAGGCTGTGAAACAATGCCAAAATATAAATATGCCAACAATGCCAAGGGCTATCGCTTGTACGACGATAAAAAAAGGAGGATTCTTATTTGTCGGTGAGGCTAAATAACCGATGGCGGAGTCAGGGAGGAGGCAGGTCTTCTAAGAAAGTCTTTTTTTTTCACATATTTTTTCCCCAAATACGTGCAAGTATTTATAGTGTCAGGATACTAAAAATGCAAAACAAAAACTGTACAAAAAGAAAACAAATAGGCATTCAGTTGCCAGGCTATGTCTCTCAGGACCCTGCACACTTTACCAATCAGCAAATACCATGTCACAGTTCTTTCTCTCTGCATCACCCACTGAAAACTGATCTCATGGGGCCTAATACAGCCTTTAACTAGCTGTAGCCCCACCCACTAGATTAGCCCATTGCTAACAAAATAATTAACCCTGTAATCACACAAAAATTACCAAATAATAAATCAAACAAGACACCAACAAATATACAAACACACACCAAATGTTTCTCCCCCACCAACATCACATTTGTAGAGAGAAAACCCATATTAGTGACAAACCAAAAACACCCCTGCAACAATGGTTCGCACCACCAATCAACCGCGAAACCCCTCTATTTCAACCTAGTGGAACATCCCCTCGGCTTCCCCACGCGAAACTAGGAAGTTAAACCGGGGTTGGGGACGGTGGTGGGTTAACTGTGTACAGAGTTGAAATTACAAAGTTTTAACCCAATAAATGAGAAGTTTGACAGCCAGTGTGGATATCTTCATTATTTGATACCAGAAGACGTTAATACAGATAGGCAATACAAATGACAAGGTAAAGTTCGCGTAATATATGTTTGGAGTCATGCACAAATATTTGCTACTTAAGAATGCCGGTAGGCCTTTCCCTGCCCCTTAAACAACATTGCATAGTAGCTGGCATTTATGGCGAACTGTGGTAAGTGACACTATGAATAGTGAACCCGGAATAGAACAGAGCAAACGGCAATGACATTAATATGACACGGAGAATAGCGGCAGGACAGCTTGAATGATAGCGCCGGCGTTTGGCTGGCTGCCCGCTGCGTGAGCATGTCACGGCTCAGTCCGCGACAGTCGGGATGTGATCTTCAACGAGTTAGACTTTGACTTGAAACAAGAAGTGGACATTTCTTGTTCGGAGAATGAAGTTGTCATGAAAACTGACGAGAGTACACCAATCGAAACTGCTAGAGAAGGTGGTAGAATCAGAAAACCACTTAAGAGATATGGTTATGATGAGTTTGCCGACCTGGTGACTGTTGACCATTATGCTAGTGTTTGTTGTGTTGCAGAACCAAACACACTGAAAGAGTCAATGATGAGTCCTACTGCAAAGGAATGGCAGAAGGCGGCTGACTTGGAATATGAATCACAGCTTGAAAATAAGACGTGGGATTTAGTGAAATTACCAAAGGATCGAAAGGCCATAGGATCGAGATGGGTGGTTAAAGTTAAGCATCATAGTGACGGACGAGTGGAGAGATACAAGTGCAGACTTGTCGCTAAGGGTTACTCACAGAAGTATGGTGCCGACTATGATGAAACTTTTTCACCCGTGGTAAGTTTTAGCACAATTCGTACATTGTTGTCCTTCGCTGTCCAGAATAACATGTTCATCAGATGGATGTGGTAACCGCATTTCTAAATGGACACCTGGATGAGGAGATCTATATGGAGCAACCAGAGGGATACATCAGACCACTGGAGGAAAATTTGGTGTGCAAGCTGAAGAAGTCAATATATGGACTGAAGCAGTCCCCTCGCTGCCAAAATTTTCACAGAGTTCATGAAGAACATTGGTTTCAAACAGAGTACATCAGACCCGTGTGTGTTTGTGAGATCTCGACAGGAGCTGGAGATATTAGCTGTGTATGTTGATGATCTAATTCTGATCACAGAGTCGATGGAAAGCATTAAAGAGCTGAAACTCGCTCTTAATAAGCGCTACAAGATGAAGGACATGAGAGAACTGTCCAATATCTTGGGAATCTCTGTCATCCAAAAATTATGTTCCTTCATCAGAAGCATTACATTGAAGCCATTCTTCAAAAGTATGGTATGCATGATGCAAATCCCGTTGCAACTCCAGCTGATGCAAATGTAAAGCTAAAAAAGGAATGATGGTGTCAGCAAGCCTGTGAACTCAAGTACTTACCAGTCTATGGTAGGTAGCCTACTGTATGCTGCGATGGCCACACGACCTGACATAGCACAAGCAGTGAGCGTTGTATCAAAATTCAATGCAAATCCAAGTGTTTCACATCTGACTGCGGTGAAGAGAATTCTACGGTACTTGAAGGGAACACTGAATCTCGTACTTAAGTATGAGCGGTTAGAGTCTGGAGCTTTGGTCGGTTTCTCCAGCTAGCAGCCATATCACCCTGTAGCCCAAGACTGGTTGCCCACTGAAGCTAAGCAGGGCTGAGCCTGTTTAGTACCTGGATGGGAGACCTCCTGAGAAAACCAGGTTGCTGCTGGAAGAGGTGTTAGTCAGGCCAGCAGGGGGCGCTTACCCTGTGGTCTGTGTGGGTCCTAACGCCCCAGTGTAGTGACGGGGACACTATACTATCAAATTGCACCGTCCTTCGGATGAGACGTTAAACCGAGGTCCTGACTCTCTGTGGTCATGAAAAATCCCAGGATGTCTTTCGAAAGAGTAGGGGTGTAATCCCGGCATCCTGGCCAAATTTACCCAGTGGCCTCTGTCCATCATGGCCTTCTAATCATCCCCATATATTTATATATATACACTGATTGGCTTCATCACTCTGTCTCCTCTCCACCACTAAGCTGGTGTGTGGTGGGCGTTCTGGCGCACTATGGCTGCCGTCACATCATCCAAGTGGATACTGCAGGTGGTGGTTGAGGAGATTCCCCCTTCCATGTGAAGCGCTTTGAGTGCCTAGAAAAGCGCTATATAAATGCAATGAATTATTATTATTATTATTTTATTATTTCTCAGATGCTGACTGGGCTGGAGACCAGAACGATCTTCGTTCTACAACCGGTAATGTGTTCTTACTGGGTGGTGGAGCTGTGAGTTGGCTCAGCAAGAAACAGTCAACTGTTGCTCTTTCAACAGCGAAGGCTGAGTATGTTGCACTTAGCCAAGCAGCTCAGGAATGTCTCTGGCTTAGACGACTTCTGAGTGATCTTGGAATGGATGCTACTCCTGTGGTGATCCTGGAGGACAACCAAGGAATCATTGCAATCACAAAGAATCCAGTTGATCATTCAAGAACAAAGTACAATGACATTCGCTACCATTACATTCGTGAATGTGTGCAAAATGGACAAATACAACTGCAATATTGTCCCACAGATGACATGAAGGCAGATATATTTACCAAGCCATTGGTGAGACAGAAGTTTGAGTATTTTAGGAGTGAGATTGGACTTTGTTTCATTTAATTCTGTTTAATCTGATCTTAAATGGGCTAGACTGTTAACTATGTTACAGTGTAAAACTATTAACATGGAAAAAGGACTAAGATTTTTTTTTTGTTAATATAATTTACTAAGAAATGGCTTAGTCCCATTTAAAAATTAAAGGGTTAGTTCACCCAAAAATGAAAATTAAGTAATTAATTACTCACCCCCATGCTGTACCAACCCCGTAAGGCCTTCGTTCGTCTTCGGAAAACAAATGAAGATATTCATGATTAAATCTGAGACTTCAAGAGATTTCCACGACGCATGCGTGAGAATTGCGATCTCCTTCAACTACTTTAGTTAAGTTCTCGCGCGTGCGCGTCGTGGAAATCTCTTGAAGTCTCGTTTCAGGCCTACAAGGAAGAAAAGGAATAGTCGAATAAAGTCGTTATTTTTGTTTGTTTTTTCGCACAAAAAGTATTCTCGTCGCTTGATAAACTTATAGTTGAGCCACTGTAGCGACATGGAATATTTAAACATTTTCTTTAATGACTTTCTGGGCCGTCAAGTTTCATTCCCTTAGGCAGCCTATGTAGCAGTCATCCACCTCTCAGATTTAATCATAAATATCTTCATTTGTGTTCCGAAGACGAGCGAAGGCCTTACGGGGTTGGTACAGCATGGGGGTGAGTAATTAATGACTTAATTTTCATTTTTGGGTGAACTAACCCTTTAAGTGGGAGTGTTGTAATATAGTAATTTGCCAATAGGTGTCACTGTTGTATCTAGTGTGTCACTATAGTTCTGTTATTCATTCTTCTTCGTTGCTTTTCCTATTTGTTGGATATAATAAAAAAGAATGCGAAACTTCAATACAAAGGTACCTCACAAAACTGATTTCAGACAGTCTTCTGAGGCAGCGTAATGGTTTAATGATCTACGACAAAATAGTACGAGCTTTGGTGACAACTAAGCAAATATTTAATTACTACAATGGTAGTTTCTTGCTAGAAATTACATAAAAATGGAAAATAGCCAAAAACGTACATTTACACAGAAACTGACCACCAGCCTTTCAATGCCATTTTTATTTTATTAGTTTTAACTGTCACTAAATGGAAAGCACAGGATTGTGGGATAACAAAGGCAGCAAAGGATACATATATGCTGCCTTCAAAAATCGATCAGATGAAGGTCTCTCAGGAGACAGAAAGTGAAGCTAACATTAGATTTGGACGTGCCTTGATGCCTTACCTTGGAACACATCCTCCAAAGGCAGCATTTTTAAGCTTTCGTACGCAGCCTTCGACAATCTACCGGAAATGATAGACCATTCATGGACTTAGTGGCTATGCTTTGGGAGACCGTTAATCTAATCTCACATACTATTTAGGATGGATAGTATGCACATTGGGATGCAGAGCTAGTTATAGTTTGAGTTTTTTCTTCACCTGAAACAATAATTCAATAAAACATGATGGCATTTATAGCTACAATATGTTTTGAAGTATGGGTAGTAACTGTAGTTTGAAGAAACTGATTGATAAAGAAATCCATCATTCAAACCATGTCTTTACTCATATACACTTTGATAAACTAATGGTATCCATACACAGAGAAAAGTAGCTCTGACTACTGCAGCAGGTGTGGTGAAGGAGTAGCATGAAGCTTAGCATTATTTGTTGTAAGGAATAACGAGAAAAAAATTACCACGGATCATTCAAAACGGCAAAAACTCAAGTGAATCACCAGCTGTAACCCATAAGAAACTGTTATTCATTTGTCTCTCGGCTCTGATAAGATATTCTAAATCCATGCTCACACCAGTACCTCCAACCATATTCATTGGTAACTAAAACAAACTACTTTCATAAGATGCTTGTAGTTGTTAATTTTTTTACCGCTTAAGGGCCAAGAGTTGCGTATCTAAAGATCTCAAAGTGTATCTTTAAATGAGCATTGTTCATTTTTTCCATAAAATGTCTCAGTGTTAAGATTTAATAAATATTGGATTTGTATGAGGACGAGCATATCAGTCCAAAGAGTGCATATATTATTTAAATATAAATGAATAATATTTGGTTTATTCTGGTAGTAGACTGGCACAACCATTTTTCCAGTTTATGCCAAATCTAGCACAATACAAACAGGAAAATTCAAATCATTTCAATTTATTATTGTACTCTATAAGAAAATACAACACAATACAATGCATAATTCAAAATACAGGGATAACGCCTGTGATAAATCAATATGGAAATTCCTTCATATTAACAACATTGGACACTACTTTTTTGTGTCAGTAGGTTAACTGGGTAGAGTACTAAAAATACATTTGACATACTGCAAAAATATTATAAGTTGTATAGTAGTTTTTTTTTATTCTAAACATAGTTAAATAAAGTTTTACCATCAGGAAAGAAAATGAAAAGAAGTCACTTGACTGGCTGGTCAGGCTGCTTTAGAGAGTCATCTGAACCAGAGGCCACAGGGTTTCAGGCAGATGGACCGGGTTATTGCATGGTCAAATTGTTTCAACACTGATGATGTGTGACCACATAACGCTCTACAGCTGCCTGAATGTGTTTATATCAAAGATGTCACATTTCTTTGTTGCTGAGTGCTAAGACCATAATTCTGTTCAACAGATCCGAGCATCAAACACTGCCATTGTTTTCAGCTACACAATCTGTCAGCTTTTCAAGTGGGTGACAGAGTCTCATTAAATTATGTGCTTTCCTACTCGATGTGTCAGATATTTATTCATGCAGCTAACAAACCACTTAGTGCTAAGAGACCGTATGATTTATCTCTCATGGATGTTAAGGGGATCTGGCATCATTCAGCCCTGCACATGGTCCCTCTCTAGATGATTTTCTTCATCATTTTGGAACACAAGCTTAAAGCTCCCTATTTATGATTAAGATATAAATCAGTGTGGCCGTGAGGGAGATGTTGACAGTTACAGTACGTGTATAGTCAAACCTGTGGGCTAAATATGAAGCATGACAGCTGCCTGCGGATAGATGGTTGTCTATTTTTTGCTTTCCACGTGCAAGTATCTGTACAACACCTCTATGTAAAGTATGTTTTATTGTTCGAAATGCATGAAAGGGAATACAGACCACTTTTACCTATTAAATTAAACATGTAATCCACAAAAGCTTTTTACAATCATACGCCCACATATACTTGGGTACAGTCATTTTAGCACTTTAATTAAAAGCAATAGGATGTTCCCTCTTGACAAACTCTGGGGTTAAGCACCTTGTAGAAAAGCATAATGGCGAGGTGCTCTGTAATTTCAGTAGCTCTCCAGGGCTCAGCTCACCTCTATTGTGATTGAACCTGCAGCCACAGACTTGCTATTTATGAACTATTCTATTTAACATTTTAATTAAAAAAAAAATACTTGATAAATATATTTTATTTTCTCTCTTTCTAAATGTAACTCTTATACTTAATTTTCTTTTTAGCAGAATATACTGTGCATATATTAGAGTTTCCCAAACTCAGGTTCACAAACTGTCACGATGGCTGTAATGATGAGCACAACGAAGGAGTATAGAAACAAAAACGGTCTGGAGAAACAGTAAACACAACCACGTTTAACATAGACAATATCAGACAATAAAACACAGGAAACTGAGGGTTTTTTAGGATCAAACACAGAGGATATTTGACTAAAACAGAACAGGTGTTAACTAATTGAGAACCAAGAAGATTAAGAAGGAACTAAGGAAAATGGGAACACAGAAAGTAAACAAAACAGAGAATACATGTCAAAGGAACTGCGGGGGAGAATATAATTTGATAAAAAGTTATTAATTAAAAGATACCAGTAAAGGTAACTTTCTTTTGTTCAAAAGTTAAAAAGTAAAAAAAAATTGGATAACGTCTCGGTTAAGTATGTAACCCTCGTTACCTGAAGAGGGGACGAGATGCTGCGTAGAAACGCTGTGGGAAGCCTCTGCGTGATTGTGTCATGAAGCACTTATGAAATCAGTCCAATGGACGGAACGTCATGTGACAATCCGTCCAAACAGCGTCAGCTTCTGATCAGCAAGTCGATCACGAGCATACCGGGAGTATGGCAGGGTGACTCAGCGTCTCGTTCCCTTTTCAAGGGACTAGGGTAACATACGTGACTGAGACGTTCCCTTTCAAGGGAACTCGAGCTGCGTCAAAACGCTGTGGGAACACTTATACCCACGCCGCCATAAGAGCAAGTGTCCATCTGAGTGAAATCAATGCGCACATCCAGGCGAAAGCACCTGCGCCCCTGGATTGGAGCCTAGGTCAAGGTAGTAAAGCCTCACGATTCTGTATGCAGTGAGGACTAGCCTGCCGCATCACAAACATCTTGGAGGGAAGCAGCCCCGTACAGCCAAAGGTGAAGGCTGACTGGCCAACTCATAAGCAAGTGAGATGGCTTCGACCACCCACTTGTTTATCCTCTGCTTAGATGCCGGGCACCCCTTTCTGGGTACCCCAAAGCAAACGAACAGTGTTCAGACTTTCTCCACAGTTCTGTGGACGTAAGCATCTAAGGCCCTAACTGGGCAGAGCAGATAAAGTTTCTCTTGGTCTGACGTCCAGAGGAGGACAGAAGGCCTGCAGTACTTTAGGACTTACAGTATAAAGGCCTGTTCACACCGGGACGAATTTTGCGCGCGATATTCGCCAACGTTTAACGCCTCGTAACTAAACAAAGGGCGCCAATGTGAGTGTGCACACCGACGCGAAAAACACCACGCGTAAAAGCGTCATTTTTTTTTTAAACGCCTCGGGTTCGTTTTTTTTGTTTTGACCCGCCGCGTCAAAAACTATCCGACCAATGAGATTGGCGCTTTTGCTCACGTTTCTGGAGCTTCTGAAGTTACAGTAAAACACAACTTGGGGGCGCTTAAAGGGATAGTTCGGCCAAAAATGATATTTAAACCATGCATTACTCACCCTCAAGCCGTTCGAGATGCATATGTCAATCTTGTTTCAGACGAACACATTTTCAGTTATTTTAGAAAATGTCTTAGACCCTTCAGTGGATATAATGTGAAGCAATGGGGTCCACCTCCTTCAAGTCCCAAAATGTGCATACATCCTTCACAATAGTAATCCATCCGGCTCCAGGGGGATAAACGAAGGCCTTCTGAGGGTAATCCGTGCGGTTTTGTCGTAAAAATATACATATTTAAAACTTTATAAATGAAAATATCTGACTTCCGGCAACGATCGACACGCGTGCGTTCACGCGCTTTCGTGTTTTGTTTTGCTCTGCTCTCTGGCTGCGCTGGCGCGTTCGTTCTACGTCACAACAGTTCCTACGATACGTCTTACCTCGTACACCGACTTCCATCACCCGTGAACGCGCGTCGATCGTTGCCGGAAGTCAGATATTTTCATTTATAAAGTTTTAAATATGTATATTTTTAGGACAAAACCGCACGGATTACCCTCAGAAGGCCTTCGTTTATCCCCCTGGAGCCGGATGGATTACTTTTGTGAAGGATGTATTCACATTTTGGGACTTGAAGGAGGTGGACCCCATTGCTTCACATTATATCCACTGAAGGGTCTAAGACATTTTCAAAAATAACTGAAAATGTGTTCGTCTGAAACAAGATTGACAGATGCATCTCAAACGGCTTGAGGGTGAGTAATGCATGGTTTAAATATCATTTTTGGCCGAACTATCCCTTTAAACACAAAACGGTCTTGCTGAGCACCAGTGTTGTGGGTAACGCGTTATAAAGTAACGCGTTAGAGTACTCTAATTACCTTTTTCGTGATATGTGTAACTTAACGCGTTAGTTTTGTGTGTTAAGTAATCCGTTATTTAAAAAAATAAGTAATCCGTTATTTTAAGTCAAGTCAAGTCAAATATTTTTATATAGCGCTTTTCACAATACAGATTGTATCAAAGCTGCTTCACAGTATCAAAAGGAAAGGAAAGGAAAGGAAAGGAAAATCTCGACTGCAGCCTGTTTTTTGTCCGACAGTAGTATGCCTAGGTCTATGTGCCACCTACGGATGTATCAGCGGAGCCGAAGCGCTGTAATCATACATGTGTGTGTGTGTGTGTGTGTGTGCGTGTGTGAGTGTGTGTGTTTTTTCGAACTCCCGGCAAGATGGCAGAGAGGACAGCGTTTGCAGTATGGAAGTACGCACATTATTTTCAATTTGTCAACGAAAAGGAAAAGAACATAACGGTAAAATGCACACTCTGCGTTGGTGAAAAGCTTCTGTCGACCGCCAAAAATTCTACCTCAAACTATTAAGCAATTTGTCATTTGCCTGTGTGGCAGTGAATGATTTTATTCGGTTTGTAATCATTTTTGTTTGACAGACAGCTGTTCATTTCTGTTAGATCGTTGACTGGTTGTTCATCTCTAACAACATTACAGTTAAAGAAAAAATATTGTTGTATGGTGAATATGTTCTGTGATAATAAATAGATAAATAAAACGCTATGTGGAATAGCCTATTGATGACTGTCTTTCCTGTTATTGTTATCCCGCAGTGTTAATTTAGTCGGATGACTGACGTTATTCATTGCCAGGAGTCACGACTTCTAGGTGCATTTAAAGGGGGCCGTGTCTGTCAATTAAGCTGCAGCATGTGTGAGGCGCTGCAAACGGCTTTTAATTTTTGGTAATGCATGAGTACTCTAACGCAGTACTTTTATGAATAGATAACGCTGTGACGTAACTGATTACTTTTAATTGATGGTAACGTTGTAACCTAATTAACTACTTTCCAAAGTAACTATACCCAACACTGCTGAGCACACATACGTAACGGCGAAGAAGATGCGCCAAGTAGCGTCTACACTGCCGGGAAGGAATAAGACGAGGAAGATGCAAGGCAAGATGAATGTATAGAGCTGCTGGTCTCTTCGGTGTCGGAACATAAAGAACTATATGACAAACGCGACAGGCGACTACAAAATAGGACTATTTCTGTTTTACATTAAGCGCCATCTAATGTCAGGGAATGAATGTGCATGTTCACTCGGCTCAACGTCAGCGAAAATCGCTTGGGTGTGAACACAAAAAACGTGTTGAAAAACGCTGGCGAATAACGCGCGCCGATATTCGTCCTGGTGTGTACGGCCCTTAAGTAGTAACCTTAGGAACGTAACCTGGTCTTAGAGTGAAAAAAAACCTTTACCATACCAGGAGCAAATTCCAGGCACGAGGGAGATCCCGAAAGTGCTTAAATGTCTCCAATTCTCCTGAGAGATGAAATAGCGAGGAGAAAGACAGTCTTTCGAGTGAGATATTTCTCAGAAACTTCCTCAATGGGCTCGAACGGAGCTAGGGAGATGCCTTCTAGTACAATATCCAAATCCCAGGTTGGCACCCTCGTGCGGACTGCTGGCATCAGCCTCAAAGTGCCATGAAGGAAATGAGTTATTAGTGGGTGTCTCCCCAAAGATACTCCACTCAAAGGGACGTGGTAAGCAACTAGTGCCGCTGCGTACACCTTCAGTGTGGAGGGGGAACTGCTCGACCGAAGTTATCCAATAGGAGCTCCACCACCTCGGGGTAGCGTCTCCATTCCCCCGGCCTTGGCCCCTGCCTCGACAGGATGTCCTCTCCCTGATTTAAATACCCCGGGATGTAGATTGCCTCCAGCGAGAGCAACCTTCCTTGGGCCCACGGGAGGATCTGGTGAATCAGCTTGTATAAGGGGCACGATCGCAGACCCTGCTGATGGTTTATATATGAGACCACCTATGTGTTGTCGGAACGAACAAGCACATGATGGCCCCTCGGGTCTGGGAGGAAGTGTTTCAGAGCCTAGAACACAAAAGCCGCCAACATTTCTAGACAATTTATATGCCACGAGAGATGATGGTCCCGCCACAGACCCTGGGCTGGGCGACCACTCATGATCGCTCCCCAACCCGTGAGAGATGCATCCGTCGTTAGCATGACGCGACGAGAAGGAGCTCCCAGCACGAGCCCTTGGGACAGGAACCACGTTTCTTTCCACATAACTAAGGCACGAAGGCAGCACCGTGCAACAGTCTCATGTACAACAGGCCGCAAGGTATAACATTGGACGCTGTTGCCATCAGACCTAACAATCTTTGGATCTGCTTTACAGTGAGTGGCTGGCCTAGCTTTACTTGTTTCATGGCTGACAGAATCTAAGCAATACGAGCAGGAGACGAGAATGTGCGAGATGTGCACATATGTCTCTCATTTGTGCTAAAACGACATCTCGATATCGACCCGGCAATGCTCCAATTGAGCTAAAATCAACCAATTGTCGAAATAATTCAGTATGCGGATGCCATGGAGTCGCAGCAGAGCCAGAGCTGCATCCACACACTGTGTGAAAGTGCAAGGTGATAAAGCTAGGCCGAAAGGAAGAAAACGATATTGGTACACTTTGACCCCGAAAGCGAACCTCAGGAACTTCCTGTGTTGTGGAAGGATGGATATGTGGAAGTATGTGTCCTTTAGATCTATCGTGACAAACCAGTCATCGGACCTGATTTGTGACGTGACTTTCTTGAGAGTAAGCATCTTCATTTTTTAGTTGAGCTTCCCAACAGCGCAGATCTAAAATCGGACGAAACCCCCCATCCTTCCTTGGGACCATGAAGTAACGGCTGTAAAACCCGGACTCCCTGCTGGGCGGAGGAACCCGTTGAATAGCCTCCTTTTGCAGAAGAGCTTTTACTTCTAGTTCCATAACCAGTGCCTACTTGGGGCCAACCACTGTGGGTAGGACCCCGCCTCCAGGACCCATCGAGATATATTTGGTAGACGTTTCCAATCTGCCAGAAAATCTACTAAGGGTACCAGTCTCTCGAGTCTGGCCTCTGGTGTATTTCAAACAGCAGGCGCAGTGCCCTGAAGCGGCGCACTGGCAGGGAACAACTGGCCTAAACGCTCTAGAGTCCTCCTTGGAGGGAGTGAGCAACCCTCGGGTAAAAACCCGCAGGGACCCTCTGCGCCCCGGCATGAAGGCGGGGTTGGCAGACCTGAGGGCACCCCCTGAGGGCACAGAGGGGAGACGGGCACCGTATAATGAGGTGGAAACCGTCTTCCCCACAGAGGGGTCTACTCTCAGAAGCCTGACACCACTGGCATCAGGGCTTCTTGGCCTACTTAGAGATAGTAACAGTCCACTCGGCGTGTGCCCTTACCATAAGCATGAATTATTTTCTACACATAGGGAACATTTAAAGAATGAACCTGTCAGCCCACACTGACGTGCATGCATAGGTGGTCTCTGCCCCCAAACAAACACTAAACACTAACCTCGTATATACCCGCTCGTAATGCAGTGAGGGCAGGGAGGGACACACGATTCAAAAGGCTGTTTGCTTCACGTGAAATGGCGAGTCTGTTTCGATAACTACAACTGTAGTAGCCATTTATACAATGCAAAGCAATCCAATGAGATGGTCAATCCTTTCAATATCCAAATGATCAGGACACTCCTGTCCAGTTCAGAAGTGTATCCAAAATGGAAAGGAATTGGTTCTTACTTTGTGGCTCTTCATTGAGCGTCAGGTAAAGATTCTGTCTGATCCTCTCTTTGGTGACCTACAGGGTAAGCCACCAGACCCTTCCTCTAAGCCCGAGAGTAGACAAACCTGAAGAGGCCAAGCTACTGTTGCTGCCATCAATACTGCCTCAGGATCAACCACATCAGCAGCTTGGCACCAACAGCGCAGAGGGCCAGCTTCACAAAAGAATGACGAAGAGTCATGCGGTGTGTGTAAGAGCCAGCATTCAGTGGCGAAGTGTTCACAGCTTGTTGAGATGACACACAGGGAGAAATTGGAGGCTTTGAAAGTAGGCAGAGTGTGTTTCAGCTGTCTGAGGAGAGGTCATATGAGCAGGGGATGTGACAAGCCTTTGACATGTGATATATGTAAACACAAATATTTAACTGTCCTACACATCAAACTAATCCAATCCAATCACTTTATTTCTATAGCACATTTTATAAACAGGAAGTTTGCAAAGTGCTGCACAGAAGATTCAAACATACAGATCGATTAACATGCAATAAAAACAGAATTACAAAATAAGAACATCTCAATCCTAAAATACAGTAAAACAATAAAACAATAAAAGACATCAGAGGATCATACAACTCACGCGGAGTTAAGGAATAAAAATGTGTCTTTACACATTTAAAATACGGTGTGTAACACAAAAATACGGTGTGTAACATCTCCAAGACGTTACACACCGTATGACTAGAAAATCAAATTCCAAATCACAGTCTTTGCTGTGCCAATCTAATTGATATAAGTAGTGTAGAACATTATATAGAAACTGTGTCTATCCCTCGTTTAGTGAGGCCAAATAATAAATCCAATGTAGGATCTAGGAAAAATCTTATTGTAATTAAACCTGAAAATCTAAATATCAGTGAACAAAAACAATTTCTAAAACTAGGTCTTCTAAACATTAGATCGCTCACACCTAAGGCGGTTATTGTAAATGAAATGGTCACAGATAATAGCTTCGATGTACTTTGCCTTACTGAAACCTGGCTTAAACCAAACGAGTATTTCGGTCTAAATGAGTCTACCCCGCCAGGATACTGTTATAAGCATGAGCCCCGTCTGATCGGTCGTGGCGGCGGTGTTGCAACAATCTATAGAGATATTATTAATGTTACTCAGAAAACAGGTCACAGGTTTAACTCGTTTGAAGTACTTGTGCTAAACGTTATGCTCTTAGATGTAAGAAATAAATCCCTATTATCTCTAGCCTTGGCTACTGTATATAGACCTCCAGGACCATATGCTGATTTCCTAAAAGAGTTTGCAGACTTTCTCTCAGATCTATTGGTCAATGCCGATAAAGCAATAATTGTTGGAGATTTTAACATACACGTAGATAACACAAACGATGCGTTAGGGACTGCGTTTACAGATTTATTAAACTCCTTTGGGGTCAAGCAGAATGTCAGTGGTCCCACTCATCGTCTAAATCATACACTAGATTTAATTATATCATATGGAACCAATCTAACCGATATAGATATTATACCGCAAAGTGACGATCTCACCGATCATCACATGGTAACTTGTATAATACGCACTGCTGAAATTTGTCATGTTGCGCCATGTTATAGACCAGGCAGAACAATCCTTCCGACCACTATAGATAGATTCTCAAATAGCTTACCTGATCTATCTCAGCTGCTCAGTGAACCCAAACAAACAGATGAACTAGAGGAAATGACCAGCAGTTTGAGCACCATTTTCTCTAGTACATTAGATATTGTTGCACCAATTAGATCAAAAAAGGTTAGAGAGAAAACTAAAGCACCATGGTACAACAGTGCTACGCATGCTATCAAGAGAGAAACTCGTAACCTAGAGCGTAAATGGAAACAAACTAATTTAGAGGTCTTTAGAATCGCGTGGAAAGACAGTATGTCACGTTATAAAAAAGCTCTAAAAGCAGCCAGGGCTGAGCATCTCCGGAAACTAATAGAAAATAACCAAAATAATCCAAGGTTTTTATTTAACACCGTGGCTAGACTAACAAATAAACAGACATCACCCGAGCAAATTATTCCGTTACAGTATAGCTGTAATGATTTTATGAACTACTTCAATGAGAAAATAGAAAGCATCCGAAACACAATTGTAAATGTACAATCCTCTATGGTGTCTTATGATTCAGCCTCAATTATCGCCCCTCAAGAACAACTACACTGCTTTACAACTATAGGACAGGAAGAGCTAAATAAACTTATCATTGCATCTAAACCAACAACATGTTTATTAGATCCAATACTAACTAAATTTCTGAAAGAAGTGTTACCTGTAGTGGAAGAGCCTCTTCTTAATATTATTAACTCGTCTTTATCTTTAGGTCATGTTCCAAAAATATTCAAGCTGGCAGTAATAAAACCTCTCATTAAGAAACCGCAATTAGATCCAAATAACTTAGCAAATTACAGACCGATTTCAAATCTTCCATTTATGTCTAAAATACTAGAAAAGACTGTGTCCGCTCAATTGTGCTCTTTCATGCAAGAAAATGAGATATATGAAAAATTTCAGTCAGGATTCAGACCGCATCATAGCACAGAAACTGCGCTAGTTAAAATTACAAATGATTTACTTTTAGCTTCTGACCAAGGCTGTATCTCAATATTAGTTCTACTCGATCTTAGTGCTGCGTTTGACACTATAGATCATAAAATACTCTTGGATCGACTACAAAACTACACTGGTGTTCAGGGACAGGCATTAAGCTGGTTCAGATCGTATTTATCAGACCGTTACCATTTTGTTTGTTTAAATGGGGAAAAATCGAAGATAACGTCAGTAGACTATGGAGTGCCGCAAGGATCGGTGTTAGGCCCTCTGCTATTCTCAATATATATGCTGCCACTTGGTAATATTATAAGAAAACATGGAATTAATTTCCACTGTTATGCTGATGACACTCAATTATATATTTCATCACGACCAGATGAAAACACTAACTCATCAAAATTGACAGAGTGTCTTAAAGATATAAAATGCTGGATGACGCATAATTTCCTGCTTCTAAATCCAGATAAAACGGAGGTATTACTTGTTGGTCCAAAAAACTATCCACAAAACCACTTACAATACAACTTTAATATAGAAGGATGTCCTGTTACTTTATCCTCTACGGTAAAATACCTGGGAGTTATACTAGACCACAACTTGTCTTTCGAAAATCATATTTCATATGTTACAAGAACAGCCTTTTTCCATCTTAGAAACATTGCTAAATTACGTAACATGCTATCTGTTTCTGATGCAGAAAAGTTAGTTCATGCATTCATGACCTCGAGACTAGATTACTGTAATGCTTTATTAGCTGGTTGTCCTGCATCCTCAATAAACAAGCTACAGTTAGTGCAAAATGCAGCCGCTAGAGTTCTTACTAGGTCAAGAAAATATGATCATATAACACCAATTTTATCATCTCTACACTGGTTACCTATCAAGTTCCGTATCAATTACAAAGTACTACTACTGACCTATAAAGCCCTAAATGGTTTAGCTCCTGTGTATTTAATGGACCTTCTATCGCCCTACAATCCATCGCGTTCTTTAAGATCACTAAATTCGAGGCTTCTAGTCATTCCTAGGATATCTAAGTCCACTAAAGGAGGGAGGGCGTTCTCACATTTAGCTCCTAAACTCTGGAATAGCCTTCCTGATATTGTTCGAGGCTCTGACTCGCTGTCCCAGTTCAAAACTAGATTAAAGACGCATCTCTTCAGCCAAGCATTTACATAATGCTTACCTTTTATAATACTGCTGAATCAGATCAAATGCATTTAATACTATAAAACTTGAAGAGACTGTAGGTTATCTGTATAGGTTGCATAGTATTTGCAGTCATTACGTTCCTGTGTATATTGCGTGAATGACGGGTGGTTGGGCAGATATTGTGTTGCGGTAGGTAGTATGCCATACGGAACCGTTGTCCACTGAAACTGCCTATTCACGCACCAGTGGGGCTCGACAGCCTTAGTCAACGGGTTGGCGCGTATGGTTGGGTTGCGGAGAGATTGTGAGATTGTGGTTAGGTCTCAGCAGCAGGAGGGACGTAGAGGTCAGTAAGCTGGTCTGAGTTGAGTGGGGGACGGAGGGGGGTGATTTTGGGACGCAAGAGTCACTGTCCTCATGTTTTGTCATTTACGCCTGTGTTATGGAAATCATCATTATGAACAGCAGCTACGCTAATTATTTTCCCTTTGCTTTTCTGCTGTTATCTCGGGACGCGAGTCCCGAGAAAATGGCATTCGTCAGCTCCAGTTTGTATCCAGCCTCTCACGGAGACTTCAGATGCTCCAATCACAAAGCCTATGAAGTGACGACTCAACACGGGCGATATGGACTCTCTATGGTGGACGGCACTGATCCTCAACAACTCGTCTTAAGACCGGCGTGGATACTTGGACTTCCAAAAAATACTCTAAATGTTCCGATCCAATCTGACTTGTAATGCTGCCCGAATCATGCACTGTTCCTTCGTTGGCCACAGGAGAACTGGCCCCCCGACTGAGCCTGGTTTCTCCCAAGGTTTTTTTCTCCATTCTGTCCCTGATGGAGTTTTGGTTCCTTGCCACTGTTGCCTTGGCTTTTGGCTTGCTTAGTTGGGGACATTTAATATTCAATAATATTATTGATCTGCCTTACTTAAGGTGGACGTTGACGCAATATCTTTTAGAAACAAACTTTGTTATATTGTTTTCATGTTATCACTGTGAAGCGCTTTGATACAATCTGTATTGTAAAAAGCGCTATATAAATAAAGGTGACTTGACTTGACTTGACTCTTTGAAAAAAATGTGTCGACGAGACTTAAAACTCTCAACTGTCGAAGCAGTTCGAACATGGAGGGGCAGAGCATTCCAAAGTTTTGGTCCCACCACAGAAAAAGCCCTGTCCCCTCGAGTTTTGAGTCTTGTCTTGGGAACCGCAAGCTGGAGCTGGCCCTCCGACCTCAGTGACCTCGCTGGCGCATACATTTGAATGAGGTCCGCAATATATGTTGGGGCCAGTCCATTTACAGCTTTAAAAACAAACAATAAAATCTTAAAATCAATCCTAAAACGAACAGGAAGCCAGTGCAATGAGGCGAGAATTAAAACACAGGAAGTGTCAGTCAATAATGCATCTGTGTCATTCGAGACATGTGGCCATACTGGGGCTGGAAGTGATGAATGTGTTCTCTCTATTGTGCCTGTACAGGCACAATTATGAACACCTATGCCTTTCTAGACCCTGGGAGTTCTGTACCCAGACCTACTTCTTTCTGTTCCCAACATCTCATGAGAAAACTGAATCTTTCAGGAGTCAAGACTAGCATTCGTCTTCGTACTCTTGGCCAAGAGAGGTCTGTAGACACATTCTTGCTTAGTGGTCTGAGGTTTCTGGCTTGAATGAAGAAAACTTCCTGGACTTACTTGAAGTCTATACTCAGAGGACCATGCCTCTGAGTAGAAATAACATTCTCACTCAACAGGACCTAGAGGGTTGGAAATACCTCGAAGGCATTACAGTTCCTAGTTTTGAGGCAGAGGTGGAATTACTGATAGGCTCATGGAACCATGAGAAATAATAAATAGCCAAGATGAAGGACCATATGCTGTCAGGACTCTACTGGAGTAGGTCGTGAATGGTCCCCTGAGAGGTGGTGAGACACGTATTGGCAAGATGGGCCGTCCTGCTGTCACTACCAATAGGATCTCAGTCACCAAGCTACAAGACTTATTGGTTGCCCAATACAATCGGGATTTCAATGAAAAATCAGACGAAGTTTGCCTTTCCAGAGAGGATCAAAAGTTCATGCAAATAATGGAGTCTTCAATTCAGCTTGATGAAGGACATTACTGCTTTGATTTGCCTTTTAAGGCTGAAGATGTCGTCTTGCCAAATAACCACAGCATCGCAGAGCAGCGTTTCTTAAGTCTTCACAGGAAGTTCTGATCTCTTTTGTAAACGCTGGGTGAGGGAATACTTACCGCTCCTCAATACTCAAAACCAAACCAATCTCTGTTACCTTAAATTATATGTTTATCTCCGTAAAGCTGCTTTGAAACAATCTACATTGTTAAACAAGCTATATAAATGAGGATGACTTGACTTGACTACGCCAGGAGAGGCAGAAGTGGATGAGACCAAAAATAAGCTTTTCTGTTGGAGACATTGTGGTCATAATGGATCCTGTCGCTCCACGAGGGTCCTGACTGATGGGAAAAATTATGCAGACGTACCCTGACAAGAAAGGCTCAATGCTGCTGAAAACAAAAACGGGTCAGCTGGAACGGCCTGTAACGAAGATCTGCCTTTTGATGGAAGTTGAAGTGTCACAGATGAGGTCCTGACTAGATGATCTGACCACAGATGTCCTAAGCTGAAGAGAAGAAGATTTCACATAGATTAGCATTGCACAAATGACTGCTTTAGTTTAAAATAGGTAATTTGGGTAATTGTGGTTAAAGTAAATATACACAATTATGGGGCCGGGGTGTAGGAGCCATTTATACATTCACCTTTTCTGGATAGGTTAATATTGCTATAACTTATTCTAGCCACTTGGTGTGAGTGTTGCACTGGGTGTGACACGTCACTGGGAGTTAGGTATATTTACAGTTGTGGCAATCAGTTAGGAAAAGGTGTGGATGGCAAGGAACACACGGTTCTTACCATAGCTGTGAGCACCCACTTTACCAACAGCACGACAGCACTTCATTACTTAGCACTGGGTGAAGTACCATTTTATGTACATTATCCCTTTTTTACCTTCATAATAAATGGGAACACCACCCAAAGAGAGCTAATGTTTGGACTCAGGATTTTCTGCTACGCGTTGAGAACACCATGCCATCTATGCAGAGGTTTATAGAATAGTCTCCACAACAACATTCAGCTCCTCAGAACTGGATAATTGCAGTACTGGTGCCTTATTCGGGGTGGATGTAACCGCAAAGCGTGCTTCCAAGCCCAAGATGAGACACTGGACCTGGCAGGTGAAGGCAGGGAAAGGGCCAGGCCCGTCTCTAACCCCTCTGCCAGATCCATTTGCGAACCCCACGACTCGAGCCGCCGCTCTGCCTCGGTGGAATTTCTGGATGCGAGCCGCGAGAGACGCGAGCCGAGGCACCCTCCTCAAAGAGCGATCGGAGGGGAGCGCAACGTTTCCCAAACCAACAACACACAATACATGTGTATCCCCACCAGTGACGTAGATTGGGCAGGGATGTACACACTATTGAGCTGTTGTTCGCTTGCCATAATAAAGTTTATATATATTATATATATATATATATATATATATATATATATATCAGTGGTGGGCCGTCAGGGCCAGCAGGGCCTTCTCTGTTGGCCCTGCCAAAATCAAAAATAATTCAATTAAATTAATGTGTGTCTTAACATGTGGAGATCGTTACTGAAGGCCCTGACTGAAACCCCATGGTACGCCACTGTATATATACTGTATATATAGGTGAAAACTCCTGCCTAGCAAATTCTAAGACCGACAAAAAACACCAGGGACTTAGATTCACATAGAGTGCTTGCTGAAGACACAGAAGCTGACGCTGTTTGGTTCAGGTGTACTTTATAGATTCCTGGTTGATGATGGCACATGACGTTCCATCATGCCATTGGACTGATTTCATAAGTGCTTCATGACGCAATCGTCAAACGGCAATTTTTTGACATCTGCGTAGAGGCGTTCCCACAGCGTTTCGACACAGCTCGAGTTCCCTTGAAAGGGAATTCAATACATCATGAATAGTCAATACATCATCCATCCTTCTTCCAAAATGAGTGTTTGTCTTACCCTGATTCACTATGGTAAGTATTTATATTTTAGACCTGTCGGAATGGTTTTCATTGGAAATTGCGTACACGCGTCACTCGCCTGTGCGTGTCTCGTTATATCCGTTAAATAGAGAAAATTTGCTCCGGCTACTTCAGGAGTTTCTCATTTCTTTCCTTGCCTTCTTTCCTCTCATCTCAGCTCCACCCCCTTAATATGTGAGGAAAGAATGAAAGGAAAGAAAATGAGAATGAAAGAATCGAAGGAGGTCTTATTTGTATATTGGAATATTCTTGATTACTCAACCTCACTTAAAATTGCCGTCAGTTGCGCTAAAGAGATCTGTCCTTATGTTTTTGAAGTTTGGTTAAGAAATTCATTATAAATAATAGTAAAGCAAGATGCCTTGTTGAAATATTTGAGATGTATGGTTGATCTAACCTGCAAAAGTAAAACTAATTTTAATTATTGTGAAAGATGTGAAGGGGGAGAAGAATTTATACATGGGTCCAGAAAGACTCCCTCATAGGATGTACATAGCACCTATGGAAGCTGCCTCACTCCTCGTTATTCATGGTGCAATTACAGAATTGAGATGACCTTCAAGATGGCTTACTTTGACTGTTTGTGAGTCAAAGGCTGGATGACAGAGCAAGAAGGAAACAAGGAAGCATCTATTTGAGTATTAAGAAACACCCATTATGGTGTGCTTGTGGCGTAGGTTACATAAATGCCTCATTAGTGTCTGTTTCTATGGGCTACTATACTCAAGCCGTTTTAATAGCCATAGTCTGCACAACGCTGTGACATTTTTGATGAAAATGAATTGATTTGTGTTAGTGCGAGTAGGGATGGGTATCGAGAATCGGTTCCGAATTTCCAAATTTCCAGTGATAAGATAAGAATTTTTGATTCTGCTTATCAGTTCCTGTGTGCGCATTTAAATGTTATTTAAAGCATTCAAATGCAAAAGACGCGCACACTGTTTTCTGTGCTGCACACACATCCAAAACGTGCGCACAGAGAAAGTGATTTTGAACCTCTACTCTTACACATGCGTGCAGCACAGAAAACAGCGTGCGAGTCGCGCTCGAATGGATCCGAGCAGCTCTTAAAGGGACAGTAGCCTAATATTCCTGCCTCAGTCTCTAATAACAATTATCAAACAACAAAAAACAAAGAGAAAATTCACTCGTTCTTGAATTAATAACTTTTGTAACTATATTTGTAAATGTAAATTTTATTTATAAAATGCAGTGTTATTTTACATTTGATTAGTTTCTGAAACTAAATACCTGAAATCTTAAAACACTGTTTATTTCAATCGTATATTTGTTCAGTTGTATTTATTTGTTGCGATTGCTATTTTTTATTTCTTCTTTTTTAATTACTGAGTGTTTACTTTTCTTTAATAATCCTTTTAATGTATATTAGTTGTGCTAGTTGTTTTTGCTTTGGTATTTTTAATCCATAGGCAAAAGTTCCTTGTTTTTAGCCTATTGATTTTTATTCATTATATTCAGCTACAATTAAATGTTTTTAAATAAGACTTAAAATAAATGTGACTGATATCTAAGTTTTTTTTTTTACCTTATTGGAATTTAAATTAGGAATCGATAAGAATCAAACGATACCCAACCCTATTCCTTACCACTATTTTTTAATTAGTTGTTTAATAATTTTAATGGAACCAGAATCGAAACCGGAATGGTTAGGCGAAACCGGAAAATTTCTTATGATTCCTAAGTGCGAGTGATGAACAGCGTCATGTTAACCGTTCCAAGATGGCGGATGTTTAGAAATTTCTAATCTCCGGGGAATCACGCATTTAAAAATGCAGACATAGGCAAGATGGCTCGCGCGCCTCTTGGCTGCCCTGCGGCAACAGCAGCAGCCTATCGAGAGAGGCCCTGCGGGACGTGATACCCAATGGGGGCACTTTGCGCCCATTTCGTCACGTCCCGCCAGAATAGGCGTGGCCTTGGGCTATAAATACACTCGACAGGCTGATACAAACTGATTTTCATCTCTTCAGTGATGCACTACTGCATCGCTCGATCCGGAGTGAGAAGCCGCGCCGTCTGAGTGCAAGCCTTCAGCGGGACGAGCCTTCGAGTCTGAAGCCGCTGGCCTTCACCTCGCCGCCTTCAGCCGCTGTACCTGCTACGCTTTCCGGCGTTGATATCCTTTTACTCTGCTGAGAGTGTGTGTTCGCCGTCGCGACTCACACTCTCTCTCTCTTTACCTAAAAGAGCAGCGTCTTTTTAAAGATGCTTTGTTCCTGTGGCTCGTGCCGAGCCGCACTCAGCGACGGGGACCGCCATTTCATCTGCGTTTCCCGCCTGGGTAAGGATCATGCAGCTCTCGCGCTTGCTGAGCGAGCTATTGCCATGGGGACTCTGAGGACTCGCCTGGCATTTTTTCTCCGAGTCTGCACTCCCGCCCGCTGTAGTGCCGCGCCGTAAAGCACCGTACTCAGCGGGTCCCCGAGCCTTCTCCAGCCCGTGAAAGCTCGCCGGTTTGCCCGCCAGCTTCACCAGCTTCAATCGAGTCGCTAACTGACAGACAACGGCCGCCGCGCGCCGCCGGCTCCGCCATTATGACGACGAGATAGCTGCATCTGTAGAGAAGGCCAGCTGCTCTATCCTTGCGTCGGACAGTGAGGATTGGGCGAGCTCTGTGGACCTCCCCCCTTCTTCCCGCGAGTCGTCAGGGAAACGGGCCAGCATCAAAACC
The DNA here is from genome assembly GCA_030578255.1 of Tiaroga cobitis. Lineage (NCBI taxonomy): Eukaryota > Metazoa > Chordata > Actinopteri > Cypriniformes > Leuciscidae > Tiaroga > Tiaroga cobitis. The sequence continues at coordinate 29,460,084 of CM060595.1, read as the reverse complement.
TCGGCTAGCTTTCTTTACGTTATAAGAAAGTTACCCCGCCCCCCGTGGGCGTGCGTCAGAGGCGAAATGAGAATAGAGAGTGTTTTTAGTCCCGCCGAGGCCGAACCAATCTCCATTTCTCAAACATTTCTCAGCTCCTCTTAGTTTGAGCGGCTGAAAATGTCAATATTGCAGGGGTGAGCCTGTTGTATAACACGCACGCCTGCAAACAAACGCCGACACACAAAACTGTGATGACGCTCTTTATCCTCTCGGGCTATTTTAAGCTTTTGTCGTTTCCCCCTGTGGCTCAGTGGCGAAACCCAAAGCCCTTCATAAGGGAGACCTGTGTTCGATCCCAGCTCTCGCAACAGATAAAATTTAGTCTCGCCGAGGCCAGACTCACACTGAAACTTTTCGCTCGTTCAGTTCCAAGAAAATGCGACTGTTCCAGTGTATTTTGCAGTAAACAAGCCGGTACCATGGCCCGCTTGCCTGCACACAAATGCTGTTTCCACGGCGACCCAGAAAAATCATATAAGCTGTGTATTTTCTGGTATTCCGGCCACAGCCGATGGTGTTATGAGTGTAATAAAAATGCCCACAGCCCAGTGTTCATTTCTACACACAAACACAGCCCGCCACAGTGCAGGGCTCGCACAAATGAGATCGACTCATGTCAATTGTGCATTAAATGTAGTGAATGTGCCCACAACCCAGTGCCCACAAACACTACACACTGCATGTTCCACGTTTCTTTAAAACGAAAGGCCCACGGTGTTTAAGTCTCGCCGCGGCCAGACTCCACCGAAACTTCGCGCTCGTTCAGTTCCAAACAATGTGACTGTTCCAGTGTATTTTGCAGTAAACAAGCCGGTACCACAGCCCACTTGCCCGCACGCAAACGCCATTTTTACGGTGACCTAGATAAATCCCAAAAAGAGTGTATTTTCTGGTATTCTGGCCACGGCCGATGGTGTTATGAGTGTTGTAAGAATGCCCACGTCTCAGTGCCCATTCCCACACACAGACACAGCCCGCCACAGTTCAGGGCTTGCAGAAATGAAATCGACTGATGTCGATTGTGAAAAAAAAAAAAAAAAATGTAGTGAATGTGCCCACGACACAGTGCCCACAAACACTACTCGATGCGTGTCCCACGGTTTCTGAACAAACGAAACCAACACACATTCAGTCAGCGCAAGTCGACAGGTGTTCTCAGTGCAGTGAGTGTGCCCGCTGTCCCGCGCCCACATTCCCTCACAGACACGCTCAACCCCACAGGGTTTTGTCCCGCTCGCTCTCTCTCCACAATCTGTCATAGAGAAATTGAGCGCGACCAGGCTGCCCGCCGTGATCGGCGCGTCCCCCCGCCTCGCACACTGTAAACACAGTGTTTATGTCTCAGCACACCGAAGCTCTGCGGAGCCCGGTTTTTATTCTGCCTCTAGCTATTCACGCAGATGCATGGGCAAAGCTTCCCGGGGTATCAGAATGGGTGTTAAACACTATAAAAAGAGGCTATTCGCTACAGTTCGCTCGACGTCCCCGCCGTTACACGGCGCGAGTCGAAAATACGGTAAACAACGAAGTATCTCATCTACTTCGAGCCGAAATAACGAAACTACTGAGCAAAGGGGCCATAGAACCTTTATCTCAGGCTCAGAGCGAAGGGGGCTATACAGCAGATATTTACCAGTACCGAAAAAAGACGGGGGTCTCAGACCCATTCTAGATCTATGGCAGCTGAACAGAGCGCCTGTGAAGCACCAGTTCAGAATGCTGACAACCAGGAAAATCCTCGCGCAAGTTCGCCAGGGAGACTGGTTTATGTAAATATATCTGAAAGACGCCTATTTCCGAATGCAAATAGCGTCACATCACAGGCAATTCTTGAGATTCGCCTTCGAGAGCCATGCATATCAATACACAGTCCTGCCGTTTGGCCTGTCCCTAGCACCCCGTACATTTACGAAGTGCATGGACGCGGCTCTCGCACCCCTGAGACTTCAGGGCATGCGAGTCTTGAACTACTTGGACGATTGGCTGATTCTAGCTCGATCACACTCAGACCTCATAGAACACAGAACCACATTACTCGAGCATCTCGAGAATCTGGGTCTCACAGTCAATTGGGCGAAGAGTTCGCTGTTTCCCAGCCAGAAAATTTCTTTTCTGGGAACAGTGCTGGACTCGCTGTCTATGACAGCACGTCCGTCGCCGGAGCACGGACTGGACATTCAGCGCGCCGCGAAATCCTTCTGCCGCGGCTCTATAGTCCCGCTCAAAAGGTTTCAGAAAATACCTGGTCTCATGGCCTCAGCATCCTCGGTACTTCAGCTGGGCCTGCTTCGCATGTGCCCACTGCAGTTATGGCTGAAAGCGCGAGTTCCGCCCCGGGCGTGGACCCCTGGTCTGTTTCGCCTCAGGGTCGACATTAAATGTGTTTCGGCTCTGGAACCGTGGAAAATAGCCGACTGGTATCAGTCAGGGCTGAGTCTGGGGACTCCCTCGAGTGTGACGGTGGTGTCTACGGACGCCTCCACCTCGGGATGGGGAGCGCTGCTTGAGGGCAGACCGTTCTTTGGCCAGTGGTCGGAACGGGAAAAGCTTCTACACATAAACTGTCTGGAAATGCTGGCAGTCGACAACGCGCTACAGCGTTTTTGTCCCCAGATAAAAGGCCTCCACGTCCTAGTCCGGTCGGACAACATGTCAGTGGTGGCATACATAAATTGCCAGGGCGGCGTCAGGTCCCGAAACCTTTACAGGCTGACGGAACGCCTCCTGGTCTGGGCTCAGCACAGCCTGTTTTCACTGAAAGCAGCGCATGTGCCTGGTCACCTGAATCTGGGACCAGACAGACTGTCCAGAGACAATGTCCCAGCAGGGGAATGGTCGCTGCACCCGCAGACGATCTAACCACTGTGGGAGACATTCGGCAGAGCGCAGGTGGACCTGTTCGCGTCCCAGGAAAACGCTCACTGTCCGAACTTTTTCTCCAAGAGCAGGGATGTGCTGGCCCAAGTACGGCCCCGCTGCCCCGTCTATGCTTTCCCCCCCGTCTCGCTCCTGCCTCAAGTACTGGAACGAATCAGGGAAAACGGATACCCAGTGCTGCTCGTGGCTCCGCTATGGACGAACCAGATTTGGTTCCTAGTCCTGATGCGGCTGACCAGCACTGCCCCGTGGCCTATACCGGTGAGGAGAGACCTCCTCTCTCAGGCAAAGGACTCGATTTGGCATCCTCGCCCGGATTTATGGTCCCTACACGCACAGGCCATCAACTGGTACCCGCTAACCTCCCGGAGGGAGTGCTAAACACGATCACGCAGGCTAGGGCCCCGTCTACTAGACGGCTCTACTCCTCGAAATGGTCAGTGTTCTCTACCTGGTGTCAAGCTCAGGGCTTTTCACCCGTAGACTGCGGGGTTACGGAAGTGCTCTCCTTCCTTCAGGAGCTGCTGGATAAGGGTAGAACCCCATCCACGCTCAAAGTATACATGGCGGCCATAGCAGCGTTTGCAAAACCAACGTCTGGCCAGTCACTGGGGAAAACGACCTGGTCGTACGATTCCTCAGGGGAGCTCGGAGGCTGAATCCGCCCAGACTCCCCCTCAGTCCCTATGTGGGACCTTTCTACGGTTCTGGAAGCCATGAAAGGTGCCCCATTCGAGCCAATCCATTTGTCAGACATGAAACGCCTGTCTTTCAAAGCGGTATTTCTTGTGGCTCTTGCTTCAACGAAGCGCGTAGGGGACTTACAAGCGCATTCAGTAAGCGCGTCATATATGGAGTTTGGGCCTAATGACTCTAAAGTCATGCTCAAACCAAGGCACGTGCCCAAATCCCTCAACACACCGTTCAGGGCCCAGGTTATTTCCCTGTGCGCCCTCCCGGTGAATAATGAGGAGGCGGATGCTAACCTCCTTTGCCCCGTCAGGGCGCTGAGAGCATATGTGTCCCGCTCGTCTGTCTTCAGACTGACCGAGCAGCTCTTTGTTTTGTTTGGCGGACGCTCCAAGGGACTGGCCGCATCAAAACAGAGCCTATCCAGATGGATAGTCGATGCCATAGCGCTGGCTTACACTTCTACGAGCCTGCAGTGTCCTTTGGGTGTCAGAGCGCACTCCACGAGAGGCGTGGCCTCGTCGTGGGCGTGGTCTAGCGGGATTTCCTCGCAAGATATCTGTATGGCGGCAGCCTGGGCCTCGCCGTCTACATTTATAAGGTTTTATAACCTAAAAGGTTCCCGCCTTACAGGCCAAGCTGCTGTCGGTCTAGAATTCAGTACTATCTGCCCCGCTGCGCGGGCGCAGACTGCTGAGTTTTGCTTGGGCATCGCTCACTGATCAATAGAACAGTTCCATGGGTGTTGAATAACCCGTACTTATACCCAGTTCAGGCTGAACACGTTCACCCTGTCTGCGTGAAACACTGTTAACATAACTAGCTCCTGTGGGATGCTATTTCATGGGGAATGATGCTTGTAGCCTCTCTTCTCCGTCTCTCTGTGAGTCTACAGTGATTATGCACTATATGAGTCCCGGGCTACTGTCCTTGGCACTTTGGTGTCGGATCCCAGTACGCACGGCATGTTGCATTGTGTTCCCCATAGCGTAAGATATTACGCAGTACGAGAGATACTCTCGTAAGAGAACGTACTCGGTTACTAACGTAACCTCGGTTCTCTCTAGAGAGGGAACGAGTTCTGCGTATCTTGCCGTGCATACAACAGCGCTGGTTCGCTTCAGCGATGAAAACCAGTTTGTATCAGCCTGTCGAGTGTATTTATAGGCCAAGGCCACGCCTATTCTGGCGGGACGTGACGAAATGGGCGCGAAGCGCCCCCATTAGGTATCACGTCCCGCAGGGCCTCTCTCGATAGGCTGCTGCTGTTGCCGCAGGGCAGCCAATAGGCGCGCGAGCCGTCTTGCCTATGTCTGCATGCTGCCGCACAGCGTTTTACATTAAATAAAAATTAAGGATTATTTTTGGCTTCAATATCTTGTGGAAAAGAGGTTTTCCCCATAGCGTAAGATATTACGCAGTACGAGAGATACTACTCTCTAGATACTACGAGAGATAGTACTCGTTCCCTCTCTAGAGAAAACCGAGGTTACGTTAGTAACCGAGTACGTTTTTATTAATCATAAACTCAAACTTACAGAAATACTTGAAAATCTCTACCATGACAGACAGACCAACCAGGCTAACATCAACGTCGACAGACAACTAGACAGGACAAGACTTAACAGAGAGGAACTAATTAGATTGATTAACAAGATAATTAAAGACACACAGGTGGACTAAATGAACTAATGAAGACGTGGCCATGGGAACAAAGGAGTGTCGGGAAACTGAGCAAATGAACACAGAAAGTCCAAAACACAAACTGACATGTAACACTACCAAAACAATGTTCTTCCACAAAAAAACATGCAGTTTTGTTTTTTAATCTCTAGAGGGGCAAAAAGTTACATAGCGTACCTTTATTGCAGTGATAAAAATGTGAAAAAAAATAATAACTTAGAAATAAAAACAATAAAAAAACACTTATATTTCACAAAGACACATTTTATTTTTATTTTTTAACTACCTGCATGTCATGTGACTATTAACCAATATCAAAGAACTTTAAAGGACAAGTTCGGTATTTTACACTTAAAGCCCTGTTTTAAGATCGTTTCTGATGAAATAGAACGGTTAAAGGGGAAATGAAGCAGTCAGTCAAGTTTACATGATTTACAAGATGGATTTCCACTATAATCAAAAATTATATTAGAAACATGACAAATGTTAACATATAAAAGAAACACCGTTGTATCTTTCGCGGCAAGGGCGCCGCCATTGTGCAGTATTATAACCGGTGACGTCACAGGGTTGGTTTGCTCTGTGCTGAGTTCAGTAAAATACAGTGAGAGATGCATGTAAGCTGGTCGAACCAGCGAACAACTAACATTAGGTACAGTCATTGTTAGCTAACAGCTGTAAGCATGAACTACAAACTGATTCGCGAACCGATTTAGACAGATCTCCCAAATGTCGTTATATGCAGGGCCATTCAAATTATGGTGTAGGTGTAGCTCATACCTGTCAACACTACCATTTTCGCCGGGAGTCTCCCGTATTTCACATCCATCTCCCACCCCCTTCCCGTTTTGTTATTTCTCCCGTGAAACTCCCGTAATTTATGGCCCAAATCTCGTTATATGCAGGGATGCAAACGGCGCACTTTGTTTTAATGCAAACATGTTGTTTGTTAAATGCGTAGTTTTCCACGCGCGCTGTATCTTTTTTATGGGTATGATGAGCGATGCTCAATTTACAAATGAATCACTCTTTTTTTCAGTCGATTCTGTTCAAAGACTTCATCAAACATGTTGGCAGATCTGTCTAAATCGGTTCGCGAATCAGTTTGAATGATCAGTTCAGTTTCCTGCACGCACTGAATCACTGAAGCGCTTTCAATTCACACTCGACTCGGAGTCGTAACAGGAAGATTTGTATGCTGTCTGTGAACGAATGATTCCACAGGACGATACATTCGATTTCATTTCATTCAGGTAAGTAACATTACAACCAAACAGATTCAAGACTGATCTTGACCATGTATTGCAACCATGGTGTTGACAAGAGACAGGAATATGATGGCAGACATCGCGAACAATGTTTCCATGCAGTGTGTTAACGTTAGACGTACCTTTTGTCTGGTACTAATAAAGTTCACAAGCTAAACACTAAGTTAGCGTTAGCTAGTTCATGCTTACAGCTGTTAGCTAACAATGACTGTACCTAACGTTAGTTGTTCGCAGGGTTCAACCAGCTTACATGCATCTCTCACTGTATTTTACTGAACTCAGCACAGAGCAAACCAACCCTGTGACGTCACCGGTTATAATACTGCACAATGGCGGCGCCCTTGCCGCAAAAGATATAACGGTGTTCCCTTTCAAAAGCTACAATCGATGCTGCGCTGCTTAGCGCATTGGGAACGTCTTTAATCGTGACCCGCTGTGAATATAGTGTGTAAACACGTCGATTTATTCGACCGGAAGTAATATAGCCTCGGTCGGTGACGTCATCGGCGCGCACTCGCGACACGAGGCTATAATTAGATGAGCCGCAGGTGCATCGTCAGGTCTTTTGTCTTCAGAGACCTCTCTGTGTTTGGTGTGCAAGCATTTATCTCCTCTCTATCTACTACAGATCTTTGTTAGGAGTTATTTAGTTTATCACTGAACAGTGTGCAGATTTTCTCTTTCTCATCTCTCAACGATCTAAAAAGAGTTTAGAAAAAGTAAAAAGAGAAATGAGTCAACAGAGTAAGCGCTGTGTCCTTCCATGTTCATGTTCTATGTCAGAACTGGATACACACACTTACTGCTTTGTTTGTTTGGGGAAAGAGCATACAGCCCTTGTGTTTGAGCATGGTGAATTGCGAGCACAGTGGAATGTGCACAGTTAAGTGCTTCGCGTTCGCTTTGCTTATTTCAAAGGGGTAGCACCCGCAATGCGATTGTGGGGCTCGCGTGTCGATCTGGCAAAGGAGCGAGAGATGGGTGCGTCCTTTTCGCTCTCTCTCTCTCTAGATCACGATGTCCTTTTGCCTGACTACCGAAGCGTGCCTTGGCGCTTCTTCGGCTTGGGCGGAGGACACTGAATCTCATGAGTTCGTCGCCTCTGAGCGTTCCTCCCGCGATGATAAAAGGAGAACTGCTCGGGGCGATCGTTCATGCAGTGGCCAGACTACACTGATCACAGCCAAAAGAGTCCCATAAAACACTCAAAGCTAATAAAGATTAATATATATATATGTATATATATATATATATATATATATATATATATATATATATATATATATATATATATATATATATGGTGAACGTGATTTCACCAAGTACCACATGTTCCTGGATCAACATCTTTGTTGATCCTGGATCAACTTTCCAATCAACCAATCAGATTTGAGGGACAAGTTTACAGTTTATGTCAAGTTAAGGCTTAGAACCAGGGTGAAGTACTTAAACATCAGTGCTATTCACCTTTCATTACCCTCTGATTTTAGGGAAAATTTATGGGTAGGGTTAGGTTTAGGGGTAGGGATTGGTTAAGGACTACATTTTGGGACAGGAATGTTGATCCAGGATCAACAAAATATGTTGATCCAGGACCATGTCTTACTTGGCAAAATATACACACACACATGAAGTGTCTTTGTGCCCCTGACGTCGACCAATTCGACTATCGCGGGTGCAAAGGCACGCGATCATATGATGCTGCCTCAGATCGGAGAGACGCTCGCGGGCTTTCTCTCCCCTGGGATCGCATTATCACATGCATTTTCAGCGGGTCAGGCTGGTACTGCGCTGTACACCATGGCTGTGTTAAAGGCATACTAGGTTGATCTTATGAAAGATTTTTACGGCCTGTCATTCAGACCGTGTTTGCTTGTCTGATTGATATTTGGCTTTATTTATTGCTGATGAATTAAATGATAATATAGTAGAAATCAGATATTCAATGCAATATATCAAATGCTTGTATTAATATATTGTCTGGCTGTTCTTTGGTCACATTTAATTCTGAGGAATTAAATATTCAAAAATCCATCTAAAATGATGGACTTTGGGAGTACCGCCTCAGAGTACTTCTCTCGTTATGATAAAACGTTTGAGAGGTTACTCGAGGTGGTGACCCGTGCTGTGGCCAGATTACAGCTAAACTGCCCTCCTTGAGGATCTCCACGACGTTAACTCGTACATGGGGAAAACCTTATTCTTCGTGCATCTTTGTGCCCTTGACGTCAATCTATTAGACTATTGTGGGTGCAGGGGCATGTGGTTTACGATGATGCGCCAGTCCGAAAAGACGCTCGCGGGCTCTCTCTTCTCTGGGGCTCATATTATTTAAGGAGTCAGCACTCCCCATCAAGTTGTGTACTTTACATCCACGGTGGTGGGGGTCAGACTGGCTACTATGGCAGTGATGCAGGCATATAAGGCTGATCTGATTTAAAAAAAGAAAAAAAAACAGAGTATGGCAAAAGCAGAGTATGGCAAGTTGCGTTCCCCCTTGTAAAGACTGGGGACCGGTTCGTCACGCTCAGCAGCCCTTTCGAAACCACTGTAATATCCTTGCCACCTCTGGTGATTCAGGGGGCAGCGGTTTCCAGCGAAAGGTTGAATGTTCTTTTGTTTCCTGTTATCGCCCAGGACAAATAACATTCAACATTCCCCTAACAGGAAGTATTAAAGGGACTTTGGCAGCGTAAAAGCTACTGCCGGGTATCTCTGTTTGTGTCCTAAAGACAGTGAAAAGGAATGTTGTCCTCCTCGTTTTAACGGTGTGGTTCCCACTATCGTGAAATAGGAATAGGCGCATCTGCTGTCACAAAAAAATGGAGGACTGCGTCCATTTTTAGATCTTTTAGGCTTGAATCGTTCTGTTAGAACGCTCAAGTTCAAGGTGCTAACTATCAAGAAGATCGTGTTGTAATTCAACATCATGTTTGGATCTTCACGGTAGATCTTAAAAGACGCAGATTTTCATATAGAAATATTGCCACAACACTGGAAGTTCCTGATGTTTGCTTTGGGGGGCGAAGCTTACCAATTCCGGGTCCTTCCATTCGACCTAGCCATGTTACATAGACGATTGGCTGATACTGGCCCAGTCTCAAGAGCTTGCGCTTCGACATCTAGATCGATCCCCGCTCATCTTCTCTATATGGGGCTGAGTTGCAACGCCAAGAAAAGCGTTCACTCTCCTCCCCAGTGGGTAACATGCTTAGGGGTTAAATGGGACTCTGTCACCATCGGGGGCACAACTGTCCCCTGCTTGCGTCAAGACCATTTTAAACACCCTAAAGCAGCATTTGGCTAGGTCAGGACATTACATAGGTCTCATAGCAGCTGCGTTCACAGGGATCCCTCTGGGCCTTTTGCACATGAGACCACTTCAGTTGTGGCTCAAATAACTATACAATCCCCAAGGGCAAATAAAGGCAAGAGCATGCGCTGAGTGCTTCGTGTCCTTTTTAAAAATCCATGTTTATGGTAAGGGTTACGCGCTGTGACTTCGTTCCCTTTCTACGTGGTTCAGACCCCGGTTCCTTACCTTGGGTCCCACTCTAGGTGCGTTTTGTTGTCGCAGAATGCTAACGACAGACGCCTCCCTGTTGGGCTGGGTAGCGGTCTTAAGTGGTCGTCCAACCCAAGGGATCTGGGTAGGCATCATCTTGATTGGCAAATCAATTGTCTCAAGTTGATGGAATATGTATTTCTGGCCCTGAAATACTTTCTCCCTCAGTTGAGAGGCTGTCCTAGTGTGGGGGAGACAACACAGCGGCAGTCTCTTACATAATCACCAGGGAGGTCTGCACTCATGCAATCTGAACAGAATAGCGAGGCAGATTTTCTCTTGGCCCAAGAGAAGTTCCTGTCACTCAGGGCAGTGTACATCCCTGGGCACCTGAATGTGGGAGCAGATTTACTGTCCAGACAGAAACTGCTGAAAGAGGAATGGAAACTCCACCCAGAAGTAGTCAATCAGATCTGGACCAGATTTTACAAAGCGGAAGTGGACCTCTTCGCCTCCTATCGGACCGCGCAATGTCCCCTCTACTTTTCTCTGAGTCACCCATCTCCCCTGGGTCTGGATGTGATGGCACACACATGGCCCAAAATGCGCCTGTATGCGTTTCCTCCAGTGGCTCTGCTCCCGGGAGTTCTAGCCAGAGTTCGCCAGCAAGGGTCTTGCCTCTTATTGATAGCGCCGCGTTGGCCGAACAGAGATAATATCCCTCCTCAACGGCTCGCCATGGGCGATTCCGGAGAGGAGGGACCTTCTGTCCCAGGCGGGGCACGATATTCCATCCCAGGCCCGACCTGTGGAACCTTCATGTTTGGCCCCTGATGGATGCCAACTGAGGGACCCTGGACTTTCGCCTGCCGTTATTGAGACCATTCTAAGTGCTAGGGCTTCCTCCACTAGAAAGAGTTATGCCAACAAATAGGGCGTTTTTGAAATGTGGTGTGTTGTACATAATGCAGATCCGGTCAACTGCCAGATTACTTCAGTTCTGGATTTTCTGCAGGAAAAATGATCAACAGGCACATGCCCCGCCAATCTCAGGGTTTATGTGGCCGCTCTTTCGGCTTGCCACGCCTTGGTTGATGGGGTGCCACTCGGGAGATATCCTCTGCTCACTCGCTTCATTTGTGGGGCCAGGCGACTGAGGCCTCCCGTAAGAACCAAGATCCCTTCATGGGACTTAGCTATAGTCCTAGAGGGTCTGGTTGAGACCCCCTTCGAACCTATAGAGTCAGCGTCTGGCAAACTTCTGACCCTAAAGATGGTTTTTCTTATGCTATAACCTCTCTAAAAAGAATCGGGGACATGCAGGCTCTGTCAATATCGCCATCCTGCTTAGACTTTGCCCCAGGAATGGTGAAAGTGATGTTGCATCCTCATCCTGATTACCTGACTAAAGTACCGTTTTTGGCTGTACATCCGGTCACTCTTGAGGCCTTCTGCCGTCCGCCGTTCACAACGCCGGAGCAGGAGAGATCTCACAGACTGTGTCCAGTCCGTGCTCTTCAGGCCTACGTTCACCGCAGTAGCCAGTGGCGTAAGTCAGAGCAACTATGTGTTTGTTATGGGGGCAGTAACAGGGGTGCTGCCGCTACTAAACAGACCATGTCACATTGGGTCAGGGATGCTATTGCTCTTGCCTATGAGGCGCGCTGCCAAGCTTCGCCAACGGGTCTAAGGGCTCACTCCACCAGAGGGGTCGCCTCCTCTACTGCTTTGGCAAGGGGTGCCCCCTTACAGCATGTTTGTGATACGGCAGGCTGGTCCTCTCCGCACACATTCATAAGGTTTTATAGTTTAGATGTTCATGCCACTCTGGGCTATCACGTCCTTGAGTTGACATCATAAGCTAATGTCTAGGTCTTTCTTGCATTCTTGTGAGCACACCCACACAACCGTAAGGAGTCCAGACACCTTCAAGCACGGCGGCGTGGGTATTCTCGTTCCCAATGGGCTAAGCAGCGCAGCATCGATTGTAGCTTTTAAAAGGGAACGTTCAGGGTTACTTGACTGTAACCCTGTTCCCTGAAAAAGCGGAACGAGATGCTGCGCTACTTTGCCGTGCTGATGATGTCCCAGGACTGCTCTTCAGACAAAATATCCTGACGATGCACCTGCGGCTCATCTAATTATAGCCTCGTGTCACGGGTGCACGCCGATGACGTCACCGACCGAGGCTATATTACTTCCGGTCGAATAAATCGACGTGTTTACACACTATATTCACAGCGGGTCACGATTAAAGACATTCCCAATGCGCTAAGCAGCGCAGCATCTCATTCCGCTTTTTCAGGGAACAGGGTTACAGTCAAGTAACCCGGAACGTTTCTTTTATATGTTAACATTTGTCATGTTTCTTATATAATTTTTGATAATAGTGGAAATCCATCTTGTAAATCATGTAAACTTGACTGACTGCTTCATTTCCCCTTTAAGATTGAAATTTGGACACATGCTGCTGGCCCGAGAATTTTCGGTTTCTGTGGTAGCAGCCCCCCCACCTCCCACCTCCACAATGGTTGCATAGGTGCACTGGAACAATCCTTCCTAAAACGCATTAAACTTTAGTTTACAAGGACGTGAAACTCACCGAGTGGTCAGGGGTGTTCACTGATATGCTCACACAAAAATCGCTGCAAAAGATGCTTTCCAACAGGTGTTTTACCATTCGTTGTAAAACTGTGGACCTATTTTCCAAACGCCTCACACCCGTACATTCTTCTGTTTTATTCATTTGGCTTCACTAATTACGTCCCTTTATACTCTATTGGGTTATCTGTTTTTCTGGTATCTTTTGATCTGTCAATATTTTGCTTATTTTTCTTAACTTATTTTTCTTGCTTATTAACATTATTCATCTTTTTGTATACTTGTTTTGTGTAAGTCACGTGACATTTTTACCTGTCCCCATTACTCTTGGTAACCTCAAACCACGCCATTATAGGCAGAAAACATTACTCTTGGTAACCTCAAACCACTAGCCTGGTTAAAACCAGACCATTCTCAGTTGTAACTGAGTTATGGTCTGGCAAAGCGTCATTGACAGATCATTTCCAGAGGGGCGTCACCAACGGACGTTGCGGATAGACCTAAAACCAATCAGAGCGATGAAGGAGATGACGTATGCAGAGCGGCGGAGAAACATCTAGTGTTGTTCTTTGCTCGATTTTTAACAAAAAGGAAACGTTTAAATCGCTTAAAACAGACACGATAGCTGATTCGAACGAGTGATGTTCGACGGATGCGGCATCCATCTTTGTAATGTAGGCTAAAATCTGCTTCAAAAATCCTAGCGCTGTCGTCATTGTGTAAAGTCCTCCCCAACGTTTCTGATGGGTGCCGCGATTTCGACGGATCGGAAATAGGCTTGAATCAGCTCTTTGCCAGACTAACTTTCAGAGCAAATCTAAATTTGCCGGAAGTTGTCTGGGTTTTCCCAGGTTATCAAACCACACCATTATAGGCAGAAATAAGAACAAAAAGGGAACGTGTCACACTAATATTCAAAACGAGATGGCAAAAGAAAACAACAGGAAAAATGATAAAATGATAATAGAGAGAGAGAGAGAGAGAGAGAGAGAGAGAGAGAGAGAGAGAGAGAGAATAGAGAGAGAGAGAGAGAGAGAGAGAGAGAGAGAGAGAGAGATCCACCCACAACCACAGGTACGTAACATCATATCATATGACATGTTTTATTCTGTTCAGCACACTGCACTCATCATCTCAACCGTCATAAGGCTATAGTGTTGAATAATGGATGCTAATATCTAATTAAACAACTGATGCAGGCCATGAAAATATTTTAATAATTTTCTCACTGTTATCTACAGTATATTTCACTAGTTTCATGCAATAAAATCATTATAATTTAAAATAAATTCTTCAGTAAATCAAATTCTCTCAAAATGTACATTTTTCATTTGTATTTTTAGTAGATTTTTTTTAAACCAAAACTGCATACAAGCGTGTGCATTATAGTGTTATGTGGGAGGACACACACAGTAAAGCAGAGACAGAACGATCCCATAAAATGCTGTTAACATATAGCCTATGTCAGCAATCTTTAACACCTGTACCTAGTGCTGGGCGGTTTGACCAAAAATTTATATCAGGTTTTTTTCAAAATTATGCCGGTTTTCTGGTTTATGACGTTTTTTTTTTTCATGCATAATCAGGTGTTCAAAGCATTTTCTACTGGTTGAGAGATGAATTACTGCAGTAAATTGACTTGATGGTATATTTTACTGTCATTAGTGAATATTGTAGAATAATTCCAAACTAGTAATACAGGTTTGCATGGCCCTAGAAAATTATGCTGTTGTTTACAAATAAGAGCCAGTCATGATTCATGAATATAGACAAAAGACAATTGCAGTCAAAATACAGGACTATTACTGTGCAAATTTCAAAAAAATTTTTTTTATAAAAACCAATACAAAAAGTAGAACTTGCAATACTTTTGCTTCAAGTTCAAGCCCAGGTACATTATACAGTATTCAAGCAAGACGTGCTTGCGCAAATTGCTCGTGTTGCCGCCTTTGGCGACAATTTTAGCCCGACAGCACTTGCATAAAATGGACAGACCCAGCTCCTCTTTTTGGCACAAGTTCTTCTGTGTCATGTTCTACTAGTTCTGCAGCATCCATCTTGCCTGTAACGTAACACCAGAGCACTGCTGTTTACCCTCACCTCGCAGTCGCTGCTTAGAAGTGCAACATTGTAAAGGGTCCGTCTGAAACACTATTGAGCGGCGCAGCGTAACGTGTTGTGTAATGAAATACATCGGTATGGCGGTATATTCAAAATTTATATCATAACGAAAATATACACTGGTTTTCGGTATGAATCGGTATACTGCCCAGCACTACCCCCTGTTTTCATAAATCGGTCACCATTTTTTTTTTTTTTCGCTTTGCTTTACAAAATGTAAATGGGAGGATTTAGAGGGCTGTGACACTTTCTGTAAGCAAGCAAGAGAGGTGAAAGCGGATTTATTAAGCACCTTCTGCAATTACCACCTTTTCCTGGAAGTGCTTCTGGCGCTAAAGGTTGGAGAGCTCTCAGATATGTATTAATTCTGGAGGTGAGTTTAGGTGCTTGAGTCTGGCTGTCTGTTTTAAAAGCTGCTAGAGGCGGTAAATTAAACATGAGCGCTGCTAGTCTGGCTTCAGTCAATAAACGCAGGACACAAGAACACTCCTCATGTCCCACGCAATGTCCAATGGCTAAATGAAATTAATCACAATTTAGAAGGGGATAGACTATTATGCTTTCTATGGGGCCATCACAGTTTTACAGAAGTGAATATGGCGTGATAAGGTGTGGTCACATTTACCTTTAGGCCTATTCGTCAAATTCGTCAAAAAATCCAGTAATTTAAATAGGAATAAATGTGAATAGGAATTTTGTGTGAGGGTGAAAGATTTCCCCATGCAGATTTTGCAACTGGTTCTAGTTGGTCACGCTTATTCACCGCGTTAACTAACAGATTGATGCTTAGCTTGTGACTTCTGTTTGAGCTCCGCCACAGTATTGACAATTGACAATGTTTTTGTTGATTTTTTGCCTGCAAAATTTTGCAGCAAAGATGCATTTTTCAACTATGTGACTTTTTGTTGCAAGTAAACACAGGGACCTGTCATAAACTTTCTAAAGGAAGAGAGTTTGAGATAGAGTTGATGGATTGTTGGCTTGTTAAACAGGAATATAGAGGAAACATGGGCCTTAACGTCTGCTGTCTCAGGCCTGCAAGTCCTTGGTGTTTTGGCAATTTACAGCACTTCCTATTTAAACAGCAACAACCTGATTCCCCAGCTATACACTGATTGGTCCTTTAACCTGTTCTCAGGAAGCAATTGAGATAAGACGTCTGAATGGAGGTCTTTTTTCCGTTTCCTCATCCCTACACTTTGCCCCTAAGTGCAAGGAAATGAACAACCATGTGCATGTGTTGACATTATAAATGTGAGAACATCATGTGGGAAAATTCCCTGTCCAAATAAACAAATGTCCTAAAACATTACCAGTTTCCAACGAATCAAGGTGACACATGCTGTTAAACTTGAACAGACATTACACATAGATTTTTTTCTTTCTGTCAACTACAATCATTTGCATTTTAGTGGACATTTCTGCTTGGTTGCATCACACACACCATAATGGCCATTTACCCAGAGGAAGAAAAGACAAACCCCCGGTTTCACAGAAAATGTTGCGGCTAGTCTCATACTAAAATGCATGTTTGAGCTGTTTTAAATGAAAGCAACTTGTATCTTAAAATATGTGCCATTGTTTTGTCTTAAGATGCACATCATAAATGTATATTTTTAAGGGATGTTTAAAAAAGCTATACTTAAAGGTATTGTAGGTAGGAATTGTATAAAAAACATTTTTTTCCAAATTTGTTTAAACTTTCTGTATTTATCAATGCATAATTAAAATGTAAGTACTCTGAAAAAGAAAGTATAAAAATCGAGTGTCTGTAGACCTCTCACGACTGTTTTAAAGACAGCTCATTATTTCCATTAACTCCACCCGCTCCCTTCTGGGCTCCTTCCAAAGCCACGCCTCCAAAACACATGAACGCGCGACTCCGACCGCTGAGCTGAAGACGCATTATTTACCTGAGACGAGCGGAGAGGAAGGAGCGCAGTGCATGTAGTGACATCATGTCAGAATCACATGTAATAAAAAAATCTAACTTTATCATTATGAATATAAACAAATAAGATGTATTTTAGTACTCACTATCAAGTAGCATATTGCTATTGGTAAAGATTAAAATATATATTTATTGATTCGCTAACGAGCTAGTTATCTATAAGGCAAAGCTAAAAACAGGTTGCATGATACACGTTTTTCCATTGCCATCATTTACACTGTGATGAAGATGAATTTAGTGTAACATTCATAACATATATGGTGTTCTGCATGTAAGAGTTTCCATAATGAAAGCATTGTTGACTCTGATGAGGACTACACTCCAGAGACAAGTACCGCATCGTCAGCTCGAGGCCAGATCCGGGGTCGAGGGATTTTTTGTTTAAAAACAAAACAAAGGCGAAAAAACGTGCAGGTAAACTTCCAGGTGAACATGGTAAAAGAGTTAGACAGAGGGTAAATATAATTCTAAGGAAAGTTCCTGGATGCGGATCGGCCTACTATCTGTTAAACATGTATTTAGTTATCTAAAGCAAAATTATGCACAATTCAACACTATAGCTATCATCTTGAGCTAGGCATATATATTATTTATCATCTCTACTACGGCTCGCTAAGTAATGTTAGGTTAGCTATATTAGGCAGCTACGTGTGCTAATGACACATGCTTCATGAAAACATAAAGAAAAAAATATGTATGATCAAAATACAAAAAGAAAGATTTACCTGTCCAGCAGAAATATAGCCATCCAGGCGTCACTTTTCAGCCCCTTGAGGTCTCTCAGTTCTCGCCATCGCTGGAAAGCCACGCCGATATTGGCATGCGTTTTATTTTGTTGTTTATCCAAAGACTTTTTGTTCATTACCTTTTCTAGTAACGTTACTGTCTTCCTTTTTTTGCCTGGTTTGCCTTCGCGAACTGCATATGTGAATTTTGATTGGTCTTTCTAATCTCTGCCATTGTTTTGCTATTCCTAGGTTACGTGCCTCTTGAATTCCTCAAATCAAACGGATGCGCGCGCAAGTGGGCAGGTCCTGTGTGGCAAAAGGGTGGTTGCCATGGTTGCGAGAGAGTGACAGTCGCCTGAGCCAATCCTTTGTTTCGTCCCGAATGTAAATAATGAGCTGTGTTTAGTGCAGGTTAAACGGTCTAGAGTCACTCGATTTTTATACTCTTTTTATCAGAGTACTTACATTTTAATTATGCATTGATATATACAGAAAGTTTAAACAAATTTGGGAAAAAGTTTTTATAAAATTCCTACCTACAATACCTTTAAATGACCTAATTTAACTAAGGCCTAATCCTGGCTTAATCTTAGCCCTGACTGTGAAACCAGGGCATTGTGTTGTGAAGAAAATATTAACTTTATATGGATTTTCCACACCCCTATCCACTTTATAGCTATTATAACTTTAAAACTTCTGCACAAAGCAAATACTGTGGCCCATATTTGAACTCTAAAGCCACACTTGCAAGGCAAGGCAAGGTAGGTTTATTTATAGCACATTTCATTACACAATGGAAATTCAAAGTGCTTTACATAGAAGAAATTAAAATAATCAAAAGAAATGAGAATAATTAAAACAGTTTAGAATAAAAAAATACAGTACAAACAGTCGGATGAACAGTGGTACAGTGCTCATTCAGTAAATGCACAGCTAAGAGATGTGTTTTGAGTCTGGATTTGAATTTGACAGAGGTGGAAAGAGTAATAAAATATTCTACTCAAGTAAAAGTACTACTGCTTCAATGAAATTTTACACAAGTAAAAGTAGAAGTAAAATTACCGTTCTAAAAATTTACTCAAGTAAAAGCAAAAAGTAGCTCATTTAAAATTTACTCAGAGTAAAGGTTACTGAGTTACTTTTTTAACAGCAGGTGGGGGAATCCCCTGTGTAGGGTTGTAATGATATGAGATTTTCACAGTATGATAACGTCTAAGAAAATATCATGGTTTACAGCATTAATCAATTATTAAATAAATAAACGGTATTATTAAATTATGGTTATTATCATCTGTTAAAATGACAATTAAATTGGTTGAACAAATGCTTTTATTATAAAAAACTTGAAACCATTTGTTTGTTTTGTTTATTAAAATTTCAATAAAACATGTCTCATCAATTAAATTCAATAATTAATAATGAATTAGATTAACAACTTATTTTTAACATGAATAATGTATTAAAATGTTTAAGAATAATATAGTCCCATGAAATGTATTTTATTCAGAAAATGCATGTTTCTTTTTATGATTTAATCCAAATATATTATCAAAAATGGTGGTGTTCAAATGAAAATTTAAACTTGTGTCCTTTTATTTTTTGGGGAAGCGCTGCAAAAACAGATTTACTAAATGAAACAATGGACAAAAAATATATTCCTTAAATAATGTTTAAATAAATTGTTTTATTGTTGTTGTTATTATTATTATTTTGAGAAGTACGTTCTATTGTATGCCTACACTATTTCTGTCATAATTTCCTCCTAGTTAAAACGAACTTTTATTTTGACGGGTTGTAGAAGACCTGTTTCAAAGTGTATTAGACAATGGTTTTTCTCAAATAAAATTATGAAAATGCATTAGGCGTTCTCTCAGAGCAGCTCTGGAAATGTTAAAGGGTTAGTTCACCCAAAAATGAAAATTAAGTCATTAATTACTCACCCCCATGCTGTACCAACCCCGTAAGGCGTTCGTTCGTCTTCGGAACACAAATGAAGATATTTATGATTAAATCTGAGAGGTTTATGACTGCTACATAGGCTCCATAAGGGAATGACACCGGACGGCCCAGAAAGTCATTAAAGAAAATGTAAACGAGACTTCAAGAGATTTCCACGACGCGCACGCGCGAGAACTTAACTGAAGTAGTTGAAGGAGATCGCAATTCTCGCGCATGCGTCGTGGAAATCTCTTGAAGTCTCGTTTCAGGCCTACAAGGAAGAAAAGGAATAGTCGAATAAAGTCGTTATTTTTGTTTGTTTTTTTTCACACAAAAAGTATTCTCGTCGCTTGATAAACTTATAGTTGAGCCACTGTTGTGACATGGAATATTTAAACATTTTCTTTAATGACTTTCTGGGCCGTCCGGTGTCATTCCTATAGGGAGCCTATGTAGCAGTCATAAACCTCTAAGATTTAATCATAAATATCTTCATTTGTGTTCCGAAGACGAACGAAGGCCTTACGGGGTTGGTACAGCATGGGGGTGAGTATGACTTAATTTTCATTTTTGGGTGAACTAACCCTTTAATGTAGGCCTATTCATGTCCTCAAATTGTTTGTGAGACGCTGAAAACACCATGAATGTCACGCGTACTTGAGTAGCCTATGTAGTAGACAAAGCGGCACAGCTCATTCCCACCGATTCACATAGAAACGCAGAACAAGCAGGTTAATATTTCCGTAGCAGTATTTTTGCGCTTAAACATTCACAGACCATGTCGCGATTGGATTTATTGCACAGTTCTACTTTCCTTATATTCATCCATCCATTATTTTGCGTGTTATACTTCCTTTTCATGACTGGATTCCGGGATTCCATCTGCATCACGCAAATCATTCGGCCTTAAGTTATAGTCGGCAGGACATATAGGCCTACCTTTATCTGCAGGAGGGATGGTGTCCTATGTATCCTCCTTTTGCAGCCACTTTGCGTCCACATTTTTTGCAAATTGGATATCTCCACGAGGATAACCACGCTTTTTCTGCAAGTATTTCCATACTGGCCATAATTCGCTTCATAAGAATTTGTGGGCGCATTCAGCTTCAGCTGGTTCTGTCACCTTTTTTGCACGTTTGTTCTCCCACCCTTCAATCAATGCAGTAGTTTCCGGAGTGTGATTTTTTTTTTTCTTCCCTTGTGTGATTTTTTTTTACTCAGTAACGGAAATGATTTCAAATGTAGCAAAGTAAAATATTTCAAACAAAACGTACTTAAGTAAAAGTAAAAGTAGGCCTACGGATTTTAAAAAGTTAAAGTAGAAGTACACACAAAAAAACGACTCAATTACGTAACGCGAGTAAATGTAATTCGTTACTTTCCACCTCTGGAATTTGACTACTGTAGGAGCAAATCTGATCTCTTCTGGAAGGTGGTTCCAGCTGCGGCTGGCATAGTAGCAAAAAGTGGACTCGGCATGCTTAGAACCCTTGGTATTTAGTTGATGTGATCCTAATGATCTGAGTGATCTGTTGGGTTTATATTCAGTGAGCATATCTGCTATGTAATGATGTCCTAGGCCATTGAATGATTTACTACTTTAAAATCAATTCTAATGTAACTGGGAGCCAGTGTAAAGACACGAGGACTGGTGTGATGTGTTCATATTTTCTGGTTCTGTTCAGACTCCTGCATGGCAGCAGCGTTCTGTATGAGCTGCAACTGTCGTATGGTCTTTTTAGGAAGGCCAGTGAGGAGTCCATTACAATAATCCACCCTGCTGGTGATGAAAGCATGCACAAGTTTCTCTAAGTCTTGATTGGAAACAAAGGATCTAATTCTTGCAGTATTTTTCAGATGGTAGTATGCTGATTTAGTTATTGTTTTGACATGACAACTGAAACTAAGGTCTGACTCTAGAGACACACCAAGGTTCCTGACTTGATTTTTTAGTTGTTTGACCCCTAGAGTGAAGGTATGCATTCACCTTGAGAACTTCATCTTTGTTTCTAAACGCAATGACTTCAGTTTTGTCTTTATTTAACTGAAGAAAGTTTTGGCACATCCAACTGTTTACATCATCAATGTATTGTCACAGGGAGTCAATCGGACTGTAATTGTTAGGCAATAGGGCTAAGAGCTGTGTGTCGTCTGCATAGCTGTGGAAAGCAATTTGGTTCTTTTTCATTATTTGGCTCAGTGGGAGCATATACAGGTTGAATAGGAGTGGCGCAAGAATTGAGCCTTGATGGACTACCATGTCATGGATGTCCACTCAGACTTGTGGTCTCCTATACTCACATAATAACCTCTCCCTCCTAAGTATGACCTGAACCATTTTAGGACTATCCCAGAAAGCCTGACCCAGTTTTCCAGCCTGTCAAGAAGTAAGTTGTGATCGACAGTGTCAAATGCAGCACTGAGGTCGAGTACTACCAGCACTGATAATTAACTTGTATGAATGTCTTTGCATTGCAGGCCTAAAACATTAAAAAACTATTTCTATTTATTTCCATATATAAAGTGAAATTGGTTTAATGTTTTAGTCCTACAATACAAAGACATTTATGCAATTTCAAGTATGCATGTTGATATTCTAATCATATTCATCTTGCTCATTGTCAGTGTTTGGCATGTTACTTTCAAAAAGTAGTTAGTTACTAGTTACTTCTCTCAAATAGTAACTGAGTTAGTAACTGAATTACATCATTGTAAAAGTAATTAATTACCAGGGAAAGTAACTATTGAGTTGCTCAAATAATTAGTGTACAATGTTTTATAATAACAATTCTATTCGATTTATTCTATAGAATAAATTGTTATTATAAAAAATTGTACACTAATCTACACTATTGTTGCAATATTATAATGTTGCTGTGGGACAATGTGAGAGACACCTGTTAAATTCAATATATTATTGTAAATATTATCATCACTATATATATGTGTAATAATAAAACACAATAGATGGTTTATAACTTTTAATATTTATTTAATAGTTATTCCCATCACTGCTCATTGTTGGTAGCAGCTCACAGCACGACTCCCTCGCCACCGCTGCTGTTGTCTGACTTTAACTGCTGCTGGTCCCTCAAGAGTCACTCTCAACCTATCTGTCTATAAAGCCTCTTCAAAAACCAGTCTTCATGTATTTCACAGTGCCAGGAACCATCTGGTTGCCCTTGCTTTGGTATCCTTCACTTTGGACATCCATTGGAGGGGCACATGGTCGTTCACCAGGATGAAAGATCGCCCTAGGAGGTAGTAACGGAGCTCCAGGACAGCCCACTTTATAGCCAGTGCTTCTTTTTCGACGGCATCGTAACGGGTCTCTGGGGGGTAAGCTTACGATTAATGTATGTCACAGGGTGTTCTTCTCTATTGATAATCTGGGATAAGACCGCTCCTAGCCCGGTATCAGAGGCATCGGTTTGGAGAGTGAAGGGTTGAGAGAAGTCTGGGGTTTTAAGCACTGTTGAGGAAGACAGAGCGGCTTTTAGATTTTGGCTTCCTCTGCTGCGGGACTCCACTGCACCTTGTAGGGCTGGCCTTTCTTTGTTAGGTCTGTGAGGGGAGTGGCCAAAGAGGAAAAGTCTGGTATAAAACAGCGACAGTTCCCCCGGCCAATTCGGTACCCCAGGTAACGTGGTTCAGAGAGGCCCAGGTGACATTTTTGGGGGTTGGAAGTCAGTCCAGCCTGAAGCAGTGCCGATTGCACCTTCCTCAACCGAGTGAGATGGTCCACCCAGCTCTCCGAGTGGATGACCACATCATCCAAATAGGCGGCAACATACTGCTGGTGGGGCCTTAGAAGCACATCCATCAAAACTCTGGAAGGTAGCGGGCAGCACCGTGCAGGCCGAAAGGAAGGGTCCGATATTGTCAGTGCCCTAAAGGGGTGTTGAAAGTAGTCTTCTGCTTGTAATCTGAACTTAGGGAAACCTGTCAATATCCCTTTGTGAAATCCAGAGTGGAGATGTATCAGGCACTCCCTAGCCACTCGATCAATTCGTCCACTCGGGACATGGGGTAGCTATCGAATAAGGAGACGACATTCAGCTTCCGGAAATCATAACAGAATCGGAAGGTGCCATCAGGTTTTGGGACTAACACAATCAGGCTGGACCACGGGCTGTTGGAAGGTTCTATGACCCCCAGCTGGAGCCTCTTCTGGACCTCGTCCTCAATGGCTGCTGGAACTCTATTGGGCCGCTGCCGGACAACGACACAGAGTGGGGTCCAAATCTCATGGGAGAAAACTGTGGTGTGACCTGGAAGATTCGAGAAGACATCTCTGAAGCTGTGAACCAGGGACTCAATCTCCTTTCGCTGATTGCCTGCATTCTCCACCAGTGTAGCAGGGCCTGGGTGAAAAGGAGAGCAAACACGCAAGTTGTTAGACCCAGAGGGCGCGTGTATTTCTTGTGCAACAGTGAGGATGAAAGGAGGGCTGGAGAAAGTGGAGTAAAGATAAAAAAAAAACTTCAGCCAGACATCATGGAGTTAGCTTGACCAGCAGAGAGTTCTCTCAAGGCCTCCAGGTTCCTTCTCATTACTCTCTGTAATTATATATACACTCACCTAAAGGATTATTAGGAACACTATACTAACACTGTGTTTGACCCCCTTTCGCCTTTAGAACTGCCTTAATTCTACGTGGCATTGATTCAACAAGGTGCTGAAAGCATTCTTTAGAAATGTTGGCCCATATTGATAGGATCGCATCTTGCAGTTGATGGAGATTTGTGGGATGCACATCCAGGGCACGAAGCTCCCGTTCCACCACATCCCAAAGATGCTCTATTGGGTTGAGATCTGGTTACGATTTTAGTACAGTGAACTCATTTTCATGTTCAAGAAACCAATTTGAAATGATTCGAGCTTTGTGACATGGTGCATTATCCTGCTGGAAGTACCTATCTGAGGATGGGTACATGGTGGCCATAAAGGGATGGACATGGTCAGAAACAATGCTCAGGTAGGCCGTGGCATTTAAACGATGCCCAACTGGCACTAAGGGGCCTAAAGTGTGCCAAGAAAACATCCCCCAAACCATTACACCACCACTACCAGCCTGCACAGTGGTAACAAGGCATGATGGATCCATGTTCTCATTCTGTTTACGCCAAATTCTGATTCTACCATCTGAATGTCTCAACAGAAATCGAGACTCATCAGACCAGGCAACATTTTTCCCGTCTTTACCTGTCCAATTTTGGTGAGCCCTTGCAAATTGTAGCCTCTTTTTCCTATTTGTAGTGGAGATGAGTGGTACCCGGTGGGGTCTTCTGGTGTTGTAGCCCATCCGCCTCAAGGTTGTGCGTGTTGTGGCTTCACAAATGCTTTGCTGCATACCTCGGTTTTAACGAGTGGTTATTTCAGTCAAAGTTGCTCTTCTATCAGCTTAAATAAGTCAGCCCATTCTCCTCTGACCTCCAGCATCAACAAGGCATTTTCACCCACAGGACTGCCGCATACTGGACATTTTTCCCTTTTCACACCATTCTTTGTGAACCCTAGAAATGGTTGTGCGTGAAAATCCCAGTAACTGAGCAGATTTTGAAATACTCAGACCGGCCCGTCTGGCACCAACAACCATGCCACGCTCAAAATTGCTTAAATTCCCTTTCTTTCCCATTCTGACATTCAGTTTGGAGTTCAGGAGATTGTCTTGACCAGGACCACACCCCTAAATGCATTGAAGCAACTGCCATGTGATTAGATAATTGCATTAATGAGAAATTGAACATGTTCCTAATAATCCTTTAGGTGAGTATATATATAATTCAATGACATTAAGTAATTTTTAAGTGTGACTTAAGCGTTCAAATGTGTCCAAATACTTTTTGGGGTGACTGTATGTGAAACGCCCTTTGTGGTCGCATTTCACACGCAGAGCCGTCGCAAGGGCTGTGCGAACTGTGCAACCGCACAGGGCCTCGCGCCACTAGGGGGCCTCGCAATCCTGCTGTTTTTTTTTCTCCCCCCAACAAATTAAGGGGGTTTTTCATAGGGCTGTAATCTCCCAGTCGATTAGTCGATTTATTGGTCGATACGTTCTGGATTTTTTTATTTTTTGAAGTGTTAATTTCATCAGGTGAAAAGCACTAATTGCTAATGGGGGTGTTTTCAGCGCGCCCCTGTTTCACTGGTAACAGCCTGTCTTCAGAACACCCCCCTTGTTTTCACGTTTTTGGGTTAGCCCAACCCACTGTAGACAGATTAAAGAAAGTAGACTATTAGAAGGCATTGCTATGGAGGTTTGCTGATTATTAATTTAATTGCGAGCGTTTAATTTACTGTCAGTCCTCCTTTACCATGTCAAAGACATCGACAGCGTGGCAGCATTTTACGAAAATAGATAACGAAAAAAAATCGAATGCAAAGTTTGCAAGCAACAGCTCGACTACAAACATGGCATAGCTATCACCTAAAAACGGTGAGCTAACTTGTCTGCGTTAGGTTGCCCCGTCTATTTTGAGTAGGCTATATGAACGAACATATAAGAATTGGCATTGAAATATGCCAATTAGTAATAATCATGTTTATAACTGCAGGCGCACCCGCACGCAACGACGGTATTGCGTAATTGTGCTGTATTTGTTTTGAGCCAGTAAAAAAAAAATAAGTTAATGATCTCAATACGGGTGATTATCCACTTATCATTTATTAATCTACCCACGAACTAAATTTACACTCTATTCAACAGATTTCAATGTAATACCTTTTAAACGTTTGAAAAATGTATTCGTGTCTCAGCCGCGAAGCTGAGCTTCAGCCTCGCTCTGTGCGAGGACATGCATAATGAAATGATAATGTCTGTCAGTTATTATAACATTATGACAAAACAATTGTCTAAATTATGTTGCATATTCCTCAACAGTTCTTGTGCTGATATAACTAGTTGACATAGTACTATTTCGGAAATCATAGGCTTTATTGCGCAGGTGCACGTGATGCAACGCCGACCGAGTGTGTAATTTCAGTACCAAATAATTAGGTCAAAACAATTTAATATAATGCAAATAGCCTATTAGTTTTTTATGTTTATTTATAATTCATTTAAGCGGACAAGGCTAACAAGTAGGCTGCGCAGCCAATTATTCTAACGTTCAGAGCCTGGGAGGGGCCTCGCATTTCAAGTTCGCACAGGGCCTCGCACCCCACCTGCGACGGCACTGTTCACACGCATTTCACAACACAATACACAGCTCTGTTGTCATGATCCGAGTTCCTCCCTTCTCTGTCTCCCTCTTGTGGCCACATTACACACTCATTCACTACACTATCACTTTAGTCTCATCAGGTTCAGCTGTTCCCGTTTACCTTAATCTCCGCTCACCTGTTCCTCTTCTCCCCTAATGCTTCCTACTATTTCTACCCTCTCTTTGTCTGTCTCTTTGTCAGTTTATTGCAAGCTATTCATGCAGATTCCTGTTACCTCTTTCTTCGAGTCGAGTCGAGTCGAGTCGAGTCGTGTCTTGTCTTGTCCTGTCCTGTGTGGTTCGTGTGGAAGCCTCTTATCGAGCTGGTATATTGATCTGTTCTCTTACTCGCTCACTGAACTATGCCCTGCTAATTCAGACGCTGAGTTCCTGACCAGACGCGGTGTCCAGTCTGCAGTTGGCAGTCTACGGTTCCCACGTTACAGTCTCCACTGGGACCTCATCTTCGCCTAGACGCGCTGCTGCGCATCAGGAGTTCCTGTGACTAACTACTTTCAGTTTTGTTCTATGAGCGAAGTTTTCTGTTTGACTGTTTCCTGAGAATCCTGTGAAGATTTATGTTCCTTATTGATTCTACGATTCGCTTCTCATTTCCATTAAAGACTGTATTATTGTGAAACTCGCCTTTTGGTCCTCCATCTCTCTCACCGCCTAACATCTGTGGTGGTTTACTAATGACACCACAACTCCCTTGGGAATGTGCAATGAAAGATAAAAAAAGATAAGCTGGTTAAATTGTTATTTCAAATGCAAAACTGTAAATGGAGAGATGTTCTGCATGTGCTTGTTTTTCATTTGACAATTAAGTTGTTTTGAAATAATTACATTGTCAGAGTCATTCATTGCAAGAGCAGTTCTCTCTAAATAGGTTTCCTAGCTGCAAGGTATAAAATTTTTTGTCATATTTACAAAGCAAATAACAGTATGTTAATTGCATGCCAGCATATGGATAGCAACCTTTCTCAGTACATCATATGGGTAGTGCTTTCAATAACTCTCTAGTTTCTCCAGTTCTTTTAGCCCCCAGTGCAAGAAATGATGAGGGCCAGGATACTGATGTTTATTTTTTCTTTTGCTTTCACATCTGTACAAATGTCACAGCTGTGGGAGGAATATGTCTGGCCACTACAGGTGCTTTTCAAAGAGATTCAGTGTGTACAGTCTCCTTTTTTTCAGCATGAAAAGTTTCCCGTCACAAAGACGCTGCAGCAGCAGGAACTGCTTGTAAAAGACTCGCTTCTGTTCAGCCTCCTCCGTCAAGATCACTACCTGAAAGATCTTGAAAGATCTCCATGTTATACACTCACCTAAAGGATTATTAGGAACACCTGTTCAATTTCTCATTAATGCAATTATCTAAGCAACCAATCACATGGCAGTTTCTTAAATGCAGTCCTAGTCAAGACAATCTCCTGAACTCCAAACTGAATGTTAGAATGGGAAAGAAAGGTGATTTAAGCAATTTTGAGCGTGGCATGGTTGTTGGTGCCAGACGGGCCGGTCTGAGTATTTCACAATCTGCTCAGTTACTGGGATTTTCACGCATAACCATTTCTAGGGTTTACAAAGAATGGTGTGAAAAGGGAAAAACATCCAGTATGCGGCAGTCCTGTGGGCGAAAATGCCTTGTTGATGAATGGGCCGACTGATTCAAGCTGATAGAAGAGCAACTTTGACTGAAATAACCACTCGTTAAAACCGAGGTAAGCAGCAAAGCATTTGTGAAGCCACAACACGCACAACCTTGAGGCGGATGGGCTACAACAGCAGAAGACCCCACCGGGTACCACTCATCTCCACTACAAATAGGAAAAAGAGGCTACAATTTGCAAGAGCTCAGCAAAATTGGACAGTTGAAGACTGGAAAAATGTTGCCTGGTCTGATGAGTCTCGATTTCTGTTGAGACATTCAGATGGTAGAGTCAGAATTTGGCGTAAACAGAATGAGAACATGGCTCCATTATGTCTTGTTACCACTGTGCAGGCTGGTAGTGGTGGTGTAATGGTGTGGGGGATGTTTTCTTGGCACACTTTAGGCCCCTTAGTGCCAATTGGGCATCGTTTAAATGCCACAGCCTACCTGAGCATTGTTTCTGACCATGTCCATCCCTTTATGGCCACCATGTACCCATCCTCTGATGGCTACTTCCAGCAGGATAATGCACCATGTCACAAAGCTCGAATCATTTCAAATTGGTTTCTTGAACATGACAATGAGTTCACTGTACTAAAATGGCCCCCACAGTCACCAGATCTCAACCCAATAGAGCATCTTTGGGATGTGGTGGAACGGGAGCTTCGTGCCCTGGATGTGCATCCCACAAATCTCCATCAACTGCAAGATGATATTCTATCAATATGGGCCAACATTTCTAAAGAATGCTTTCAGCACCTTGTTGAATCAATGCCACGTTGAATTAAGACAGTTCTGAAGGCGAAAGGGGGTCAAACACAGTATTAGTATAGTGTTCCTAATAATCCTTTAGGTGAGTGTATTTTGTTCAGTAATACCCACAATATTTCAGATGATCTAGATTTTGTCAGCTTTGACAATAAAAAATAGATATCGATAGATATATGATATATAACAACTTTTTCCAGTGCTAAGAACTTGCTGAAAAGCCAGAGCACTTCAACATCTTTATGTAATCTGTCTATGAAACAACCCACGCAAATACAATGGAAAAAGACTTAGGCACATTGCATGCTAAAATATACTGAGCTAATATGTTCACAATGTTCACACAAGAAATTGTTATAGCCTACTGTTTGCAATTGTATCAGCTAAAACCAGATGTGGACATATTTGTTAGAAGATTATTTGTCATCAACTTGGGAACATCTGTGGAGCAATTACATTTGCTGCTTCTGTAGCCTAATTTTTTAACATTTCAGAGGTCTAAGTCATCTTGATTTGTTATGCTGTGAATGGGACATAGCAGATGGTAATACATCTTGAAGGACTGTTATTAAGAATGTTTAATTGCATTTTCAAGAGATTAATTAGATGTGATAAACAGAATCCGTCCACAAAATGAAAGAACTAAATACTCAGTTCAAAGTGGTTTAAATAGATAAGATAAACAGGCTTAGGTTGCATATTTCCAGCTAGCACAACTACATTGTAAATTTGTTGTGAGGTAAAAGAGTTACCTCAGAAAACTTGGCCCATTTTTCTGCTTTTTTTCCCCGCACAAGTGAGAATCTACCCAATGTGTACCCATTCAGAAAGTCTCTTTCATTCACATTTATGTTAAGTTATGTAAAAGTAAACATAATATGAATAATGACAATTTACTGCCACATTACCAGGCAGTTCTGGTGCATTGCTTATTGCGTGAACAGATTTGCTATCCGATCAGTAAATACCCCTAAAGAAAACCTATACTAAGTTATTTTCATAATATTTGCAAAAACATTTTTTGTTGCAAGAAATGTGGGTCGGCGTGCACACTGTCAACTCATAGCAAAAAGGTTCGAGTTTGATTCCCGGGTGAGCCAGGATGTGTGGTGTTTGCATGTTATCCTTGTTTTGGCATGGATTTCCTCTGGTTCTCCTGTTTCCCCCCACAATCCAAAGATTTGCATGATTTGGACACTGTAACATTGGCCATCCTACATAGGACATGGATAGATGTAAGAAATGAAGATGTATTTGCAGCTAAAATATAACTTAAAAAAGAATTCTTAATGTAATGAACATTTTAAAAATAAAAGAACCTTTTTCCACTATAAAGAACATTTTGTGTAATGGAAAGTTTTTATGAATTCATGGAACTATCGATGGCAATAAAGAACTTTTTTTAAAGAGTGTACTGGTCATTTTGATATTTCAAATCCGTAAGCTGCATGGCATGTTTTGCTTACATCCATTTTTTTGTAATAGCTGTGGTTTCTTATATTGTACTAAAGTAACCTAAGGCCGTGTGTCCACCAAAGCGTTTTTAGCCAGCTTAAAACGCTAGATGCTCTGCTGAAAACGCCTAGCTGTAGGTGCGTGAGAGCGTTTTGGCAGCGCAGCGGTTTTTCCGTTGAGACGTTTCGTTGCTATGATACAGAATATCCGCAGCACAGTTTACTTGTAACTGATTTCGTAGATAATTTGTTTCATACTAAAAATTTATTTTTCATCCATTTTGTTCGGTTAGCTCTGCTGGTTGATGTCATTGTACAGAAAGAATGTTGTGACAGTTGGTCGGTGTGGTGTTAGTCCCGCCCCTCCTCCACTGTGATTGGACGGCTGGGTAAAAAGTGACAGTGATGAGCGCTGCGTTTTATCCAAAGTTGAACATTTTTCAATTCTCGGCGACCAGTAAAAACGCCGGGCGCTCGGCGCTTCAGCGTGAAAAAACAGCTCAGCGCCGGCCTAACTGTACCCAAATTCAACATTGTAAAAATGTTTGTGCTTTTAATTAAATACATTAATACAAATAAAGGTTCTTCATTGGCATTGTAAGCTCGTCTAAATCGGTCCAATGGCGGTTTCCGATAGAACGGGTGAAGGTTTCTGCGCGCTACTGTCTTTCCTTTCACACAACACCACAAGATTAAATGAAATACATTTTGTCATATGTATTACCTCGTTATTTCATCTGACTCCATAAATGACTCCATAGGTTTTAATTATATCTGAGCATCAATAAATGTGAGCGAATGTTTGATTATTCTTTTTAACTCTTTACTTATTTACTAATTTTTCCTGTTCATATTAGGAAACTATGTCGCTTTGAGGTCCTCAATCCTTCTGTTTAACGCGGGTCTCACGATCACAAGCTCATAAGTTTTCGGTCACTAAACAGAGGTAATTGGCTAAATACCTGAGATGGTCGCATTCACGCTTACACAATCAAAGATATATTTGTATAGCTCCCGTGGTTTTTGCATACACTTGAATTTAAAGTAACGTTTACTTCAGGCAGAGGTACACTACCAGGGGCGTGGTAGCGGGGGGAAAAGGGGTACCGAGTACCCAGGGCCCGCGGCAGGGGGGGGGCCCTTAGAATTCGCCGAGCTCAAGTCAAAAGTCCGCTCATACCCAAACTACACACAACGATCGTCTACGAAGTCTACCTACATGCTTAACAAATGGTGGTGTTTGTCTTTATAATTAGATTTTGGTCCCCTATTGAGGGGTTCAGAACTGTGGGATCAGAATTTGTGATTGAATGGGTTCTTGTTACCTGTGGAAGAGAATACTTATTTACATAAAGGAGGTAGTTTGAATGGAGGATCTGGGGGAGGGCACACCTTTTAAGGGGCACACAATATTTCTCATATTCTAGAACTTCTTGGAGCTTTGTATTATGGCTGGGAGAATGAGACCATTTTACCAGACGCACTGAGACATTTTAAATTATACCAAACAGTTTCTTATTGTACATATTTAACATTGCATCTGTTTTAGTGAGTTTTAGGTGAGGAGGGGGAGATGATGAGACTGTAAAAGTGAGGTGTGAGCTCCACTGTGTGATGCGTCTCGGATGTTGCTGTTACATATGCAATAGAGAGTTCAAATGTTAATTCTCAGGAGAGCCTTTTGCTTTCTCGCGGGGTAGCCCAGACTTTCTGGCAACTTTAACATCAATGAAACCTTTACACTGCACAAAATGTTCATAATAGTAGAAAGGGTTAAACAATTTTCTTTTAACCCTCTGGGTTCTAAGTTGTTTTGGGGGTCCTTAAGATGTTTTGACATGCCCTGACATTTGTCCTTTTTTTCAGTCGCTTATAAACATATTAATGGAAAAGGTGTAATTACACTCTATTCAGCACAAACAGGGCTACCATAATATGTGAGCAACATGTATGTACATGTTTGTATTTTTGAGAAAATAATGTTTGTTGCATGGTTATATGCATGGTTATTGAAAAAAAATTTAAATGAAAGTTTCTGAAATAAGGCCACAAAACACATATGTGTCCACAAGACTTTTGACTAATGGATGTTGTTGCCTAGAGTTTTTACTTCAAAATTGTATAAAAATCATCCTGCCTGATCATTCACATAAAACAATACATTGATTTAAAATTTGTAAGACACGTTTTGTTTGGAAAGGCAATATGCGTGGGGGCGTGAATGATCATGAATTATGCTGTGATTTCACACCTGATAAGAGAATGAGCTGCATAATGAGCCTTTCAGTCAGGTATGTCACTGAGAGGGTACCACAAGAAAGATGTGAGTACAAAATAAATACATACATATATAATACATATATAAACTTTCATTTATATTTGGATTATATATATAGTTTTATATATATTATAGTTTTTATATATATAGTCACATTTTTAGTACATAGCCATACCTGGAAACAAATCCTGTTCAATTAGGCTATATGGCCATTCAACAGCATTGGTTCAAAGTTAGAGTTGGAAACATCTTGAAATATTTCCACAAGTTTTGTATGCATGTAAATTATATAATATCCAAAGGAAACATTTCTAGTAATTGTGCAGTTAATTCTCATACTGTATTTTCAGAAAGTTTTGGAATATATCCTCTCCCCAAATGTGTCACTAATAAAAAACAATAATAAATAATTTAATGAGAAGGCTTATTTTGACCTATTAAGATTTTGTTTACATCTACCTTGTAAATATATTTTTTGCTATTTTATTAAAAAGTTTTCACAGGTAAATCAACAACAATTACAATTTTAACAATATTTCAAGTGTAATCTTTCATATTTCGTCTGTAACATATAGGTTTTATGATATATTAGGGCATATAAATATTAATTTGCAGTTTAATACGTTGCTTATACAAAGACATTTTATTTCAACACATTTCATTTGAATGAAACATTTATTTCAGTTGATTTTTACTCATCTCAGTATAGCAATATAGTTTGGTAAAGCTAGTAGATGCGTTCATGTAAAAATAACATATTTACTAATGTAAGTGCTTGTAAACAACATCGCGTATTTGTGCCGTCGGTGCGTTTGCCGACCCCAGATGGTTAAGAACTGTTCACTGAAAGGTTCTTTGGGGAACCCAAAAGTGGTTATTTTATGGTAATGCTCAAAGTGTCTCAGGATGTGGATGCAACTCGCTTACCTGAGAAGGGGAATGAGAAGCTGTGTCTAAATTGTGACACTACACTGTAAAAAAAAAAAAAAGAGTAAATTTACAGGTAACGGCCTGTATTTTTTTTTAAAGAATTTTGCCGTTTTGTCATTATACAGTGAACGTCTGTTATTTTACAGATATTTGCTGTAATTTAAAGGTCCACTATTAAATTTACAGGTATTTGCTTGTATTTGGGGTTGCATCAATTTTACAATTTTTAATTTTAAAATTTTTTGGAAATTGTCTGTATTTTTACAGGGTTATGTGTAATTTTACATTAAATATTAAGTCATATTTTACAGATTATTTCTGTGAAATTAGAAAACAAAGAAAAGAAGGTATAACTGCAGAAATCAGCAGTCATTTAACATGTTTTCCTTGAAGATCATTAAGCGTGGGTGTTAAAGTGAGTTTTAAGGTTAAATAATAGTATACATACAGGCTACATACAGTAGGCAGGCCTATTGCATCATTATAGTCTTTTAATCTTGTCTTGCAAATAGATGCTAATTTTGATCAACATTTGTATTATTCTCCCCTAACTTCATGTATATTTTATGTCTTTTATGAATATTTTTCCAAATCTGCGTTGCAGCAAATTGCGTGTGCGTATGACTGTGTATGTGTTGATGGTGTGTGTGTGCTCACGTGCGCGTGATGACGCAGATTCAAATTATCCCCCATTACTTTTCTGTTGTTTAGACCCGCCCACAACGGTTAGCTGGTCAGTTCTGTTGTCAAGTTTGGATCTGTGTCAAGGGCAAGCGGGAGATTTGAATTCAGTCTACGCTCGTGAAGTGGATTATTGTGACCACAGTTCAAAGCTATAATCGTATTCGTCAGGAGCAGCCGTGAGCAGGAGCGCTGAACACATGAGTTATGGTCCGGGTGTCAGTCAGTCCGTTCGGAAATAACGGCCCTTTTTCAGTGAGCCTGGTTCATCACAGCGGACATCATCATGCCAACAACCGATCACCGGCTGAGGTAAGAGTCTCATACTACATAATATGCACGATATTTTATATTACATTTGTGTTAGTTGACAGTTTCCAAGCTAACGTTAGCATTCTTAAATGTTCAGTCATCATTACTGGCGTCGAGAGCTGGAGGGCAAACACCAGCATGCTTCTTTTAATTTTCCATCAGTTTTTAGAAAGATCAGTTGAACCCACATCTCTAAAGACTTAAAACAAGCTTTATATATAAGACTTGTCATGTGTATCAAAGTCCGCCCAATTGACCGTTCGCAGGCCCCTCCCACAAAACGGCCATTGTCCAATCACACATCACAGCAACCGTTACTATGTGAGCAGGTCCGTCAAACATTGACTCCAAGCAAGATGGTGAAACGGTGCGCCCGCGGGGTTTGTAAATCGGACACTAGGTACCCCGAGAGATTGTCTGGAGGAGTTGTGTTCTTTCCGTTTCCAAAGCCGAAAACACAACGTGAGCGGTGCCTACAGTGGATAAAACAGTGTGGACGGCCCCACTCCCAGTTAAATGTGTCGAACATGATTAACTCGCGTGCAGCGTGCGTGAGACTGATACACTGAGATTAGTCAAAGAAACATGGAGAAAGCAGATCAAGAGGATCCACAAAGGAATTACGTTTTATGAAGGGTTGTTGTTAACATGATATCCTTGGGGGAAAATGACCAGCAGTTAACTAGCAGTGCAGCACCCGTAGCTACAGTTTAGAGGAGTGCACGTTCGCAACGGGGAAAGCATCAAGCTTACTTGACAACATCAGTTCATATATCAATATCGTAACGAATAAAAATAACCTTAAATAATGTATGGTTATCTGCATCTTTCCGTCTCTTATGTATAGTTATTTTTAAACACGAAAATCGCATTCAGCATGACACGCAAGCGGTTGCTGAACAACCTAGTTAAAGCGAACGTGTTA
Organism: Tiaroga cobitis; assembly: GCA_030578255.1. Lineage (NCBI taxonomy): Eukaryota > Metazoa > Chordata > Actinopteri > Cypriniformes > Leuciscidae > Tiaroga > Tiaroga cobitis. The sequence goes on along the minus strand of CM060595.1, from coordinate 29,424,473 downwards.
ATCCTGTATCTGAGGCAAAATTACTAAATATGCAGCGCGAGTTATATATTTCTAACTCCAAATATTAGCCACTAACCCAGCTTATAAAATCTTCTTCAAGTCTGTGCTGGTTGCATTTGAGGTAGCTACCGGTCATGGGGTTTCTCAGATTTAGCTTGAGAGCATTAAGCATTCGCCTCGATAGTAGTCGTGTCTCCTTCATTGCGTATTTTTATATGTTGAATATATCCCTCCACTGCATACTGTAACCCCTTGTGCCTCGATCTGGAGGATATCGTTGAGGTATTGCTCCAAAAAAGGACACTGACACCCACGGGTATACCTCTTCCCGTCATGGCAATCTGTCGTGCTGGTCGTGTTTGACCATTTGTTTAACGGGCGTAGTAACAATAACTAGGGGGCGTGGCTTTTGCGAACGGTCAATTGTGTATAAAATCTTCGTTATGATAGTCGGTCAATCAATATCTTAAACGCCGGGACATTTTGAAACATTGAAAACTCTTTTCATAATAACATCCTTGATTTCATTATAGTAAAAATGTAGTAACCACGTTTTTGGCGGATTTATTACCATTTTAATAACCACAGTTTTACTAAAAAATAGGCCTACAGTGTTTTTTTGTTAGTTTTTTTCTTTGTAGTTAAACCATGGCTAATTTTCGTAATGGTTAAAGGGTTAGTTCACCCAAAAATGAAAATTAAGTCATTAATTACTCACCCCCATGCTGTACCAACCCCGTAAGGCCTTCGTTCGTCTTCGGAACACAAATGAAGATATTTATGATTAAATCTGAGAGGTTGATCACTCCTCCATAGGCTGCCTAAGGGAATGAAACTTGACGGCCCAGAAAGTCATTAAAGAAAATGTTTAAATATTCCATGTCGCAACAGTGGCTCAACTATAAGTTTATCAAGCGACGACAATACTTTTTGTGCGAAAAAACAAACAAAAATAACGACTTTATTCGACTATTCCTTTTCTTCCTTGTAGGCCTGAAACGAGACTTCAAGAGATTTCCACGACGCGCACGCGCGAGAACTTAACTAAAGTAGTTGAAGGAGATCGCAATTCTCGCGCATGCGTCGTGGAAATCTCTTGAAGTCTCGTTTCAGGCCTACAAGGAAGAAAAGGAATAGTCGAATAAAGTCGTTATTTTTGTTTGTTTTTTCGCACAAAAAGTATTCTCGTCGCATGATAAAATGGAAGCTTTAGCGTTAAGTTCCGCCAGGAAGACTCAATTGCTACGTCACTTATTACCTTCTCATCTATCCAATCGTGTCTAATAATTGCGGTATAAAAGACCAGTACTTACATATGTCTGAGTTCGCAGATGCTGACGCTTTCATTCGATTGCTCACATCAGTTGCCAACCAAAACATGTCCCAGACCTCGCATCTCGTTTGCGACTACTCAGATTCTGACGAAGATTTCGTCCCGCCGTCTCCTCCCGCTGCACGCCGCAGCTCGCGCATTCAATGCCGCGCTTCTCCTTGGGCGCAGTGGTCTTCCATGAGCTTGATCAACGCTCTCGAGGATGCCGGCATACCCATCAGTCATCGTCTCTCAAGGGAAGATCTAATGCTTTTGGCCCAAAATACCTTGGGTAATCCTCCAGTCTCTCTTCCTTCGACCCCAAAAGCTTCTACTTCAGCAGTACAGCCAAAACCAACTGGCAGGAAAAGAACTGCTAAAACATCTTCACCCCATCCAGCTAAAAGGATACAGCTACCTGCTCAGGCGCCATCCTCTCCGCAGATCGCCATCTCCACAGACAGAAAGCTCTATCAGCTCATATCTGCAGTTTAAAGCCTTTCTAAGACGGTCAAAGGACTGGTTTCCAAAATGTCGTCCCTCGAACATTCCCTTGCTAGTCCAAACCTCAGCTCAGATCCGGCCTCGAACTCCTCAGCAGTTCCACAAATTAATTTTCCTTCTCTCGGATTAACCAGCCATTCGAACGTGCCTTCAACATCAGCTGCCCTGCCTGCTTCTCTCCCAGCGATTCAGTCGCCATTTGAAGAGGTTTCTGCTCCACCGGCTCCTTCTAACTTCAGTCTCTCAACAGCTGCTCCAGCGCAAGCCTTCGGTAGGCGTTTTGTTTCTCCTGCCGCAGCAACTGTGTCCTCTCACTTAAGATCGAACATTATCCAAGGTAAGGACATTAACTTGGCTACATTATTGCTTCCTTCGCCTGCGGCCGACAGGAAAATGGTCGACTGTGGTGACGTGGCAGTCCTTCTTAAAACCTCCGATCCTCGTTTACAATGTAATCTCTCGTTTGGTGAATTCGTAATTGCTTTTAGCATTTACCGAGACATTTTGTGCCAGGTTTTTCCAGAGAGAAGAGAAGAGCTAGATCTCTATCTAGCTATGATGGCGGACTTTAGTCAAAGATATGGAGGCACGTTATTTTACGAATACCACAAGTCATTCTCTGCTAAAGCGGCTTCCTTCATCACAATTTACAAAGGTTAGACTGGTCAATCACAGACACGGAACTACTCGTCCGTCATTTCGGCGGCCAAAAAAGCTTGGCTTGTGCTATTTGCAGCGCTCATGGGCACACGGCTTCATTTTGCCCCAAAGCTTTCGCAAGTCATGGTTCGTTCGCTGGCCGTGGTGCTGAAAACGTAAGACTCTCTTCAAACAGCAGAGGTCGCCGTGTTGCAGAGTTTAATGGCGTTCCTATATGTGTCTCATTCAATGAATCTGTCTGTTCTTATGCTAATTGCAAATTTGCTCATATTTGTAGTTCTTGCAAGGATCCGCACCCGAAATCTGTCTGTCCACGCCGGTACAAACCGCCAACCCGGGGGAAAGCCCCATTTCAGAGAAAATTCTGAATAGCCACCCATCTACTCCCATTAATATACCAAACCTTTCAAGCTACCTTTTTTCTCACCCTGATCCGTCCTTCATTGATTATCTCATCACCGGTCTGTCCCAAGGGTTTCGGGTGGGCGTCCTTTCCCATCTTACTGCTTCTTTTGTAGCAAAAAATTTGCAATCAGCTAGAAACGAACCCGACGTGGTTTCAGCACTACTAGAGAAAGAGGTCAATAAAGGATATGTCATTGGCCCTTTCGCTTCTCCTCCTTTTTCTCCTTTTCGCGTTAATTCCATCGGCATCGCAACGCGTAAATATTCCGGCAAAAAACGTCTAATTTTTGACATGTCTTCTCCCCATTCCTATGAAATAGCAAGCGTTAACGAATGTATTCCTTTAACCCCTTTTTCCCTTCATTATGCCTCGGTCGACAATGCCATTCAGTTGATCAAGTTAGCCGGTCAAGGCGCTTGGCTAGCTAAAGCTGATATAACAGACGCTTTCAAAACTATGCCAATTCATCCCTCCGATTGGCCACTCTTCGGAGTCAAATGGAATTCTAAATTCTATTTCGCTGTAAGGCTCACATTCGGATGTAGAAGTAGTCCTCATATTTTCAACAGTCTTTCCGAAGCCTTGTGTTGGATCCTTCTGAATGTTTGTAAACTTCCTTTTGTTTTGCACTTACTTGATGATTTTTTTGTTGATCGATTTTCCTTCTTCCCAATCTACCGTTCTCGACATACTTAAACAGGTTTTTAGCGACGTTGGCGTCCCCCTCTCCGCTGAAAAAACGCTGGGCCCTTCTACTTCGTTAGAATTCCTAGGCATATTTCTCTATACCATCAAAATGCATGCTTCTCTTCCTCATGAAAAGCTTCTAAGGATCAGATCTTTCCTGGAATCTTTTTCCTCCCTACACGTCGTCTCGAAACGCGATATGCTTTCTTTGCTTGGGCACCTAAATTTTGCCATGAGTATCATCCCGCAAGGCAGGGCTTTTATTTCTCGTCTGCTTACATTGGCTCATTCCGTGCAAGATTTAAGCGAATCGCTCCATTTAGACGAAGGATGTCTATCTGACATTAAATTTTGGACTCTGTTGCTAAACGAGTGGAACGGCATTTCCTTTTTCTACAATGACGCTTTCAGATCATCCGCAAAACTTCAGCTGTTTACCGACGCCGCTCCATCTATCGGTTTCGGGGTTTTTTTTTCAAGGGCAATGGTTTGCAGAGAAATGGCCAATCGATTTTCCTACGGTTACTCTAGGTCACGTTTTTTCCGCGCTCTACGAGATTTATCCTTTAGTCGTGGCCAGCATAATTTGGGGCTCAGCGTGGTCGAGGAAACGCATTATTATGTTTTGCGATAATGAAGCCACCGTTGCCATCATTAATAAAGGTAGATCATCCTGCCTCTCGATCATGCCTTTCGTGAGACGCTTAATCTGGCAATCAGTAACGTACAACTTCATCATAAAGGCTGCCCACATACCCGGGCATTCCAATGTCATTGCTGACGCGCTCTCTCGCTTTCATTTTCAGACTTTCAGACGGCTTTGCCCCTCAGCCAACTCGGATCCAACACCATGCCCTTCCTTATCAGCAACAATGTTAAATTAGATGATTTGCTTAAATCAGCCAGACATTATATGTCTAAAGGATTAGCTCCTTCCACTTTTAAAGCTTACACTTCCGCTTGGTCTTCGTTTTTAATGTTTTGTTTTTCCTTTCAGATTCCTCTTTTTCCCATCTTGATTACCACCGTCTGCTCCTTTCTTGTTTTTAAATTCGAAAATTGCAATTTAAAAATTTCCTCCATCCGTAGATTACTCGCAGGCGTTCAATTTTACGCAAAATACTTCAATCCCGACTTTCCAAGTCTTTTCACTGCTACTTCCATTCGCTTATTGCTCAAAGGCATGTGTAAGTCTTCTAGCCATTTTCCAGATAAACGGTTGCCTCTTACTTTGCCTCTTCTGCAAAGATTAATCAATTCTCTCCGTAATGGGCTTTTTTCCATGTACATTAGCGTAATGCTAGAAGCCGTGTTTTCAATCGCCTTTTATGGTTTTATGCGTCCAGGGGAATTCACTTCATCAACCAACCATTTCGATCCTGCGCGCGATCTTTCTTTCTCTGATTTGCACTTTTCACCTCAATTCTTTACACTCTTTCTTAAGCACTCTAAGAATGATTCTAAAGGTTCTGGCGTCACATTAACTCTCTCTAAAATCCACAATAATTTCTGTCCCTTCTCATCTATGCTCAAATTTCTCAAAATCCGTTCTCGATCCTCAGACCACTCCCCTTTATTCATTCTTCCTAACGGTGCTCCTCTCTCTAAAGCCTGGTTTAGGTCTCATCTAGTTTCTGTCCTTATAAGCTGCAGTTTATCTCCCTCCCTGTATACTGGCCATTCCTTCAGGATTGGGGCCGCCACAACAGGAGCCGAACGCGGTATTTCTACAGCAGCCATCAAAATCATGGGCAGATGGTCTTCCTCAGCATTCGAGTCTTACATAAGACCTGATCCAAAGATCATCCTTGAAGCTCAGCAAGCTCTTCACTAAACGGTCCAGGTAAATAACCTTTGCAACTACTGGTGGTGGTGCTATTATATTCCATTTTCTAATTGGTCTTAAATCAGATGCATTACAATGGTCAATGAGTCATCGTCTATGTAGCAGTAGTAGCCGTTGTGGTCTTGTCCCATGTGTCTTTATGATAAAAAAAAAAAAATGCAAGTGTATGTGATACATGTTCAGTGTGGTCTACTGTGACCGTGTAGCCTAATGTGGCCTTGTCCCGTGGTCTTGTGGTCAGTTATGGCATGGTTCTGTGTGGCCTAGTGGCTGTGTCTCGTTGGCCTTGTATCCGTGTGGCATTAGCAGCCTTGTGGCCCAGCGGGCCTTGTCTCTGTGCGGGTCTCAAGGCCCCGTGACATTATGTTGCCTTGTCCTATGTGTGGCCTTCATGGTCTTGTGGCCCTTATGGCCTCGGTTCTGTGTGGCCTAGTGGCCGTTGTCCCTGTGTAACCTCGTCTCAGTGTGGGCTTACGATATCGCGGCCCTTGCGGCCTCATTCTATGTTCAGTGTAGTCTACTGTGACCGTGTAGCCTAATGTGGCCTTGTCCCGTGGTCTTGTGGCCAGTTATGGCATTGGTTCTATGTGGCCTAAGGCCTTGTCTATGAGTGGTTCTGTCTCTGTATGGCTTTAGCAGCCTTGTGGCACAGCGGGCCTTGTCTCTGTGTGGGTCTAGAGGCCTTGTGGCATAAAGTTGCCTTGTCCTGTATGTAAAAAATGGTCAGTGGTCTGTGGCCCTTAGTGGCGCGGTTCAATGTGGCCTAGTGGCCGTTGTCTGTGTGGCTTGCTCTGTGTGGTCTATAGTGGCCTTGTGGCACAAGTTGCCTTGTCCTGTATGTAAAAAAATGGCCAGTGGTCTGTGGCCTTTAGTGGCGCGGTTCAATGTGGCCAAGCGGCCGTTGTTTGTGTGGCCAAGCGGCCTTGAGGCATTGTTGCCTCGCTAAAATAAAAAAAATAAATAAAAAAAATAAAAAAAAGGCCTTGTGGTCCTTGCGGCCTGGTTTTGTGTGGCCTTGCGGCCTTGTCCAGTCTACCTCGTTCTATGTGCGGCATTAGAGGCCATTGTGGCTCATTACGGCCTTGTCTCTGTGGTCTAGCAAGGCCATGTGGGCGGGCGGCCTTGTGTCTGTGGTCTATCATGGCCGTGTGGTCCAATGTGGCCAGTTTGCGGTCTAAGGAGGCCTGCTCTGTGTATAGCCCTAGGTGGCCTGCTCTGTGTGGTCCAATGAGGCCTGGCCCAATGTGGCATTGTCTGTGTGGTCCATCGCGGCCTTGTCTCTGTGTGGTCCAATGAGGCCTGGCCAATGTGGCTCCGTTTTGTGTGGTCCATCGAGGCCTTGTCTCTGCGCGGTCTGTTACGGCCTTGTCCCATATGGCCGGTTCTGTATGCCCAAGGTGGCCTTTTCTCTGTGGTCCTATAACAGCTTTTGTTCCATGACCTGTCCCTATGTCCTAAGTTAGCCTCGTTCTCAGTTAAGTCACTATTCCACAACACTTGCTTCCCTCCAACTCATTCTCAGGGAAACTGGTTCGATCAGACGTAAGTGCGTCTCAAAACATAAGTCGCCTGGATGAAAGCGTCAGCATGGATAAATGCTAATGTACATACAGCAGCAGAACATAAATCCATAAATGCATTATTCACGTCTTCTCATAGTACCTTTCAGGCTCACTATGAAGTCATCTCTAACTAATTAGTTATTGGCTACGAGGCTTTTCACATTTCATGTTCATGCCCATTATTAATTCCCTTTTCTTTCTATTTTAGGCTCTACAGGATACACGACTGGTGGGTATACTTTTCTTTACCGTTCTTTGGGGGTGGGCTCCGTCCTGGTGGAATTATCTTCCACCTATTTTTGGGGGTCGGCTGCGCCCCTGCCTTCGTGTTCAGGCAGGAAATGCAGAGTCCGGACCCTCGGATTGCGAGCTATGGACGGGGCCTACGCCAAAGAACTTTATTGCTTGCTGGGCTATCAATAAATGTATTTATTGTTACAGTATTTATTCTCCCGAGTCTTTCGGGTAGAAATGGAAGCTTTAGCGTTAAGTTCTGCGAGGAAGACTCAATTGCTACGTCACTTATTACCTTCTCATCTATCCAATCGTGTCTAATAATTGCGGTATAAAAGACGAGTACTTACACATGTCTGAGTTCGCAGATGCTGACGCTTTCATTCACCTCCATCCTCCCCACCACCACCAGGATGGTCCCTTCCCCTCCATACTCCCCACCACCACCAGGATGGTCCCTTCCTATACCTCACAGGGGGTCGGCTGCGCCCCTGCCTTCATCTTCAGGCAGGAAATGCAGAGTCCGGACCCTCGGATTGAGAGCTATGGACGGGGCCTACGCCAAAGAACTTTATTGCTTGCTGGGCTATCAATAAATGTATTTATTGTTACAGTATTTATTCTCCCGAGTCTTTCTGGTAGAACTTATAGTTGAGCCACTGGTGCGACATGGAATATTTAAACATTTTCTTTAATGACTTTCTGGGCCGTCAGGTTTCATTCCCTAAGGCAGCCTATGTAGCAGTCATCCACCTCTCAGATTTAATCATAAATATCTTCATTTGTGTTCCGAAGACGAACGAAGGCCTTACGGGGTTGGTACAGCATGGGGGTGAGTAATTAATGACTTAATTTTCATTTTTGGGTGAACTAACCCTTTAACAGGAAACAGTACTTGACGAGGAACAAGGCAAACATCAGGGTTTAAATACACAAGGACTTTTTAAAAGGAGATTTAAAAGATACCACTGTGGAAGCAGTTCTAATATGCGAAGGGAGACTATTCCAGAGTTTCGGAGCCAACCCTGAAAAAGAACGATCACCCCAAAATTTACGTCTAGACCTTTGGACAGTTAAGAGTTTCCGGTCAGAAGACCTAAGTGATCTTGATGGTGACTATATCTGCAACAAATCTGAGAGATAGGGTGGTGCCATACCATTTAGAGATTTAAAAACAAACAACAAAATCTTAAAAGCAATCCTGGAACGGATTGGCAACCAATGTAACGAAAACAAAATTAGAGTGATATGGTTCCGCTTTCGAGAACCTGTCAGCAATCTAGCTGCGGCATTTTGAACAATTTGCAAGCGTGTCAACGTCGACTGATTAATCCCTGCATGCAGGACATTACAATAGTCTAAACGTGAGGTCACAAATGAATGCATCACTCTTTCCAAATCCTCAAATGACAAAAATGGCTTGACTTTTGTCAAGGTTCTTAATTGAAAGAAGCCTGATCGAAAATCAGCATTAACTGGTAACACTTTAGAATACTGTATCTTACTTACTGCATAACTAATAAGGAATTATTGAAGAACTAGTAGGTAATTCTTCATTAACTACTTCTTCACTGCTGTTAACTACTAAGGAAGATGTGTTAACTAATCAGTATGTAATAGAATTTTATGATTGTGTTAAGTTACAGTTAGTTAATCAATAACTAATGAATTCTGTCATACCTCCTGAAGAACTACTACTAATTATCTACTAATTAAGGTTCAAGAAAAATAAACTAAGAAGTAACTAATGGGCAGTCTTACAAAACTAACCTCAGATTAGTTTTTATATTTTATATACAGTACTGTGTGTGTCTGTTTTCCTCAGCATAGAATGCCATTGAGTAAATTCATGTATTTTAGGCAACAACTGAGGGGAACTGAAAATATAGGAAACTTATTAGTAATTAATAAAGAATTATTAGATAATTCTTCAGGAATTATTTATAACCTGGAACAGTATTCTAAAGTGAAAATACAGGGAACCCATTAGTAATTAATACATAATTATCAAATAACTATCCAGGAATTAGGCTACTTATAACCTGAAACAGTATTCTAAAGTGAAAATATAGGGAACTTATTAGTAATTAATAAAGAATTACTAGATAATTCTTCAGGAATTATTTATAACCTGGAACAATATTCTAAAGTGAAAAAATAGGGAACCCATTAGTACTTAATAAAGAATTATCAAATAACTATCCAGGAATTAGGCTACTTATAACCTGAAACAGTATTCTAAAGTGAAAATATAGGGAGCTTTTTAGTAATTAGTAAATTATTAGATAATTCTTCAGGAATTACTAATAACCTGGAACAGTATTCTGAAGTGAAAATATAGGGAACCCATTAATTAATAAAGAATTACCACATACTTCTGACTCAAATAAAACTTACTGTAAAAAAACACTATTAACGTAATCATCTAACCTTTGTAAAATACACTACAATGACTCGTTTAAGCTACATGATGTCTTCCTTTATTTCAGATGATATTTTGTTTTAACATGTATACTGTATACATTTAAACTCGTTTAACAAACATTTTAAAATTAAAAGTTAAACCTTTCAAATTAATTCAAGTAATCAACTGGTCTCGTTTCCACGGTAGTGGTGCTGGATCTCTTGCGGGAGCTGGGCTCGTGTTCAGCGGCGAAACTGCTTAACTTCAGACCGCCACCCTGCGTTTCACTCGTAGCCGAAATATGCTGTGACTGACTCCATAACCTGCCCATAAACAAACAAACAAACAGTGCACGTTATGAACTGCTCCGAGACTTGGAGGTGAAGATCCAAATGCAGCTTTATTCAAGAATAGTGGTATAGGCAGGGTCAAGAATCAGCAGACAGGACAATGGAGAAAACACAGAGGGAATCCAAGAAACAGGCAGAGGTCAGGGCAGGCAGCAATAATCAGAGTCCAAGAACAATCCAAAGTCAAAAACAGAAAACAAACACGGGAAAACGCTCAGAAATGCAGACACACAGTACAACAAGACTTCGCAGTGAGTGAATGAATGAACATGGTATAAATAGACAGACTAGCAGGATGACAAGACACAGGTGAATACAATCAGTGACAATGAGGTACAGGTGAATGTGATCAGTGATGACTTTTCTGCCTTTATACTCACAGGTGACCCCAAACCCCCCACAAAAAAAAAAGATACAAATAATAATCCAAAAAAATACCAATATCAAAGGCAAAGGAAAAATAATACATACAATGTGAAAGTAAAATTAAACAAAACGAATGTAAATTTATATAGGGATACCTGCATAGACCAAAAACAAAGGGGTTTGGGGTTACCTGTGAGTATAAAGGCGGGGTGTGTTTAACTTTTAACTGTCTGACGAAGAGCCTACGTGCTCGAAACGTTACACCTGTGTGTGAGTCCATTACATTTTTCACAAATTTGAACCCAAGGTGTGCCGACTTTTTCTACCTTTTTCCCACTTATTCCTAATAATTATTTCACCTCAAATGCAAGACATCGATTGCGTGAGATTAAGTTTGTCTGTATGAGTTTGTAAATGGCAGCCTGTGCCCTTTTGTAGTGTGTGATTTCTCATCAAACTGTGTTAACTGTGATTAAATTCCGTATATATAGGTCTGCCATGTTGCCACCCCTCAAAAATTCCTGTCCCCCTCTTGCCACCCCTTAAATATTTTTCTAGATCCCCCCCTGCCCACATTCTATAAATCTGCCCATCCTCATGCCATAACCTCTCAGCCAATATGCTAAAGGAGAACTGATGAGAAATGGTAACTTCTCTTTTTCACCACATTTCACCAATCCCTAAGACTTGCAGTCAGCTGCTTAATGGAGGGAGGAGTTCCAAAAAGATTGGATCATTCTTTAATCCCTTCTTCAATATTATTTTTACCAGCCAGCTATGATGGAGAAAAGATAATAAACAAAGATTTTTTAAGAATTCACCACGACTGCTTTTCTGCAAACAGTTTGCCTGATACCCAGGTATACTGTACAAACATTATTTCTTAAATTATTGCTGCCAAAACCTCCAGTTGAGAACAAGAGGAGATTGCATAATCTCACCGCACAACAACAGAGGCACAGGTGGCCGCACACCAACTGCCAGTCCAGAATCTCCTGGTCTATGAAGACCTGAAGTGTGCCATCCTTCAGCGGGTCGGCCGGACCCCCAAACAACATCGCCAGTTCAGGACGCTGGGCCTCGAAGAGTCCGGTCGGCCCTTCGTCATGGCACAGCAGCTCCGGGACTCCTGCCGCAAATGGCTGATGGCCGACGGAGGCGACTTCGAACCCATCCTCGACCGAGTGGTATTGGAGCAGTTCGTGGCGTGGCTCCCGAGGAAGACCGCGCAATAGGTCCAGTGCCACCGCCCGACGTCACTGAACCAGGCCATCTCTCTCTCTCTCTCTCTCTCTCTCTCTCTCTCTCTCTCTCTCTCTGAGGAGAGGTTTGGGCATCTGAGGGTTCCCACGTGGAGAGGGTGACTTATTGGGCTTTTTCTGTCTAATACTATAACTTTACTTTCTTTTTTTCAGTTCCTATAATGTAAAAAAAAAACACATTTGTGTGAGGTACTTGTGGAGTTTTGTTTGAGATCAGGATGGCGTCCCTCTTCGTAAGGGTAGCGCCACCTGTTTCCCTTCGTCATGGCGTCAGGTGTGTTCCTGTGACCGGTGTGACTGTGGAGGATGTGCTAATGGCTGTTGGAGAGGAGATCGGGCATGGGAATATTGCATCGGCTTCACGCATGAATAAAGCTGTGGTCGTTTTTGTGAAGGAAGAGGTTCAAGTTAGCCGCCTGATAACTAATGGAATTGTGGTAAGTAGAGAGTTTGTTGTTGTTTCGCCGCTTGTTGCGCCAACTACTAAGGTAACTGTATCTAACGTACCTCCATTTATTCCGAATGATGAAATTGAGCGAGGGCTTTCACGTTACGGAAAATTTGCTAGCGCGATAAAAACGCTTCCATTCGGCTGTACAAATGAAGCATTAAAACATGTAATGTCTTTCAGAAGACAAGTGCTGCGGTGATGGCGAGGGCCTCAGAGGACGCGCTGCCGCGAGTTGTGGAGGAGCGTGATTCTCGAGTTGTTGAACAGGCTGTAAGCGTTACTAATAACGGTCGAAATGAGAAAGTGGTTGCTGAAACAGAATCAAGTGAAAATTGTGAAATGAACGATGATTCGAGTGACCTGATTTATGGTGAAATGGCCAGTGCTAATGTTGATGCATCAAGGGATAAGGAAAGTTGTGATACAGAGATAAAAGATGATGATACGCTTTCCGAGTTTTCTGATATGGGCTCACAGATAGTAGGAGAGGTGTACACTTTACAAGAGATAAATGACTTCCTAGAGTCGACATTTGGTAAGACTGTTGATGTGACAGATTTTTTTCCGGATCCTGGGAAATTTATTGCGACAGTGTTGTTGTTGCATAGAACGGTTAGCTATGAGTCTTTGGATAAGAAGAAAAGATATAGACTGAAGAAGATGGGAACAAAACTGCGAAAAGATAAATTTGTTTCTTAAAGACATCAAGATGAATAAATCTCACGTGGTGGCTTTTACACTTTGCTGTTTTTTTTCTGTCTCTCCCCACTCTATATTTATTTTCTTACATGGACAGTTTGAGGGTGGGTTCTCTAAATATTAATGGGGGAAGAGACAGGGGTAAATTAGCACTGGTTTCAGAATTTCTTAAAATTTATTTTTACAAGAAACACATACGAATAAGGATAATGAAATTGAATGGGGTATGTGGTGGGAAGGCAAGTTTGTTTTGAGCCATGGGACATTTAATAGTGCAGGAGTGGCTATTTTATTTTCTGCAAACATGAATGTTAACATTTTAAATGTGGAACAGATTGTTGAAGGTAGAGTATCCCTTACGAAAAAGAAGTATACTTCAAGTTAATTTTATGAAGTATACTTAAGTAATGTTCAAGTATAGTTTCAATTATAATTATGTAGTAAGTATACTAATGTCAATATGTACTAGTAGTAAACTTGTAAGTGTACTATTTTAATACTATTTATTACCGCTTGGGACTAAATTGGCCCACTTGCAGTATATAAAAGTATATGTTTAAGTGTACTATAAGTTTAACAAACTTTAAGTGCACAATCATAAATATCTTCATTTGTGTTCCGAAGACGAACGAAGGCCTTACGGGGTTGGTACAGCATGGGGGTGAGTAATTAATGGCTTAATTTTCATTTTTGGGTGAACTAACCCTTTAACGAGCGCTAAAAGAGTAGGTACTTTATAGCCAAATCTCGTTGAGTATGAATGCGATCCGGACATCTGCCATGTTGACGTTATCATGTGACCTACGACGCGTTATCACAAGCGCAACAACTTAAAATATATGAACGACACGTTTAACTAATCTATCTGTAAATATCTTGATATTGATGAAACTTGCTCATTTTGTGGTAGTATTGTTGAAGAAACAGCTGCCCATTTATTTTGTGAATACATTTAGGGTTGATTTAAGTAGTTATATTTTATGTGACCGACAGTTTTATCCTTAGGCTATACGATATAATTTTTTATTGAAACCCCCAAATAGTCATCTCTTGAATATGTTGTTAATTTCTTTATTTTATACCTTATACCAAAAAAGTTTCTCCTTTAAGTTTTCCTCTTTTTCTTGATGAATTTACCTCTTTTCATCCCTCAGACTTATAACAACAACATTTTTTTAATGTATTATGAAGAACTATTTAAAGATATTTAGCCTTGTTATTGTTCTTTTTTCCTGTGTATAAATATCATATTATGATGTACACAAACCAATGATATTTATGTTTTCTGTTTTGTCGTCATGATTGTTCATTGTTAGATACAACTATGGTATCTTTCCATGATCTTGTACGTAATAAGTTTATATTTATATGAGCGACAGGTGCACTAACACTTCATCAGTAACTCGACAGCACAACCTAGAACAGTTTTCCTCTGCGTTTGTAATGTCTGCACAAAGGAGACGGGCAGCTGCTTGAAGATCTCTCCTTTGGAGAAAACGTCTCGGTTACGGATGTAACCCTCGTTCCCTGAGTAGGGAACGGAGACGTTACGTCGGATGACGGAGAATGGGGGTTTCGCCAGAAAGCCAATCCTCTTCGAGTATTAAAAAACGAGCCTATGGCAATGAAATGCCATGGGTCTGCGGAATTTGCATAATGTATCTCCGCCTCACTGCGTGAGTATTTAAGGAGAGACACCTGCAACAGCAGATCATGTCTTCGCTGAGGAGCCGAGACTGAACTCAGGCGTCTACCCAGCGGTACAGCGGAAGTGACAGGGAGACGTAACGTCTCCGTTCCCTACTCAGGGAACGAGGGTTACATCCGTAACCGAGACGTTCCCTTTCGTAGTCACTCCGAGTTACGTCGGATGACGGAGAATGGGGGTCCCCGTGTAATCACGCCACCTTCACAGCTGTCTTCCAGTGCCCTGCGAAGTCTGACCTCCCTGTCGTGATATAGGCACGGACGAAGGATTCCTACTTAACACAGGAATACCAAGGTACACTGGGAAGCATATCTCATGGGAGATATGCCGCAGCATGCCTACCCATAGGGAGGACTTAAGAATACACATATGGCCCAAGGGGGCTACATATGGAGGAACACTGGAGTGACCAGCCCGTAGGGTGGCATCTACTTTCAACTCCAGGAGTGGCAGGTGACTTGCCGAGGGAAAGACACATGCTCAAAGAGGCTTACAGTGGAAATACACATGTGGGGGTTACTCAGAGGAGGAACCATGCACACGGAGGCACCTAGCCGACGCACAGGCAATAGACACTGGCGCCAGCGTCAACAGTGCTGGAGGAACTCAGGGCTTCAGAGAGGAAGGCTCACCTGAGGAAATATCGCACGTATCCAGTCCGTGGAGTGGAATGGCGAGCAAGCGAGACACTTAACAGCTCCCATGTTAGCTTGAAAAAGACAGTACATGGGCGGAGACTGGCTCCACTCGGAGATTGTAAAATCTGGCGAATGTGTTAGGTGTCGCCCAGCCTGCAGCTCTGTAGACGTCTGTTAGCGAGGCGCCACGCGCTAAAGCCCAAGAGGACGCTACACTCCGGGTGGAGTGGGCGGTCACACCAAGGGGGCATGGTCGACCTTGCTGCTGGTATGCCAAAGCAATGACGTCCGCTATCCAGTGAGACAACCTTTGTTTGGAGAGAGCCTTTCCCTTCAGCTTCCCACCATAACAGACAAAGAGCTGGTCTGAGGTCCTGAAACACTGCGTCCTGTCTACGTAAGCACGGAGGGCGCGTACTGGACAGAGCAGTCCCAAGGCTGGGTCTGCCTCCTCCCGGGGCAGCGCTTGCAGGTTCACCACCTGGTCCCGGAAGGGAGTGGTGGGAACCTTGGGCACATATCCAGGCCGGGGTCTCAGGATCACGTGAGAGTGACCGGGCCCGAACTCCAGGCATGCTTCGTCAACGCAGAATGCGTGCAGGTCCCCTACCCTCTTGATGGAGGCCAACGCAACCAGGAGCGCTGTCTTCATTGACAGGATCTTAAGCTCAGCTGATTGCAGAGGCTCAAAGGGAGCCCTCTGCAGGGCACTTAAGACCACTGAGAGGTCCCAAGAGGGAACGAGAGGAGGGCGAGGAGGATTCAGTCTCCTCGCTCCTCTCAGGAACCTGAGGATCAGGTCGTGTTTTCCAAGAGACTTACCTTCAACTGCTTCGTGATATGCGGCGATAGCGGCCACATTCACCTTCAGGGTGGAGGGAGACAGCCTTCGCTCCAACCCGTCTTGCAGGAAGGAAAGCACAACGCTGATCGAGCATCTCCTGGGATCTTCTCGGCGAGAAGAGCACCAGTTAACGAAGAGGTTCCACTTCAACGCATAGACATGTCTCGTGGACGATGCTCTAGCGGAAGTGATGGTAGCCGCCACCGCTGGTGGCAGGGTACTCAAACCTGCCTCGTCCCGTCCAGGAGCCACACGTGGAGTCTCCAAAGATCGGGACGAGGGTGCCAAAGGGTGCCCCGTCTCTGAGAAAGGAGGTCCTTCCTCAGAGGAATTGGCCAAGGAGGTGCTGTCGCAAGGAGTATCAGTTCGGAGAACCAGGTCTTGGTGGGCCAGTATGGGGCGACCAATAAGACCTGCTCCTCGTCCTCCTTGATCTTGCACAGAGTCCGTGCGAGAAGGCTCACTGGGGGAAACGCATACTTGCGTAGGCCCTGCGGCCAGCTGTGCGCCAGTGCATCCGTGCCGAGCGTGCCCTCGGTCAGGGAGTAATACAGGGCGCAATGGGATGAGTCCTGGGAGGCAAACAGATCTATCTGTGCGTCCCCGAACTGGTCCCATATCAGCTGGACCGACTGGGGATGGAGTCTCCATTCGCCAGAGGTTGGCCGGAGCCGAGACAGCTCGTCGGCTGCACGGTTCCGCACTCCAGGAATGTAAATAGCACGAAGGGACCTCAGGTGCTTCTGACTCCATAAGAGGAGGTGGCGTGCGAGTTGCGACATACAGCGAGAGCGTAGACCACCCTGACGGTTGATGTACGCTACAGTAGCGGTATTGTCCGAGCGGACAAGTACGTGTTGACCCAGGAGCAACGCACGGAAGCGGTGCAGGGCAAGGCGTACTGCCAGCAACTCGAGGCAATTGACATGCATGAGGCGCTGGGGTCCTGTCCAGGAGCTCGCGGCTGCATGTCCATTGCACATGGCGCCCCAGCCCGTGGCAGAGGCATCTGTGGAGACGACAACATGCCTGGAAACTTGTTCTAGGGGAACTCCGGCCCGTAGAAAGCTGAGGTTCCGCCACGGGGTGAAGGTCTGACGGCAGGTCGGAGTTATTAGAACTCTGAGCGTACCGCGATGCCATGCCCACCTCGGGACCCGATCGCGAAGCCACAGCTGAAGCGGTCTCATATGAAGCAATCCGAGTGGCGTTGCTGCGGCTGCGGATGCCATATGCCCCAGGAGCCTCTGAAAAAGTTTCAGTGGGACCGCACTCTTGCCCTCGAACTGTCGAAGACAAGTCAGCAGTGAGTGTGCGCGCTCGCTCGTAAGCTGCGCGGACATGGCGACCGAGTCTATCTCCATACCGAGAAAAGAGATCCTCTGCACGGGGCAAAGTTTGCTCTTCTCCCAGTTGACCCGAAGGCCCAGACGGGCTAGGTGCCGGAGCACTAGATCTCTGTGTTCGCAAACCTGATCTCGAGAGTGAGCTAATATTAGCCAGTCGTCGAGAGAATTCAGGATGCGAACCCCGTGTTCGCGTAGGGGAACAAGGGCTGCCTCGACGACCTTCGTAAAGACGCGAGGAGACAGAGCCAACCCGAATGGGAGAACTGCGTACTGGTATGCCTGCCCCTCGAAAGCAAACCGAAGAAACGGTCTGTGTCGAGGTAAAATGGAGACATGAAAGTAGGCGTCCTTCAGGTCTATCGCTGCAAACCAATCCTGTGGCCGCACGCATTCGAAAATGCGTTTGGCCGTGAGCATCTTGAACGGCAGCCTGTGAAGGGAGCGGTTCAAGACGCGCAAGTCCAGGATTGGCCGTAACCCACCGGTTTTCTTGGGGACAATGAAGTACGGGGTGTAAACCCGTAACTCCACCTCGGCTGGAGGGACAGCCTCGATTGCACCCTTCGCCAGCAGGGTGGCAACCTCCGCTCTCATGATCGGGGCATAGCCACCGACCACAGTAAGCGGACTCCCCTGAAGCGGGGAGGAGACCGTGCGAACTGAATCGCATAGCCGAGCCTGATCATTCGGGCGACCCAACAGGACAGATTGGGGAGCTCTAACCAAGCCACCAAACACTGATCCAGTGGAATCATCCGAGCCACAGGCGCCCCCCCGGAGGGGCAGCGGAGCGGAGTGACCGGCACAGGTGAGGGTGGCATAGCGGCCCAGCACGCGTGCACATGCTCCGCGTCCTGACAGAGGAGACCAGGGAAGGACCAGCGTTCCGCGGGGGGCTGCTCTGCCAGGGGTCTGGCGATACAGGGGGACGAGAGTGGTGTGGTCTGGAGACGGCACGCACTGTCATCCGCACCCTCAGAGACAGAGGGGAACGAGAGTGGCGAGGCTCGGGGGCGTCGCGCACTGCCGTCCAGCTCTGCGTGCTCAGAGATGGGATGCAGCTCTTTTTTAAAAGATTCTCCCCCAGCCCTCCACCGGGGGAAGGAGTGGGCCTGCAACCACTCCATGAGAACTGCAAGCCATAACTGAGCTGCCCGTAACGGGAGCGCCGCATAGCCTGGCGTACAGCGGGGCTGCGGGGCTTGTACGGGCAGGGGCACCTCCCTGCGACCACCTCCACGGCCCGGCCCGGTGCTGCTGGGGCCGGGCGGGAGGGGGCGGAAGTCGCAGGAGGGCGCATTCGACGGCAAGCGGACTGAAGCGTCTGAGCCGCCGGCTGATTGGCAGCAGAAGCCGCAGGGTCAGAAAAAAGCCACAGTCCACTTCTGGGCGGCCGAGAACTGTTGGGCAGAGTTCTCGACCGCGCCGCCGAAGAGGCCAGACTGGGATATGGGGAAGTTGAGGAAACTTGTTCACTCAGCC
Source organism: Tiaroga cobitis (assembly GCA_030578255.1). Classification (NCBI taxonomy): domain Eukaryota; kingdom Metazoa; phylum Chordata; class Actinopteri; order Cypriniformes; family Leuciscidae; genus Tiaroga; species Tiaroga cobitis. The sequence continues at coordinate 29,405,709 of CM060595.1, read as the reverse complement.
TCGCGCACATCAACCAGGTTAAGCCAGAAATGTCTGACCACACATGTGGACATCACCTGACTCAGGGAGCGTGCGGTCACCTTCGTCGCTCGTAGAGCAAGGTCGGTGACGGCAGGCAGCTCAAGGATGAGCCCTGAATCAGCCCTACCCTCGTGCATGTCACTGAACACCCAGAAGGATGGCAATAACACACAGTGAGGTGGCAGCCTGCCCCGCAGCTCTATAGGTCCCCGCCACCGGAGTAGACAAGAACCTACAGGCATTGGGGGGGTGCTTAGGGTTGCCACGCCAGGTGGAGGCGCTGTGGGGACACCTAAGTGTTGCCACAGAACACTCCACAGGGGGGAACCCCAGTGTACCGTAGACTGCGGCCTCTACGAGGGCAGAGAAGGCGGAAGAGGCCGCAGAGCAGTCGCGAAAAGTCAAAGGAGACTTCCACGATCTCATGGCCTCTTCATGCACATCCGGGTAGAAAGGATTTGGGTTCGCCACCCCCAAAAACCAATCATCAGCCTCAAGTGCTCGGGATATGGCAGAATTTTCCACACAAACCCGATACTCGTGGCAGCCCGGGAAAGCATAGCTGTGAATTCTGAATCAAGCTCGCTATGCTAGCACATCCGAGGACAGCAGCACAGACGAGCTATCTCCAGAGGACTCCAGCTCACCTTGTGATGCGGCGACAAACATGATTTCATCAGCTGGTGGACCGAATGAGAACGCGGGCCCGCGGGCGGGCCGACGAATCCACTCGGGACCACGTGGGTTGCAACGTGAAAGACGGGGTGTGGACCGAGGAATTTTCGTCGGTTAGTTCCAGACCTGACGTCTTAGTCACCCTGGCCACCAGCCGAAGTATTATCTCACGTGGAGAAAAATAGATCGGGTGATGGATGAGGGGACTCTCACTCAAATGAGCTCACAGAGTCTCGACCGTATACATTGCGATGGTCACGTTCCCACTGAGAGAACGTGACACACCCACGAGCGCTGTCCGAGCGTGATCAAAGCCCAAACACGCCAAACAGCGCTCGCGCCCAACAGCTGAATCTATCAGAATACCGCACTCAGAAATACACGGGCAGATACACGCTCTTTTAGTGAGAGGAAAAAAACTCTGCGGATGCTGAAGCGACCAGGGAGAGACACACAGACCGGCAGACCACTGCTCAGATCGCAGGCAATATGAAACTCGCTGGATACCGCCGTCACACCAACATCAGAGAGTTCGCTCGTCTCGAAGAGATGTAGTCACTGAGAATACTCAGGATTTGGCTTGTGGAGTGAAGAGATTCTCTTGGCTCCGGAGCGAAAACATGATCTGCTGTTGCAGGTGTCTCTCCTTAAATACTCACGCAGTGAGGCGGAGATACATTATGCAAATTCCGCAGACCCATGGCATTTCATTGCCATAGGCTCGTTTTTTTAATACTCGAAGAGGATTGGCTTTCTGGCGAAACCCCCATTCTCCGTCATCCGACGTAACTCGGAGTGACTACGAAAGGGAACTGTTGATTTTATACTCGAAAAATGTAAGTATCACTCCTTAAAAATTTATATTACCTCAGAATGAATTGCATTGTTTGCCCACCCCAAAACTTAAACAAAAATAATAATATTAAATGCTGACCAATACTTATTGGTCAATACATATATTACTTTTTTATACACTAAAAATTATATAATTTAATAAAACAAGCTAAATGTAATTTGTTTTGTCATATGACATACTTATGCATGAATACATTTATAATGATAAATGCAGTGAAACATATCAATTGTTAGTCAAGCAATGAATTAATGCATACATTAATTAAATAATTATATTTTATATACTGACAACAATAAGAAACATGAATAAATGAGTAAAAGAACAAATAAAAGTAACCATCACAAAATGCATATACAAGTCAACAACACATGAAACAAAGCTTTATTTAAACTACAAGCATGTATATTTACAGGCGCTGAACCCCAAAACATACTGCCATGTCAACACAGCGGTTCCCATTCTGAGGCTTTATTCTGATGCAGGGGCGCAACTACCAAGTGTCAGAGGGGTATGCAGCATACCAGTGTTTCTCACAGGATTTTAGGTAAAACTGTGGTAGTGGACCTCTATTTCTCTAGGGGGGTTCGGGGGGTCGCCGGTGTACGGAGTTTTATGGGCCGTTCAGACAAAAAAAAAAAGAAAAAAAAAAAGGATGAGATGTATCGGCCGAAAAAGCACGTCGGCCCACCGGGAATCTCCCGATAGTCCCGATGGCCACAGACATGTCTGGATGTCACACTTTAAATCCTACCTGTTGGCTTTCAGCATGCACTTATTTAGATGCTGTCGCATCAATTGACATGCCATCTCCTTTTCCCTCTTTCTTTTTCAATTTTTAGCCCCCCAGCATTTTGTTTTATCCATCTTTTTCGACGACAACTCACTACTCGTCCCTGCTCGCTCAGCACTCACGGCGCCCCGGCCCGCTCGCGATATTACCCCGCCCCCCTTCTCCATGAGGGCGCCTACTCTAGCCTGTTAGTCCTTTTTTTATCCTTTTATAATTTTATATAACATTGAAGAAATGCAGAAATGACTTAGAAACGCACAACATCAGCTACATATAGAAAATACAATATATATATATATAGCACAAACATTATACAAAAGCAGTCATTTTAACAGCACAATGTAATTTGATTTATGTATTAAAATAACAAAAATGATATTTATATTTGAGTAAAATCCCTAAAACCTTTTTTCCCCAACAAATGCTGCCATCATCTTTCCTTGCAGGTCCTGCTCCACCACAAAAGCTCTGCAGCAAATGCACAGAAATCAAGAATCAGAAAAGTGCTGTAATTTCTATGTTTGAAATGACAATAATTCAAATAAACTACAATTTAAGATTTAATAGATGTTGTCATCCATTTCTGTAGTATTTTCACTCAAAGCCTTTGATGACAGCATTCAGCATCATGAGCCTCTCTCCACCGGATAAACACACGCGTGTTCTTCTGTCCCTGTAACATACAGACAAGATCCACATTAACGTTACCTCTGTGATTTATAAGCTCAATACTAGCCTACATGCTGGTTGTAGCTGATGTGTTAACTCACCTTTTTATCCAACTTAAATGTTCCTCAATTTATCAACATTAATAAGGGACAAATAAAATATATAACATGTTCAGTTACTTTATAGATTTGTTTATTTACCTTATTTATAGCACATTTGTCTAATATAAACAGTGTTGACAACAGTGAATTATCCTACATAATAGCACACATAACGTTACATTACTCGGATGTCTTTTTCATGTTGTGATGTGCTCAAATGCAATACTTATACAATATTTTCCTTTCAGATGTAAATAGACATTTTAAATAAGCGTGTTTAAAATGTATATGGTTATGTAAATCCACTTTAGAGACGTATAACGTTACGTGTGCTTACTGGAGATCCCCTGTATACATAATAAAACATGTTTTTACAGCAAAATCACAACTGTACTATACTGTCTAACTCCTTTACACCTTCAACAGTTAAAACGCTTACTCTACAGTAGTTTAACACATATGATTTAAACACAAGAAACCGTGTTTACTCACATTTGAAAACCCCCGCGTCGCTGATCTCCGTGATGTTTGATAATGACGTATGCTCTCGCATGGCCTCCGGGGATAGAAGAGCATCCATCGGACGAGCACTCAAAAATCTGGGCTGAAGCAGTAAGCCATCCGGGAACTTCTCGCCTACTCTTTTATGAATACTGATGTTTCGAACGTACTGCTTCCTTCAGGTACTGTTTTCGCCTACTATATAGTAGGAAAGTAGGCATATTCGAACGCACTAAAAGTATACGTACGTCCGAATCTCGCGATAATTAGTACGTCACCCAGGTAATTCTCGCCTACTCTTTTATGATTCGTACATACTTTTCGCTCGCCTACTCTTTTTCCCATACTATATAGTAGGGAAGTATGCGATTCCGAACGCAGCCAGGGAGATTAAATAAGGGAACAAACATAAGAGGGTAAGGAGGCAGGCAGGTGGGGAAAATTAAACAATAACGAGATAACAAGATGGGGGGGGGGGGGGGGGGGGGGGTTTGACGATTGACAGGAGAGCACATGGCACAAAGAAATAACATGACAGCCATGTGCTCACAAAAGACCAGACTAAACACAAACGCATGACAAACCAGGAGTGTCACAGCTCTGTCACTAAACCAAAAGAAACCCCAGACAAGGGTGACAGAACTGTGACAAAACATTCTTATTATTAAAGTTAATGACTTGCATACATCAAGAGTTTTTCCCCCTGAAATTTAGAAGTCTAAATTGGTGAATTTAAAAGAAATCTACAGATGCAAACACATGGAGGATAGTTGGTTTAAAACAAACTCCATCTAAATGTGGATTTTGAAGGTTTTATTTGATGATGATGATGATACAGTCCTCCCTCAAATGTGAAACTAAGTCCATGTCACCATCAGGTGTATCAAATACTTGATTGAAACTACTAGCATAGAAAACATGCACATTGTGGCATGGTTTCCTTTGCTGCTCTATAAACCTATGAATACTAAGGAGACCATGGTTTCTGTGTGAACTGATTATTTTGTAGACATCTTTTGAAAATGAAACAATTGCGTGAGTTTGAGGAAGATAAAATGAATTAACTTTTTTCATAATTATTAAAAAAGTCAGAGTTGTGTTAATATATATATACTTTTTTGTTTAAAAAAGTAAAAAAAAATAACACGTAATTATGAGAAGTGCCCTTTTTTTTTCACTTGAGCCCCTGCCCCTCAAAATGTCTGTGCACGTCCCTGCTCCACAGTAATCAATGCTAGGCTACTTCACCAATAGACCATATCAAATATAAAATAGAGATATGCAACAAGCACATTTAAACGACAAACAATAAAATCAAAACCAGCGTTTAAGTTGTGCATTAGTTCAAGTGGCCTTAATGCATGCACGGATTTAAAAAATTCACAAAGCGTTTTGAGATTATTTTAAATGAAAAATTGAAGTTTCTAATTAAGTGTTTTGGCAGACCACGCCGAGTGGCCCTATGCATTTTTCTAAAGTCGGGTTTTATTCGAACTTTTGCTAACGACAAAAGTTTATCTGTCGTCTCTGTCTCCGGGAGCTTCGCGTCACAAAAATGAACCGAAAGCCTATGGAAGTAAAATAATGTCAAATGTTTTTGAAACAAAAAGCATGTTGAATTGCACCAATTGAAAAAAAAGTATGCATTGCGTTAACCATGCTTGTATTTTAATCCATTGTATTTTTAAGGCTTGCATTTTTATGGGCTGAAATTCAACATGGTTGAATATTTAAGCTGTGAATATTTCAATTAAAAACATTTCAAACACATTTTCAATATTAAAAATTCAATAATCCATATTCACCTTTCATATTTCACTTCCAAATTTTTCAAACTGTTTAAAAATACAACCTATAATATTCAACAGGCAATTTTCGGTCCATTTTATTTCGCCTTGAAAATTCGCTTCCACAAATTCAGTGGTTCAAATTCGACAGTAAATTCAACGTCGACATCCAGGAACTGCAGGAAAAGCAGTAGATTACCGATCATAATATCCATCTGCTGTAGTCGGCTTTACCAGCAGGGGGTGCACGCGCGTGTTGACAAGCACCAAAGCAACAGGAGAGGCCTTCACAAAACGTCATTTGCTGAAATGGACAGAACGATGAGTACGAGTTATAATTTATGTGTGTGGAAGAGATTGATTAAGACACAAAACACACGAGCGTTTACTCAAGTGTCTTATGAGACTTATTTTTACCCCCGTGCAAAGTAAGGTGATTTGTCCACTGCAAAACTAAATTCTCTCGCCGTTGGCATTGATATTAAGTTTTAGTAAAACAACTGTAATACACTGAGACAGAGTGAATTGTTTGTTTTAGTCACTATGACGGAATACTAAATTGATGGCTGGGTTTTACATGATGGCAAAGGCAATTTTATTTAAATATAGCATAATTAAATACAACCAAATTACAATTATAAATTAAATTCAGCAATTATAAATTAAAAATGACATCTCTACCATGATATCTGGTCATCTCTGTGTTATAACGTGAATTGTCTCCGCTATTATCCAGGGCTGCGTACAGTATATTTGTCATCTTATTTTATATCTTTTTGTCCATTTGGAGCGCGCGTCACGTCACCTATTAGCGTCGCGCCTGCCACAAGATCTCTCACTGTTTACATGAACCAGACACTCCGATGAGAGCACATAAAGTGCAATCCATCTCTTATTTACCATTTTTTCATCTTATCTTATATTTTATTCGCTCATTTGCCCGTATTGGAGCGCGTCTCGTGGCTCTTACCAGCGTCGGGCCAGCCACACGATCTCTCACTGTTTTAATCTACCAGACACTCCGATTGATGCACGAAAACACAAAGCCAATGTAATCCTGCTCTTAGTTACCCTTCTGCCATCTTATCTTATATTTTATTTGCTCGTTTGTCCCATAGAGAGCGTTTCGTGGCGCGCCAGCCACAAGATCTCTCCCTATTACAGTTGCCTGATTCTCCGATTGACATTCTGAAGGAGAATGATTTTGACCACTCCATTACGTTTTGTTTTTTATAAAGCCTTTCTTTAAAGTGAATTTCGTTTTTAATAAATTGTATCTTAATTTCAATCAATGTTTGATCAACCAATTCCCTGGATTTAAGAAGCAAAGCAGACATATAGGCATAGGCATAGCAATAAAATCATGAAATTTTTGCATTGCACATTTCTCACAGGCATGATAAATACATCAAGGTAGAAATGTCTAGCCTACTTTTAAACGAAACAATTCAAAACGAAAATAAATAAGACTACTCTCAGATAATGTAATCCGTATGAAATGAGCATTTCTCTCGGCGCGTTCACTGCGAAGATGGCTCCAATACGACGCGCGCTCCATTATGGACAAAAAGAGCGAATAAAATAAGATGACAAATAGATAGGCTACATAAAAGCAGGTCAGGATTGCACTGTCTGTTTGCACATGTGCTTCAATCGGAGTGTCTGGTAGATTAAAACAGTGAGAGATCGTGTGGCTGGCCCGACGCTATAAGAGCCACAATACGCGCTTCAATACGGGCAAAGGAGCGAATAAAATATACGGTAAGATGAAAAAATGGTAAATAAGAGATGGATTGCATTTATGTGCTCTCATTGGAGTGTCTGGTTCATGTAAACAGTGAGAGATCTTGCGACGCTAATAGGTGACGTGACGCGCGCTCCAAATGGACAAAAAAATATAAAATAAGATGACAAATACCCCTACTGTAGCCTACGCAGCCCTGGATAATGGCGGAGACAATTCACGTTATAACACAGAGATGACCAGATATCATGGTAGAGATGTAATTTTTAATTGCTGAATTTAATTTATAATTGTAATTGGGTTGTATTTAATGATGCTATATTTATTTTAAATAAACTTGCCTTTGCCAAAACCCAGCCATCAATTTAGTATTCCGTCATAGTGACTAAAACAAACAATTCACTCTGTCTCAGTGTATTACAGTTGTTTTACTAAAACTTAATATCAATGCCAACGGCGAGAGAATTTAGTTTTGCAGTGGACAAATCACCTTACTTTGCACGGGGGTAAAAATAAGTCTCATAAGACACTTGAGTAAACGCTCGTGTGTTTTGTGTCTTAATCAATCTCTTCCACACACATAAATTATAACTCGTACTCATCGTTCTGTCCATTTCAGCAAATGACGTTTTGTGAAGGCCTCTCCTGTTGCTTTGGTGCTTGTCAACACGCGCGTGCACCCCCTGCTGGTAAAGCCGACTACTGCAGATGGAGATTATGATCGGAAATCTATTGCTTTTCCTGCAGTTCCTGGATGTCGACGTTGAATTTACTGTCGAATTTGAACCACTGAATTTGTGGAAGCGAATTTTCAAGGCGAAATAAAATGGACCGAAATTTGCCTGTTGAATATTATAGGTTGTATTTTTAAACAGTTTGAAAATTTTGGAAGTGAAATATGAAAGGTGAATATGGATTATTGAATTTTTAATATTGAAAATGTGTTTGAAATGTTTTTAATTGAAATATTCACAGCTTAAATATTCAACCATGTTGAATTTCAGCCCATAAAAATGCAAGCCTTAAAAATACAATGGATTAAAATGCAAGCATGGTTAACGCAATGCATATTTTTTTTCAATTGGTGCAATTCAACATGCTTTTTGTTTCAAAAACATTTGACATTATTTTACTTCCATAAAAGCCACTTCAGCTCAGTCACTATAAGAAATCGGCTATGTCTAAAGCCTTTAAATGTCTAAATATTCAGGCTAATAAATGTTATCTGATTATGTAATCCATATGAAACCGAGAGGTACAGAGGATCTACTCAAACATGTAGCCTATGTAAGCGCTTCCCAATGAGAAAATGACAAGACAAGGGTGAAAATCTCGCTCTGATTAAATGTAGCAGGCTAAATCGCCCTGAATTAAAATGTAAAAACAGATCAAATGATGTATTTGTCGAAATGTTGCGATATTGTTTCATTTAAGTTCATAATTATTCTATACATGTTATTTAATTTAGCAGCATTACCACGAAGCACCGTGGTTCGATATTTATTTGAATAATAAAAAAATTAAAAAAAATTAATTCACAAATTGCATGCCTGGTTGTAATGATCCAAAGATCCCTGTAGATTTTAATATTGAGTTGAACATTTTGTTCATGACAACAAATTAACATGCGTTTTTTCAGATTATATTTAGTTTTGCTTGGAAAAAGCTGGCCCAAACCAGTTCTCTTACGAGAGGTTCTCTCGTATTGCGTAAGCTAGCTTACGCTACGGGAAAGATTAATCTTTTCTGAGAAATTGAAGCCAAAAAATTATCCTATAATTTTGTGTCCATTGTTAACGCAGTTCAGCTGCAGCAGACCATGAACAGCTAGCTAGCAGCTCATTGGTTCGCTCACAGAGAACTGCTTAAGCCTATGAGGAGACGCAGATGAACTCTCGGCCAATGAGAGTCTGACATGCTCTCATTGCGTCAGAGCCCGCCGAAACGGGCGTGGTCAGAGAGTATATCTTGGCGTCCCAGGCTGTCAACTCTGATTTTTCATTTCTTCAGCGAGCTACACGCATCTGCTGATCCTGAGAGAAGCCGCCGTCGTTGAAAAGGCAGCTCTAGCGAGCATCTGGGAGACTGAGGAAGCCGGCCGTCTTCGCCACCTTCAGCCGTCCTGCGAGCTAGCGCCATCCGACGGATTTGTATCCTTTTTACGAAAAAGCTTCCTGTATTGTTTTGTATCTAAAAGAGCGAGCGTCTTTTTAAAGATGTCTCATAAATTCTCCTGCGGTTCTTGCCGCGCTCCCCTCGAGATTGGAGACCGCCACGTCATCTGCGCTCTCTGCCTCGGATTGGAGCACGCCGAGCTCGCCCTCGCCGATGGTGGCTGCGATCTCTGCGAGGAGATGCCGTTGTCGACCCTGCGGGCTCGACTTCAGGCCACTAAGGTTGCTTCCGCGCCGCCTCTGACTTCGCCGCGGAAGAAGAAACGCCGCTCTCAGAGGCCGCCGGAACCCCAGCTAGAAGCGTTCATCTCGCCGGAGCCTGTCGCCTCCCGCTCTCCTTCTCCGCCGCTTCCGGATGTACAGTTGCCGCCGAGTGGCCGCTCTGTAACCTCCGATGACGCCGCGGACATCAAGGAAACCTGTTCGCTTCTCGCTTCAGACAGTGAGGAATGGTCCGGTTCTCACGCCTCCTCGGCCCGAGAATCCTCTGTGACCCGCGCTGGAATCGAGGAGGAATTAGTGCGCCTCCTTTCACAGGCCGTCGAACGCCTCGGACTCGATTGGTCCCCTCCCCCCGAGCAGACCATCAACCGCATGGACGGCAGTTACTTCTGCCAGCGCTCAACTCCCGTCACTAAACAGGCCGCGCCCTTCCTGCCTGAACTGCACGCGGAACTCACGAAGTCCTGGAATGCCCCGCTCTCTGCCAGAACTCGCTCCGGGAAGAAAGGTATTGGGGTTTGACGCGGACGGGGGTCCGCGGCCTTACCCAAGTACCAATCATCCAGCCGCGAGCACTCGGGACAGGGTGGCGGGGACCACTCTAAACCGATGCTCGCGGCGGCTCGGGCGAGCATGGCCGTCATCTCCGGATCCGACTCAGGCACAACCGTATGCACACCGGAAGGTGGCAGCTGCGCTGAGTCTTCACTTCCAGAAGATTCAGACCCACCTCGTGATGCTGCGATAGACATCGCGTCCTCCTCTGGAGCGCCAAAGGAAACTCGCGGGGCATCCGAAGATGGTCCCGCGGGAATCCCCTGAACACTCGCGGGTTGCAACACTGGAGAGGGTGCGGCTGGGCACGGACTGATAGTCGGCGCTTTGTTCCAAACCGTCACCCTCAGATCACCCTGGCCACCAGCCGAAGTACCAGCTCTATCTCTAGAACCAGTAGAACGGGGGGTGGATGAGGGGACTCTCACTCTTGTGAGCTCACTGAGTCTCGACCGTAATGTTGCGATGGTCATGTTCCCACAGAGAGAACATGAGTCATCCACGAGCGCTGCTCTAGCGTGATCAATGCCCAAACACACTATGCAACGCTCGTGCCCATCAGAGATGTCAACGAGTCTACCGCAACCAGAAGTGCACGGGCGATGCATCTTTAAAAAGACGTGCCACGTGCAAGCTCTTTTGTGAGAGAAAAGAAAACTCTGACTGTGTTGAAGCGCCCGGGGAGACACACACTCGCTGTCGAATCACAGACAGATAAGCAGGAAGCGCGCGCTCGCCGGAGATCGCCGTCACACCAACACCACAGAATCTCGCTCGTCTGTAGAACTGACAGTATCAGGAATGGCTTGTGGAACGAAGGATGAACTTGGCTCCGAAGCGAAAAACATACTGCTTTGCTGGAATTTCCGCCCTTTATACCCACGAGGTGGGGCGGAGCTGCTCCATGCAAATTCTGCAGACCCATGGCATTTTTCTTTGCCATTGGCTCGTTTTGTATTACTCGAAGTGGATAGGCTTTCTAAGCGAAACTCCCATTCGTCGTCATCCGACGGAACTCGGAGTGACAACAAAAGGGAACTCTAAAAAAGGACATTGAGTTGTTGGAGAAAAATCTTGTAACTAATAATGAAGGTGTACATTGTGATGGTTTGAAAAAGAAAAAACAAGAACTGAATTATTTTCTACAAGAGCAGGCCAAAGGAGCAGATTTTGCACTATCAAAGATATGGATGCTCCAAGTGCTTTCTTTTTTAATTTTGAAAAAAAATATACTAATAAAAAAAAGATGTGTCATCATCTTCGCCGTCTGGATGGATCAGTAACATCAAATCCAGTTGAAATGAGAAAGTTATCAAGAGATTTTTATAAACAATTATACAGTGCTGAGAGCTGTGATACTGAAAGTGTTCATGATTTGCTTAAGGATTAACCTCACCTTGGGGATGAACAGAAAAAGGCTCTGGACAATTTGATCACTTTTAAAGAACTTACAGAAGCAATGCGTCAGTTGCATATTGGCCGTTCTCCTGGAATTGATGGACTACCTATAGACTTTTATCAACAGTTCTGGGAAATAATTGGACAAGATTTTTATGAAGTGTTGCTGGACTGCATTAGAAGTGAAACCCTTCCCATAAGTTGTCGTAGAGCAGTCTTGTCGCTGCTTCCAAAGAAAGGGGACTTGGGACTTCACAAAAATTGGAGACCAGTATCTTTATTATGTTCTGATTACAAAATGTTTATCAAATAGACTTAAACATAGTTTAGACTTGTTGGTTCATAATGATCAAACGTATTGTATAGCTGAAAGATCTATAATGGATCATCATTTTTTATTACGGGATATAATTAATATCAATAATTTTTATCATGTTGATCTTGGAATTCTCTCATTAGATCTAGAGAAAGCTTTTGATCGGGTTGACCATCAATATCTTTTTAATGTGTTAAAGTATTTTGGGTTTGGTGACAGTTTTATATCCTATATTCGGTTGTTGTATTGTAATGTTTCTGTTCTGGTGAAAGCAGGTGGTGGGCTAAGTGAACCAATATCTGTGTCGAGACGCATTAGACAAGGATGTCCACTTTCCGGGCAATTATACAGTTTGGTTATTGAACCTTTGTTGTGCAGATTGAGGAGGAATCTTGAAGGATTTGTAATTCCTAACTCAAATGATAATTTTAAGTAATTTTTATCTGCGTATGCAGATGATATTAGTGTTTTTATCATAAGTCAAAAGGATATTACAACCTTAAATCAAACTATTGAAATATATGAAAAGGCCTCTTCTGCTAGAGTTAATTGGTCTAAAAGTGAAGGGTATATTATTGGTAGGTGGGAAGGTATTGGGTTTCCTCAACTCCCGGGTGGGTTACAGTGGAGACAGGACGGATTGAAAACACTAGGAGTTCTTTTGAGGAATGATCAATTTCAAAAGAAAAATTGGGAGGGTCTGCTGGAGAAGGTTTCTGCTAAATTGTCGAAATGGAAATGGCTATTGCCACAATTGTCCTATAGGGGGAGAGCTCTGGTTGTCAATAATCTCGCTGCGTCGATGTTGTGGCACAGGACTATAACTATGGAGCCTCCTGAAGAACTTATTTCTATGATACAAAGGACATTTTTTCTGGAGTGGACAGCACTGGATCCGTGCAGCTGCACTTTACTTACCAGTTCAAGAGTGCGGTCAAGGCTTGGTGGATGTGAGGAGTCGGATCCGGGCCTTTAGGATTCAAGCTGTGCAGAGACTTCTCTACAAAACGGATGTGGGGTGGGCCAAAACTGCAAGTGCGTTTTTGAAGCGGGCAGGAGGACTTGGATTTGATAGACACTTGTTTTTAATGAAACTTGAGGAAGTAAGCCTGTCAGAGCTTCCACCTTTTCATAAGTCTATGCTGCAGACATGGAGAACTGTTTTTAGAGTGGAGCCAGATATGGGTGACCAAGGACATTGGACTCCAGAGGATCCGTTGTTTTTCAACCCAATGGTCCAGACTAGACTGTTGTCCTCCATGAGCGTGAGGAGATGTTTGCTGAGGAATGGTGTTCAGAAACTTGGACATTTCCTGGATGAGAGGGGCTGGAAATCCACGGGGGTTTAAGTCCTTGCGTCTTGTTTCAAAATTGAAAGAAGAAATCTGTAATGCACTTCCAAGCAGCTGCAGGACTTGAATAGGACTGAGACAAACACAGGACATGAGAACTGGTCAAGATTTTCCAGAATTAAAAATTTCACCTGTCATAAATGAAGAAGATGAAGGTGAAGTTGCAGATTCGATTTTATCTTTCAAGACTCCTCAGCTAGACCATTTTAAAAAGTTGTCTAAGAAAGCAATATACTGTACTACAGTTAAAGTCACACATCGAGATTCATTGAAGAGGCAAAAAGCTTCTAGATGGCCAGAACTGTTACAACCAGACTTTCTCGTGCGGGACAGGTGGCGGACCCTGTATAAACCCCCTGTAGAGAAGCGCACTGCTGATCTACATTGGCGGATCATTCACGGGGCAATAGCTACGGACCGACATGTGGCACACCTGAATCCGGCTGTAGTTGGGGAATGTAGATTTTGTGGGGAGCAGGAGGATCTAGAATGTTTGTTTTTAGGGTGTAATAGATTACAAGAGCTTTTTGTTTTGCTTAAGACTTGGTTTAGAAGTTTTAATGAGGATTTTTCCGATAAAGTGTTTATTGGGGGAATGAAGTATAGCTTTTCAATGAGGAGGAAAATATATTTAATAAATTATTTGATGGGAAAAGCTAAACTTGCAATTTGGAAAACAAGAAAGAATAAAGGTTATAGGAATAAAATAAAAGGGAATAAAACTTGCTACAATAGATTCTGAAATGATGTTTAGAGGGTTGGTAGAGGGAAGACTGAAAATCGAATTCGCTTATTACAGACTTACAAATAATGTGGTTTTCTTTTGTGATGTATGGTGTTTTAATGCGGTACTATGTATAGTACAAAATGATCAGCTCATTGTGAATTTTTAATTATAAAGTAATTTATTAAAAATTTTTTATTATTATTTTTTAATAACTGCCAGTAATGTAACGTGATGTAAGGTTCAAAGAATAATAAAGTGCTTGTTAAACCTCTCTCTCTCTCTCGTCCCCTCTCTAAGCCTGTCCCTCCTCCCAGGTCTCGTGGGGGGCTTACGCCCCGGCCGGCGCTGAGGTGGGGAACGGGGACCCCGGCGGAGCCTGCTCCAACGCCGAGGGCCCCTCCCCGGGGGGTGGGCTCGACCTTCGGCCACTCCACCTTCCCAGCCACGCTGCCACTCTCTCCACGCCAATCCCTTGACCCGCTTACTGCCACTGGGGCGGCGGGGAGGCCTGGGCATGGGCCGGCCTGTTGGCGCTGCGGGGACCCAGGGCACTTTATTGATCGGTGTCCGGTGATGGAGGTGGGGACACTGATCCGGGTCCCTGACGCGCCGCAGGCTGTCCCCGATCAAGCTGGCCTGTACCAGATACCAGTGAGTATCAAGGGGGGTACATATCAGGCTTTGGTGGATTCAGGGTGTAACCAAACCTCTATTCATCAAAGCCTGATTCAACCTGGCGCATTGGATAATGTTAATTTTATTTATATAGCACATTTAGCCGAATTATCCGATATTGCCCGTGAAAATTCAATTTAGGGGACAAAAACATAGAGTAGAGGTGGCAGTTAAACCGCACCTCAGGCATCCGCTAATTTTGGGGACCAATTGGCCAGCCTTTAATAAATTATTAGGGTATTTGTGTGCAGATGCCTCGTGGGCAAAAAGAGACAAGAAGAAGGCGCCGGTTGCTCAGGTGGGAGAAGCTGAGCCGGGACCTCTGGGAGCTGTTCCAGGGGAACCGAGCGCTCTGAAGAGAACCATCCTCACCAAGCGCGATGATTTTCACCTGGAGCAGTCCCAGGATGAAACGCTGAAACATGCCTTTGATCAGGTCCGTTCTATCGACGGCCAGCTGCTCCATCCAGACCAACCGCTCGCCTATCCCTATTTTTCAATTTTAAAAGATAAGTTGTATCGGGTGACCCAAGACACCCAGTCAAAGCAAGATACAACTCAGTTATTGGTACCAAAAAGGCTCACTGTAAACCAATGGATTTAGGACAAACGGCTACACTAAACCGTCTCATTGCCCGGTTTTTCTGGCCGGGCATTCACGAGAATGTGCGCAAGTGGTGCGCTTCTTGTCGTGAATATCAGTTGGTGAATCCACCGGCCAACCCAAAAGCACCTTTGTGCCCACTTCCCTTAGTGCAGGTCCCCTTCGAACGAATTGGCATGGACCTCATCGAGCCATTAGAACGGTCTGCACTAGGCGAATTTTCCGGCTTTCCATGTTTTTACTTTTGTATGGTAGGAGCGCTATTATGCAACTTATGAAAGAGTAGAGAATCTCTAGATAAAATGCATATGCATTGCAATTTTCTCTGCTTTTTGTTCAAAAGTTGCTTTTGAACAAGAACAAGTATTTGATACACTGCCGATTTTGCAGGTTTTGCCACTTACAAAGCATGTACAAGTCTGGAATTTTTATCATAGGTACTCTCCACACTGCCGTGTAGTTCTGGGCTGATCCCTCACCTTCCTCATGATCATTGATGCCCCACGAGGTGAGATCTTGCATGGAGCCCCAGACCGAGGGAGACTGACCGTCATCTTGAACTTCTTCCATTTTCTAATGATTGCGCCAACTGTTGTTGCCTTCTCACCAAGCTGCTTGCCTATTTTCCTGTAGCCCATCCCAGCCTTGTACAGGTCTACAATTTTATCTGATGTCCTTACACAGCTCTCTGGTCTTGGCCATTGTGGAGAGGTTGGAGTCTGTTTGATTGAGTGTGTGGACAGGTGTCCTTTATACAGGTAACAGGTTCAAACAGGTGCAGTTAATACAGGTAATGAGTGGAGAACAGGAGGGCTTCTTAAAGAGAAAATAACAGGTCTGTGAGAGCCGGAATTCTTACTGGTTGGTAGGTGATCAAATACGTATGTCATGCAATAAAATGCAAATGAATTACTTAAAAATCATACAATATGATTTTCTGGATTTTTGTTTTAGATTCCGTCACTTACAACTGAAGAGTAACTATGATCAAAATGACAGACTTCTACATGCTTTGTAAGTGGGAAAACCTGCAAAATCGGCAGTGTATCAAATACTTGTTCTCCTCGCTGTATATACTGTACATTAAATTGAAAAAATCGCTGACAGGGAAAGAGTTAATATCACCATACAGACCATACACAAAGAACTGTATGAAGAGGATTTTAATTGCCAGCTGGTGCTCCCCAACACTTGCCCCCCACAATTATGGAACTACTCAATGATTGTACAAAAAAAATACAACTAAATAAAACTGTGGCTTTGAGATGGCAAAATGGCAATCAGTGCTTTGCTCCGATGTACATACATTTAAGGTGGACTGTGTCTCAGCCTGAGGGGTTTTCTTTGTGAGGAATTTGTACAAATATTGAACTAATACTCTGAGGTCAATGTGGTATAGACAGGGGACGTGTGAGTCTACTTACGCAGTTTGTGGTCACTCTCAGATGGCTGGCAGAAGAAACTTTTTTTTTTCCTGTCTGGAATATCTAAACAGCTCTAAGTGGTGCAATTATATCTCATTAATCCATACAATTAATACCCTTATATTGCTCATTTCCCTGCTCATGGCTTAAATGATTAACTGGATGGAAGATTGTTTATTCAGGTTTTAGCCATGCTTGGCTTAGCACGTCAAGAGAAAAGCGCTTGTAAGGGAGATCAAGTGAGAAACCTGGCTGTGTTTTAGCAGACTTCAACATTTAGAACCTCAGCCAGACTTCTCAATTAACGAAACGCTTGAAATTAACTGAAGTGAATTGCATTGTGATTTATGACAGAAAATAAACAGTCTCTAGATGGTCTTTAATGTTAATATGCGCTGATGGTATTCTTAATTATGCGTTTCCTATACACGGTTGACAAACACTAACATTGAAATGTCAGCTTAAACCTCTCACCCCGCCTGGGTGTCTTCAAAACACACCTCATGCTGATCATTTTACAATTAGCGTTCACCATGTTCATTGTATTTCAGAAGTCACAAGAAGTAGGGACACGTCGTACCCAAGTTTTTATTGATTGCACCAGGCTTGATGATTTTAAGGGGCACCGGGGGGATTGTTTGTTGCAACCTTGCAGCGAGCTAACAACAAATGCTTTTATCTCTGATCTTTGATCCTCTGGTTCTGATTGTGTTAAAGCAGGATGGCTCCTGCAGGCCAGAGACTCTGGCACCTGTACGCAATCAAAAGGGAATTTGAGGTTGGCATAGTTTAGCTTCAGGGCAGAAAGTAGTGCCTATTTTTGTCAATTGAATGAAGATTTGCATTCCTTCCTATTGAAAGGTCATTTGGACAAAAAAGCTCGCGGGTGTTGCGACAATAACGTTTGGTCAACTCTTAGTCAATAAAATAATTAATTTTACAATGTTTTAAAATCAAAGTAGTTGAATTTCAAAGAAAAACCTCTGATTTGTTTTATTAAAACTGCAAATAAATGTCTTTCCAAGTAGCCCTTGTAAAAATACTGCAGTATGCTTAAAAGTGAAGATTGAAATGCTGTCAAAAGGAAAAATTGAAATCTGAACTTACATATTTGGCCTAAAGGGATCCATGTGTCAGTTAATGGGCGGCTAATCTTGGGAGCCAATGGGCAGACTCTCAGATATTAGGCTGGGTGTCTGAACTCTCAGTTTACTACTCTAGAGATCCTTTTCGATATAAGAGGATTTGACTTTTGCGTGTGGACCATGATGGAGAGGCTGGAAAAATATGGGCCACACATCCCTGTGGAAATAAGATGATAGTCAGATTTGCCTATACAAATACACCTGTTATGATTTTTCTGGAATTCTCTGTTTTAACTGAACTGTCTAGCTGTACTGAAAATGGAAACATATTGGCCAGCGTGTTCTAAATACGTGCACCTCCATGAACAAATACTTTAGGCTTAAATGTTTTCATTACTATACAACTTCAGCAAAGTAAAAAGCTATAAAGATTGCGGTTAGACTTTGAGGACGCCCTGTCATATTTTGGTGTCTGTTCAGCACTCAATGTTAGAATTAGGCCTCTTCAGAGAGAGAAGATGGTTTAAATTTGTCTTACAATTTGTGCAAATTAACCTCAAACCTGAAAAAAACAGTATTATGTAAGATGTGGATGATTGACATAACATGACACTAAATTAATTGTTGTCTTATTTAATATTTAAAACAGTAAATGTCTCATTTAATATTTAACAGCAAATTTGACCTCCCTCTTCTTTGTGACAAATTGCCACTCAGCTCAGACAGATCAACAAACAAACAAACTTGTTTACAGGTTTTGATACCTGTTGACATTTTTTTTTCTTGTTGACATGAGATCATGAATAAATGCATCAAACCATTATTATTTATTAAACATAAAACTATTTTGAGTGGGGCACATGTAAGAGGAAGTACAATACCCGTATTAAAAATTATTTTAATTTTATGTAGGTGCAATGTTTGCCTTTATACTATATTTTATTTTGCCCTTTTTACATATTTGCCTTTTTACAGCAGAAATTATTTTTTACAGTCTGATACAAAAGACTGTGGTTTTGGCCTATATAACTAAATTTGCCCTTCATGACAACTGTGAGGGGGGTGAATCTTTTTATAACTCATCCGTTTAAATTATATTAAGCCTTCTGCAAAGTTCTGCATAATTAAGGCCGTGGTCACTTGGATCACGGGTGATTGCCATTACTGTCACTACTAGCTGTTTGTCTGCTGTTAGCTAATTCCAGCCGCTGAACTTGGCATCTCTGCCGTCTTTGTGCTTTTTCCGGGATTTTTTTATACAATTATATATAATAATATGCCTTGCTTTGCGGTTAATTGTACTAACAGACCGTCCATGAAGTCTGCGCTCCATTTTTTCCAGTGAGTGAAATTCTAATATAATTTGATTTATTAATTTATATAATTTTTTTTAAATAATTTATTTACATACATTTAAGGTGGACTGTGTCTCACCCTGGGGGGTTTCCTTTGTGAGGAATTTGTACAAATATTGAACTAATACTATATTCTTTATAATTCCTATTATAGTTCCTATCATTTATAATTTTATTTAAAATTGTACTACACTCCAGAATCCGACAGGCAGTGATTAGCTGTAGGCTGAAACCATAGACTGTATAAAACAGTCTGAAACGTTGTCATATAATGTTACACCTCCATTTCATAAAGCGTAACATTTACTTACTTGCTTACAGTTAGAATCGTCAGACTTATATAATGGGTAGTGCCAATCTGTAGTAGTGAACTGGTTGGCTGTATGGAAAATTCTCTAGTGAGGCCACTGTTTATCCGAGCACCTAATAGACATGTTTTGTGTGAGATGGCTTCCTCCCTATCAGGAGTTATTCTACTGAGGCCACCGCTGTCAAGCTCCAGATTGATCTACAAAGTCAAGCACTGGCCCTCTGCGGGCCACCTTGATAGCCACCTTATACTAGAGCAGCAGTTCTCCTCTCACTCTAGAGACTCATTGAGACTATAGCTCTGAACGTCAGTCACTTTATATTCGTGTGAGGGCCGCCTCGATTTCTGGCTTAGGCTTAGTAACTAGGAAATTGGTGGCGGTTTGCTAAGCATTCTCGCCTCAAGCCTCTCAGTATCTGAGTGTAGGTTCCGTAGAGCTAGAGCCCATCAGGATAATTTATTTCTGTAAATCTAGTTGTTCCTAGTACTGACCTACTCTTACTACAAGAGTCGTCTAGCCAAGGCCCGCCTTTTGCTCTAGGCGTATAAATGCTAGTGGTGTTACAGGGTAGATAGCAGCATAGGTAGCAGGCTATCTTCACAAAGCCTCCCATCCAGATATCTCATTGGTGTTGTCAGGCCTTTTCTCTCTAGAAAGTAAGAAGCAGTATGCTCAGGCCTCCCCCTTTAGAGCTGTGTATTTTGGCTAGTTTATCCAGTTAGGCCTTAAAATTGAAAAAGGATCAAATAATTTAAGTCATAAGGTTGAATGTCGTTGGCCCACTTATTGTGACAGGCCTTCTTGAAGGCGAATCTCCAACGATTTGGATACTTAGCATTGCAAAGGCAAAACCTAGCCCAGAGCCTGGTCAATACTTATCAGGTCTTAAGTATAGTTTTCCAGAATCTATCTGAGGATCATTCTGTATGAATAATTAGCTCCCTAAGTCTGGTCGGAAGGTTGAAGGACTCTCACAAGGCCTCCCTGTTAGATCAGCCCTAGAGCTGGAGGCGCTCCTCTATTAGGGTCCCTTTCAGAGTGCCCAGCCTCTACATGGCTGTAAAGCACTGTGTAGATACAGGATTGGGTAGAGTTACTCCCCTCGTTCGCAAGGGTTAGAAAGCGCTATACGGATTCCTACTCTCGAGGATGCCGTCTCTATGATCCGGTCTGTGAGCGATCACTTGTTCAACGTTTTAAACTTTAATGAAAACACAGACTACGCCACCCATGGAGTTTCACCCCAGGAAATAGAATTAGACTGGCTCAATAATTAACCCTCCAAATTTACAGGAAGCACACAGGTTCGGTTCATGCATGAAGCCAGAGACGCAGTTCCAGTAAAACAACAATAATTTTATTTATATCGTTAAAATAGACATCAAATATAGAGTAGCATTCACACTAAAATGAAAAAAAAAAAAAAAGACAGAAAAGAAAATAAAGAAAAGAAGAGTTCTGAGGCCTTACCAGTGGAGGAAACCGGGTCAAAATGTGTGGGATCTCAGGGGTTAAAGATTCCCTAATCACACATACACACAGAAATAACCAAACTCAAAGTACACCACAAAAAGGGGAAACACAGCACACAGGAGGAGACCCCACCACCGAGGACACCGACGCCACCACTTCTGGCACTCAGCACTAAAGGAAGAACATTCAATTAATAAAGACAGAAAATCAAACAATATGCCATAACATCAATGAAAACACACATCAATGAAAACAAACAAAAAAAGAAAGTCTTCTTTATAAACACTTAAACCAAAGAAATATAAACTAATCAAAAATCACTTAATCATAATCAAACAACAAACACCTCACACACACATTAATAAACGCGGACGGGCCAGAAAAAGGCTAAGTTGTCGTCTGTGTCACAGTCACTGGAATACAGACTGGTCAAACGCCCAATTGCGCGATGAATCCCGCGCTGTAAAGTGCATCAAGGAGTCCCGAACCCGGAGTGAGCTCATATAGCTTTCCCTCGTTAACAGTCGGTCGTTGAACCGAAATCAGTTGAGACAAACAATCCGTAGAGACAAAACAATCCATAGAGACAGAACAATCCGTAGAGACAAAACAGCAGCGTGGCGGGAAGGGAGAGACTCGTGCAGAAACCGCCGCCAGCAAGCGCTTCACAGTCCTGACGTATATAAACAAATCACATTCAATAACGGTGCATGATTAAATATACACACAATGCCGACTGGCTTACATACATACCCGTCAGGGAGCTGCACATCTATATACGAATCGTGTCGTTAGTACAGCTACACGAAGCCTACAATAAAACGGCCCATTAGTTTACACTCAGTCACGCAGATGTTTAAAGAGGAAACAGATTAAACCTACCAACAGAACAACGCAACCCGGCTCCGTTACAGGAAAAGATCGGGTTTGTGACAGGAGAAACACTACAAAAGACATTGCACACTGTAATTCCCATTGCAACACTAACGAGGCCTCTAGGGAATGAGAAAGTTAGCCACGCTCCATTACCTGTCCGATAACCGCAACTGCACCACGAACACGAGAGGGCCCACAGCGGAAGTGTGCCTCTGATGACAAAAACGTAAAGTGTCACGAGGGCCCACCCTCTGCCCATATAGCATGTAGTTTCATCCTGATTGGTCCAGAGAGTGTGATCAACACCGCTGCAATCAATCAACCTGCTACACAAGTATATCATAATAAGGAGATAATGACACAACAGTGTGTTTATGCTGTTCAAATTGAAGTATTTAAGATACATCAATGACTTGATACACAGTGGACGAAATGGTTATGTGGGACTAGTCAGGCACATTAGTTGTAAAGTGAAATAGTTCCAGGTTGAAATGTGAGAAACATATGGTTTTGCTTTCATCCATGAAGAACTAGAACAGGTCTGAAAAGGTTGTGTGCAAATCTTTTTAAAGTCCATGTATTGAGATTGCTGATAAAATCAGTCGAGAGAGTCAATACAGGGTTAAACTGTAACATAGTTGATTAAAGATATTAAAATTACCCACAGTCCTCCAAGAAATTGTTGGACCACATTTGGAAGGGCATGTCTGGCATGCAAAGGCTTTGAATACTGTGTGTGATAAAGGCCATTCTCAGACATGACTAAACCCAGGCTGTGTGAATTAGAACCACATTGCATCTGAAACCATCGTTCAATCGGCTCTTGTGAGTCCAACTCAAACGCTGAATATGACAGGCTGTCCTGACTGCAACTTACTTCTGAGCATTCCCAGTTGTCTTAAATTTTGAAACATCCAGGGATCTCACGGAATAGCACCTCCCTTTAGCATTGATATATTTGTGGAAAAACAAGCCTTTTGATAGTTCACACAATAACATTTGTACAAAGGCTCACGCAAGCAGTGACTTATGTGTCTTTTAAAAGCAAGTGAAATGCTTAGAGACTATCTTCTGTGCTTTGTACAACACAGCGCTGTCTTTATGGCACATCTGTCTGTGATGATGATATGTGGACCTGAGGGGAGAAATGAATCATTTAAGTAAACTAGTCTAAGTAAATATAAAATAAAAAATTTCATGCAAACTCAAACCTCAATATAGGACTTCTTGGCATGTGAAATGGATTATAGGCTATATGATTGCAAAATCCAGACAGACTATTAGTCTATGCATTAGTGGTGGACTCTTTTTGCACATTAGATTGTTATGCCAGTAGGTTTTAGCAGGTGTCTGTGTTTATAAATGAATCCTTAAAACATTAATTCAATCGGTTCATTCAAAATGCAATTTTTAGTGATGGGTTGATCATGAACGATTCGTTCATTTTGAACAAATCGTTAATATGACTCGGGAACAACAAGTTGTGTCAGAGAGTGATTCGTTCATTTTGTGTTGTCCATGCATGCGCAACATCCCATAGGTTCTGTACAGGAAATGTCTTGGTTACTGATGTAACCCTCCTTCCCTGGTGGAGGGAACGTAGACATTATGTCAACTGACAAATGGGGTCTCAAATGGGGGCCTCAATCCCCTCTGAGTTTTAGAAACACATACACATATGGACTGACAGTGCTACACATGGAAGATCTTTTCAGTAGGTCCTACCCAGACAGGGATGGAACAACTACAGATACAGAGATGGAGCAGAGCAGAATCTGCCCAGGGAAAGACACAGGTTTACTGACAGGAAAACCGAACCGTGGAAGATTACACAAATAGGATTACCAAGGGGGAATCACAACATATGGGGCATCTAGCACAGTTCAAGGGCTGACCGACCGACTCAATCCAGGGTTCGCCAAGTGGGGAACAGACATGGAGAGCAAATAAGGAGCTTGTATCCCCACCTTAGAGGGGAATGGTGCTGCAAGCAGGACACAGAGCCAGCCTTGCTACACATTACCTGTTTGTACCCAACACACAGGAAGAAACCAGCTCCACCCATAGATTGTAGAATCTCGCAAAGGTATTAGGTGTCGCCCAGCCAGCAGCTCTGCAGATGTCTGTCCAGTCAAAGAGCCTTCACGTGTCAGCGCCAAGGAGGAGTCAACATCAGAGTGGAGTGAGCCCTCACTCCAAGTGGGCATGGCTTGCCTTGGGACTGGTACGCTGAGGCTATGGCATCCACTATCCTGTGGGCCAACATCTGTTTGGAGACAGCCTTTCCCTTCTGCTGATCTCCAAAGCAGACAAAAAGCTGCTCCGAGCTTCTGAAGCTCTACATGCGGTCCACATAAACACGCAGGGTGCGAACAGAACACAGGAATGCAAGGGCTGGGTCTGCCTCCTCCGGGGGCAGTGCCTGCAAGTTCACCACCTGGTCCCGGAAAGGAGTGGTAGGAACTTTGGGGTATGCATCCGGGCCGTATCCAAACTCAAAGTACGATTCGCTGACCGAAAATGCCTGGAGGTCCCCCAAAATATCCTCGTTTTCTGTGACAATGAAGCTACCGTGAACATTATTAACCCTTTGATGCGCAAGCTATGGATACCCCTTCTAATGCACAACATGGGTCTAAAAAGACCCGTATTCATTTCCTATGTTATTTCATGCATGGCTTGGCATTTTTTTGTTTCACCTTTTGAAATCACTTTATTTGAGCATTTAATATTTCATGATCTATAAATTTCATGATTTATAAATATATAAAATATCATATTTTCAATGGTCACAAATTCATATTTTAATGTTTCCTAGGTTTTGTGTTAATACATCAAGTTTACACACATGGGTCTAAAATGACCCATCTATGCAAGCGTGATAAAACAAAAGAATAAAGAAAACTTTTTGTTAAGCTTAGATCAACACATTTACTGTAACTCTTGAAATATGTTTATTTGCCACTTTGTCACACATAACAACACATATAACCGACAACACTGAAATTGAACTGTAGTGTAGTGCAACTGTAGGGGGATCTCCCCACCACCAATGTGCAGCATCCACCCGGATGATGCGACAGCAGCCATAGTGCACCACAACGCCACCACACGACGGCTTATGTGGCCGATGGCATTGATTTATGACCACAAATAAAAATTAATATGGAGGTACAAGGTTTCTGCCCAACAGCGACAATATATACTTGTATATATAAATTTCTATTGCAACTTTTATTTTGTTGACCTAGCTGACATTAGATAAAATATGTCAACCGCAAGCTAGCTAATAGAATTGGACATGTTTCTCTTTTGCACTAGTATTGGATTTCAAGGTCAAGGTAACCTTAGCCTAAACGTTAAAATATTAGGCTATATCTAAATGTCTTTCACAAAATATCAAATATTTGCTGTGACAAAAAATTTATTAAATAAACCTTACATGCATGAAATATACAAAAGCAGCCGTGTTGAATTGTGAAATGTGTGCCAGGTGAATAGTTTTCTGCAGTAAATATATTTATACTATTTATAAATATCAAAGGTTCCTATATGGGTCATTTTTGACCCATGTGTGTAAAATTGATGTAGAAATACAAAAACCGTATTTGTTTATAAAGTAAGAAAGGAAAAATAAACATACTGATTTGTGGAAATCAAAAACAAGATATTTAATGAATACCTCTCACGCAGTGCAGAAGGAGAGATTCCAAAAGGCGTAAAGCAGGTAATATAGTCTTTAATAGAAATAAGGCAAAGCCGCTATGGCCGATGAACAAAGGTAATTTCACAAAAATATTCTGGTAGGCAGTGAGAAGCTCAAGCGGCAGGTCCGGAGGGCTCGTGTGAGGTGAGATCAAGATTGCTGGTGAGGCGCGGAACCCTCTGCACTTCTCCACGGCACGACACTGGACACAGCACAAATCAGGTAACGTACAGCAGAAAATAATTAGACAGCACAAGACAGGACTGGACTATCATCTTTCGATAGAACACAACTGTCAGAAGCATACGTGACGGGTTATAATAATCCGACAGAGAAGAGGAGAAAGAGATAGCTAGAAATAGAGAGACTAATGACAAGAGATTGAGAGCAGCTGAAGGAGATGAGTGAGTGATCATGGGTGTGTGTGTGTGAGAGCGGAAAAGAGCAAGAGGAATAGGAGCAGAGAAAAACCAGCAGACGGAGACAAAGAAAAAGAAGAGAGAAAAGAACCAGGATCATGACAATACCTGGATTAATAAATGATAAAATACATTTCTTTCAAATATTCAGAAAGAAACATGAATACGGGTCATTTCAGACCCATGTTGCGCATTAGAAGGGTAGTGACACAAAAACGATTTTTATTCGAAAAGTAAGAAAGGAAAAATTTAAGACACGCCTGTGTCCGGGAGCTGTTTCATCACGACTGAGCTGCCCGGACTTCAGTCAAACAATCCTAGACTGAATGCAACATTGCAAAAATATCTAAATTCAGCTGCACACTATATGAGATCAGGGATAGCAAAGACGACACTAAAAACTTACAACTCGGTGTGGTTGTCTTTTTCAAATTTCTGCAATACTTTTTCTGTGCCTAAAATTCCAGCAAATATACCCATCACATGTGCTTTCATTATGCACTGCTTCGAATCCAGGAAGCTTCAGCCTTCCACCATCAAGATCATGATTTCAGGTATCCAATTCCACATTAGATGTTTAGATCCATACTCTCAAAGAATGTTACAAAATCCCAAAGCTTGGTACAAAATCCCTCCATATGTCTCCTCAACAGTTTAAAAAAGGAAAGCCCCGCAGTTCCAGATAAACGACTACCGCTGTCTCTCTCCCAGGTCCATTCAATGGTAATTAATTAAGATCAGGGCTTTTTACTCCTTGCGCAAACTCACTCTTAGAAGCAGTGTTCATCACCGCCTAATATGGATTCCTTAGAGGAGGAGAATTCACTGTCAACAATAAAATATTCGACCCCTCACACGACCTCTCAATCAAAGATATATCATTTCACGCCGATTACTTTACCATCTATCTGAAACATTCTAAAACAGACAGAGATAATAACTGAACTACAATTAACATTTCTAGAACCAACGACGGATATGTCCCCTTACAGCCATGAACCGGTTTTTAAGTTCATGCAGCAAATCTAATCCTACAGAGCCCCACTTCATCAAAGAAAAAGGAGAAGCCATGTCCAAGCATTGGTTTGCCTCACGTGTCCGGACTGTATGCCTCCATTGTGGCATGGACCCCGCGCTTTATACCAGCCATTCATTTTGCTTAGGCGCGGCAACCACCGCAGCTTCAATAGTCTCAATACCCATGCTCAAAGAAATGAGTTGGTGGTCATCACCAGCGTACAAACGATACATTAGGCCTAGAACTCAGGATATAATATTAGCCCAAAAAGCTTTAAAAGCTCTTTCAAAACTAAAAAGGAGAGGGAGAACACCGCTTCACTGATTTGACGTGGCACTTCACGACACCATAAGGGGCACGCTGCTCTCCTACCCCTTAAGCTTCTGGCGACAGAATGTGGGCATGTCAAGCAACTCGAGACATGCGACAAAAGTTCAGAAATGTCAACTTTATGCAAATGAGAATCGATTTTCGCGAGTGACAACCAATAGGAAAGAAGACATGGAGCTCATGTCACCGTCTCGAGTCTCGACTGTAGGCAAGACAGAAGAGTTTGAGGGCGATTTCACAGTTTTATATGATTTGACTGTAACCACATACATGGATATAATAAAATGATGCATGGAAAAGAAACTATCGACAGTCTCAGTGAGTTTAATTCATACATTTATAGTTCAAGTGTTTTATGATGCAAGTTTAGCACTGCTGGAGTTCATTTACAGTAGTTAAGGGACTTAAAGGGCCAGGATACTATACTATCCCCTGTCTTTTTGCAGTACTGAGTCCGTTCAGTATAAATAACCCAATAACAGTACCGGTAACTAAAAAAAATAGTACATGTAATAATAAACAATACCTTAAGACTGGAAAAGCCCTCAAAGGTGTTAACTGAAATAACAGTCCATAAGAACTTGCACTTAACTTGCACTTAACACTTAAGTTTGGAACTGTAATTTGCTTTCCTCTTAAAACAACCATGTTTCCAAAAGCTCTAACAGCTTTTAGAGCAGTGGTTCTCAAACTTTTTGTTCACGCCCCCTTTTAAACAAAAAATCTCATCAAGTCCTGTGTCAATAATGCAGCGATGCAAGCACCAATGCAGACTGAGGTCACTTCCAAATCAGGCAACTTATGAACAATGCGGCGAAACTCTTGTTCACAAATTTGAATGTATCTGAGGTGAAATCCTTGTGGGGAACGAAATCCTCTAGCTAAATTCCCGATTGCACGATTCCTTGTGAGATGATGTGGTTTGCCTGCCGAATTTCGCCATTTAATCATTTAATTAGCTCCTGAGAAACGCGATAGCTGCTGATAATAATGAAGGAGTTTACATATGTATACAGTGATAGGCGTCGTATTCCTATAGGTAGACGTGGATCAGCTGAGTGTCAGCTGATGCTAGCTTGACTAACGTGACCTGCTAGAACTGACTCCGCTTAATTTCAGGCAGGCCACATAGGCATTGTGCTAACGCTGACGTTCTCTTGAGACATAACCGACTGTGTTTACATAATCTCCAAAACTGACATTTTGACAAAATGTTGTGTGTATTTGTCCATTCAGACACTAAAGTGAGCTCAATTTTGTACTTGCTCGCTGCTTTCTGTGTGCATGGCTGCGTGCTTCGGGTGTGTAAGCACAGAAAACCGTACCAAATTGTGTTCTCTTTCGTGTCGTCATGCTTATTCCGATCTATCCATATGTATGCTCTTCTCTTTCTCACAGACGTTTACATTTTTGAAAGTTTTATGAGACATGCATCAAGCACATGCCAACTCATGTCCCGCCGGGAAGATCAGCATGTTACAATTCAAATGTGTGCATCTACCAAACACACAGGACATGAGTGCTGACTGGATCTCTTCCCAAATTGTCCCTCCCTAACTTTTTAGTCAAATATTTTTTTCGTTGATGAAAATGTCAATAGATTTTCGTCATAGTTTTTGTCATTCAAAACTAGTTTTTATTTAATTATTGTCTCATTTTCGTCTGTGAAAAGATGTCGCTGACGAATGATAATTAACACTACTCAGCAGGCAAATTCCACTCGCCAATTAGTTAATAATTCCCAACCTTCCCAACAAACAAGCACGTGGTTATTTTTATTTTTTTTACTCTTACTGTGCGTTCACACCATACGCGAATAGCGCGTCAAATTTACGCCTACCCTGTCTAGATATACGATTGAACACTTTGAATCCATTCGCGCGTCAAGAGCGAAATTTCGTTTCAAACTTTGTTTTTTAACGTGCGTCAATTTCGCTCTTGACGCGCAGATGATGATGAAGATGATGAGGCCATGTCACTTGGATCATATTTAACCTGATTTAAGCTTGACAAAGTTTTGTTGTCGACTTGCTATACTAGTTAGAAAGACTAGGCACGCTACCTTGGCTGTTAACTGATTTTACTGTTGAAATAGTGGCCGGCTAGGACTAAAGTGGACTTGGCTGGTTTCTGCTTGTGTCTAGAAAGTTCTTTAGGCCTATATGACTTTTCAACTACCACTGCTCTGGACTATATGTAACAACACGAACGGCAGTAGATCAAGCCTTCTTGGCTAGATAGGATAGCATAATGTCAGAACATCCAATTTGACAGTCCCATTCATACATAGGCCCTATACATATGTTGCCGTACACTGTAAACCTTTTTACAACTTTCAAAGTCCTAGCACTTTCTAGACACAAACAGAAACCAGCCAAGTCCACTTTAGTCCTAGTCTGCCACTATTTCAACAGTGTAGTATAGCTAGTCGACAACAAAACTATGTCAATAGCTTAAATCAAGTTAAATATGATCCAAGTGACATGGCCTCATCATCGAGTTTCTCATACTGTGAGTGTGATAATGACCAAAATATAAACTTACTTGGTGATTCCACGAGATAGTGGTAGATGTCTGAATCGTCCATATTTGGCCACTGCGTGGGGTCATTAATCCAGTTTTCAACCAATTCAAAGGGACACCTCTGTAACACGTATCCAGTAGCTTCTTTAAGTTTGTGCCATTTTTGCTATCAAGAAACTTTGCAGATCTAGAGCGAGTTCTGTTCTCAGGGGAATCCGTTTGTCTTCCCCCAAAAGGGGATGTTACCCTTCGATGACGCAAAAGTAGCGTTGGTCTATGTTTGTCTTGTGCTTGAACATGTGGCTTTCTCTTTGTTTGTGTTGGCCATGTGCTCCTCTGTTCCTGCCTCCTTGTTTCCCTGTACCATGCCCTCTTGTCTAATTGAATCTGTTACTCATGTTCTCTGCTTGTTGAGTCCTCGTTTGCCTGAGTGTGTTCACCTGTTTCTTGTCTGAATGTGCTCACCTGTTTCTCTTGTTCTCAGCTCCCTATATATGTTTTTTCTTGCCCTCATGTTTTGCCAGGTTGTTGCTATTTAGATTTTGAGTTACTGTGTACTTCTGTTCTACATAGTTTGTTTCTTGTCTATAGTGTTTTATTTGTAGAAGTGCTTTAGTTCTGCCATCGGTCCTGTCAGTCTTGTCTCCTGTGTCTCTAGTTCCAGTCCTGTCCTGCTAGCAGAGCGTCCCTGGCTGCTTACACTCTTTGCTTTGGAGCAAGCTTGGTGCTGAGCCTGAGATCCCTGAATGCCTTGCTGTTGTACTTGAAGTTCCTGTCTGGCTATGGCTAGTATTCTCAGGTCTCATTCTGCTCTGCCATTACTACTCTCCAGCTTACAGTCGTCTTGCTAGTTACAACTGCTGTTCACCTCTCCCACTGTTTGTCAATAAACCTGTTAACACTCATTCTGCGCTTGAGTCCTCCCTCATAGATCCGTAACAAAATAAGTAAATAAGTATTCCCCACAGCGGCGAGGGCTCTTTGACAGTGCCGTTTCAGAACCAGTGTAACAAAGTTCCTTGTTATGGGAAGGAGGTGGGAACCAGTGAACATTTAAAGACTTTTTAATAATAAAATAAACAAATACAAAAACAAAAGTAAATACTGTAGCCCCTAACGGAGGACTGCCACCACACATAATAAAACAAAAACACAACATAAAGTCCAGGCCTGTCCTCTCTCATTCTTCACTGTCGTCGGTCCTCCTTTTATGCTTCCACTCCTCCGTGAGAGATACGAGACCGTTGCATCGCTCAGGTATCGCTTATTATCAATGCTTAACTGTATAGTAGGGGTGTAACGATACACGTATTCGTATTGAACCGTTGGACCATTTTTCCTGCCGACCAAAATTTCGTTATTTCAAATGTAGGTGCGTTGCGCATGGCAAGCGCGCTCATAACGTAAGAGACGCTGGCGTGACCACAACATTGCCCGACATCAAATGGCAAATGTAATATAAGCGGAACGAAACTGAGCTACTCGTTATTGTGTGGTTGACGGAGCGTTTATCAGTTTGGACCAATGCAGCGTGAGCCGATCTTGTTTGGTGAGCGCAAGTAGCACTCGCAGCACTGTTACTACACAGCGAAATCCAGTAAAGAAAGCATTTGAATTCGCCACTTAAGTAATAACATCGCTGTGAGATCTAGTGAGAAACATTCACATTTTTCCGTTATTAACGGATCAAACAGCGCTGACGTGGAAACCAGGAAGAAACATTGTGCCATGAATGAACTATCCAGTGTCCACAGCATCCCTCCTGCTGCTGAGACCTAACCACAATCTCACAATCTCTCCGCAGCCCAACCATACGCGCCAACCCGTTTGAATAAGGCTGTCGAGCCCCACTGGTGCGTTAATATGCAGTTTCAGTGGCAAACGGTTCCGTATGGCATACCACCTACCGCAAAACACAATATCTGCCCAACCACCCGTCATTCACGCAATATACACGGGAACGTAATGACTGTAAATACTATACAACCTATACAAATAACCTACAGAATCTTCAAGTTTTATAATATTAAATGCATTTGATCTGATTCAGCAGTGGTATAAAAGGTAAACATTATGTGAATGCTTGGCTAAAGAGATGCGTCTTTAATCTAGTTTTAAACTGGGACAGCGAGTCAGAGCCTCGAACAATATCAGGAAGGCTATTCCAGAGTTTTGGAGCTAAATGTGAGAACGCCCTCCCTCCTTTAGTGGACTTAGATATCCTAGGAATGACCAGAAGCCTCGAATTTAGTGATCTTAAAGAACGCGATGGATTGTAGGGCGATAGAAGGTCCATTAAATACACAGGGGCTAGACCATTTAGGGCTTTATAGGTCAGTAGTAGTACTTTGTAATTGATACGGAACTTGATAGGTAACCAGTGGAGAGATGATAAAATTGGTGTTATATGATCATATTTTCTTGACCTAGTAAGAACTCTAGCAGCTGCATTTTGCACTAACTGTAGCTTGTTTATTGAGGACAACCGGCTAATAAAGCATGACAATAATCTAGACTCGAGGTCATGAATGCATGAATTAACTTTTCTGCATCAGAGACAGATAGCATGTTACGTAGCTTTGCAATGTTTCTAAGGTGGAAAAAGGCTGTTCTTGTAACATATGAAATATGATTTTCAAAAGACAAGTTGCGGTCTAGTATAACTCCCAGGTCTTTTACTGTAGTGGATAAAGTAACATCCTTCTATATTAAAGTTGTATTGTAAGTGGTTTTGTGGGTAGTTTTTTGGACCAATAAGTAATGTGTGACATCAGTGTGACATCATACTGCTCAGGCCCCGCCCACGGCCACTGACTGACAGTCCTGCATTTCCATAGTTTCCACCCTCAGCGAGTTGTAAACTATCCGTCATTTTCTCCGCACTGGAGCAGCTGTAACGACAATGTCTCGTAAGCAATCCCGATGTTTTGTTGTTGGATGTAAGAGTGAACAAATGAGTCTTCATTTTCCCCCAACATCTGAACCACTGAGGATGCAGTGGATTAGTTTTATTTTTGAAGGTAAGCCCCAAAATATACCTAAATTTGAATGTCTGCGCAAATCATTTCACTCCAGACCGCTTTGTGAACGAGGGGAAATACAAGGCAGGCTTTGCTAAAAAAAAGTTGTTAATCGAGGATGGATCAGTACCAACTGTTCGTGATCCAGCTTACAGTCTCTGGAGTGATACTGGTCACGGCATTAATGAAAAGGAGAGCGCACACTTTATTACAGTTCATAGGAGTTGTTTTACGGGTTTAAAGTTTACCAGTTCATTAAGCACCCCCTGAAAAGGCATAAAGTCTGTATATATTAGGGTAAGACTTTAGAATACTGTATCTTACTTACTGCATAACTAATAAGGAATTATTGAAGAACTAGTAGGTAATTCTTCATCAACTACTACTTCACTGCTGTTAACTACTAAGGAAGATGTGTTAACTAATCAGTATGTAATACAATTTTATGATTGTGTGAAGTTACAGTTAGTTAATCAATAACTAATGAATTCTGTCATACCTCCTGAAGAACTACTACTAATTATCTACTAATTAAGGTTCAAGAAAAATAACTGCGTAAGATTGTCCTGTTTTGTTTTTTTTGCTGGTATGCCGGAGAATGAGCTTTTGAAGCTCCGCACTCTTCTTGAAAGGGAGCCGGGAGCAGCAGCTCATTTGCATTTAAAGGGACACAAAAAACGGCCCATTTTTGGTCACCCCAAAAAAGTGTAAATTTTAACTTGATATAAAAATGATCTGTGATGTATTTTAAGCTAAAACTTCACATACACACTCTGGGGACATCAGAGACGTGTTTTACATCTTGTAAAAAGTAGGTTCCCTTTAAGACAGTCAAATAGTATAATTAACTTAGTCAAAATTTTTATGAAATTAAATTACAATTAACATGTTTATGTAACATGTTCCCTGTGTCGTGTTGGGGCTTTTAGGTTGTGTTCCTGTTTGCTGTGCCAATTTTTTTGTACTTTTGTAGTTTTTAATGTTGATTAGTTCCCTTATGGTTTCAAGGTGTGTCTTGTTTGTCTTGTTACCCTCTGTGTATAGCCCTTGTGCTTGCTTGTTCCTTTGTCCGTTGTTGTTTTCATGTGGATACCAGGGGCTCGTTCTTCGTACGTTGCTTAAAACATCCGAGATCAAATGAGACATCCAAGATGATATCATCGTGCTAATCATGATCCGGCTAATTAGGTTCTTCGAACACTCCTGTTGTTTATGATTAGTATAGCTGGATTGAGTTATCTGAGATAATTGCGCGTGCATGCGCTGGGTTAAAAGGGGATATGTATCGATAGTAGAAACATTGATCAGCAATGCTGCTATTGGCTGCTCACCGTGTCCAAAGAGCGCGCTCAGTTTTACTCTGCAGCAGAGCAAGAGTTATTGCTTGAAGGACATGCTGAATTTGAAAACTTAATTACAAGTTTTCACCTAAAATGTGCAAAAGCCAGGAGAGAGGGCTGGCAAAAAGTAGCTAATTAAGATTGTAGTGACCATTTAGATGTTTTTATCACTTATTACAGTATATATTTTTTTTTATTTTAATCATTTCTAAATAATTAATAACTTTGTTCATTGTAATGTCAGTCACCACCCACTACTAGAACATGGGAACAAGTAAAAGTGAAGTACTAGAATATTCTACATAATGGCAATTTGTGCTATAGGCTAGGCCTACTATAATCTCTTTTAAAAAGGCACTGTTAATAAATATTTGGTTGTTTATAAAAGCAACCAAGAAAAAGGCTGAGAAAAAAAAAAGAAAAGAAAAACAAACAGGTGGTTGTCCTGCACCCCCACATTATACCCCGGCAGAAGAGCTGGCCCTTGGGTTAAATGTGAACCGACCCGTCCTGGGTTCAGCTCTTCCTCAGACACACAGCAGGGACCAGTAGCAGCAACTCCTTCATTACTGGTAAATGAACTTTAAATGATCTTACACTGTAAAATATTTTTTTGCTGCACTATAGGCCTATAATCCCAATGGCTGGTCCAGTCTTGAGTAGGCCTAGTGATGAATTGCTTACTTGTAAAAGTGTGCATGCGTGAAACTACATGTAGCCTAGTTAATGTAAAAAAAAAATCTGTTGCCATGAGTTATTGATCACATTTCCCCCCAGTGTACTTCATTGTAATGAAATTGTGTTTTCCTCTTTTGTGCAGTTTTAAACACCAACACTTTTATCTGTTCCCAAGCAAGTGGCTGAAGCATAGTACAACACTTTCTAATGCCCATCCCTCCCCCCAATGCACAGGACAGTGAAGAAACTCTCTCAGATGACTGTCTTTTGAAAAAAGTATCTTTAAATAACTTTACTTAATTTACACTTGAGTACCTATTATTTCTGAATGCAATATGTGTTGCAGGAGTCCACATCTACAGAAAGGCCTACAGAAGAGTCTGCACAAAGCAGTTATACAGAGGTGGGCAGTGTATAATTTTCCTTTTATTTTTTGTTGCATAAGGCTTGTGTTGACAGGTTTAACCCAAGCCCCCCTGCCCCTAGAAAATAGAGTATTTTTGGGGGGGGGGGGGGGGTGGGGGGGGGGGGGGGGGGGGGGAACTTGACAACTTAAAGAAAAAAAAACTGGCACTATAGAGTTAGAGATAGAGTTGCTTCAAAGGAACTTCAGAGTAAGTGCTAATATATTATTTCACACAGAGTACTATTGCTGACCTTGCATGGTATCTCTTATTGCAGGTAAAATATGACTTGATCACTGGCTTTTCTTTACAAAGAACAATTTAAATAAAAAATCAAAGAACTAAGCATATTTGTCTTGTCTTTTATTAAACATTTATTGAAATGTTTCATGTGTTTCCTGATGGTGGAAATGTTGTGTAATATGGCACATGTAATCTCACAGGCCCTGTCAAGTGCAACCCTCAGGCTTTTCAGACACTGAAATCTTCCCTTTAGTTGGCCAAAGTTCATTTCATTGTGTGACCTTGTCCTAGCTAGAGCTGCATTGTAACTGTGTATGTAATACAGTGAGCTTGATATTTATATGTTTCCTTACCATTTTCAAGTAATGTGCATAAATGTGAATCTCTGTGCTTCTATGACAAACGAATCGGATACAATTGCAAGTAAAAGTTGTTTATTCCAGTTGGTCAGACTAGTCACAGAAACACAGGTCGGGGACAAACACTCAGATGAACTGTGACACAGGGACGTCGATGGGCTAGCCGGAGTCTCGTGGAGATGTTGACGGAGTGCTCAAACAGGAACAATAAACAATCCAGACCGGGAAACAACGACGAAGATCCACGAAGACTGGAACACACGAGGAGAAGCAGAGACCCACACAGGAACAGGAACACGACACCGGGAAAGCCACAACGATCTGACAATGTGAGATGGGAATTACTGGGCATATAAAAAAACTAGTAAGGGCTTGCAGCTGGTGCACACAATCAACCGGGAATTAGTAACCACGCCCACACAGACACACATACACACACACAACGTATCAAAATGAGACAGTGGATCCATGAAACGTGACAGTACCCCCTCCCCTAGGAACGCCTCCTGGCGTTCCCAGCCGAACCTACCTGCCGATTGTAATCATCGATAAGGGAGTGATCCAGAATGTCCCTAGCAGGTACCCAACTCCTCTCCTCCGGACCGTAACCTTCCCAGTCCACCAAGTACTGAAATCCGCGTCCCCTCCGTCTAGAGTCCAGAATACGGTGTACCGAATAAGTGGGTTCCCCATCTACGAGTTGCGGCGGGGGGGGGAACCGGGACTGGCGGATTAATGGGAGAATAAAACACGGGCTTGATTTTAGACACATGAAAGGCGGGACAAATTCTCCTGAACGCCGGAGGAAGTTTGAGTCGGACTGCCACCGGACTAATGATCTTGGTGACAGGGAACGGGCCAATGAATTTGGGGGCTAACTTATTGGAAACGGAACGGAGCGGAATGTTCTTGGTAGAAAGCCACACTTTTTGACCCACGACGTATACGGGAGGCTTTGACCGGTGGTGATCGGCCTTGGCCTTCATGCGCCTCCCCGCTTGGAGCAGAGTCTCACGGGCTCTGGTCCAAGTGTGGCGGCACCTCTGGACGAATGCGTGAGCGGAGGGGACCGCGACCTCGGATTCCAGGCTCGGAAAAATTGGTGGCTGGTAACCTAAACTACACTTAAACGGAGAGAGGCCCGTTGATGACACTGGTAACGAATTATGAGCGTACTCAACCATAGAAAGTTGTTGGCTCCAGGATGAAGGATTCTTGGCTACCATACATCGTAACACTCTCTCTAAATCCTGGTTGGCTCGCTCGGATTGACCATTACTCCGGGGATGATAACCCGAAGACAGACTGACCGTAGCTCCCAATAACCTACAAAACTCTCGCCAAAATTTAGACACAAATTGGGAACCCCTGTCAGAAACCACGTCCTTCGGGAGGCCATGTAACCGAAAGACGTGATCAATGACCGTGACCGCTGTCTCCTTGGCTGAAGGTAATTTGGGCAAGGGAATGAAATGTGCCGCCTTCGAGAACCGGTCCACTATGGTCAAAACAACCGTCATGCCCTTAGAGGATGGGAGGGCGGTAATAAAATCTAGTGCGATGTGGGACCAGGGTCTCGAAGGGACACACAGCGGTCGGAGCAACCCATCAGGAGAACGGTTAGACGTCTTGTTAGTGGCGCAAACCGAGCAAGCCAAAACAAAATCGTGAACATCACGAGCCATTAACGGCCACCAGAATCGTTGCTTTATCAAACCGTTAGTAAGACTTACTCCTGGATGACAAGCCACGTTGGAGCAATGACCCCATCGAATAACATCGGACCGTAACCCCTCCGGAACAAACAAACGACCCGATGGGCATCCGGGCGGAGGCGTTACCCCTTCTAAGGCTGTTTTGACCTTCGATTCGACCTCCCATGTGAGTGTGGAGATAACTACTTTCTCAGGTAAAATGCACTCGGGAGTAACCGGGCGTGCGGATGGATCAAAAATACGAGATAAAGCTTCGGGTTTGATGTTCTTGGAACCCGGGCGGTACGAGAGAACAAAATCAAAACGTCCGAAGAAAAGTGCCCATCGAGCCTGCCTGGAGTTGAGTCTTTTAGCAGTTCTAATATATTCAAGGTTCTTATGATCGGTCCAAACGATAAAGGGTACCCCTGAACCCTCTAGCCAATGTCGCCACTCCTCCAACGCTAATTTGACCGCCAACAACTCTCTGTTACCAATGTCATAATTACGTTCGGCAGGTGACAAGCGATGGGAAAAAAACGCGCAGGGATGCATCTTGTCGTCTGAGGACGCGCGCTGTGAAAGAACTGCTCCTACCCCCACCTCTGACGCGTCGACCTCCACCACGAACTGACGTGTGGAATCAGGGGTGACAAGAATGGGGGCCGAAATAAACCGACTCTTGAGGTTGACGAATACAGCTTCCGCCATATCGGACCACCTGAACGCAGTTCTGGGGGAGGTCAAGGCAGTCAGAGGCACGGCTAGTTGGCTAAAATTGCGAATGAATCGCCTATAGAAATTGGCGAACCCCAGAAACCGCTGTAGGGCCTTACGGGAATCTGGACTTGGCATATCCATCACCGCCTTAACTTTGTCAGGATCCATGCGCATTCCCTCAGAAGAGATGATGTACCCTAGGAAGGAAACAGACTGTGCATGAAAATCGCATTTCTCCGCCTTGACAAAAAGCCCATTCTCTAGCAACCTCTGAAGCACTCGCCTGACATGTTGAACGTGTTCCTGGAGAGACGAAGAAAAAATCAATATGTCATCCAGGTAAACATATATGAACTGATCGACCATATCTCTCAACACGTCATTGACGAGTGCTTGGGAAACCGCTGGGGAGTTGGAAAGGCCGAAAGGCATAACCAAGTATTCAAAGTGCCCCCTGGGGGTATTAAACGCGGTTTTCCATTCATCCCCCTTCCTGATACGGACCAAATGATAAGCATTACGTAAGTCCAATTTTGTGAAAATGGATGCTCCCTGCAACCTCTCGAAAGCTGAAGACATCAACGGCAAAGGATAAGTATTCTTCACCGTGATGTTGTTCAACTCTCGGTAATCAATACAAGGTCGCAGAGAACCATCCTTCTTCCCAACAAAAAAGAACCCCGCCCCCGCAGGAGAAGAGGAAGGCTGGATGAACCCAGAGTGTAAAGAATCAGAAATATATTTCTCCATGGCCTCCCTCTCAGGAACAGAAAGAGAGTAAAGTTTGCCTTTAGACGGAGACTTACCTGGCAGTAAATCTATAGCACAGTCATAGGGACGATGCGGAGGGAGAGAAGCAGCACGAGACTTACTGAACACTTCCTTCAGGTCGAGGTACTTTGCGGGCACGTTAGACAAATCCACTGCCTCCTTCTGAAACACAGAACTAGACACAGATGGACAAGCAGACACCAAACATGACTCATGACAGTGGTTACTCCAAGAGGAAATGAAATTGTTCTGCCAGTCGACACGGGGGTTGTGCTTGGTGAGCCATGGGTGCCCTAAAACCACCGGTGCTAGTGGTGAGTCCATAAGAAGAAAAGAAATATGTTCAGTGTGATTGCCCAATGTGATGAGTGTGAGAGGTTCAGTGGAGTGAGAAATTCTGGGAAGGTCCTGTCCATTGAGTGCGTTGACAGATATCTTGTGCGTGAGAGAAATGATGGGAATCTTGAGTTTGACAGCGAAACTGAAATCCATAAAATTACCCTCTGCTCCCGAGTCCAGTAATGCTTGAGTGGTGTGTGTGGAGGTTGCCCATCTCAGTCTTACCGGGAGGAGAGTCGATGATGTTGATGAGGACTTCTCGGCGGAGATCCCACCCGATAGTAGCCTCATGCTTACTATCGGGCTTGCTCTTTTACCGGGCAAGAGTAGAGAAAGTGGCCAGCCTTACCACAGTAAAGGCAGAGCCCTTGGGACCTCCGCCTTTCCCTCTCCTCCCGGGAAAGCCGAGCTCTCCCCACCTGCATGGGCTCATGGTCGGAAACTGGGCTGACCGCGTTCCCGTCACTGGTCCGTGCATCCTCCGGATATGGCTGGAATCGACTGGAGCGCACCCGCTGACTCACACGGTTGAGGCGTGAATCGACCCTCATCGCCAGCTCCACCAGTTCATTGAGAGATTTAGGAAGGTCCAAGATGTATATCTCCTTCTGAACGCGGTCAGCCAACCCATGCAGGAACATGTCCCACTGCGCCTCCTCGTTCCAATGGCACTCTGCGGCCAGGGTGCGGAAACGGATCGAGTAATCCGACACCGAGCCATCTCCTTGGCGTAGATCCGCGAGTAATCTGGCCGCCTCCTTACCCGCTACCGCTCGATCGAAAACTCTTCTGATCTCTGTGGAGAGTGCCTGGAACGAGGAACAACAGTAGTCCTGGTTCTCCCACACCACCGTTCCCCAGAGCGCTGCTTTACCTGACAGTAAAGTCAGTACGAACGCCACCTTGGATTTTTCATTGTGAAAAGTCCGTGGCTGCAATGCAAAATGCATGGAACATCTCGTGAGAAAAGCCCTACAGTATTCAGGCTCACCTGAA
Source organism: Tiaroga cobitis (assembly GCA_030578255.1). NCBI lineage: Eukaryota > Metazoa > Chordata > Actinopteri > Cypriniformes > Leuciscidae > Tiaroga > Tiaroga cobitis. The sequence goes on along the minus strand of CM060595.1, from coordinate 29,365,458 downwards.
TATCCCTCCGGCGTAGGCAGGCGAGGCTCAGGTTGATTCTCTGGCTGGGGCGGTGGGGGGGGAACGGGCGGCGTGGGCGGCGCAGTGGGAGCACGTAGATGTTGAAGCTGTTGGGTGAGCTCGGACACCTGTGTCACGAGTGCTTGAACCACGCGACCTGTGTTCGCGATCTCTTCTCCTTGTTGATCCATTCTCGTCACGCTGTGTGCGATGAACTCGCTCAAACTGGCCGAACCTGCTGCATCCATGTCTGGTCAGATCGTTCTATGACGAACGAATCGGATACAATTGCAAGTAAAAAGTTGTTTATTCCAGTTGGTCAGACTAGTCACAGAAACACAGGTCGGGGACAAACACTCAGATGAACTGTGACACAGGGACGTCGATGGGCTAGCCGGAGTCTCGTGGAGATGTTGACGGAGTGCTCAAACAGGAACAATAAACAATCCAGACCGGGAAACAACGACGAAGATCCACGAAGACTGGAACACACGAGGAGAAGCAGAGACCCACACAGGAACAGGAACACGACACCGGGAAAGCCACAACGATCTGACAATGTGAGATGGGAATTACTGGGCATATAAAGAAACTGGTAAGGGCTTGCAGCTGGTGCACACAATCAACCGGGAATTAGTAACCACGCCCACACAGACACACATACACACACACAACGTATCAAAATGAGACAGTGGATCCATGAAACGTGACAGCTTCCACATTTGTGATATGGAACAGTCACACACCATCTAGAGATTTTAGTCTGTCAACTGCCTTTTTTAAAATTTGATATAGGCCTAATATTACTAATCTGGAATATTAAGAATTGTAATAGTAACTTGGCTGCACATTTACATTGTGATCCCCCTTTCTGTTCACAAAATCCCCTTCATAGAGGCCTTGATGGGTACATGTGTGCAGTCTATTGACCAATCACATTAGTGAAGCCTGAGGGACATATCTGTGTCATATTAATCGGCATGTTCATGATTGCATGATCTTCATTAAAATGTATAATATACCTGCGTTGGTAAAAAAAAAACCCTGCTATATCCTACAACATTGGGTCTAAACTGGCTTGGAAATGCCACAAAAAACACCCTAAAAACTGCTTGGGACCAGGGTAAACTTTGTGAATGACAGCACTTATCAAGTTCTCCGCATCCCCATAGTTTAAAGGAAAGAGCCACTCGCAAATAATATCAGGACAATGCACACAGTTTGTGCTGTTATTAAAGGCCGACTCCGACGAGTCGAACATTTAATGTGCGTTTCCACAAAATAATTGATGTAAACGACATCCTCACGAGTCATGAGAAAAATTATATCTCTCAAAAAGTACACTATCGCGCTGCGTTAAAAGACTTCTCGTATCACCTCCGCTTATAAAGCCGCGATCTAATCCTGTTTACATGAAATAAGCCTGCTCGCGAGCAGGTTCAAGCTTGCGCACCTGTTGCTATGACAGCGAGTCTAGGATTAGCTTCGAAGAACCAAACAATCCAAGATCATACCAAATCGCCAACAATCAAATCCAGCTAACTGAGTTAGCGACGTACGAAGAACGGGCCCCTGTTCTCCGTGCTCCCCATGATCCTGGTTGGTCTTTTGTTTGTATTTATAAACTTCTTGCATATATATCCTCATCTTCACCTCCATTCCTTGCTCCTTGTGTTACAGTTTGCGTACTACAAAATCAAAAATATTACACTCACAAACTATACTTGCTACTCTCTGTGTTCGTTTCTAAACTCTTTTATTGCTCTTTCATCATATATGCATATTTAGGCGGCTATTCCTATAGCTTTCATGTCAAATCATTACATTTTACTCTGAACTTCAGGTTGTGCAAACTCATTTGCTGATGTTTCATGTAATAACACTGTGGCCACTATGACTAATTTTAATTTCTCTGTTTATCCTAATCTCCTATTGGCTGCTTGTACAGCCACAGACATCACATTCTAGAAGAAACATTTGGCCGTGTCAGTGCAGATTTCTGACACTGTCTGGATGGACCATTCTGAGCCTTCCAACACTATCATCATCTGATTTGAACATGCAGCTGAAATATCATATTACTTGCTGCCCAGATCAATAAACAACATACCTGTTATCACTTCAGTTACATGTCATTCAGCAGATACTTTTTATCTAAAGCAATTTACTGTACATTTACTGAAGGGCCAGTTCCCACCAGAGTAAATTAATATTTTCTTTTTTTCGTTTTAGAATGGAAAGGCAATGTAAAGAGGGCATTGATTTTATACATTTCCCAGTTGTTGTCCTTTCTTTCCTGTGTAGACTGGCTGCTGGGTGATAGTTGTCGACCCAGTGGAGTTGCAAATGTATTTGTTTACAAATATTATGATTTGTCTGACTGGGGGGTCCCAGATCACAAGTAAATTTGTATGCAGGCTGTACACATTTTCTGTAGATTTGATGATTTGTTTCTGCAGACTTTTATCAGCATATAAACAAAAATGACTCTTGACCTGCTGTTCTAAATATTGCTTATATTAATAGGCTGCTATATCAGCACCAATCATCTGCTCACTATGAAATTACAATGACAGTTTCAAAACATGTATGCGTGAACAACAGCTACAGTATGTGAAAACTACAACAAAAAGGTTCAGACAGGATTTTTCATCACATGATAGTCACAGATGTTTTCCCCACTTATTATACTTATGAAAAACATGTGGCAAAACTAAAACAGATTATATGTGACATTACAATTGTGAATAAACAGCAGGTGAGAAAATTTAAAATATTGTTATAAGATATTTATTTATTTTTATTGTTAAATATTTGTTACAAAAATACAAATGATAATTTTAAAGATAAATGTCTCATTATTAAAGTCAAACATTTTTGGGGTCTCACAAATGGGGTCTCACTTGGGAGCCCCAATTTTTTAGAAAAACAGCCAAGGGAATTGGTGAGTGAAATTTGCATGCCGAGTCACTCCCCCATACATAAGGGTATACACTCGCCTAAAGAATTATTAGGAACACCATACTAATACATTGTTTGACCTCATTTCGCCCCCAGAACTGCCTTAATTCTACATGGCATTGATTCAACAAGGTGCTGAAAGCATTCTTTAGAAATGTTGGCCCATATTGATAGGATAGTATCTTGCAGTTGATGGAGATTTGTCGGATGCACATCCAGGGCACGAAGCTCCTGTTCCACCACATCCCAAAGATGCTCTATTGGGTTGAGATCTGGTGACTGTGGGGGCTATTTTAGTACAGTGAACTCATTGTCATGTTCAAGAAACCAATTTGAAATGATTTGAGCTTTGTGACATGGTGCATTATCCTGCTGGAAGTAGCCATCAGAGGATGGGTACATGGTGGCCATAAAGGGATGGACATGGTCAGAAACAATGCTCAGGTAGGCCATGGCATTTAAACGATGCCCAATTGGCACTAAGGGGCCTAAAGTGTGCCAAGAAAACATCCCCCACACCATTACACCACCATCACCAGTGGTAACAAGGCATGATGGATCCATGTTCTCATTCTGTTTACGCCAAATTCTGACTCTACCATCTGAATGTCTCAACAGAAATCGAGACTCATCAGACCAGGCAACATTTTTCCAATTTTCCATTTATCCAATTTTGGTGAGCTCTTGCAAATTGTAGCCTCTTTTTCCTATTTGTAGTGGAGATGAGTGGTACCCGGTGGGGTCTTCTGCTGTTGTAGCCCATCCGAGGTTGTGCGTGCTGTGGCTTCACAAATGCTTTGCTGCATACCTCGGTTGTAACGAGTGGTTATTTCAGTCAAAGTTGCTCTTCTATCAGCTTGAATCAGTCGGCCCATTCTCCTCTGACCTTTAGCATCAACAAGGCATTTTCGCCCACAGGACTGCCGCATACTGGATGTTTTTCCCTTTTCACACCATTCTTTGTAAACCCTAGAAATGGTTGTGCTTGAAAATCCCAGTAACTGAGCAGATTGTGAAATACTCAGACCGGCCCGTCTGGCACCAACAACCATGCCACGCTCAAAATTGCTTAAATCACCTTTCTTTCCCATTCTGACATTCAGTTTGAAGTTCAGGAGATTGTCTTGACCAGGACCACACCCCTAAATGCATTGAAGCAACTAGATAATTGCATTAATGAGAAATTGAACAGGTGTTCCTAATAATCCTTTAGGTGAGTGTATAAATAGGCGGCACACATCAACTCATTCAGGATTATGCTGAGAAGCCGAGACAGGGGTCACAGCTAATCAGCAGTTGTTCAGGGTTGTGGCAGGAGGGACATAACTTCTCCGTTCCCTCCATCAGGAAATGAAGGTTACATCAGTAACCAAGACGTTCCCTATCTGTCAGTCACGTTCAACGTTCGGTCGAAAACTGACAAATGTTTGGAATGCTATGGAAAGCGCCACAACCACTGAACTGTGTTAAGAGTTTTGGAGACGCAGATGCTGGCAAGCAGTGGTCTGCTCTTTTGGCAACTGCTCCCATAAAGTTGAACCTACCCTGTGCTTCATGTAAGCCCAAAATGATAGTCCTCTATGCCAATAGGATGTAAGGGACAGGGCTTTCCATGGAGACGGTCGTAGCTGCTATTCCTGATATATTAGTTCACAGGAACAGTGCTTCGGCTCTCTCCCTATTTTCCCTTACAGCCATGACCAGAGTTGTTAACACTGGGGAAGCGAACCTATTCTGAATGGAGAGGGGTGCTACGAAAGCCACATCCTAATTGTAGGGAGGAAATTGTAGAAATTTGGAAAAAGTTGGGTCCCAAAACCGGGCACCGACATGGAACCACTGGTGTGCTTAATGTTCAGATCGCGTGATCATCAACTTCTAAATTCAAATCTGCGTTCGCGCGTTGGCTGGCGCTGAGCTAGAGAGACACACGTGCTCAGCTGTGTCATCACAAAATACACACTGAAGTCTATGTTTGTAAAATACACACTGAAGTCTATGGAAGCTGCAATAACAATCCTTTCAATTATAAATTGATGACGTGTTTAGATACACATTGTGTAGGTAACTATAAAATTGACTCTATTCTACAATTCTCTGAACTGCGGTGCATACTAACATGGCGCCCATTGTGCGTTATAGACAACCCAGGCTCATTGGAAATACGTTACTCTGCCTACATTTTTGCAAAACCTGAAATACGTACCTCCTGATACGTTTCCCTGCACTTTTCTGGTGAAAAGTCCACTAGAGGCGCTAAGTGCTATAATTTTTTCTACGTTCCAGATGGTTAAATAAAGGTTATAAAAACGACTATATCAGTAATGTTCAGACTTCTCAGTAGGCCTATACACTCATTTTAATATAAATTAGGAATTATTTCCACGCTTTTGAGGTGCCACACAGCCCAGTCTCATGGCAGTTCGTGATAATGTCACGTCATTTAATCTACTGGTTCGTGATACGGACACGTTTATTTAGTTATTTTCGTGATATCAGCATTTTTATTTATTTATTTTATTTATTTTTTTACTAATGTAAAACGATTCACGATTTTTTTTTTACTAATGTAACACGATTCTTTCTGTCAGTCGGGCTGCTGCAGAGAAAGCTGTTTAATCAACATTTATTCACGATATCTTATCATGTTTATATGTATTTCTTTTAATGTTATTATTTCGGTCTTATTGCCAGGGAAGCTGGACTGCTTTGCTGTTTATTGATTTAAAAAAAAAAAAGTATAAACGACTACCGAATTTTATCAGTAGTAAATCGCGTTGAAGAAGTCTCCTTCCGAACACATCGCGATATTTGGCATCAGTTCACGTGTGCCAGATGTTGGTAAGTAGTCGAAAATACACTGTCCTAATAATGTTTGATATAATGTCTTTTCTGATGGTCGAAATGAATCAGATTAGCTCATGTTCAGTCACTGCATTATCTGTCATCTCCACGGAGGCTTTGCGTTTCATTGCTTTCTAATTCAAAACAGGGTGATCAAACACTATCTGTCACGTGACGTGCTATAGGCCTAGACCTTCTATCAGTTAATCATATTCATATTAGGTTTAAAGTAAGTTAGTACAATTAGTTCCAAAGTGGTATTTGTAGTAGAATCACAGTAAAAACAACACTTACCTTGCTTTTACCACAGTAACCTTAGTTTTACTGTGATAGGTGTGGTAAAAGGACAGTAACCACAGAACTTACCATGCTTTTACCACATTACACTTTTAAATCTCTGCACAGCTTGGCTCCCCCCTATCTCTGTAATCTGCTTCACCCCTACGCACCGACTCGCTCTCTACGATCCTCCGACTCTAGCCTTCTCGTCGTCCCTCGGCATCACCTTTTTTTTATTAAAAAAATCAAAATCAAAATCGGCATCAAAATCGGCATCAAAATCGGCATCACCAGCTTTTTTGATTAGCGCATGCGCGAGCAGTCGGTGTTTGTGTTTGAAAGCTCCGTCGAATCAATTCATTAATCCTTGATTTTCTTCTTTACCACTCATTTATAAACAAGCACTTTCTATTTTTATATCATGGGAACTTATTCTCGATACTATTCCTTATAAAAAAACAATCGGATTGCTTTGATATCGCTACTTAGACCCAACTTTGCGAATCTCGGCTACTAGCCTTTAGTCCGCTAGCATTTCACGCGTGGCCTCGCGCCTATTGACTGTCTGATTTTACACCCGTTTCACTAAAAGGATACAGGTTATATCCGGCATTTCAGTCCTAAATTACTAGTGATATTGGTAGTATCACTACTAATCTACTGTTCATCTGTTAAGGCGAACATATCAGATGTGTGTCTAACGCTACCTCTGAGTGCAGGTGAGGACACATTCGAACTGATTTCGGTACGATTGGAGCTTGAATCGGTGGAGAAACAGATCCGTGGTCTGCTAGAGAGGCAAGCCGAGCTGCGGGATCGGCGATCAGCGCTTGAAACGTCACGCGCCGATGCACACAAGTCAGTGGTTAGTAACTTTTTGACTCCGACTTCGTCTACTCCGTGCGTTTCTCTGCCCAGGAGGACGCGATCATCTCTGGCATCATTCACTCCGGCACCAACCCAACACCATGGACCCTGGGTGATCCCACAGCGGAAGACACGAGCTAGGACCAGAGCAAGAACCTCTCCGCCCCTCCCGGTCTTCGAGATCTCCACCCGGAACCGCTTCTCCCCTCTTCGCGAGTCGGAACGCGACGACGCCGTGATCATCGGCACTTCCATGGTCCGCCATGTCCGTGCTACCTCAGGTAAGGGTAAGGTGCGCACTCACTGCCTTCCTGGTGCTCGTGTTCTTGATGTCGCCGCACAGGTTCCCGAGATCCTGAACGGTGAAGAGCGCGTCGGAGCTGTGGTGCTTCACGCTGGAACAAACGATATCAGGCTGCGGCATACGGAGGTTCTGAAGAAGGACTACAGGAGCCTGATCGAGACGGTACGCAGCACAGCGCCTGAGGCAACGATCATCGTGTCTGGACCGCTTCCCACGTACCGACAAGGACAGGAAAGGTTCAGTAGATTATTTGCACTAAATGAATGGTTAATGTCATTGTGTAATGAACAAAAACTACCCTTTGTAAATAATTGGAATCTGTTCTGGGAGCGACCTAGGCTCTACCGTGCTGATGGCCTGCACCCCAGCAGATTCGGAGCGGCTGTTCTGTCGGACAACATCTCCAAGACGTTACACACCGTATGACTAGAAAATCAAATTCCAAATCACAGTCTTTGCTGTGCCAATTTAATTGATATAAGTAGTGTAGAATATTATATAGAAACTGTGTCTATCCCTCGTTTAGTGAGGCCAAATAATAAATCCACTGTAGGATCTAGGAAAAATCTTATTGTAATTAAACCTGAAAATCTAAATATCAGTGAACAAAAACAATTTCTAAAACGAGGTCTTCTAAACATTAGATCGCTCACACCTAAGGCGGTTATTGTAAATGAAATGGTCACAGATAATAGCTTCGATGTACTTTGCCTTACTGAAACCTGGCTTAAACCAAACGAGTATTTCGGTCTAAATGAGTCTACCCCGCCAGGATACTGTTATAAGCATGAGCCCCGTCTAATCGGTCGTGGCGGCGGTGTTGCAACAATCTATAGAGATATTATTAATGTTACTCAGAAAACAGGTCACAGGTTTAACTCGTTTGAAGTACTTGTGCTAAACGTTACGCTCTTAGATGTAAGAAATAAATCCCTATTATCTCTAGCCTTGGCTACTGTATATAGACCTCCAGGACCATATGCTGATTTCCTAAAAGAGTTTGCAGACTTTCTCTCAGATCTATTGGTCAATGCCGATAAAGCAATAATTGTTGGAGATTTTAACATACACGTAGATAACACAAATGATGCGTTAGGGACTGCGTTTACAGATTTATTAAACTCCTTTGGGGTCAAGCAGAATGTCAGTGGTCCCACTCATTGTCTAAATCATACACTAGATTTAATTATATCATATGGAACCAATCTAACCGATATAGATATTATACCCCAAAGTGACGATCTCACCGATCATCACATGGTAACTTGTATAATACGCACTGCTGAAATTTGTCATGTTGCGCCACGTTATAGACCAGGCAGAACAATCCTTCCGACCACTATAGATAGATTCTCAAATAGCTTACCTGATCTATCTCTGCTGCTCAGTGAACCCAAACAAACAGATGAACTAGAGGAAATGACCAGCAGTTTGAGCACCATTTTCTCTAGTACATTAGATATTGTTGCACCAATTAGATCAAAAAAGGTTAGAGAGAAAACTAAAGCACCATGGTACAACAGTGCTACGCATGCTATCAAGAGAGAAACTCGTAACCTAGAGCGTAAATGGAAACAAACTAATTTAGAGGTCTTTAGAATCGCGTGGAAAGACAGTATGTCACGTTATAAAAAAGCTCTAAAAGCAGCCAGGGCTGAGCATCTCCACAAACTAATAGAAAATAACCAAAATAATCCAAGGTTTTTATTTAACACCGTGGCTAGACTAACAAATAAACAGACATCACCCGAGCAAATTATTCCGTTACAGTATAGCTGTAATGATTTTATGAACTACTTCAATGAGAAAATAGAAAGCATCCGAAACACAATTGTAAATGTACAATCCTCTATGGTGTCTTATGATTCAGCCTCAATTATCGCCCCTCAAGAACAACTACACCGCTTTACAACTATAGGACAGGAAGAGCTAAATAAACTTATCATTGCATCTAAACCAACAACATGTTTATTAGATCCAATACCAACTAAATTTCTGAAAGAAGTGTTACCTATAGTGGAAGAGCCTCTTCTTAATATTATTAACTCGTCTTTATCTTTAGGTCATGTTCCAAAAATATTCAAGCTGGCAGTAATAAAACCTCTCATTAAGAAACCGCAATTAGATCCAAATAACTTAGCAAATTACAGACCGATTTCAAATCTTCCATTTATGTCTAAAATACTAGAAAAGACTGTGTCCGCTCAATTGTGCTCTTTCATGCAAGAAAATGAGATATATGAAAAATTTCAGTCAGGATTCAGACCGCATCATAGCACAGAAACTGCGCTAGTTAAAATTACAAATGATTTACTTTTAGCTTCTGACCAAGGCTGTATCTCAATATTAGTTCTACTCGATCTTAGTGCTGCGTTTGACACTATAGATCATAAAATACTCTTGGATCGACTACAAAACTACACTGGTGTTCAGGGACAGGCATTAAGCTGGTTCAGATCGTATTTATCAGACCGTTACCATTTTGTTTGTTTAAATGGGGAAAAATCGAAGATAACGTCAGTAGACTATGGAGTGCCGCAAGGATCGGTGTTAGGCCCTCTGCTATTCTCAATATATATGCTGCCACTTGGCAATATTATAAGAAAACATGGAATTAATTTCCACTGTTATGCTGATGACACTCAATTATATATTTCATCACGACCAGATGAAAACACTAACTCATCAAAATTGACAGAGTGTCTTAAAGATATAAAATGCTGGATGACGCATAATTTCCTGCTACTAAATCCAGATAAAACAGAGGTATTACTTGTTGGTCCAAAAAACTATCCACAAAACCACTTACAATACAACTTTAATATAGAAGGATGTCCTGTTACTTTATCCTCTACAGTAAAAGACCTGGGAGTTATACTAGACCACAACTTGTCTTTCGAAAATCATATTTCATATGTTACAAGAACAGCCTTTTTCCATCTTAGAAACATTGCTAAATTACGTAACATGCTATCTGTTTCTGATGCAGAAAAGTTAGTTCATGCATTCATGACCTCGAGACTAGATTACTGTAATGCTTTATTAGCTGGTTGTCCTGCATCTTCAATAAACAAGCTACAGTTAGTGCAAAATGCAGCCGCTAGAGTTCTTACTAGGTCAAGAAAATATGATCATATAACACCAATTTTATCATCTCTACACTGGTTATCTATCAAGTTCCGTATCAATTACAAAGTACTACTACTGACCTATAAAGCCCTAAATGGTTTAGCTCCTGTGTATTTAATGGACCTTCTATCGCCCTACAATCCATCGCGTTCTTTAAGATCACTAAATTCGAGGCTTCTAGTCATTCCTAGGATATCTAAGTCCACTAAAGGAGGGAGGGCGTTCTCACATTTAGCTCCTAAACTCTGGAATAGCCTTCCTGATATTGTTCGAGGCTCTGACTCGCTGTCCCAGTTCAAAACTAGATTAAAGACGCATCTCTTCAGCCAAGCATTTACATAATGCTTACCTTTTATAATACTGCTGAATCAGATCAAATGCATTTAATACTATAAAACTTGAAGAGACTGTAGGTTATCTGTATAGGTTGCATAATATTTGCAGTCATTACGTTCCTGTGTATATTGCGTGAATGACGGGTGGTTGGGCAGATATTGTGTTGTGGTAGGTAGTATGCCATACGGAACCGTTGCCACTGAAACTGCCTATTCACGCACCAGTGGGGCTCGACAGCCTTAGTCAACGGGTTGGCGCGTATGGTTGGGTTGCGGAGAGATTGTGAGATTGTGGTTAGGTCTCAGCAGCAGTAGGGACGTATAGGTCAGTAAGCTGGGCTGAGTTGAGTGGGGGACGGAGGGGGGTGATTTTGGGACGCAAGAGTCACTGTCTTAATGTTTTGTCATTTACGCCTGTGTTATGGAAATCATCATTATGAACAGCAGCTACGCTAATTATTTTCCCTTTGCTTTTCTGCTGTTATCTCGGGACGCGAGTCCCGAGAAAATGGCGTTCGTCAGCTCCAGTTTGTATACAGCCTCTCACGGAGACTTCAGATGCTCCAATCACAAAGCCTATGAAGTGACGACTCAACACGGGCAATATGGACTCTCTATGGTGGACGGCACTGATCCTCAACAACTCGTCTTAAGACCGGCGTACATACTTGGACTTCCAAAAAATACTCTAAATGTTCCGATCCAATCTGACTTGTAATGCTGCCCGAATCATGCACTGTTCCTTCGTTGGCCAGAGGAGAACTGGCCCCCCGACTGAGCCTGGTTTCTCCCAAGGTTTTTTTTCTCCATTCTGTCCCTGATGGAGTTTTGGTTCCTTGCCACTGTTGCCTTGGCTTTTGGCTTGCTTAGTTGGGGACATTTAATATTCAATAATATTATTGATCTGCCTTACTTAAGGTGGACGCTGACGCAATATCTTTTAGAAACAAACTTTGTTATATTGTTTTCATGTTATCACTGTGAAGCGCTTTGATACAATCTGTATTGTAAAAAGCGCTATATAAATAAAGGTGACTTGACTTGACTTGACCTTGTTTCGATGGGGGGCAGAGCATTCAGTGTTGTAGCACCCAAAATATGGAACTCTCTACCCCGATCACTCTGTTCTGTTAACACTATCTCTGAATTCAAATCCATGCTCAAAACTCACTTATTTGCTGAATGTCATAAATCCTAAGTTGTACTGTAATTTTCTGCTGGATGCTGCCTACCTAACCTTCTCATTTTCTGTACCTACACTCTATCTATATGCTGTTGTTTTGTCTGCTGTCTTTGTCCTCTGCCTTTATCGTTGCTTGTCTATTGTAAAGCGTCCTTGAGCTCTGGAAAGGCGCTATATAAATAAAACTTATTATTATTATTATTATTATTTATTATTATTTGTAGTTTTAATGTGATATTTGTTGTAAATGCATATTAAACACAACACTTACCATGCTTTTACCACATTATTTGTCATTTTAATGTGATATTTGTTGTAAATGCATATTAAACACAACACTTACCATGCTTTTACCACATTATTTGTCGTTTTAATGTGATATTTGTTGTAAATGCATATTAAACACAACACTTACCATGCTTTTACTACATTATTTATAGTTTTAATGTGATATTTTTTGTAAATGCATATTAAACACAACACTTACCATGCTTTTACCACATTATTTGTAGTTTTAATGTGATATTTGTAGTAAATGCACAGTAACCACAACACTTACCATGCGTTTACCACCGTAACCTTAGTTCTCTTACGAGAGGTTCTCTCGTATTGCGTAAGCTAGCTTACGCTACGGGAAAGATTCATCTTTGCTGAGATATTGAAGCCAAAAAATTATTTCATAATTTGTATCCATACACAACGCAGTTCCTCTGCGGCAGACCTAGAGCGGGCTAGCTAGCAGCTCATTGGTTCGCTCAGAGAGAACTGCTTAAGCCTATGGGAGAGCGGGGCTGAACCCGCTTCCAATGAGAGGCGCCCGCGCGCTCATTTCGTCATGGCCCGCCAGAATGGGCGTGGCCATGGTGTATATAACAGTCTCTCCCAGGCTTATATGTTGATTCATTTCATCTTCAGCGAGCTACACGCTTCTGCTGTCCTGAGAAAAGCCGCCGTCGTGGAAAAGGCACCTTCTAGCGAGCATCTGGGAGTCTGAGGAAGCCGGCCGTCTTCGCCACCTTCAGCCGTCCTGCAAGCTAGCGCCATCCGACGGATTCATATCCTTACCAAAAATCTTCTTGTATTGTGTGTGTGTGTATCTAAAAGAGCAGCGAGCGTCTTTTTTAAGATGCCTCGCACACCTGCGGCTCATGCCGCGTCCCTCTCAGCGCCAGAGCCCGCCTTCTTCTGCGCTCTCTGCCTGGGACTGGGACACGCAGAGCTTTCTCTCGCCAACGGCGGATGTTTCCTCTGCGATTGGGCTTCTGTTGTTGACCCTGCGGGCTCGACTCGAAGCGTTACGCCGCCTCCCCCTCTCACCGCCTACGAGCGCTGAATGGGGGACGAGCCGCTTACAGCTGTGCCAACCGCGGCTAGCTTTCTTTACTTTACAAGAGAGCTAGCCCGGCCGTCACCGGCAAGCGGGTTTATAGTGCGTTAAGTTCCGTCGAGGCCGAACTAGTCACTGCTATCACACCCTCTTATCTGCTCGCGCTATTGAGCCTGTGTCTTCCCCCTAGCTCAGTGGTGAAGCACAAAGCCTTTCGCGCCAGAGACCCGTGTTCGATTCCGGTTCTCGCAGATAATTTTTTATGCAGCTCTGAGCTCTCGGGCTAGCTTTCTTACGTTACAGAAAGCGGCCGCGCTCTCCCGCCTGCATATAACGCTACATAAAGCGTCTAAAGTGTATCAGTTCCGCTGAGGCCGAACCTGTTTCTGCTATCACGCCCTCTTATCTGCTTGCGCTGTTATGTTTGTGTCTTTACCCCTGGCTCAGTGGTGGAACACAAAACTTTTCGCGCCAGAGATCCGTGTTCGATTCCGGCTCTCGCAGATAATCTTTATGCAGCTCTGAGCTCGCGCCCAGCTCTCTTACGTGACAGAAAGCGGCCGCGCTCTCCCGCGCTCATGAGAAACGTTCTCATTTCCGAGCATAAAGCTGGGCAAATGGGTTATAGTGTGTTAGTTCCGCTGAGGCCGAACCTGTTACTGCTATCACGCCCTCTTATCTGCTCGCGCTACTGTGCTTGTGTCATTACCCCTGTGAGTGGTGTATCACAAAGCTTTTCGCGCCAGAGACCCGCGTTCGGTTCCGGCTCTCGCAGATAATTTTATATGCCGTCACAAGTCCAGCCTCTGCAGGCTAAAAATAGTCTCGTGCCCGCTTGCAGCGCTCACGTTTCTAACACGCACTTGCACGCGACGCGCGTCACAAGTGCAGCCGATTTCAGGCTATATATATATCCCGCTGCAGGCCGCTCACGTGACCAGCCTCAGCTGAGAAAAGGACGGCTATTTCTCACCATGGCTGAACCGCCATCAAGGTTTCGCCCTCTGTCAGTCCCCGTTCACACGGCTACTGCAGCAGTGTACACCGCCATCAACAAGCCGGTCTCTTTCCCGCTTGCATGTGCACAAACGCCGTTTTCACCGCGTCCCAGAGAAACGACCCAGAGATATCTCAAAAAGAGCATAAAAGCCTCACGGGTAGAAAAATCTCCCGCTGCGGCCGGACCGCCGTCAAAGCTTCGCCCTCTGCCAGTCCCCGTTATTTCGCCGACTGCTGTAGTGTTGACCGCCACAAACAAGCCGGTGTCCCAGCCCGCTTGCGAGCGACAAAAGGCCGTTTTTGCGGCTACCCAGAGAAATCTCAAAAAGAGAAAATTTGCCAGTTGTGTAGAAAATGTGCCCACAATCATGTGCTCACCCATACACACAAGCATAACATATCCTGTGTCTCTATCAGAGCCCCATCAGATGAAACGGGCACAGCCCGCTCTAACATCAGAGAACATAAACACGCCCACGAGCTCGTGCGCGTGTCCCCTCTCTGCTCGCTCTGTTTCACGGCCCATAGACTCCTCTCTGAGTGCAAATCCCGTTGCCACACACATTCAAAGCGCGCCCACACACTGTGTCCAGCCCGCTATGTGCAGCAATCAGGGCAATATAGCCATTCGGCCGCTAGCCGCATACTCCAAAGCGTGGGAAGCCATTCCAGGCATTTCCCCGTGGGTGTTAAGCATTATAAAGAGCGGCTATCTGCTACAGTTTCGCCGCCGCCCGCCTCGTGCGCGCGCAGCTCGAATCTACTGTCAGCCCGCTGGCCGCCGGCACGCTCCGCTCAGAAACTGCGACGCTGTTGCAAAAGGGCGGTATAGAGAGAGTCCCGCCATCTATGACCGAGTCGGGGTTTTACGGCCGTTATTTTCTGGTTCCCAAGAAAGACGGCGGCCTCAGACCGATTTTAGTTCTCAGGTCTTTGAACAGAGCGCTCATGAAGAGACCGTTCAAGATGCTCACTACCAGGAAACTCCTCGCGCAAGTGCGCCAGGGGGACTGGTTCATCTCTCTAGACCTGAAAGACGCCTATTTTCAGATCCAGATAAATCCCCATCACAGGCCATTCTTACGTTTCGCCTTCGAGGGTCTTGTTTATCAATACGCCGTTCTCCCGTTCGGCTTATCTCTGGTGCCCCGTACATTCACGAAGTGCATGGATACGGAGCTCGCCCCCCTGCGAAGCCAGGGGCTGCGCATATTGAATTATCTGGACGACTGGCTGATTTTGGCCCAATCACAGACGGAGCTTCTGTCGCACCGCGCAGTTCTCCTCGACCATCTGGAAACGCTGGGCCTCTCTGTCAACTGGACAAAGAGCTCCCTTCTTCCCAGTCAATCGATTTCCTTCCTAGGAATAGATTTGAACTCGGTCACGATGACGGCCCGCCTGTCTACACAGCGCACGCGCAGTGTTCAGCGTCTAGCCGCCTCGTTTCAGATGGGCACCCGCACACCTCTGAAAACTTTTCAGAGGATGCTGGGTTACATGGCCTCAGCCTCCGCTGTACTTCAGCTGGGCCTTCTGCACACGCGCCCGCTTCAGCTCTGGTTAAACAGCCGTGTACCCCACCGCGCGTGGAACACGGGCTGCCGGCTGATCAGGGTTACGCAGACATGTCTCACGGCGCTGCAGCCATGGACAGTAGCAGAATGGTTTCGACAGGGCGTCACGATGGGGACCTTTTCCCGCCGAAAAGTCATCTCGACAGATGCATCCAACACGGGTTGGGGTGCAGTCTGCGAGGGCTCACCGGCCTTCGGCCATTGGTCGACTCAGGAAAGCCCCTTACACATAAACTGTCTGGAAATGCTTGCGGTCGAGAACGCGCTCTCGCGCTTTCTCCCGCTCATTCGGGGACACCACGTCCTGATCCGTTCAGACAACATGGCTGTGGTCTCCTATCTCAACCGTCAGGGCGGTGTCAGATCCAGAAACCTCTGTCTACTGACACACCGCATTCTAGTTTGGTCTCAGAGCCGCCTGCTCTCGCTCAGAGCGACGCATGTGCCGGGCCATCTGAACTACGGTCCAGACATACTGTCCAGGAACCTCATCTCCACAGGAGAATGGTCCCTGAACGCACAAACGGTCCAAGTACTGTGGCGGCTATTCGGCAGAGCAGAAGTAGACCTCTTCGCGTCAGAAGAGAACGCTCACTGCCCAATATATTTTTCGAGGAGCGAGGACGCGCTAGCCCAGGAATGGCCTCGCCGCCCGCTCTATGCATTCCCTCCGATCGCTCTGTTACCACAGGTAATTCAGAGGATCAGGGACACACGCCACTCGGTGCTCCTCATAGCCCCGCGTTGGGAGAGTCAGAATTGGGTTCCGGAGCTCACGCAGCTGTCACAGACAGCCCCGTGGCCCATCCCAGTCAGAGCAGATCTCCTCTCTCAAGCTCGCGCCACGATCTGGCACCCCCATCCACGGCGCTGGGCGCTACATGCATGGGTGATCAACGACTATTCGTCGATTTGCCAGAGGGAGTAAGAAACACTATCATACAGGCTAGAGCTCCTTCCACGAGAAGGCTCTATGCGTCTAAATGGTCTGTGTTCTCAAAATGGTGCACCGACAAACAGCTGGACCCACGGTCGTGCGAGGTGCCGTCTTTGCTTGTTTTCCTTCAAGAGATGCTGGACAAGGGCAGGTCCCCCTCCACTCTCAAGGTTTATGTGGCAGCCGTCGCGGCGTTCGCTGAACCCCGACGCACTCAGTCCCTGGGCAAAGACGAGTTAGTCATCCGCTTCCTCAGGGGAGCTAAGAGGATGAACCCTCCGCGGCCCCCGTCGGTTCCTATTTGGGATCTTTCTATAGTCCTCGAAGCTATGAAAGCACTCCCGTTCGAACCGCTCGAGTCTGTGGACCTAAAATACCTCTCGCTCAAAACCGTTTTCCTGACGGCTCTGTCCTCAGTAAAACGCGTAGGGGATCTTCACGCGCTCTCATCCAGCGCCGCGTGTCTTGAGTTTGGTCCGAATGATTCTGTGTCATTCTCAAACCTAGGCATGGCTATGTCCCGAAAGCGATTGGTACCCCGTTCAGGGCTCAGATTATTTCCCTATCGGCTCTGCCTTCATCCGATAGTGAGCGCGACGCCAATCTCCTCTGCCCGGTGCGGGCTCTGAGATTGTACACTACGCGCGCTGCTGCGTTCAGACGCGCTGAGCAGCTTTTCGTGTCGTTTGGGGGGCGCACCAGAGGTCTGGCCGCCTCTAAACAGACACTGTCTAGATGGATAGTGGACGCTATTGCCTCTGCTTAAACATCTAAATGCCTGCCCTGCCCTCTGGGCATCAGGGCGCACTCCACTAGAGGCATGGCCTCATCGTGGGCATGGTCCTGTGGAATTTCCATTCATGACATTTGTGTGGCCGCGGGATGGGCCTCCCCGTCCACTTTTGTCAGATTTTACAACTTGGAAGTCCCCGCCTTGCAGGCAAAATTACTAGCTGTCTAACGACCAGCTCTCTAAGAAGCTGCATTACTGGGAGTCCCTCACAACCGGTTCGCCCCTTGTGCTCTCCTTAAATGCTTATACACTTCATGTGCCCGCTCTGCTGGCCCCATACATGCTTATGTGTACACTTCATGTGCCCGCTCTGCCGGCCTCATAATACATTCACTCCACGTTAAAAATCCCCCGGTATATCCCTGGGATTCATGAGTGGATTCATAGCGCGCACGGCGTTGACCAGGTGTTCCCGTAGCGTAAGCTAGCTTACGCAATACGAGAGAACCTCTCGTAAGAGAACGAATCGGTTACCTAACGTAACCTCGGTTCTCTCTAGAAGAGGGAACGAGTATTGCGTTCCCGGCCGTGCTTGCGCTACTAGCGTTTCGCTTCACGCTGAAATAAATCAACATATAAGCCTGGGAGAGACTGTTATATACACCATGGCCACGCCCATTCTGGCGGGCCATGACGCAATGAGCGCGCGGGCGCCTCTCATTGGAAGCGGGTTCAGCCCTGCTCTCCCATAGGCTTAAGCAGTTCTCTCTGAGCGAACCAATGAGCTGCTAGCTAGCCCGCTCTAGGTCTGCCGCAGAGGAACTGCGTTGTGTATGGATACAAATTATGAAATAATTTTTTGGCTTCAATATCTCAGCAAAGATGAATCTTTCCCGTAGCGTAAGCTAGCTTACGCAATAGTCGTTCCCTCTTCTAGAGAGAACCGAGGTTACGTTAGGTAACCGATTCGTTTTACTGTGATAGGTGTGGTAAAAGGACAGTAACCACAAAACTGTCCATGCTTTTACCTCAGTATTGGTAGTTTTAAAGTGATATTTGTTGTAAATGCATATTAATCACAACACTTGCCATGCTTTTAATTTCTAATAATGTAACAACAACAATTTGTAAGGTAAATCAGTAATTTTTCCATTAAATAATCCGATATATTATATATAATGATATTTTCTTTTCTCGTTTTCTCAGCTGAAAAGACCAAAAGGGCCTTTCGGACTCAGTCAGCCCATTATTGTTTGAGGAGAAGTAAATGGGAGACGAAAAGCTACAAAGGCCAATATTAGCAATGGTATGTATGTGTTGGTTTTAACCCTAAATCAAACATTTTATCAAGCATCTGTTGTTTCTTAAACATTTTCTTACAAAACCCATAGCCCAATCAGTACAAACATAGTCTCAAAGCCTTAACCCTCTGAGGTCGGCTATCGCGCCGGCGCGATAGTCTCGCTTTTTTCTTATCAGTGCAAAAGAAACTCAAAATACTCTGTTGATTTTGATCTTACATATTAAGTGTTGTACATCATTAGATCCTGATAAGTGTCTATTTTTTTGTGGATACTCACAATAAAAACAAAGTGTTGTGCTTTTCGCCAAATAAAGAAAAACAAACATGATGCGCGTTCTGCCTTCTCTCTGTCAGTGAAGTCCATTCTGAAACGCGTCCTAAGATTAACTTTAATTCCGCGAATACTTCTCATACATGCACAAGTGTTTTTCCATAATGAAGCTTGAACTCTCTTCTTTTAAATGAATTAATTTATATAAAAAAAAACAAATATTCTCAGTTTATGTAATCTGTATGAAAAGAGAGAGATGTCAGTATTTTTCTTTCCAGCTCATTATACCTAATTACGCGTTAATGTGCCACGCCCACGGAGAGCGCACGCTATTCAAACGCAAATGATCTAAGGCAAGACATTCAAACATGCCAACGCCCACCAGCTGGATTATAAAACACATCGTGTTTAGTAAGTAACTTGTACAGCTGTGTACACAGCGTATCCTTTCGCTGTGAGGAATAATACTATCTAACCCTGGAAAATGTACCAGAAGTGCTGGTAGTTTCATTTCGAGGAGCAATGGATCCAGCTGATGTAGTAAGTCATTTATTCTAGTGCTTTGTTCTAATCGTGATATTGAATACTGTCTGACTGTAAACCGCAAAAAGACTGTTTAAATATGAATTGCGTGTCTGTGTGTAGGCTGAGTGAACGGCATAGGCGTGCGCGCTTTGTTTACTACAGTTATACAGCGCGTGTCTGTGCCTTGTTCATTCACTCTCGCACCTACATTAGTAAACGTTATGTTTACATGAACACATCCAAACTATATTGCTATAGCCTACTAAGATGAGTAAAAATAGACTGAAATATGTCGAAATAAAATGTCTGTATAAGCAACAAGCTGCAAATTCACATGTATATACTAATATATCATACACAATATATTACAGACTAAATATGAATGTTTAGACACGATTTTGTGATTAGTTTTGGATAGATTATAAAGTTTTGACTGTAAAAAAAGACTACTGTCACATTAAATAGGTACGCTTTTGTTCACCAATTTCTGCTCATAGTTAAATATACTATAGTATGATGTTTTGTCAAAAATAAAGTAGGTATATTGAATTATCAACTAAGATGTTATTATAGTGTTTGTTCCAATATTCAAACTAATGAAACCTTTTTTAATACATATGATAAAATGTATACTTTTTACAAAGAAATACACTTGAAATATTGTTAAAATTGTAATTGTTGTTGTAATTGTAACCTATTTGTAATTGGTTACAATTTCTAATTGTAAAATATGTATAGGCTATATAGATAATTTCTTTTGTCCTTGCATTCTTTGGGATCCTGTGACACACCTGTGTGAAAGGCAGCTCATTATGCGGCACATTATCCGGCCTTTGTCTTCTCAGGTGTGAACACGCCTCCACGCATATTGCCTTTCCAAACAAAAGGTCTCTAATAAAATTCAAATCAGTGTATGTGTTTGTGTAAATGATTAGGCGGGATGATTTTCAGATCATTTTTAAGCAAAAATTTTAGGCAACAACACTCATTAGTCAAAAGTCTTGTGGACACATATTTAGTATGTGTTTTGTGGCCTTATTTCAGACACTTTAAGTTTTAGTTTTTTCAATAACCATGCATAAGCAATATTCTCTCAAAAATACAAACATGTTTCATAATTGTAGCTCAGAAATTACGGTAGCCCAGTTTGTGCTATATTGAGTGAATTTACACCTTTGCCATTAACATGTTTATAAATAACTGAAAAAAGCACAAATGTCAGAGCATGTCAGAACACCTCAAGGACCCCAAAAACCCTTAGACCTCAGAGGCCTTTTGCATTCTCCTTTTTTGAGGTGGAGAGTTTACCTCCAACCCTAATCAAGCACAACTGAAATGTTTAACCAAAGTCTTCAGGTTTACTTGTAGACAAAAGGCCGGAGGGTTTGAGTTTGGAGCTAAATCTGCAGGACAGTGGACGCTGAGGGCCAGAGTAGCCCATCACTGCTTTAAATAAAGCTACACTGTGTCAATTTTTATGTTGATTCTTTGAAAAAAAAAACACTTTGTTCTTTCAAAATTATATGTGCTCATTCATGTGTAATTACTTCCACCAACTAATCAAGTACTCTCGTAAGTGTAGAATCTGCCATTCAGAATACATATGAGCGAGTCGCTCGAATGGCGGCAGCCATGTTGCGCCTCCATCTTGAAAATACATTAGCCAAAGAGGGACATACCTGGAAATTCAAGCTTCGCCTTTCGCACCTTTACTTAGTGGCACCGTGACGAATGCGAGGAGGGAGATTACTCCTAATAATACGACCACCGTACGAGTTAAAGATTACTCCTAATAATACAGCCACCATACGAGTTAAAATGCCCTCGGAATGGGAGGGGCTAGAAAGTGATATTCAGTTGGTAGTCTTATACAATTTCACCGCTATATGGGAGAAAATCTTACACAATGTAGCTTTAAATAACGCAGAACATAAGCTGACCTGACCATAGACATCATATAGATAGACGTGGGGCCGAGGGGCCGCCATCTTAAACCGGTCAGCCGCTCCGCTCAGTGTAATCTGTTCGCCAGGTGCAATGAGCTGTCAGCGCATTTAATTAATCATATCTCACTGAATACCGAACTGATTTTCACGCAGGTTTTTTTGCTGCAAAGGTCATACACGTAGCTACGATACAGGACACATTGAATATTTTACTCACAAAATACAAACAATAGTACGGTAATGTTAAATGTTAAATCTTACTTGTGAAAGGTAATCCCCGAGTGATGGTCCGCCGATTTGAGCAGGAATATGCTGCACAGTGCTCTGGCATCTACTGCTGCTTTGCAACGCTAATAGGAGTATGACCGGTTTAAGATGGCGGGCCGCATTTCTTGCGCCACAGCGGCCAATAGGGCATCTAGTCTCTATATGATGTCTATGGACCTGACTGTCCATTAAACAGCTTAATTTGAATTGTTTGTGTTTTTTGTTTTACTTTCAGACCAGGACTGGAGAACGCCTGACGGATGTTGAGACTTCTTCCTCTGAGAAAAAGCTACACCACTGATCACATCTTCTGTTTATCATTTGTACTGTAGGGCACAACTGAACAAACTGTTTAGATGAGGAAGAAGAACCTGAACACGATAGAGACATGTACAGGGTAAAGCAAGAAACCAGTTTAGCTGTGATAATGAATTAATATTTTCCAACACAATATAAAATCTGTTTCCTGTATCATAGGTGACTGAATATGATTCTCTGGCACTCATTTGTGTGGCTTCAGCAGTTGTGAATGGGTTAATTTGATGTTAATGTATTTTTGAAGGCTCATTGTTATTTATCTTGAATCTCATTTGTCTTTATGCTACTTAATCAACTTTATGTTGTGTCGTCCAATAAAGTTATGTGTAATAAAGTATGGTGAATATTGTGTATTGAATGTGGTGTTTGGGACAGAATTTTATTTGAGAAATTTGAATTTCTTATTTATTTAGTTTAGTTCATAATTTAAAAACAACTACATATAATTAATTACCATAATTATTTTACTTAGGACATAAACATTTTGTTGTGGTTAATGATATTTGGGACAACAATGCAGCAAAAGTTGCACATACTTGCATGTATGCCAGTTTTCAGTGAAATAAAGAGGTGTGTGACTAACAAGAGGCTGCAGTGGGCTATCTTGCTACAAACACTTAAATCATAATTGAAGATGATCCATGTTGATCATTCTAGTACATCTACTACTGCATTTAATATGAAAGCATAGACATTACTGATGTCAGGCAAATAAGCAGCAGTCAGAGGGGGGTGAAAAGGATATTTTGGCACTGTTTAGTTGTTTTACTGAATGGTGCATTATCCTTGTGATTTAGTAATAGTTTGTAGCGTTTATACGCACGTATAAATATGACTAATTATTATTCATAACGGATTATGATCAATAATTAATAATTTAATTATTTTCAGAATTTACTGTAGCAGAATCAATAGTATGATCATTTTATCAGTTCATCCAATGAACGGAAAGCATAAACAATTATTAATTCTGGGAGATATGATATCTTCTTAGCCGAAAGACTAATTCCCAGCTAACAGCTAAATTAAGAATTAAATCAAGGGTCAAAGCATAGGTAACTTAGATCGAAGTTCAAGACAATAAATCTGTAAGCACATATCACAAGTAATGCTTCTCTTTTCAAATACAAACAATACTTTATTGATTATAAGCCTATGACTAACACATAAAACTAATATCTAACACAAACACACACACATGCATTCATACAAGTTGAAGAAAGACAGAGAGTGAGAAAGAATGAGTTTTAGGAGTTAGATGGTGAGATCCCAAGTTTCTAAATGCACTTAAAAGACATGACCTGAACGAACCATCAATAATTAATTTCACCCTTTTATCGTTTCTTAGGCGGGTGATTCAATTTGATATTAAAAGCACCAGTTCAGTTAAAAGTCTGGAGGTACTTGCTTGTCCTTGCTTTGGGGTTCCCCTTTTTGTCGATGGAGGGGGTTCCCGGGTCCGTGGTTTGGCTGGCGGTCTCCTCGTGCTTGATAGATCTGGGGAGCCAGTCACGTGGTGTGTTGGCGGATGGATGAAAGTCTTTGAAGTTGGAAGCGTGTTGCAGTCGAAACGTTTTAAACGAAACTTTGCAGCAAAACTTAACTTAGAACCGAGACTTTTAACGGAAAAGAAACAAAGGAAAAGAAAGGAAGGTGAGACGAGATGGCTTGAAATAAATCTGTTTTAACCCATATCTTGATTTGAGAGACAATATGCAGGAGAACGTCTCGGTTAGGGAGTAGGGAACGGAGACGTTACGTCGGATGACGGAGAATGGGGGTTTCGCCTAGAAAGCCAGTCCTCTTCGAGTATTAAAAAATGAGCCAATGGCAAGGAAATGCCATGGGTCTGCGGAATTTGCATAGCGTATCCCTGCCCACCACGTGGGTATAAAAGGAGGATGCGGACGCAAACGCAGCATGTCTTCGTTGAGGAGCCGAGACTGAACTCAGGCGTCTACCCAGCGGTACAGCGGAAGTGGCAGGGAGACGTAACGTCTCCGTTCCCTACTCAGGGAACGAGGGTTACATCCGTAACCGAGACGTTCCCCTTCGTAGTCACTCCGAGTTACGTTTGATGACGGAGAATGGGGGTCCCCCGTGAAATCACGCCACCTTCACAGCTGTCTTCCAGTGCCCTGCGAAAGTCTGAACCCCTGTTGTGAACTTAGCACGGACGAGGAGTCCTACTTAGCACAGGAATACCAAGGTACACTGGGGAGCATATCTCAGAGGAGATATGCCGCAGTATGCCTACCCGTAGGGAGGACTTACGAATACACATATGGCCCAAGGGGGCTACATATGGAGGAACACTGGAGTACCCGTAGGGTGGCTAGAATTTCAACTCCAGGAGTGGCAAGGTGGCTTGCCGAGGGAAGACACATGCTCAGAGAGGCTTACAGTGGAAATACACATGTGGGGGTTACTAGCAGGAACCATGCACACGGAGGCACCTAGCCGATGCCGAGGCAAAAACACTGGCGCCAGCATCAACAGTGCTGGAGGAACTCAGGGCTTCAATAGAAGGCTCAGCTGAGGAATAATCGCACTTATCCAGTCTGTGGAGTGGAATGGCGAGCAAGCGAAGACAACTGAGCGGGTCCAGTACTGGCCGGGTGAGCGAGTACGAGAGAGGACACAGGCTCCACTCGGAGATTATAGAATCTGGCGAATGTTTTGGGTGTCGCCCAGCCTGCAGCTCTGCAGATGTCTGCCAGCGAGGCGCCATGCGCTAGAGCCCAAGAGGAAGCCACACTCCGGGTGGAGTGCGCTGTCACACCAAGGGGGCACGGTCGACCTTGCTGTTGGTAAGCCAAAGCAATGGTGTCCACTATCCATTGAGACAACCTCTGCTTCGAGAGAGCCCTTCCCTTCTGGCTCCCACCACAACAGACAAAGAGCTGGTCTGAGGTCCTGAAACACTGCGTTCTGTCTACGTAAGCACGGAAGGCGCGTACTGGACAGAGCAGTGCCAAGGCTGGGTCTGCCTCCTCCAGGGGCAGCGCTTGCAGGTTCACCACCTGGTCCCGGAAGGGAGTGGTAGGAATCTTGGGCACATATCCAGGCCGGGGTCTCAGGGTCACGTGAGAGTAGGCCGGCCCGAATTCCAGGCACGCTTCGTCAACGGAGAATGCGTGCAGGTCCCCCACCCTCTTGATGGAGGCCAGTGCAACCAGGAGCGCTGTCTTCATAGACAGGAACTTAATCTCAACTGATTGCAGAGGCTCAAAGGGAGCCCTCTGCAGGGCATATAAGACCACTGAGAGGTCCCAAGAGGGTAGGAGAGGAGGGCGAGGAGGATTCAATCTCCTCGCTCCTCTCAGGAACTTGATGATCAGGTCGTGCTTTCCCAGAGACTTACCTTCAACTGTATCGTGATAAGCGGCGATAGCGGCCACATACACCTTCGGGGTGGAGGGAGACAGACTCGCTCCAACCCATCTTGCAGAAAGGAAAGCACGACACTGATCGAGCATCTCCTGGGGTCTTCTCGGCGAGAAGAGCAGCAGTTGACGAAGAGGTTCCACTTCAACGCGTAGACGTGTCTCGTGGACAACGCTCTAGCGGAAGTGATGGTAGCCACCACCGCAGGTGGCAGGGTACTCAAACCTGCCTCGTCCCGTCCAGGAGCCACACGTGGAGTCTCCAAAGATCGGGACGAGGGTGCCATAGGGTGCCCCGTCTCTGAGAAAGGAGGTCCTTCCTCAGAGGAATTGGCCAAGGAGGTGCTGTCGCGAAGAGTATCAGTTCGGAGAACCAGGTCTTGGTGGGCCAGTATGGGGCGACCAAAATGACCTGCTCCTCGTCCTCCTTGATCTTGCACAGAGTCCGTGCGAGAAGGCTCACTGGGGGAAACGCATACTTGCGTAGGCCCTGCGGCCAGCTGTGCGCCAGTGCATCCGTGCCGAGCGTGCCCTCGGACAGGGAGTAATACAGGGCGCAATGGGATGAGTCGTGGCGAACTGGTCCCATATCAGGTTGGCCAGAGCCGTGACAGCTCGTCGGCTGCAAGGTTCCGCACTCCTGGAATGTAAATAGCACGAAGGGACCTCAGGTGCTTCTGACTCCATAAGAGGAGGTGGCGTGCGAGTTGCGACATACGGCGAGAGCGTAGACCACCCTGACGGTTGATGTACGCTACTGTCGCGGTATTGTCTGAACGGACTAGTACGTGTTGACCCTGGACCAACGCATGGAAGCGGTGCAGGGCAAGGCGTACTGCCAGCAACTCGAGGCAATTGACATGCAAGAGCCACTGGGGTCCTGTCCAGGAGCCCGCGGCTGCATGTCCATTGCACATGGCGCCCCAGCCCGTGGCAGAGGCATCTGTGGAGACAACAACATGCCTGGAAACTCATTCTAGGGGAACACCGGCCCGTAGAAAGCTGAGGTTCCGCCACGGGGTGAAGGTCTGACGGCAGGTCGGAGTTATTAGAACTCTGAGCGTACCGCGATGCCATGCCCACCTCGGGACTCGATCGCGAAGCCACAGCTGAAGCGGTCTCATATGAAGCAATCCGAGTGGCATTGCCGCGCCTGCGGATGCCATATGCCCCAGGAGCCTCTGAAAAAGTTTCAGTGGGACCGCACTCTTGCCCTCGAACTGTCGAAGACAAGTCAGCAGTGAGTGTGCGCGCTCGCTCGTAAGCTGCGCGGACATGGCGACCGAGTCTATCTCCATACCGAGAAAAGAGATCCTCTGCACGGGGCAAAGTTTGCTCTTCTCCCAGTTGACCCGAAGGCCCAGACGGGCTAGGTGCCGGAGCACTAGGTCTCTGTGTTCGCAAACCTGGCCTCGAGAGTGAGCTAATATTAGCCAGTCATCGAGGTGATTCAGGATGTGAACCCCGTGTTCGCGCAGGGGAACAAGGGCTGCCTCGACGACCTTCGTAAAGACGCGAGGAGACAGAGCCAACCCGAATGGCAGAACCGCGTACTTGTATGGCTGCCCCTCGAAAGCAAACCGAAGAAACGGTCTGTGTCGAGGTAAAATTGAGACATGAAAGTAGGCGTCCTTCAGGTCTATCGCTGCAAACCAATCCTGTGGCCGCACGCATTCGAAAATGTGTTTGGCCGTGAGCATCTTGAATGGCAGCCTGTGAAGGGAGCGGTTCAAGACGCGCAGGTCCAGGATTGGCCGTAACCCACCGGTTTTCTTGGGGACAATGAAGTAGGGGCTGTAGAACCCTGACCTCATCTCGGCTGGAGGGACAGCCTCGATTGCACCCTTCGCCAGCAAGGTAGCAACCTCCGCTCTCATGATCGGGGCGTTGCGGGAGGGGTGGGAGCCGTAGGAGGGCGCCCTCGGCGGCGAGCAGGCTGAGGCGTCTGTACCAACGGCTGGGTGGAGGCAGCAGCTGGCCGTCGGGGCAGAATGTGTTTAATCACCTCAGACTGCTTCTGGGCGGTTGAGAACTGCTGGGCCAGGCTGGGATATGGGGGCATCGAGCAGACGGGTCCGCTCGGTGTCCCGCATATCGGCCAGGTTGAGCCATAGGTGACGCTCCTGGACCACGTTAGTGGCCATAACCTGACCCAGGGAGCATGAGGCCACTTTCGTCGCCTGGAGAGCGAGGTCAGTGGCGGCACGCAGTTCGTCGAACGTCCCTGGGTCAGTCCTGCCCTCGTGCATGTCTCTGAGCAGCTGGGCCTGGTAGACCTGCAAGGTGCTCATAGCATGCAAAGCAGCAGCCGCCTGTCCTGCAGCTCTGTGAGACCTCGCCACCATAGATGACGAGAATCTACAGGCCTTGGACGGGTGCTTAGGATTACCATGAGAGGAGGCGCTCTGAGGACACAGTTGCATCGCAACAGAGCGCTCCACCGGGGGAATCCCAGTGTACCCATAGGCAGCTGCGCCATCGAGGGGAGGAAAGGCGGAGAAAGCTGATGAGCGTTCACGGGAGGTCAAAGGAGCCTTCCATGATCTCGACAGGTCCTCATGCAGCTCCGGGAAGAAAGGAATTGGGGTTGGCTGAGGCCGTGAGGCGGCAGCCGCACCCAAAAACCAATCGTCCAGCCGCGAGCGCTCGGGGCAGGGCGGAGGGTTCCACTCTAGCCCGATGCTCACGGCTGCCCGGGACAGCATGGCCGTCATCTCAGGATCCGACACGGGCAACGCTGATAGATCATTGAGTCTCAATCTAAGTGTTGTGATGGCCATGTTCCCACAGAAGGAACATGGGTCATCCATGAGCGCTGCTTTAGCGTGCTCAAAGCCCAGACACACAAAGCAGCGCTCGTGCCCATCAGAAGATGACAGATATCGACCGCAACCAGAAGAACACGGGTGAGACATCTTTAAAAAGACGTGCCACGTGCAGCTCTTTTAGGAGAGGAAAAACTCTGCAATGCTGAGGCGACCAGGGAGAAAACACAAAGTCTGGCAGACCACTGCACAGATCGCAGGCAATGTGAAGACTCGCTGGGTATCGCCGTCACACCAACACTGGAGAGTTCGCTTGTCTCGAAGAGGTGAGTCACTTTCCAGGAAAGTTTCACTTGTAAACTTTCCTGGAAAGCAGGAAAACCGGGGTGCTCCCTTGCGTACGACCCACTACAGCAAGCACCGCCTTTTGGTTGTTTTTATGTGGTTTTTAGGGTTTATGTTTGTTTTAACTGATTTGTTGAATGCCGTGTGCATGTGTGTTTAACGACGGAGTGCAGAGATGTGGAATCTGGGGTCGTCTTCGAATCTCTTTTTATTTGTTTTTATCGCCACGCTGGTTTGCTGCATCTGTCGAGGGGCGATAGCTGTCCAGCAGCATGGATATCGTCTTGTGTTTGCCAGAGAACTTCTCTTGTCACTGCGTTCTTTAACGGAGGGTGAGATACCGACAACAATACCGGCAGAGATCTTCGTGCCTCTCCATATTGACCGGAATCCCCCAAGGCGGCCATCGAGGAGGAAGAGAGGTAGGAGGGGAGGTATCATACGCAGAGTAAAAAAGCTCTGTCTGGATGACCGACACCGGCTCCCTCCTCTGCCCTCTGTCTTTTTATCTAATGCGCAGTCCTTGAGGCGCAACATCGACGAGCTGGAGAGCTTGGTAAAAGTAACACCAGAGATCAAAGAGTGCTGCCTGATAGGGATCACTGAGACTTGGCTAAATGAGAGCGACCTGGATTACGAGTTGGCGCTCACTGGTTTTGGCTGTCCCATCAGACTGGAACGCTCCAGGGAGACGGTACTGTAAAATTATTCATGTGAGGGAAAAAATCTGTACTCCTGATATTGAGTTACTCACCCTCTCCTTACGACCGTTTTATTTACCACGTGAGTTCCCTCAGTTGTTTTTTACGCTGATATATTGTCATCCCCGTGCAAATGCTACTGCAGCCATACAAGTGATCATGGACTTATCTCAGCGGTTTGATACTATTTGCAGTGATGCTCCCAAATTTTTCATGGGGGATATGAATCATGTTCGTTTGGATAAGGTCTTGCGGACATATGACCAATATGTGACTTGTACAATCACGCAAAGAAATACCACACTTGACCTGTGTTTTGGTCATGTAAAGGAAGGCTATAAGTCTCTTCCCATGCCAGGGTTGGGGGCTTCATACCACAAAAGCATCTTCCTGGTGCCAACGTATAAACCTTGTATCAGACGTCGGGAGGGGGAAATAAAAACTGTTAAACTCTGGACAGAGGACAGTATATCCTCCCTCCAGGCCTGTTTTGAGTGTACGGACTGGGAATGTTTTTTTGATGGTTGTGGGGATAATATTGATGAACTTTCGGACACTGTTTCGTCCTATGTCTCCTTTTGTGTGGATACTGTTATTCCAGTCAAAACAGTTATCACCTTCTCTAATAATAAACCATGGGTCACCAAAGATTTAAAAACAGTGATTAATAGGAAAAAAAAGATATTTTTTACTGGTGACGCATTGGAGAGAAAGTTTGTATCTAGGGAGGTTAGGACTGAAATAGTAAAAGCCAAACGTAAATACAGGGAAAATATAGAAAAACAATTTGTAAATGGCGACCTTAGGTCAGCATGGCGGGGGATTGAAACTATGGCTACAATAAACCAGAGTGGTAATGAACCCAAGCAGCATATTAGCCTTAACAGTGTTCAGGATGACTGTTTGCCGGATGCTTTCAATATTTTTTTTTTATGATTTGAAACATCTGATTGTATGCATGATGTCTCC
This sequence comes from Tiaroga cobitis, assembly GCA_030578255.1. Taxonomy (NCBI): domain Eukaryota; kingdom Metazoa; phylum Chordata; class Actinopteri; order Cypriniformes; family Leuciscidae; genus Tiaroga; species Tiaroga cobitis. The sequence continues at coordinate 29,335,187 of CM060595.1, read as the reverse complement.
AGGTTGAAAAACTCCCTGACACCATGTAATGATATTAAAATATCTCAAGAACAAGTTGAGGTTCTTTTTAAAAAAACTAAAAAGAGGAAAGCCTCGGGCCCGGACCTTATTTGTGGGAACACACTACACCACTGTGCTGGACAACTCAGTGGTGTCTTTTCCCATCTTTTTCAAATGTGTGTCGATAACTGTAAGCTCCCAAATATTTGGAAATCTTCTATTGTCATTCCTATCCCCGAAATCAATAAAGCTAGGGAATTACAAGATTTCAGACCTGTAGCGCTTACTTCTCTTGTAGTAAAAAACCTAGAGAAAATTTTAAAAGAAGAGGTTCTTACAGTGGTTGAGGGCAAACTTGACTCTTTTCAATTTGCCTATCATAAGAATAAAGGCGTGGATGATGCTAAGCTTTTTATTTTGGATACACTTTATAAGCATCTGGAGAAACCCCAAGCTCATGCCAGGCTCTTATTTGCTGACTTTTCATCAGCTTTTAATAAAATGCAGCCTCCCATTTTGATTGAGAGGCTTGCTTCTTATTTTAATTTGCCCGACCAGCTTCTAGCCTTAGTTTTAAATTTTTTGACTGATAGGACACAGAGGTTTCTAGTAAATGGGGTTACATCAAAAACGCAAGTCTCCAATACAGGTTCCCCACAGGGCTGTGTACTTTCCCCGCCACTGTTCATTTTATATACGGATAGTTGTAGGTCTTTTAAAGAGGATAGTTTTCTTGTCAAATTTTCGGATGATACTGCTCTGTTGTCACTTCTTCATGGCACAGAGTCAGATCATGGTCGTGCACTTCCTGATTTTGTTAAGTGGTGCGACGATAGCTTTTTAGACCTTAATGTTTCTAAAACTAAGGAACTCATCATTGATTTTAGGAAGAAAGGGACAAACACCTCAGTATGCACGATTCACGGTGAGGACGTAGAGATCGTAAGTCAGTACAAGTATTTGGGTACGATTTTTGATTCTCAACTGAAGTTTGAAAGGAACTCTGAATCAGTGATCAAACGGGCCCAGCAGAGAGTACATTTATTGCGAAGGATAAATTCGTTCAGGGTTTCTAAACCTATATTGTGCACTGTGTATTTGTCGTATATTGAGAGCCTTCTTACTTTTTCTTTCATTTGTTGGTTTGGTAACATTTCAGTAAAGGATCGAAACTGTTTGAATAACATTGTGAAAGTCTGCTCCAAAATTATTGGAATTCAAATGCGCGACCTTAACTCTCTTTGGGAGAAACGTGTTCTTCAAAAAGTAAAAAGCCTGATGAATCAACATCATATTCTGGGGGATGAATTTGTCCTTATGCCATCAGGTCGGCGTTACTTGCAGCCCCCTAGAAAAACCAACCGCTATGGTAGATCATTTATTCCCTCAGGAATCAGTCTGTTAAATATTGAGATGAGGAAATAATTATGGACTGATCTGGTTTTGGCACTATGTACTTTAGGAGTTATGGATTCGGAACTTGATGTTCTTTTTTTATTTATTTATTCACTTTTATATATATAATCTGTATTGGACCCAGACCATATCATGTTATTCTGATTATGCATTACAGGCTACGGCTGTGGGAATGGTTGTATGTATAGACGGTGTACTGTAGGAACTGAATTGCCCCTTGGGGATTAATAAAGCTATCTGTATCTGTATCTGTATCTGTATCAGGTCTTGTGGCTGTGGAGTGAAGAGGTTCTCTTGGCTCCGAAGCGAAAACATGCTGCGTTTGCGTCCGCATCCTCCTTTTATACCCACGTGGTGGGCGGGGATACGCTATGCAAATTCCGCAGACCCATGGCATTTCCTTCCCATTGGCTCGTTTTTTAATACTCGAAGAGGACTGGCTTTCTAGGCGAAACCCCCATTCTCCGTCATCCGACGTAACTCGGAGTGACTACGAAGGGGAACTGCTTATGCTATGTTTACTAAATAATGTTGGGCACAGTTTTCAGACATATATGGCAAGCTGGCATAAAGGTTATTTTAAAAGTGTACACAGTAAAATATCAAATTTCAACCTATCCCTCATATATATCATAAAGGTTTGAACAATTAACAAATTTAGATATCCAGTTGCCCATTAAAGATATTATTTATTTAACATTTACTGTTTCATTACTAAACGTTTTAAACTACATTACCCACATATATCTGTCATTATATCAACAGAACAGGAAACGTGGTGCTGTAGTTCATTGAAATGTGCAGACATGCTTAGGGTTAGGGTTGGGATCTCGGTAAAGGAGAAATTTCTCACAACATAGAGACACTTTCTAGTTACCTTAATGTATAATAATAACACCAAAACATACTTTGTACCATGAAGAGCCGTTTTATATGGGTTAAAAGATAGTCCAATCACAGCGAGCTCTGCGATAAAGTCACAGCCAATAACAACCCAGCTGAACAGATGCGTCACACTTACTTGCCCAATTATGGTAAATGATGACAGATCTCTTCCGGTTCCGGCTGCAGGGATAGATTCCTTAAATATTTAATATTTGGGCTGTTAAATATGTATTGCTTCTAATTAAATTATAAAACTCACATTTAAAAACAAAGACTCCTTTGTGTGGTTACCATCCAAAAACGTTGGATTCATATGATCATGACACAAATTTGCTTATTTGATTAGACTGATGCATACATTTGAAAGAGAAACTTTTTTTTCTAAGCAATGGCACAATGGCAGGGTAGTTTGCAGGTTTTTTTTTTTATTAAAGATACTTGCATGTACTAAAGTGCTTCTAACATTTACAGTGTATGTATTGTATATCAAAGGTAGCCTATATCAATTATATAACAAAATTTTACAAAAGCATAATGAATGCACACAATTTTTAAAGCAAATTCCAATATTCAATGTCAAACTGTTTAAAGGGGTCATGACATGAGAAACCAAATTTTCCTTGATCTTTTGGTATTTAAGAGGTCTTTGTACCATTAAAACCTCCTGCAAGTTTCATAGCTTAAGACATCCTCCCCATTATAAACGAACCATTTATTTAATCAAGCTCTAAATACAGCTCGTTCTAGATCCTTTGAACTTAGTGACGTCACGGTACGAAGTGACGTACCAGTCGTTTGCATATGACCGCAAACAAGACAACTACGCCTCATTTGACATCATCGCATGCGTTGACGTGCAGCGAGGGGGTCTGTATACGCCACGCAGATGTGCTGTTTGTTCCTGTCTGTGGACAAACAACATGTTTGAATGCTGCCGAACGATCCAGACGTCAGGGAAAGCAGTTGGATGCAGTTTATTTGCAGCATATGCAGCCTGCCAAAGCCTTATTTGTTCGGTGAGTGATGTAGAGTGTGACAGGGCGCATGTTACTGAAAGAACGAAAAGAGAGAGAGAGAGAGAGAGAGAGAGAGAGAGCCCCGGCCGCGTGCGCGCCTTCAAACTCTCTTGCTCTCCCTCTCTCTCTCTCCCTCGCGCATATGAATCAAAATCAATTGAGAATTGACAGGATGGTAAAAGATCGGAAGACCGAAGTTTCACGTGGCGGAGAATTGTGTAACCTACATGTGATACAAAATGATTAACGTTAATAATGTATGCATAAGCAGCACTGACGTTAGCCAATCATAACAATGGGCGTTAACACTGAACTCTTAAAGGGGAAACACCTCCAAAACAGACTGTTTGAATCAGAGGGGGAGAAACAGGGTGGGAAAAGGTCATAAATCACTACATTTTTAAATTTTTTTGTACAAAAAACTATAGTAATACTATAATTGCACATAAGGGAACATAATAAAACGAAACAAAAAACCATGTCATGACCCCTTTAAAGACAAATGTAGTGCCAATACTACTGCACAACAGAATAAAAATCAGTTAATTGTAAACAAAACAAAAAATCCAGATACAGGGGCATCTACTATAGTGACACATACAGTTACATTAAAAAATCGCTGATGAATTTATATTTTTACAAACCACGAGTTTCAGATTCAACTTTGTTATGTGAAAATATATTTGTTTCTTCCCTTTAAAAAACAAATAGGTGAAACTTAAGCACAACATTTTACATTCTCAACTTTAATTCTATATCCTTGTGATTATTGGTCACTTTTATTGTAACTAAATGAAAGGAAACCTAAAATAGTTAATTATTATAAATGTCAGCAAGAAAATGCTCCTATAAAATACAATCACAGGTAGGCCTGTATTACAATTACATTAACCAGGTAGTCATATAATGATAACATAGATGTAGTTATGGTGGATATATAGTGACCACTGTAATTAAAGGTTTAATGAAGCTAAATGCAAGACATTAAGTCCATCTAAATGTAAAGGTAACAAACTCACAGAATAATGTCCAGTTGTCAAGTGTGTCATTTCTGTAATACTCTTTCAGCACCAAACAGAATTCCATGAATATTGATTGTTTTCAAAAGGTTTTCCTGAACACTCCCACTATCTTCAATTGTTTGGACATACACCTGCTATATACACTTGCAGAAATATACATTTGACTATTGCATCATGAAGTCGCTGCATGACTAGAACTAATGGATGTCAATGAATATGTCCTTTACCAAAACTCCTGAATGAGCACTGATGCTTGTTTGATAAAGGCATTAGGCAGACCTCAAGTACAGTTTATGAAGATGAAACGAGAAAACAAAATTCTTTAACAATATGGAAAAAGATAAATTACTATTTTAAATATTGGTTGGTTCTGCATATATCAGAGATCATAGGAGTGGGACTCCACATGAAGACTTTCAGAAACTGTGACAGAGCAAAGGGAGCACCTCGCTGACACATCCTACACATGCCCAAACAACACCACCCAAAGACAGTGATGAAGTGGACACCATCAGGAGTATGCAGGAGACAGGGAAGACCAAGGAAGACATGGAGACAGATGTTTCACGAACACCTAAAGAATGTCAGTGTCCCATGGGTAGATGTGGAGAACTTGGCCACGGGTCGAATACGTTGGAGGACACTTGCTGCCCAATGTGCCCAGCACAGGACTTGATGATGATGTTGTGAGTTTATCCATATCTGTGGGATATTTTTCTGTAAGGAGTATTGCATAATTAAATTTTAAATGCATTTATGTAATAAGCTCACTGATATGTGGTCATTTCTATGAAAACAAGTATGTCTTTAATAGCAAGCAATTAAATCATATAAACTCGTTTAAAAATAACATGATTTACATGCAAACAGGACAGTTATCAGCAGTGTAACTGATCTGATTACTACATAATAATCGAGTATCTGATGTCATGTGACAAGTCAAATAGCTTTTCCACTCTTGCAAACAGAGGAAGGTTATGAGTTGTGGAGAGACATCATGTATCATTGGAACATCAACAGACAGGGTCCAATTTGTAATAATTTTAATGAATACAATGCAATTAATATAAACTTTTCTGACAGTGTATGGGACATCCGACTACTTTCCAAGAAAGTGCGCAACTGATTTACAAATATGGTGATAAATATGTACAGGAATTGAGGCCCTAGCCATTGACAGCACTAGGAGTAAAAGCTGCATGATTATGTACAAGTATTATACGAATTTGACAACTTGTTATTATTTGAACTATTAAGGCTTTGAGACTATGTTTGTACTGATTGGGCTATGGGTTTTGTAAGAAAAAGGTTTAAGAAACAACAAATGCTTGATAAAATGTTTGATTTAGGGTTGAAACCAACACATACATACCATTGCGAATATTTGCCTTTGTTGCTTTTCGTCTCCCATTTACTTCTCCTCAAACAATAATGGGCTGACTGAGTCAGAAAGGCCCTTTTGGTCTTTTCAGCTGAGAAAACGAGAAAAGAAAATATCATTATATATAATATATCGGATTATTTAATGGAAAAATTACTGATTTACCTTACAAATTATTGTTGTTACATTATTAGACATTAAAAGCATGGCAAGTGTTGTGATTAATATGCAAGTGAACAAATATCACTTTAAAACTACCAATACTGAGGTAAAAGCATGGACAGTGTTGTGGTTACTGTCCTTTTACCACACCTATCACAGTAAAACTAAGGTTACGGTGGTAAACGCATGGTAAGTGTTGTGGTTACTGTGCATTTACAACAAATATCACATTAAAACCACAAATAATGTGGTAAAAGCATGGTAAGTGTTGTGTTTAATATGCATTTACAACAAATATCACATTAAAACTACAAATAATGTGGTAAAAGCATGGTAAGTGTCGTTTAATATGCATTTACAACAAATATCACATTAAAACGACAAATAATGTGGTAAAAGCATGGTAAGTGTTGTGTTTAACATGCATTTACGACAAATATCACATTAAAACAACAAATAATGTGGTAAAAGCATGGTAAGTTCTGTGGTTACTACTTTCCAACATCTGGCACACGTGAACTGATGCCAAATATCGCGATGTGTTCGGAAGGAGACTTCTTCAACGCGATTTCCTACTGATAAAATTCGGTAGTCGTTTATACTTTTTTTTTTTTAAATCAATAAACAGCAAAGCAGTCCAGCTTCCCTGGCAATAACACCGAAATAATAACATTAAAATAAATACATATACACATGATAAGATATCGTGAATAAATGTCGATTAAACAGCTTTCTCTGCTGCAGCCCGACTGACAGAAAGAATCGTGCATTACATTAGTAAAAAAATAAATAAATAAAAAATGCTGATATCACGAAAATAACTAAATAAATGTGTCCGTATCACGAACCAGTAGATTAAATGACGTGACCACAACAACTGCCATGAGACTGGGCTGTGTGGCACCTCAAAAGCGTGGAAATAATTCCCAATTTATATTAAAATGAGTGTATAGGCCTACTGAGAAATCTGAACATTACTGATATAGTCGTTTTTATAACCTTTATTTAACCATCTGGAACGGAGAAAAAATTATACCACTTAGCGCCTCTAGTGGACTTTTCACCAGAAAAGTGCAGGAAAACGTGCAGGAGGTACGTATTTCAGGTTTTGCAAAAATGTAGGCAGAGTAACGTATTTCCAATGAGCCTGGGTTGGTTATAGATCAACTAACATGAATTATGATCACTATAAAGGTTTCTTAAATGACAAAACACATTCACTTAGAATAAAAATATCAGCCAAGGACTGACTGACATAACGCAACCAATCATAGTTCGTTATTTGTTCCGCATAATGTTTAGTGTGAAAACGTAAAGTCGATGTCCATACAATAACAGACCGGCGTACATCTAATAATTTTTTCATTCAAGAACGTTGTGCAAGTTTACTGCAACAATAGAGCTGCGAAACTCGCATACTTTTGAAAATCCAGCCTTCAGTTGATCCTGAGGAACGCTCATTGTCACAGTTGTAAAACTGACGGTGTTCTTCTTCCACGATGGGTTTGGCGTCACAGCATTTAAGGTGATGCGTTCTAAAATAACGCTTAAAAACCGGCGCAGGGCAATCAGCACTGCCATCAACTCTAGGCAATTGATATGCGACAGCAGTCCAGGTCCCTTCCAGGAGCCAGAGGATGCGTTCACATTGCATACAGCTCCCAAACCCGTTCTGGAGGCATCTGTTATCACAACAACGTGCCTGGACACTTGTTCTAAGGGCACTCCAGCCCGTAGAAAATCAAGGTCTGACCAAGGGCTGAAAGATCGGTGACAGATGAGTGTGATGGTCACAAGTAGTGTGCCGTGGCACCATGGACATCTCGGGATGCGGTTGTGCAGCCAGTTCTGAAGTGGTCTCATATGTTACAATCCGAGTAGTGTGACCGCGGCTGCGGATGCCATGTGCCCCAGGACCCTCTGTCACATTGACAGAGTCTAACGCCATACTGAGAAGAGATGCTATGCAAGGGGGAGAGCTTGCTCTTTTCCCAGTTGACCCGAAGCCCCAGATGGCTGAGGTACCTGAGCACCAGATCCCTGTGTTCGCACAACAGATCTCGAGAGTTATCTAGAATGAGCCAGTTGTCGAGATAGTTTAGAATGTGAATGCCCACTTCCCTTAGTGATGCAAGGGCAGCCTTCACTGCGTTGGTAAAGATGCGGGGAGACAGGGACAGCCCAAATGGGAGGACCTTGTACTGGCACACCCGACCTTCAAAGGCAAACCGAAGAAACGGTCAGTGATGAGGCAGAATTGAGACGTGGAAATCAGGTCGTTTTCTGCGAACCAATCTTGGGAATGAACCCACATGAGAATGCATTTATACATTAACCTCTTGAACAGGAGCTTGTGAAGGGCCCGGTTCAAGACTCACAGATCCAAGATTGGTCGTAACCCCTCCGCCTTTCTTGGATAAGATGAAGTAAGGGCTGTAAAACCCCGACTTCATCTCGCCTGTAGGGACAGGCTCTACTAGTCCTTCGTCAGTAGGACCACAATCTCCGCACGGAGGACAGGGGCGTCTTTGCCCGCCACCGAGGTAAAGAAGACTCCGCTGAACCTGGAGGGACGGCTGAACTGAATCGCGTAGCTGAGTGTTCACAAGAGCCAGCGGGACAGGCGGGGAAGCACTAGCCAGGCTCCCAGACTCTGTACGAGCGGCAGAGCGGCAGTGAGGTGGAGCACTGGAGCATAACCCGAGAAGCGTAGCGTCCCGAAGTAGAGGCAGTGAGTGTGGTGTGACACTTACCTGGCTCCAAAAAATGCGTGAGGGGGTGGCCAGAGTGAACGTTTGGTGGGAGTAGCTGCATCACCTTCCTGCGCCAGAGCAGGGGGATACCCCCGGCGACGAGCAGACTGGGGACCAGGTGGCCTGATGGTGGAGGTATCATTTCGGAGCTGGATGGGCCATCAAGGCCTCCATCTGCTTCTGGACTGCCAAGAATTGTTGGGCGAAGTCTTCGAAAGTGTCGCCGCAGAGGCCACCTTTTGAGATGGGGGTGTTGAGTGCACAAGTGCACCACAATTGCACGCTCCACAGGGGGAATCTCCACATATCCCCTGGCGGCCCCACCATCAAGGGTAGTGAGAGTGGAGAGGGCTGCAAAGTGGCTTTGGGCAGTAAAAGGTCCCTTCCACGACTTCTGAACCTCGTCATACACTTCTGGGGAGAAAAGCACTGAGGTGGATTGCAGCTGTAAACCGCGTGTCGCATCCAGAAGCCAACCATCCAACCATCAACTCTGAATCCGACTCGGCATGAGCAATCACCCCCGAAGGGGTAAGCTCAGCCTCATCTTCCACTCCAGAGGGCAATAGCCCGCTCTCCGATGAAGCTATCGACATCTGGTCCTCACCCAGAGCACTGAATGACACTCTGCATCACTCTGCAGGTCGACAGCACATGGCATGCTAGAGGAATGGGAGGGCCGTGGGGACTGGTGGGGACCCTCAAATCTCCCAGGGTGTTAACCATGTTCGTGGCTCTGCTTTGTGCATGCTCATATTGTCATAGTGCTCTTGGCCCAGACATGTGAGACAACGATCGTGGCTGTCAGATGAGGAGAGGAAACGACTTCATCCAGAAACACAGAGATGGAAAAGGATTTAAAATATGCTCACGGTCCACTTTGCTCTTTTAGGGAAACTGCTATTGATGCTGAAGTGCCCAGAGGGGAATCACTGCACTTATCCATGTTGCTGGTGAAACACCGCTGAATGCGCCATAGACCACCAGAAAGAGGGCTTCAAATCCATTAGCCATTTTTTCTAAAACTCAGAGGTGATTGGGGCTCCCAAGTGAGACCCCATTTGTCAGTCTTCAACATAACGTCGGACGGAACTGACAGATAGGGAACTCAATGAGATCACTAAAGTGAGCGATGCGTTTCCGTTTGGTGATTAAAAAGGAAGTGGCCTTTGCTCGCTTTTTGTACTTTATCCTCAATTTGAAAACCCATTTTGTTTTGAAATTGGTGATTAAATTATGTTAATAAGGATGTATGGCCTATAAAACACTGTATGTCATTTAGTTGCCTTTTAAAGAGGCCATATTTTTACAAAGTCTTGATTTTGTTTCTGGGGTGTACTAGAATGTTTTCATCTTTGAACATTAAAAAAAACACATTATTTTTCACAAATTTCTGTCATCAATGCTCTGTTTAGTTCCTGTCTCTATGAATCCCCTCCTTATGAAAAGTGCAATGTGCTCTGATTGGTTGGCTGGACCAGTGTGTTGTGATTGGTCAACTGATTTGATTTTGTTTTGGAAATGTCACAAAAGGTTGAAAAATCCCTGCTTTAGAGCGCAAACACAAATACGCTTTGGATCGTTTGAAAAATATGTTATGCCACTATATGTGATATTCACTGGTTAGAAGGCATTGTGTTTCTGTACTCTAATTCCTCATTAAAAGTGCAATGTTTTTGAAGATATTCTCAGAGGACTCTGGGAAATTGCGTGTAGTCTGAAATGTCATATAACCCAAGATTTGAATTAAAGTGCACAGAACTGATCTGAAAAGAAATAAATCAGAAACTTCTAAGCAAGATCATGCCAAAAAGTATCAGTGGCACTTTTTTCATTTACAAGGGATTGTGATTAAGGCTGGGCCAGTGTTGTGCTTCCACCCTACCCCTGATATAAATATTAATAATTTGGGACAAAGAAGGGTATGGATGTAATTTAATTGAAACATCTTGACTACTCCCAGGCGGTTCCCATGCACTTTTAATAAAATCCAAACCACGGCCATCGTGGGAATGTGTCAGGTAAACCTTCCAGAACTTCATTCTACAAAAAAGCACAGCCTGGCTATAAAACAGGGTGGATCAGACACATTCTTAAAGTCTGAGTACTTTGTGGATTTTCATCCCATAATGCAGTTTTAAAGTCAGATGTTATTTGCTTTAAATGTTAAAGCTTGGTCTTTTCCCCCCAGGCTTCACTCTCAAGTATTTTAGGAGAGCATGTGAGCACTCCTCAATGAAATTCTCAAATGATCTGAAGCAAATGGAGTTTGACATCGGAGTTGCTGTACCCACGAGATGTCTGATGGTGTGGCGTGCTGGTTGCTCTGAATTAAGATCATGTTTTAAAAGAACATTTCAAAGCTTGAAAACAACCCCAGCTGAGTACCGAGACACGAATAGCATGACTCTCTATGGAACATTTGTGCATAAATCAAATTACATTGCTATGAATATAATTCCCGTGTTTTCTTTTCCTCGTCTGAAGTCCTTTCCATAAGAAAATAAGTCATCTGAATTTTTGTGTTTTACAAATGAAAACATGCAGTTTGCTGAATGAGTTGTGCCATATTCTTCAGTCTGTCACCTTCAGATCAAGAGCTATTTCTTTATGTGTGTGCTTGAAATGAATAGATATTGTTGACTATTTAATTGAGGTCTTGCATCTCGTGTTGAGGCAAACTGAGATAACTGAGACTGAATATGTGCTGATTTTAAACAGGGCTCATTGGTTTGAGACATAACACAAAAGCCTGTCCAACAGAAACTATGATAACAGTCACAGTACTTCTCAAATTAGTTGCCCTTTGTCTAAATTCGTTGCCTTTTGTCTAAAATTCGTTGCCCAGCAACATGTTCACAGAGCTGGGCTACATTTCCCAAAAGCATTGTAAGCCTAAGTACATCATAGAACCATTGCCACCAATGGTTTCTACAATCTACTTCTCACAATGCTTTTAGGAAACGCAACCCTGCCACTGTAAAAAAATTGCTGTATTTATGCAGCTGTTTGCCAGTAACTTACTGTAGATTTAAATTGATGTATATTTACTGGCAACAGTTTGTTCAAAGTTAAATGAGCATTAAACATTAACAAGTCATTGTCTTTACAGAATAAAACTATGAAATAACAATCTAATGCAAAGCATTCTGGGAACCAGAAATCTTCATCAACCCTTTTCTGTTTTTTTTTTCCTTCAGATTTTGGTTCCCATTAATGCTTTGCATGAGGCTGTTATTTTAGTTTTATTCTGTAAAGATAAAGACTTGTTAATGTTTAATGTTCATTTAACTTTGAACAAACTGTTGCCAGTAAATAACATCAATTTAAAACTACAGTAAGTTACTGGCAAGGAGCTGCCAGTAATACTGTAATTTCTAAAGATTTTTTTTACAGTATGTTCATCACCTGAAGATTTAGGCTTAGGTGTTGGTGTAGGTTTAGTATGAATATTTCATATCCACAAATGCCACACGTCCACTACATTAACAGAGGACATGTAAGAAGATCAATAGTTGGAAGTGTTACAAATAAATAAAGTCACAAGGACAGGACATGCCATCTGACTCTTAGGGAATCCATATCAGACTGTTGATTTACCATATAAATGAGTGTGAACAAAATGGACATCAACTGAAGTTAGTTTACACTAAGAAAACTAATTCTTACTATTGAAACAATCCCAAATAGTGAACATGATCTCATTAGAAATTATAGTTATTCACAAGTAAAGTTTGATTCTAGTACACATGCATTTTTGTATGATTGCATACACATGGAAACAGCTACATTATTAATGTTCTGACAGCATCTTAAAGGGACAGTTCACTTTGAAATTAATTTTTGGTATGTTTTAGCTTACCTCAAGGGCATCCACGATGTAGGTGTCTTTGTTTCCGCAGTAGCCTAGTTTAAATTTTTATATGTTTAGGTCAAAACGTTCTTGTCTGTCAGTTATATAATGCAGGTCTATGGGCACCACCTCAAAGAGCATGCACAAATAAGTGCAAATTAAACATGATTTAATGACTCGTAAATGTAAGTACACATTGATGGCCTAAGACACGAAACGAGTGGTTTGTGTGAGAAAATGAACTGTAGGCTATTTATATCGTTTTTACCTCTTGTAACCACAGCCACGTCCAAGTGATCTGAGGGCGCGGGCACTTCGGTCTGCGCAAGCGCCGGAAAGCGCCAGAAGTGAAAACTCACCACTCCCGGATGAGTTCGCGCCAAGGGTGTAATCCATCAGCCGGAAGTTGGAGCCGCCATTGTAGCAGAACTTCACCTGCTGTTAGCATTTCATTGACTCACGTTCATTTTGGCGTCACTTTGACAGCGAATAACTTTACATCTGAGGCGTCCAAGACTTAATTTGTCCTTTATTTTCTAAAGAAACACGGCAATGTATAAAAGACTCCATTACTTATCTTACGTTACGGCCCCGTAGAAGCCGTTTTTTGTAAAAATGGGCTAACGATTGCATCATAACCACGCAACTTTCTGTCGCACAATAGAGACATTACCGTATAGACAAGAGGAGAAGCTCGCAGGCAATCTTTTACTGTCTATGAGGCAATCGGGGGGACATGGAGGCACAAAGTCAAGGGAGAAGCCCATAGATAGAGAGTCCATAAAAGCAACGGGACAAAATATTTCAACAACGTTTTTGAGGAATTAGGTGATTCAGATTTGTCTTGGCACAGCTACTAGAAGATTTACAAATGTCAGACTGTCGTCGTTCACGTGCTATGGAAAATATGATATTTTCCACTTGTGAACTGGGGCCCGTTCTTCGTACGTTGCTTAAAACATCCGAGATCAAATGAGACATCCAAGATGATATCATCGTGCTAATCATGATCCTGCTAATTGGGTTCTTCGAACACACCTGTTGTTTATGATTAGTATCGCTGGATTGAGTTATCTGAGATAATTGCGCATTCATGCGCTGGTTTAAAAGGGGATATGTATCGATAGTAGAAACATTGATCAGCAACGCTGCTATTGGCTGCTTACCGTGGCCAAAGAGCGCGCTCAGTTTTCACTGCAGCAGAGCAAGAGTCATTGCTTGAAGGACATGCAGAACTTGAAAACTTAATTAAAAGTTTTCACCTCAAATGTGCAAAAGCCAGGAGAGAGGGCTGGCAAAAAGTACCAAATTAAGTTTGTATCACTTATTACAGTATATATTTTTGTATTTTAATAATTTCTAAATAATTAATAACTTTGTTCATTGTAATGTCAGAGTCACCACCCACTACTAGAACATGGGAACAAGTAAAGTGAAGTACTAGAATATTCTACATAATGGTAATTTGAACAACTTATACTGGTCTCTTTTAAAAAGGCACTGTTAATAAATGTTTGCCTGATTATAAAAGCAACCAAGAAAAAGGCTGAGAAAAAAAAGAAAAGAAAAACAAACAGGTGGTGGTCCTGCACCCCCACATTATACCCCGGCAGAAGAGCTGGCCCTTATTGAATGTGAACCGACCCATTGTTGAGGGCATCGCTGGGTTCAGCTCTTCCTCAGACCCAGGGACCAGTCGCAGCAACACCTTCATTACTGGTAAATGAACTTTAAATTATCTTAGTACACTGTAAAATTATTTGTTGCTGCATTAAATTAAGTAGGCCTATGATCCCAATGGCTGGTCCAGTCATATCAACAGTTAAACGTTGAGTAGTAATGAACTGCTTTGACTTGTGAAACATGTGTGAAACTACATTAATGTAAAAAAAGATGTTGCCATAAGTTATTGATCACATCCACACAGAGTACTATTGCTGACCTTGCATAATATCTTTTATTGCAGGCAAAAGATGACTTGATCACTGGCTTTTCTTTACAAAGAACAATTGAAATAAAACTCAAGGAACTAAGCATGTTTGCCTTGTCTTTTAATAATGAAATGTTTTCTTTTTCTTTTTCTGATGATGGCAATGTTATGTAATATGGCACATGCAATGTCACAGGCCCTGTCAGGTGCAACCCTCAGACTTTTCAGACACTGAAATCTTCCCTTTAGTTGGCCAACGTTCACTTCATTGTGTGCCCTTGTCCTGTTAGAGCTGCATTGTAACTGGTCTGGGGTTTGGGTCAGGGAATGGGGTCATAAAACACCTGTTTGCCTTTGTGTATATAACACAGTGAGCTTGATATTTATATTTTCCCTTACCACGTTCAAATAATGTGCATAAATGTGAATCTCTGAAAATTCTTGAGTCATGCACAGATCCTGCCCATTTTGGTTTCACATTTGTGATATGGAACAGTCACAAATCATCTAAGAGATTTTAGTCTGTCAACTGCCTTTAAAAAAAAAAAATATATATATATATATATATATATATATATAATATTAAGAATCTGGAATATTAAGAATCACTAAAGTAACTTGCCTACACATTTACATTGTGATCCCCCTTTCGGTTCACAAAATCCCTTTCATTGAGGCCTTGATGGGAACATGTGCAGTCTATGGCACCAATCACATTAGGGAAGCCTGAGGGACATATGGGCTACTGTAAGTCATATTAATTGGCATGGTCATGATTGCATGATCTTCATTAAAAATTATAATGTACCTGCGTTGGCAAAAAAACAAAACAAAAAAAACTGCTATAGCCTACAACATTGGGCCTTAAGTGGCTTGGAAATGCCACAAAAAAAAACTAAACTTTGCGAATGGCACAACAGACAGACAGCACTTATCAAGTTCTCCGCATCTCTGCATAAAACAGCCACTCACAAAAAAAATCGCAGGACAATGCACACAGTTTGTGCTCTTATTAAAGGCCAACTCCGACGAAACGAACATTTAATGTGCATTTCCAAAAAAAGTAATGATGTAAGCGACATCCTTCCTCACTAGTCATGAGAAAAATTATATCTCTCAAAAAGTACACTATCGCGCTGCGTTAAAAGACTTCCCCTATAAAGCTGCGATCTAATCCTGTTAACATGAGTTAAGGCTGCTCGCGAGCAGGTTCAAGCTTACGGACCTGTTGCTATGACAGCAAGTCTAGGATGAGCTTCGAAGAACCAAACAATCCAAGATCAAGCCAAATCGTCAACAATCAAATCCAGCTAACTGAGTTTGTTAGCGACGTACGAAGAACGGGCCCCTGGTATTTACCAGAGTGTTGCGTTCAAGTGCTTTTGTTGTTGTAATGTGGTAAAAAGATGGAGATCCAGACCTGTTATTAGCTAAAACTATTTTAGATTCCTTAAGTCATCTGCTACAGCAAGAAAATGATTTATCAAAACTCAAATGGTAAATAATATGCTGTATATTTTCTAGATCATGAATAGTACATATTTTTTACCATTAACGACTCTCGCGTTGCTCTCCTCCATTTTGAAAAGGTCAAAGGTTATCGCATTTCGGCAACTCGTGCATCAAAATATTCTACGAGTTGCCCAGTGGAAAATACCACATGAGGGGGTGTTCATGTGCATTTTCGACGTCGGCTTTTGGTATTTACCATAATTATAGCACATGAACGGACCATCAGTTTGAGCATGCGCAGTCGCTCAGACATCAGGCAGGAAGTGCAATAATCGGGCTTCAGTCTTCTCCGTTGAAATCAATGGGGTCGCTGTGTCCATTTCTTTTACTGTCTATGGTTCGCGCGAGCATACGTAATTGTTTTCTTTTATAACGTTTTAATAAGCGCAAATTAGTACCATTTTAGTTAACCCGTCTTACCTACAATCTCTGTTCTGTGAAAACAATGAGTGACGTACACGCGCGAGAGATCACTTCCGGCGCTTGCGCAGACCAAAGCGCCCCGCCCTCGCCCTCAGATCACTTAGACGTGCCTGTGGTTACAAGAGGTAAAAACGATATAAATACTGGTCGTTTTCTCACACAAACCGCTCATTTCGTGTCTTAGGCCATCAATGTGTACTTACATTTACGAGTCATTAAATCATGTTTAATTTGGACGTCTCTGTGCATGCTCTTTGAGGTGGTGACCATAGACCTGCATTATATGACTAACAGACAAGAACGGTTTGACCTAAAAATATAAAAATTGAAACTACTGCGGAAACAAAGACACCTTCCTACAAACAAAGACACTAACCTACATCTTGGATGCCCTTGAAGTAAGCTAAAACATATCCCTTTAACACATTATGTATGAATGACTTTAAAAACGTAGAAATGTTTACGAATTTTGGTCATAACGTTTTAACATTCATGGAATGAATAAGTTAATTTTATTGAGTTTAATCAATGCCATTAATTATTGTTTAATGTCAGTGCCTATTCAGCACATTTACCTAATTTAACATAACGGTTTCATACATTCTTTAAACATACCTGTAGGCTATATGAGTAAAATGTAACTTAATCATATAAATATAATAGTATTGATTCATAAAGATTTTAATATGTTTAAGGCTATCCATGCGTAAACACTTTAGATGCTGTCAATACATCCATATTCGTTGGTGTATGTCACAAGAAATGTAGCCTATGTGTAAAGGTAAAGGACCAGACACATTTCACATGAAAATCTACTATATATGGATTGAGGATCTTTTTTGAGCTTGATGACAATATGCTCCTGTTTCTTGCCCTTAAACTTACAGGGCTAATTCTTAAAACTACAAACACGTCTCGTGTGGCCTGTATTTCTCAAAGTCTATCCAGTTACTGAATCTGTGCTGGGAGTACCTAAAGGGAATGAAAGACGGAAACACAGCTGAGAACCATCGTGGTTTGACGCGCATCCAGATCTTTTGGAAGCAGGCCAAATTCAAGTAAAAACGTTCCATTTGCTTGTGTAATAGGAGCTTCAGTTTTTATAATTTCATTCCTTGTCAAGTGAGGTCTAGCCTGGATTTTTTTAAACAAACTGAATTAACCGGTTAATAAAGTAAACCATCATACTGCTGTCTGCACATTTTTACAAAACCATACCTTCAGACACAGACTGGTGCATTGGTGGCACATTGTTGTTTGTTTCTTATCCTTAAAAGAATATTTTAAGAAACTTTTATGCTGCTGTTTAATAACAAAGAAATAAGTATTGAGTAATTTTCATTTTAGACACAATATTGCAAGTTACTGTTTTTTTTTTCTCTGCCAACGAAAATAGTTTCAAACAAAGCCACAACAGAATCAACCATCTTTGAGAAACACACATTAGTGGTGCTATTGAATGAATCAGTGTTTTATAACAAATTGTTTGAATGAATGATTTTATGACTTATTCCTAAAACCAGTTCACTTGTTTCGTTCCTGACTGAATAATTGTTTGTCTACGAATCGGTTAAGTGAATGATTAAATGACTCGCTCTTAAAGAGAGTCACTTGTCACCACGTATTGACTTACTTTATTTATAACATCATAATGTACAATTTAAAGTCACAAAGAAAATTCTTGTTTTTGATAGCATATTGAAGTATTTTTTTATAAATGTAAAGCACATCATTATTTTTTTTAATTCATGTGCCCTCGTAATCTTTAATCTAAATACCTTCCCCTCCTTCTTGCAACAACATTTCTTCTCTAATGACGTGTTCAATTGTTTGAGGGCATGAGATCACAGCAATAGCAAACCACAACTATCCTGTCACGGTTAGGTTGAGTTATGTTCTTTCTTAGTTTCGTTTTAATGGACTTTTACTTTATTCATCACATGTATTCCCTTGGTCGAGTTCCCACCTGTCTTTGTGTCACACATCATTATGAGTTAGTTTGGTTCAGCTGTGTTTAATTATCACCATTGTGTATATTAGTTTGTCCTGTTCACTCAGTGTTGGTCTGGTATTGTTTGTGTTACGTGTTACACGCTGTTTTGCAAGTTGGCTTTGTATTCGGATTATTCTAATAAACCCTCTGTGTTATATTCTTCTTCTTCTTCTTCTTCTTCTTAATTGGACATTAGCACTACATCCAACCATCCGATGGACAAGATCAAGTCCTACCCTATTTTTTTTTTCTTGTTCGAGATGCCGTTTCACTTGAATATATCTCAAAAGGGAAGAAAAGACTAATACGACTTTTGTTTTATGCCAAACTTTAATGGACTGTTTTTTTTCTGCCTAAAATTACACTGTAAATTATATAATTTATGTAAGTTATGTAATTTTAACTGTATATATGGAGAAAAAAACTGTAATAGATCTAACCTTACATTCTGTGTAATTTTACAGTAAAATATCCTTTTTGGAAGTACAGTTCCCTTTCGAAGGGAACTCAACAATACGTCATCGACGTTATGGGGAACGCCTCAGGCGTGACAGGTGTCTGAAATCAAATACCAACTCACAGCAATCATGTTGACCGGCGACAGCCCGTGCATCATCAGCTCGAATGATGAGCGCGTCAATCTGGATGTATAAAAAGGGTGCCTTGAAACCGTGACAACATCCTTTCGTCTTCAGGGACTGTTTGTCTGTTTGAAAAATAATCAACGTGCGAGATGAAGCGTACAGAGAAGCGGCGTAATACCTTCCGCAAGTGTGCTGACCCGTGTCCTAGATATTTGACACCGGGAGATTCACACGATCTGTGCGTGTTTTGCCTGGGGGAAGAGCATGCGCGGGAAGCTCTCGAGGGAACTTTCTGCGTGAACTGTGAGAGTTTTACGATCAAAACTCTCCGCTCTCGTCTGTCCCACTTCTCGAGGGAAGTGGGCGCGGCATCTGAACCCCGCGGTTCCGGTACCGCTCGGGCTGAGGCTCAGCGGCGGTTGATCTCGTGGGGTTCTCAGATGGAGCTGGCAGATCATCTGGGGAGGGGTGTTAACCTCTCGGATGATCTGCCAGCTGACGAGGGTGAGTTACAGGTCGATGTTGAGGATGTTCTTTCTCTCTCTGATAGATCTGTAACTGGTTCTCTTCGGGCCGGGCAGGAGGTGGGTGTTGATGATGTCAGTTTGGTCGAGACCGAACCATCTCAGCCCTCCTGCCCAGTGTACGCTGAGCTGGTGGATGTTATGGGGCGCGCCACGGAAAGATTGCAGCTGCAGTGGAGGCGCGTCCGGGAGGAACCCGCTCGTGGTATCTTGGATGACCGGTTCCTCCCCACCCGTAAGCCACCAGCTCGGTTGAGCCTTCCATTTCTTCCCGATCTTCACTCTGAGATCGAGAAGGCATGGAAGAACCCGTTCTCCGCACGTCTCTATCTGCATCAGCGGGCTAGTTTCGCTGCTGTGGAGGGAGCCGCGGAGCACGGGTATGTGTCGATGCCGCCAGTGGACGAGACGTTGGCTAACTATCTCGCCTCTGGTCGGTCATCTTCACTAGAAGCTCCGACCCTGCCATCCAAGCCGCTCAAGACAACTTCGCGCTTGAATGGCAGAGCGTACACGGCAGCAGGTCAGACGGGTGCGGTTCTGCACACCCTCGCGGTCCTTCAGGCCTACCAAGCCGACCTGCTGCGGGACCTCGATCAGGGGGCCGGCCTGTCCCCTGACGTGGTTGCGGAGCTGCGCCGCACCACGGATCTGACTCTCCGGGCCACCAAGCAGTCTGCGGTTTCCATCGGTCGTGCGATGGCTGCTATGGTGGCCACGGAGAGGCATCTGTGGCTCAACCAGGCTGACATCGGGGAGAAAGAAAAAACCTTTCTCCTCGATTCGCCGGTTTCGCCTTCTGAGCTTTTCGGACCTTCTGTCGAGACAGTGGTCGATAAGTTCAGGGAGGCGAGGGCGCGCTCTGCGGCGTTTAAGAGCTGCATACCGCGGAGGTCCTCGGCCCAGCCCAGGCAGGCGGGAGGGCCTGGTCCGTCGTGATCTGAGGATCACAGACGAACCCAGAAGGCCAGTGTCGCTTCCCGTGCACCCCCTCCTCCTAGCAGGGGGAGCAGGGTGCGCAGGAGGCGTAACTCCCGCGGGAGGCAGGATCGCAGGGAGGTTATCCAGAGTAAACGTTCTCGGACTGAACGTTAGACATCACCTCCCTGAATCTTGTCTCCTGACCACCATCGCTCCCAGGCTCCTCCTACATCAGGCCTGGGGCGGGGCCCATGATGAGTTCAAGAATTCTCTGATGGCCGGCTTCAGCTTGGTTGTTAGGAGTGCCTTGCCTGGTTCATGTTTGGGAAAACAAACGAAGGTAATGTATTGTAAAGTGAGTTGAGCTCCCACATGTGGTGGTTGCTGGGTTACAGGCCTCACCAGGCCTTCCAGGCTATGAGCTTCCATATGTCAGGTCACAGGCCTTATCCAGCCTTCCTGAATATGAGCTCCCACACACGGTGGTCGCCAGGTTACAGGCCCCATCCGGCCTTCCTGATATGAGCTCCCACATACTGTGGTAGCCAGGTTACAGGCCTCACCGGCCTTCCTGGTTATGAGCTCCCACATGCTGTGGTCGCCAGGTTACAGGCCTCGCCAGGCCTTCCTGGTTATGAGCTCCCACATATTGTGGTCGCCAGGTTACAGGCCTCACCGGCCTTCCTGGTTATGAGCTCCCACATGCTGTGGTCGCCAGGTTACAGGCCTCACCGGCCTTCCTGGTTATGAGCTCCCACATACTGTGGTAGGCAGGTTACAGGCCTTACTAGGCCTTCCTGAATATGAGCTCCCACATGCTGTGGTCGCCAGGTTACAGGCCTCGCCAGGCCTTCCTGGTTATGAGCTCCCACAGGCTGGGTTTCAGGGTACAGGCCTTACCAGGCCTTCCTGAATATGAGCTCCCACATACTGTGGTCGCCAGGTTACAGACCTTGCCAGGCCTTCCTGGTTATGAGCTCTCACCTTCTGCCTCACCGGCCTTCCTGGTAAGAGCTCCCACATACTGTGGTCGCCAGGTTACAGGCCTCACCGGCCTTCCTGGTAAGAGCTCCCACATACTGTGGTCGCCAGGTTACAGGTCTTGCCAGGCCTTCCTGGTAAGAGCTCCCACATATTGTGGTAGTCAGGTTACAGGCCGTACTAGGCCTTCCTGAATATGAGCTCCCACACACGGTGGTCGCCAGGTTACAGGCCTCACCCGGCCTTCCTGGTAAGAGCTCCCACATATTGTGGTAGCCAGGTTACAGGCCTCACCGGCCTTCCTGTTTATGAGCTCCCACATTCAGTGGTCACCAGGCTTCAGGCCTCCTCGGCCTTCCTGGTTATGAGTTGTCACATGTCAGGTTTCAGGCCTCACCAGGCCTTCCTGAATGTGAACTCCCACTCACTGTGGTCGCTTGGGTGTGGTTGTGAGCTGTCACCTGCCAGGTTGTAGGCCTCATTAGGCCTTCCTGAATGTGAGCTCCCACACATTTTGACTATCAGGTTACAGGCCTCATCTGGCCTTCCTGATTATGTTAAAACCATACTTATGGTAAGTCACATGACGGTACGTCTTGTGTACTTTCTAAAATCCATTTTTTATGGTAAGGGTCACGCGCTGTACGCTTTGGTCCCTTTCTATGTGGCCAGACCCAAGTCTTTCACTTCGGGTCCCACTCTAGATGCGTTCTGTCGCCAAAGTTTGCTACGACAGACGCCTTTTCTGATCCAGGTCTTCCTGGATTCGGATTTACTAAGTACATGCACTTTTGTTTCATATACTTTCTAAAATCCATATGTATGGCCTTTCTGTAACTAGCCCCACATGGTGTGGTTGTCAGGTTACAGGCCTTGTCAGGCCTTCCTGATATGAGCTCCCTCCTACTGTGGTTGTCAGGTTATAGGCCTCGCCGGCCTTCCTGGTTTTGAGCTCCCACATTCAGTGGTCACCAGGTTTCAGGCCTCCTCGGCCTTCCTGGTTATGAGTTGTCACATGTCAGGTTTCAGGCCTCACCAGGCCTTCCTGAATGTGAACTCCCACTCACTGTGGTCGCTAGGGTGTGGTTGTGAGCTTTCACATGTCAGGTTGCAGGCCTCATCAGGCCTTCCTGAATGTGAGCTCCCACACATTTTGACTATCAGGTTATAGGCCTCATCTGGCCTTCCTGGTCATGTCAGAACCATACTTATGGTAAGTCACATGATGGAGCATCTTGTGTACTTTCTAAAAATCCATTTTTATGGTAAGGGTCATGCGCTGTATGCTTCAGTCCCTTTCTATGTGGCCAGACCCAAGTCTTTCACTTTGGGTCCCACTCTAGATGCGTCCTGTCGCCAAAGTTTGTACGACAGACGCCTTTCTGGCTAATTTCTTAATTCTGATCCAGGCCTTTTCTGGACTCAGGATAATTAAGTACATGCACTTTTGTTTCATGTATTTTCTAATGTAGCCCCACGTGGTGTGGTTGTCAGGTTGCAGGCCTTATCAGGCCTTCCTGGTTATGAGCTCCCATATTGTGGTCGCCAGGTTACAGGCCTCACCGGCCTTCCTGATATGAGCTCTCACCTTCTGTGCTCGACAGGTTATAGGCCTCGCTAGGCCTTCCTGGTTATGAGCTCCCACATACTGTGGTCGCCAGGTTACAGGCCTCACCGGCCTTCCTGGTAAGAGCTCCCACATACTGTGGTCGCCAGGTTACAGGCCTTGCCAGGCCTTCTTGGTTATGAGCTCTCACCTTCTGTGCTCGACAGGTTACAGGCCTCACCGGCCTTCCTGGTAAGAGCTCCCATATACTGGGTATCAGGTTACAGGCCTCACCAGCCTTCCTGATATGAGTTCCCACATACTGTGTTCGCCAGGTTACAGGCCTCACCGGCCTTCCTGATATGAGCTCCCATATACTGGGTATCAGGTTACAGGCCTCACCAGCCTTCCTGATATGAGTTCCCACATACTGTGTTCGCCAGGTTACAGGCCTCACCGGCCTTCCTGATGTGAGCTCTCAGGTACTGGAGCTCCCCACATAGGTGGTATTCAGGTCTTGGGCATCAGCAGACCTTCCTGGTTTTGATCCCTCTGAAAAACTTACTTCCTCAGTGTTCAGTATGAGCACTGGGTAGACCCATGGGTTGAGTGGACGACTTCCGTCTTTTCTTGAGGTTTAGTTACACTCTCCAGGTGGTCCCGTCTCTGTGATCCGGAACTGAATGTTTTCTGCCAGCTTTGCAGGCCTTCAGTTTTGAATGCCTTTTTCAAGGCAGTTTCCAGAGGCTCTGTCTCGGACAGACAGGCTATGGCCAGACTGTGCATCTTAGTTTAGATCACCAGGCCAGCCTGGTGGCATGTCAGGAGGCATGCTCTCCTGAATAGTGACTGGCTGGGAGTCCCTTGAGTCCCCTAGCCACACTCCCTAGAAGGGACCCCTTCTATTTGGAAGTTGTGGTCCTAAGCCTTTGAGCTGGCCCAGATATACCTCCCATTAACTATGTTCTGGCAGTTTCTCGGTTCATTAGCTTGGGCTATGACCGGTAGGGAGTGCTGTCACTGACAGCCCAACGTGACCTAGGGTGAGTGTGTCCTTTATATTACTGGTTCTGACAGTTGTCACTGCCATTGGGCATGCACTCCCCTCAGTATGGCGGCGTGGGTATTTCGTTCCCCATAACGTCGATGACGTATTGTTGAGTTCCCTTCGAAAGGGAACGTCTCTGGTTACGAATGTAACCTTAGTTCCCTGAGAACAGGGAACGAGACAATACGTCTCCCTGCCATACCTCGAGGCCTGCCTGCAACAGTCCCTTCAGACGATAGGATGTTGTCACGGTTTCAAGGCACCCTTTTTATACATCCAGATTGACGCGCTCATCATTCGAGCTGATGATGCACGGGCTGTCGCCGGTCAACATGATTGCTGTGAGTTGGTATTTGATTTCAGACACCTGTCACGCCTGAGGCGTTCCCCATAACGTCGATGACGTATTGTCTCGTTCCCTGTTCTCAGGGAACTAAGGTTACATTCGTAACCAGAGACGTTCAATTCACATTTGATGTTTATCACTTTAATAATTATGTTTCTTAGTTTTTTCTTATCAGTTATATACATTAGGGTTTATGTAACATCTTATGTTGGTAAATTAATGTTCATTGCATCACTTTTATGTCATTTGTGTTACATGATGGTGTTTTGTATTTGTGCAAATGACACTGTGTGGAACTCAGCTTGTGGAAAAGCTGCTTTTTATGAACTTTATTTTATCATGTAGTGTTTCTCTTTACCATTAAAGTTATTATGGTGGATGTCAGTATATGAAAAACAAAACAGATTTTAGTAGCAGTGTGACCAACCACAGCTGCCAGTTTTATTCTGTAAAATAAAGAGACCCAATAAAGATATAGTCTTTCCATCATTGATCTCATATACTCTTTTAAGGCATAACTTTGTGTATTCTCAGCTAGGCCTATACATGCACTGATACTTTGATATTTAACATAATTTGCTAACTTTATTGTACATTTCTTTAGTATGGAAGTGTTTTCTACAAGCATATATGTACTGAATTAATATAATGCTGTTTTTAAAAGAAAGAGGAAAGAAAAAACAAATATAATATATGTACACAATAAAGGATAAAACTTTGTGAATATTACATGCAATGCTATTTTTGTCTTCATTTATAAATATTTTATATTCATTAATATATAGACATACATGGTCAATGCATATATTGCAGTATATTGAAAAATATAAACTAGTTTCCCATATATGGAAATGTATTATGTAATATATCGCATTTTTGTTTGTAAGGGGTCCTCACATCATCAGTGCTGTTTTTTAGACACAGTAAGGTTTGAAGTATTGGCTCTGGTTTCTTGCACTGAGATTGCATTTCTCTTTTTAACTCCACTCCATCAACTCATTCTGTTGAAAAAAAAAAAAAAAAGGTCTGAGGCAGATTGCTGGACTATTCAAATGTCTCTATTGCTATGGAAACAGGATAGCAAGCAGTATTTTACATTACATAATACTTGACAAGCTTGACTTCTCTAACCAAATCTATAATGTTATGAAATGTTGGCATTTTCCTTTTGATGTTGAACAAAGAGCATATTTAGATTTGCATGCATAAAGCCAGATTATTTTAGACCGATTATTGATTAATAGATTAATAGATTAACAACGAGGTTTTGATTGCAAACAGTTTTTAACATCAAGTCAAAACATTCAAGAAGACTGTGACAGACCTTAGAAGGTCATTGTGAGAAGTCCCAGTGGCTTGTTCCTCAGCCCGAACATCAACAGGGCTGCACGGCCGAGTAGCAGGAAAGTGAAATTGATCAGAGTTGAACAAGACTGATGAAAAGGAAACCCTGCATCAAGGAGGAAGGAAGACTGAAATTGCTTCAAGACTTAAATGTGTATGAAATTCAAACAGGGGGCTCTGGGACAAAGAATCACAACTGATAAGGAAACTCTGACGTCTCTGTGAGGACACACTAAGGCCACAGAGGTCATAAGCAGTCTGAGAGGACTGGAAAAGCAATGGGCAGTGTTGATACTGAGGCTGTTTCAGAGAGCTGTATTGTTTGTAACAGCACAGATGTTAATCTGGCCACTGAGTAAATTTAATGAAAGCATCCCTCACAACATCCCGCCTGGATAATAATATTTATCCAACATCACATGCAATTGTGCAATAAGGGAGAGCATTCCGTTGAGTGCTGAAGTTTGGTACTCTGATAAAAATGTTATGTAAAGGTTTTTATAAAGCATTTCTTCATAATTAAGCCTCTGCATTGGGGCTTAGTTCAAGACTGTTACGATTTCAAGAATATAATTGATATAGATTGAATTTAATGGAGTTAAAACCCTTAATTACAGAGTTCTACTTAAACCTGTTTGTGGACGTGATTACCTGCAAATCTTGCATTGCAATCTTTATGATAATCAAATATTCAGCCAAAGGCAAAAACTAAATTAATTGACCACTAATCTAATTTTTTGGAGGTGATGTCTATGGATGTCGGAGCTGCTTTTATGTGCAGGAGAGAAGGAATGTAAGATCAGTATTTAGACAACTTATTTATGTATTAGTTTATTTATTGAATCTGCTTAAAAGCTTAAAAGATGTTTAAACATCTTTAAGAGTTATGATGCAAAATAACTGCATGGCCTAAAAATGATTCTATTCAGTATGCAACAGCATGTTCTGAAAGGTATGCTTATATTCATATGCATTTTAATTCTTCAAGGAAAATAATGAGATTCTTTTGGAAATATGAAATTGTTATTATAAAACTTGGAATATGGTTGCTGCAAGTTCAGTTTTTTTTAGAATGAATTTACTTAATGTATTCATTTGACTTTGATGCCTGTTTTCATAGATTATTTTCAGCTGTGCATTAAGGCCTACATTAAAACAAGTTTTCTGAACATAACATGCTGTTTAAAAGACGGCATCAGGTTTCTTTAAAATTTTAATTTCTTGAACTTCATCAGAACTTAAGAATCTAAAAGGTACTTTAAACACTTTCGTGGTTGTATTTTTCCTGCAAGTTTCTAATGAGTCATCTTAGCATGCATCTTTACAGTTTAAACTGATTAAAATGAACAGGCTTTCTTTTCTTTTCTTTTCTTTTTTTTTTTACAGTAAAGGCATTCAAGAAATATTTTGTTGCATTCATTTATTGACACTTTTGTTCAAGCTTCATCAGTGGTATTTCACAAAGGACTGATAAGATTTCACAAAAAAAGCAACACATTTTAAGGAATGAAGAAATGTTTGTTCTGGCCATGGATTGGGTGTGTGATATTAAACAACAGTATGAGTGGGTATCACTTCAGATCATAAACTATTATAACAGACCCTTACAAGTATGTCAGGTTGTACATACTAAAAAAGTAATAATCAAGCGGCAACATTCTAATCTGAAAAATGAAGCCTACCCGGAAGTGCGAAAAACTGCAATACATCGAAAATCCGCTAGAGGGAGGTCCCAAAAGGGAACAAATATCCATAGACCCCATGTTAAAATGTCCGTTTTCACAGCATAAATTCATGTTTTTACAGGTTGGTTGGTCCCATGGACTTTTTTTTTTTTTGGATTTTTCATAGGTTCCGAGTGCCTGACAACTGTGAGGGGGTTGTATTTTTTTCCTAATTCGTTAGTTTAGATCGTATTTATTTAGATATAAAATGTATGACAAATAAGGGCGTGGTTAACTTTGATTGACAGTTCGATTGACAGCTGATAAAGGGCTGCGCCGAGTGGAATTCCTGAAATTTGACGTCTCGGCCATGATCTGAAACAACACATCATACCACCTCTGTATCCTTTCTGAACATTTGTATTGAAATATCGTACATAACATGGGTTGCTCTGCTATAAACTGCACTATCCGACACTGTAGGACTAGGAGTACTTCGTTCCTTTTTTTCCGGTAAGTGACATTCCACTACTATTTCAGAGAGGCGGCCGCGCCATTGGATGTGCAGTTGCCGCAGCACAGCCAATGAGCGAGCGGCAGCTGCAAATGCGTTTTACATATAGGCTTCAGTAAATCGAGGAAAAGGAGTTTCAACATAAGAATGATACTGACTGTAAAACTGAGGCTCTTTGGCTGAAGAGGCGCGTCCACCGGCCGGATCAGTCTCACACAAAGCCCGCCCTTTTACCCATATATGGATTGGCCAGAAGGTGGGCGGGGTTAGGATTTCCCAAGATTTCCAGTAGCACCTCAATGCAGTACATGAGATCCACGGGGAGGAGTCGGATCAAGATCCAAGGGGTGGAGATGGGTAGGATTAGGGGCGGGTTTAGGGATCAGGGGGCGGAGATGGGTAGGTTTAGGTATATGTAAGGTGGGAGGAGTTGGATCTGGATCCGACTCCTCCCCGTGGATTTCATGTTCTGCAGTGAGGACCATCTCATGATTTTCCAATATGGCGCCGCCCATACCCCCCATAAACCATAGCCATAAACGGCCTCAACCCGTTCTTCAGAAAGTCTATGGGTGACGTCACGGACGCTTTGTCCATATTTTTTACAGTCTATGGTAATATATTATTTTTATGCCATATTTAACAAAAGTCATGTCTTCAGATGTCAAAAAGAACTTTAGATTTCTCACAGGGGTCAAGGTTTGGCTGGTTAGCACAGTCCAGTTAGCCTCTACTGGCAAATGCTGTAACTACTCCATCTGTCTGCAAAAGGCATCATTCTCCTTCATTCAAAAGTAGACATGTTTTGTGACAAAAATATTTTATATCATAAGTTTACTAGTGACTAATTTTGTTGCTCAAGTGGTTGGATAAAAAAAAATCATAAGGAAACACCTGTACCAATATCCTTTACCAGACGAGCAACGTGAAATTTAGCATTGTGACAAAGAATGGTAATGTAACAAACAGCTTTTATCTCCCTAAATTTTACAAGATCATTTCACAAATCACTACAAATGGTCATTCACTTCCTGCACAGACACACACTGCACTAATATTTAAGAATCACTACAACATGTGTTATGGCAGAGGCACTGAATAATGGATTCCTCTTGAAAACACTTGAACACCATGATTACAGGGAACCTTTGCATTTCTGAAAAAAAAAATGCATTCCATCAAAGTGTGCCGAAAATAGACCTGCTTCGCTTGTGTTAAGACTAAGACAATGTAACAAGATGTGAAAACGGGAAAGCATTGCAATAGCAGTTTGTTAAGATTTTGAGCTGTTGTGTGTTTTCTTCTCTGTTTAAGGGTATTTGCTTAGTCAACAGGTTCAGCCTCGTAGTCTGTAGTCTTCTGATTAAGAAGCATTCAAGGAATTTTTCCATGTGGTTTTCCATTGCCAGATGTGAGGTCAAAGAATGACTTTGTATCAGCTGGGATTTCATGGTTCTTTGAAGTGTGTTTGAACTCATACTGTACTCCAATAGACATTAAGAGTCATTACTTCAGACTATTGGTTCATAATTTTGATGGTAATTTGTGTCTGGTGAGAAACATTTAGAAGAATCTTAAAGGAACAGTTCAGCCAAAAAAGAAATCCATCAGTTGTGTTTCACACATGAAAGAAATCCATACAGGTTCGGAATGACATGAGAGTGAGTAAATGAGGACAGATTTTTCATTTTTGAGTGAACAATCCCTTAGCATTAAAATTTGTTCTGGAAGAGTTGTATAGATGGACTAGCAATGGAAAAATGTTGTGTGTGAGACACCTGTTGTGATGAGCAGCAAAGGAAGTGAGTTGTGTTTGCTTTGGCTACATGACCTGTGTTCACATAGTGTCTCTGCAGTCTGGGATCATTTGCACACACTCTCTTGGAGATCTATGAGGAATTTCAGACCACAGCCATGATAGTCCATTGGTCCACTGAATGGACACAAGCTCACGGAAAACATATCCACACTGTTGGTTATGAATTTTAGACACTAAATTACAAGAGCAAAAGATGTGCTGCGACTAAAGTCGGCCTATTGTATGAAAGGCACTAGTGGTAAACACAGAGAGAAATTTTCATTTCATAAATTTTCTTTTTAATTGGTCAATATGTATCAATCTAAATAAGTTACAATTCTTCTGAGTGTTTGCAAAGCCTTGTAAATATACTTATCAGATAAAATTTGCTCTGACAAGGCAGATATACTGTTTACAAAAATGATTCTGTATATTTCACACAAGACACAATGTTAAAATCAACACTAAGAAAAATGAAACCTCTACAAAAATATCAATAAATAACATCACATCTTATGTTGATACATTTACTTACATCAGTATACAATTGCCATCATACCAAGTCTGAATAAAACCCTATATTTTTTGACGCGCACAATATAGAGGTGGTTTTAAATGTGAAAATTCACATTTACATCTCATCCTCATTACTGAATAATCACAAAAGTTAAAAATATAATTTATAATATGCTATTAAACTGATTATTGATAACCACCTCCTGATGAAGACAATCTAAAGACATAAAGTTAAAAAATGTACATGTGCAATAAAAACTGAACATAGCTTTTCAAAATCTATCTTTGATAGGTAGACCGGCTTCTGTTGTGCATGAAATCATGTTGTGACATATCTATATATCTATTACATAACTTTCTCACAACCTCCTTTTTATCTTTTTAAACCAAACAAATTGCTTGCCTCTGCAGTTCACCTTAACAGATGGAACAAAGTGCAGGATGATGAAAAATCAGGCATGATTTGAGCAGAATCATCTCTTCTTTAAAACTCTTTCTAGCATTCAAAAAGTGTGATGTTTAACAATAAAAAGTGGGCTGTACAAAATGACTGACATGTAGTAGACTTTTTTGCTGCTATTAAAGCATGACAAGTTTCAAAAGCAGAAATTATTCCTATTTTAAACATCTTGACATGAATGGACATAGTTTAGTTTTACAACAGTCGGTTTTATCAATTGAATCAACAACATTTGGTTATGAGGCACCCAGCGCCATGTATGATACTGTACATGGCAGTGTAAATCAAGATATGACAGAGAGTTGAAATTATATTCAATTATTATAATTAGTGGGTCTAAAACCTATTGTAGAAAATCAGAATTTATAATCATAAATAAAAACAGTTCAGTGTTTCAGTTTCAGCATGCAGCCAAATTTGATATATCAAAGCTTGCTGAGATACGTGTTGACACAGAGGAACATAATTTTAAAGTTCACATCAGTTTTTTATTCATCAGTGCCTCCTAACCAAGTCTACAAAGGAGAAAGAATGGATGTTTATCAGTGTGTTCTACTGGACATTCTCTAATCGAAGAAGATGAAGGTAAAGTGATGCCGAGATCACTGGGGAGAGTGTTAGGTTTTAAGTAAGCTTAAGTTCTGAGTTTCACTCTAACAGTCCTCAATATCCCATAACCGCTTCGCCCCACCGACCCAGCAGCTGACAGGACTCAAGTCAGCCCACTCTTTTCTACAAAACTGACAGGCTTCTACAGGGAAAAAAGGGACAAAGGTTTTTCAGGGAAAAAAGGTCTGTAGCTTAATAAAAAAAGACAGAGAGTCTTTTTTTTCTTTACAGAGAGTCAAGAAGCCTTGCGAGCACTTCTCCTCCAAAAATTCAACTTTCCTGAGTTTACGAATTGAAGAGCAAGAAAAATTTACAAGGAAAAAACACTACAGCATGTCTATAAATATTTCTGAGTTCCTGGGATGGTGTTTGATGAGGCAACAGACCCATTTGAGATGCACCTTCCCCGAATTCGAACACCCCAGCAGTCGACTTACGACTGCAGACTACGCTGCAGAGAAGTTAGATCTGATGGAGTCTTCTCGCAACTGACGGTGTTTTCCAATGTCACACTCTTCTCGAGGTGTTCTCCGTTCAATGGTTATCCTGTAATTCTTCCTGAGGAGCGATGAAGAACAATATTATGAATGTAGATGTCAAGTATCAGCCTACTAATAACGTTCTATTATCTCAATAAGCATTTGGGCACTTAGTTCCCTATTGATACGGTTCACTTGTATTACGTTGCTGGACGCTTTGGGAAAACTAATTTTTCTCCGAATACTGAAGCCTTATTGAATCAATCAGGGAAACTGTGCGAACCTATGGCTCTGCATCCCGGGCGGGGCTACCCATCTATATAAGCGGGAAATCTGATATAGGATCTCAGAATAATTCTCCATTAGCAACAAAGATCTTCTGCTCGCTGGACGCCGAGACAAAAAAGGAAGCCTTCTCACCGTCGAACGAGCCTTGCCGCAGATCAAGCTGACTTGTTGCAAATGCCACGCCACAAATGCTTCTGACGAGCAAAGTGAGAGTGGTGCCTGTCTTAGGTACCTAGTTTTTTTTTTCAGAGAGTGGCTCCGCCCCTTGCGCTCTCCCGTTCTCGTCCTCCCAGGAACATCGGAGAAAGAAACAGTCAGCCACGAGTGAGCTCACGTCAGCGCAGATCCCGCATGCCTCACTTTCTGCCTCCACTGCCTCTTCTGGCACGAGTGACCTGGTCTCGTTTGGGGGATCTGAAGAGGATATCCCCGATGACAACATGTCACTGGCGGCTTCTAACACGGAGGATTGGTCGGGCTCAGACGATGGCTCCACTCTCCAAACCATAGTGGTCCTCCAGTTCTTTCAGGCTAAACTCCTCTGATCCATGGACGAGTTTGGCCCAGACCCTGCTGCATTTCGAGAGCTGTGAAGCGCAACAGACTTGGCTCTGTGCGCTACAAAGATGACCGCCCAGGCTATTGGCTATCGCCAGCTTAGTGGTGTTGGAACGCCACTTATGGCTGAACTTAACAGAGATTAAGGATGCAGACAAGGCTTCTTTTTTCGTCTCTTCGGCCCTGCGGTGGATTGTTACGCAAAGTACTTCACCACAGCACAGAAGTCGGCGCAGGCAATGCGCCACTTCCTGCCCAAGTGCTCCAGCTCTGCAGCTGCTTCAATTCGTCAGAGAAGCGTGCTGACTCAGCAGCCTGCAAAGCCTGTACCTTTGACCGCTCAGCTCAAGCCAGAGCCTGAGCCTCGAAAGTGCTCCCACTCCGCCAAGTGCTACCCCTTTCCTAAGCGCCAGGGGCCCTGTCAAACAATAACGCTGAATCCTGAGCCACAGAAGCCGCCCTGATCCTTCAGGAAGGAAGAGGAGAGCCTAGAGTTAGAGCCTAGAGGGCCTAGAGCCTAGAGGAGAGCCTAGAGAGCTTCCCTCCAAAAAGCCTAGAGTTTGCCTCCAACCCCCTGTTAAGTTCCGGGTGTTTGTGGCGATGTGTTCGTTGAAAGCATCGGGATCGTTCATGTTCACGCACCCACACAACTGACTGTTGTTATAGCGAACAAAATAAAAAACAAACATTCAAAAAGAGAGCCCTTTTCCTCTTTCCAATACCACGGGCGTCAGTCCCCTGTCCCAGCACAGAGGCCTGTTACCCGGACTACTTCAGTCCCTAGCCACCCGGGCCAAGGGTGTCTAAGGACTGAAGGCCAGCCCGGGCCAAGACTGAAGGCCACCCGGGCCAAGGGTGTCTAGGGACCAGGCCAGAATGACAGGATGGGTTCTGAACATAATCAAACGAGGTTACTCGCTTCAATTTGCTCACAAATTCTTACAGACGCCATGTTTTGATGTCTCTTGGGTACTGTCTTTCCTGCAGGAGCTGCTGGACAAGGGGAGTACCCCTTTCACGCTCAAAGTCTATGTGGTGGCCATGGCAGCGTACCACGCTCCTGTGGCTGGCTAGTCTATAGGCAGGAACAACTTAGTTGTTCGTTTTCTGAGGGAGGCCAAAAGGCTGAACCTGCTTCGTCCCCTTACTATTCCAACATGGGACCTGTCTACAGGACCTCAGAGGCTATCCCTTCAAGCCACTCCAGTCAGCTGAGCTGCGCCCCCTCCTCGCTAAAGACTGCCCTCCTGCTATCCTTAGCATCGGTCAAGCCAGTGGGTGACTTGCAAGCGCCATATGTTCTTGCAGTTTCACTGCACAGCCATAGGTTTGTGCAGTTTTACTGCGTGATTCAATAAGGCTTTAGTATTAGAGAAAAAGGAGTTTTCTCAAAGTGTCTTGTAACGCAATTCTCGTTCAGAGTATGTTTTGGGCAAATGGTTCTAAAACAATAAAACTGAGATTTAAATTAGCAAAAGGCTAATTATATTAATTACCGTTATGTGTTCAATGTTGTAGAGAGGTTACAGACGTAGACATTTTTGGGCAACCCATTTTAGAACATTTGTTTTCAGAGGAATGTTTTTTTAATGTGTCATTTTGGTGAACAAAGATGAGTTTTAAGGCATACAATTATTGACTACAGGGGGACTTTAATACATTGACCTATTTTATGGAAAAAAATAATGTTTTTGGTGTTTACCTAAAGAAGTAGAATGCCATGAGGAGAGCTGTTCCCAGAATTCCCCCTACTATTAGCCCAGTCACTGCCGATACACCTAGTCCACCTGCTTAGAAAAGAAAATGAAACCATTTATAAGGAAAGCTGCACATAAATTATAATAATAAATATATGACACATGTGCATATCATGCTGTTACAAAAAAGTGTCAGTCTTTAAGAAGTAGAGGTAATTTACATGATGGTTCAATGTGTTTTGGGGGTGGAGGCCCTGGTGCTGTTCGCAAGGAGAACCATTCCTTCTTAAAGCCTGGCATGGTTATGAAAGTTCCATTGGTGCCAAAGTTCATGATAGTCTACAGGCATAAAAAGACATCTCTTTCCTTACTTCAGACATAATTCTGGCACAAACATAGTGAACCAAATCCTGAAAATTAGTTTGAAATGATTGAATTTCACTTACTGTCCTGACTTTTTTGGTCAAATAAAGCAGAAATGATTACATGTGCATACCTCGTGCGTTCCTGCCTCTGGGTCTGTCATCCTAACGACAGAGAAATCCCCATTTCGGTCACCATTGGAATCTAGAGACACCTGGCCAGCAATGCCTGTATAACGGAATGCGAGGAATGAGAAAATTAATTAGTTTGAAAAGTCAAACATTCCAAGGAAAACACCAGCAAGAATCGGCAAATTCCGGGTGGGCAATACAACAGGAAATCTTATCCGACTCCTGCCATTTTTGTTGGCTTTAACTGCAGAAATGGTCATTTCATCTGTACATCTGTGTTTGTGAATTCTTGAGATGTTTAAAATATTATTTAATTTAACAGGAAAACATGACCCTGTTCCTGATGATTCTGGCAGAGCAAAACATTGTTATTTCACGTTTAGTTGTCTTGCTGTGGTCATTGAGACAGGTCTGGGCCGCAGACATGTCTGAGCACCTATTTTGTAAGGGAAGTTTAATGAATTACAGTGGCAAGAATACTGGCGAACCCTCTGTTCCCAACTACAATAACGGGAATCAAATGTGGTGAATAATAATAATGGGAATAAAATAGGACTTGGTCAGTGTTCAGATTCCACTGTTCTTTTTGCACAAAATATGCATTACTATTTTCTTAATAATAAGCTTAGTGTGTAAAATATCATTTAATAGGATGTTGATTTGTTAAAGGACAAAAGTGTTTCCAACCCACCAACCAATTTATTTGTTTTCTTAAAAATTGCTATATACACTACTGTTAAAAAAATTGGGTTCGGTAAGATTTTTTTATGTTTTTGAAAAAAGTCTCTTATGCTCAGCAAGACTGCATGAATTTGAAATACTGTGAAAAACAGTAATATTGTGAAATATTATAACAATTTAAAATAACCGTTTTCTATTTCATTACATTTTAAAATTTAATTTATTCCTGTGATGGATGAAGCTGAATTTTCAGCAGCCATTAAGGCCCATTCACACCAAGGATGATAACTATAACGATAACGATAACTATAACAATAACAATAAATATATAGTTCTAAAAATCATTATAAAATGTAAAAGAATAGCAGAGTCCACGCCACAACTATAATGATAATGGCAAATATTAACAATATCGTTAGAATCACTTTCAGAACAGTTTTTTTTTCACCTAATGAACAATAAAAACATTGACAACCAATCACGCATTTAAAGTGGAAGACAACAAAACTGCATTGCTTACAATAAACAGAACAATATCATGCGTTGGTGTGGACGCCAATATAGTTATTGTTATATTTATAGTTATCATTCTTGGTGTGAAGTGTGAACGGTCCTTTACTCCAGTCTTCATTGTCACATGATCCTTCAGAAACTATTTTTAATATGCTGTTTTGGTGCTCAAGAAACTTTTCTTTGTGGAAACCATAAAAAATTGTTTTCAGGATTCTTTGATGAACAGAAAGTTTAAAAGAAAAGCATTTACTACTGTCAATACTGACCAATTTAATGCATCCTTTCTGAATAGAAGTATTAATTTCTTTTAAAAAAAAACAAACAAACAAAAAACTTACTGACTCCAAACTTTTAAATGAGTGTATACAGTGTATTGGTCCGTTGATAGTAAATAGGTTAAAGTGGTCAAAAGATGTCATTTGTGGCTATTGTGACTATTGATAGATTACTTATTCAATTAACATAATTTGTATAATTTAAATAAACAGGCAATTGATCATACTACAAACTGAGTGTGCATACTGTTATCAAGTTATATTGCTTCAAATCCCTTCCTTGCAAGTAATGTTATATTTTGTGGGTACTCCCAAAGTCTCATGTATAAAATCATTCAATCAATTCATATGTGCTATGTTATGCAGTGAACACATTCAGGGCCATATGTTAATTTAATGCTGCATCCCAACACTAGATGCACACATGCAAAATCAGCCTGATTAATCAAAGGGTTACGCAAGTGTAATGTTTATTTTCTCATGTACCCATCCTATTCTGACACCGTCTGGCTAGTGCAAGGTTTACTGCTGAGTTTGCTGCCACTGTTTACCTTCTCTGTTGCTGAACTTTAACCCATTTATGAGTATATATTTGCAATTAAGAACTACAGCTGCCGATTCATTTTTGTTATAAAATGCAAATTATGTCTGCCACAGTCCAGTATCCATAGTACTTTTGCGGAAAAAAGCACAGCATTTCTACCTCCTAATTACCTTCAAATGTTCTGTTCCACATGTTGTGTGTGATTTCCAGTCCATCCTTTTTCGTCAGACCGTTACTCATCACCTCACGCAAGGCAATTGCATACAGAACCAAAGCATCATGGAACCCCTCCATAAACATATTGACCTGCAATGCAATAAAAGAGCAAGGTCTGAGGAACACTAGGTGAAGACAGCAATTTGTTAATAAAAATGATGTTTGCTTCCGAGAGAGACACCTCTATTCATCAACGAAAAAGGCCAATATCCAGGCTTTAACCCTTCATTGGTATATTAGAGTAAGAAATAGAAAAGTGAGAACAATGTTTCTATCCATCCCCGAACCCCTAAATCCTCTGCAGGGTTGCGGGGATGCAGGGTGCCTATCCCAGTGTTTCAGGCCACAGGTGGGGGACACCCTGGACGGATGGCCAGTCCATCACAGGGCTCACACATTTACACTCTCTTTGATATGAATTGTATTTTGTATTTTAATATCTTATTATTAATAAGATGTATTTTTGACATCTTTGTCTTTATTAAAATAGGGTAGACAGAGAGGGGGACGGGATCAGGAAAGGACAACTCGAACTTAGGGTGTTGGAGTGCTGCCCACGAGGCTATTGGCTACAACAATATTTTATTATTCAAATAGAACATAGTATTTTTCATAAATAAAATGAATAAATATAAATACATAATAAAATATTTTTGAAATGGTTTTACAAATTAGTAAGTTAAGATAATACATTTGATGATTAAATTTATAAAAATGTATAATACATTGCCTCTGTGAATTATTACAGTACACGTGCATTTATTTTTTCACATTTCATCAGTCTTTTATTTAATATTCGGCCCTCTATAACTCTCCTTTCTTTCTGAAGAAACGTTGCCCAAATTTTATTTACATAGAATTATAAGACATTAGTAGACAAATATGATCAAGCAAAGGTTATCATGAGAGAATCCAAGAGCAACTCATTTATCAATTTCATATTTTAGTAAAACTGCTAATAAATGAACAACTGCATGCAGTGTCTTCTAACATCAAGAGTGAAAAAGATGGAAAGGATCCATAAACAGCACTGTCTTGTTCAATGAAATGTTAACCAATTAAAAAATAATAAGGCTACCCAGCCGCCATGAATACTGAAAAGCACGTACTAGTATATGCTCATGTTTTGATACGGATTAATGGTCCGTTCCTGCCACAGAGGTCCGTTCCGTTCCTGCCACATGCTGCATGTGCGCAGCCCAAGGCAAACAATAGTAAAACCTGGGGCTTAGTCAGTCTGCAGCCCGGGGGAGATTCGATATCCGGCTGCCAAGATTACTGTATATTTACATTCACCCTCAACTGCCTAATAAGAGTGAAACAGCAGGAAAAGCTGATATAGTCATATGACTGTTTATATACACATTCATTTTTGGAAGCGTGAACAGAGTTGAAATCTCCAAGCATTCAGAGCATAACAAACCCTGCCGTGTTTTCATACAGAGCACAGCTTGTGATTCAGCAACAAAATGTATCGGACAAAACATTCCTCATGCAAAAAAATGTCATGTTTTCTCATTGCGAAATAAACCCTGCTGATGTTTAAGATTAGGCACTATTGCTAACAGTTTGTGTAAAACTGATGCCATCTCAGTTCAAGAATGTGATATGAAAGAGATATAGAAGAGATTTTGATTAAATTTCTATTATTCTAACAAAGATGTAAAAGGAGAGGTCTCAAGGTCTGTCACCCTTGTTGAGATGTGTGGTTTTCCATCACAGTTTGCAGCATCTGTAAATGATAAAGTGATTTCTTACTAAATATTATTTTTTTTTTTATACAAAAATAAATAAACCCACTGTAAGGTTTTTTCCCTTTTTCTATTGCCTAGCCTGGCTATTTTTTACTTTAAGTTTCACAATCTTAACTCGTTTTGTTTACGAGTGAGGGAAGGATGGAACGGGAGATTGACAGACGGATCGGTGCAGCTTCTGCAGTAATGTGGTCAATGTACCGGTCTGTCGTGGTGAAGAAGGAGCTGAGCCGTACGGCAAAGCTCTCGATTTACCGGTCAATCTACGTTCCTACTCTCACCTATGGTCATGAGCTTTGGGTCATGACCGATAGGACAAGATCCCGGATACAGGTGGCCGAAATGAGCTTTCTCCGCAGGGTGGCTGGGCGATCCCTTAGAGATAGGGTGAGAAGCTCGGTCACTCGGGAGGAGCTCAGTGTAGAGCCGCTGCTCCTCCACATCGAGAGGGGTCAGCTGAGGTGGCTCGGGCATCTGTTCCGGATGCCTCCTGGACGCCTTCCCGGGAAGGTGTCCCGGGCCCGTCCCACTGGGAGGAGACCCCGGGGAAGACCTAGGATGCGCTGGAGGGACTATGTCTCCCGGCTGGCCTGGGAGCGCCTCGGTGTCCCCCGGAAGAGCTGGAGGAAGTGTCTAGGGAGAGGGAAGTCTGGGCATCTCTGCTTAGACTGCTGCCCCCGCGACCCGGCCCCGGATAAGCGGAAGAAGATGGATGGATGGATGGAATCTTAATCTTAATCTCACTTTTGTCACTTTTAAATTGACTAAAATCAGTTTCTTGTTTATAAAGCATATATACAGTATATATATATATATATATATATATATATATATACACACACACACACACACACTAAATTATATATATATATATAATTTTAGTACATAATGTGTTACATTGCTCCATGGGTGGGGAGAGAGAACTCCATAACGGGACTAATTCATAATTGGCTCTGCATCATTAGAATGAATGTAACTCATCCTCAGGGCTCACTGGACTCACTGTTTTTATGCATAAGCCTGTTTCTGTTTATTTGGGCTGATTAACTTCAGGCTCTAGCATGAAAAGGTGCAACCGCATGTCAGTTTCCTCACCCTGGTGAAAAAATTACCCAGTGGAGTCTCACTGTCCCTACTAGGTATGCTGCAATGACAGAAAGGCCAGAACAGAACTTCTAAGACACCATATATGGAGAAACAAATATGAAAAATGAAAGAAAAAATATAAATGACCCAATGGGAAATTATGTTTATATGATGTTAATTTATTTTTAGTTTGCTTGATTTAATCATTTCCGCAATAATCTTTTGAACATATTATTTCTTTCACTTATTTATATCTATATGTAATATTTGATTTGACTTATTTTCATATTTGTATTTCTTCATAATGGAATGCAATGAGAGAATGAAAGACAATCAACTGTTCAGACATCCTCTATTTTGTACGTGAAGAGCTTGTAGTCATTTAGAATTCAGTTGCTGCAGAATAACTTTTTCTCGTTGATTGAAGACCACTCGAAACCTTAAATGATGAAGCCTTTCATATGATTTGTGAAACCTCTTCAAATGATAAGAATCAGAGTACAATTGCAAGGACTGAGTCATATTCTGTGATGACCTGTTGTGAAAACCTTCACAGAAATATAAAGATCTTATTCTTCATCCATGTACCACAATTAAATTACAATGCATTGCTTAAAGCAACAGGTGAGGCAGCAAAATGTGTTTAGTTCTCTTATTATACTGGAGGAAGAAAATCCAGAAACAATATAAATAAAATAAATACATGCAGAAATTAATTATTCAATTAGTAAATCAATGAAAATATGATAAGTATATTCAATTCAAAAATACTTTTCATCTCATTGGGTCATGTATTCTTTTTTTTTTTCATTTCATGTACAGTATGTATTTTTTCACGTCTTCATTTATAAATGTAATATTTAGTCCTCCATAGTTCCCCTTTCTTTCTGATCAAACATTCCTTGAGCATTATTTTGCATGAATTATAAGATAGAGAAATGTGATAGAGTAAAGGCTGTCATGAGAGAATTATATTGGTCGTTATCGCAGGTCTGTTCTGATATTGATCAAATGGAGACGATTGAAGCGGATTGACCTGCTTATAATAAGTCTGTGACTTCCTTTGTTTGTCTCGGGTTTAACCCATCGGCCACAGTGTGTTCAGATCCTGTGAGATGCTTTTAGGGTGTACTCACACTAGGCACGGTTGCCATGAACCGGGCCCGAGTACGATTGTCCCCCCTCCCCACTCCCCCTCTGGCCTGCACTCACATAGGGTTTCAGCATTCGTGCCGGAGCACGCTTACGTCATTATGGTGCGACGGTTTCGGGATAAACAAGAAGAGCGGCGCTCTCTGAAGGAGAGCCATCGCTCTGTTTTCTTTGTGGATAATTTTGTGTCGTTTGGTCCACGGTGGTCCACAGCCCTTCACAGCCTGTTGTTAAACAGATGTGTCGCCTTAGTGGCGTGAAAATTTTCACGTAATCGTGCTGCTCGTGCTCGTATGAGGAGGTTTGCAAGGTACCAGCTGAAGTGCAGAACCATGACGTCACGCGTCCTGTTCCGTGCTCCAGCACGGTTAGCGCTCACACTGCATGTGAACCGCGCCCGAGTCCAACTGAACCGTGCTCTGGCCCACCTCTTCCAAGCGGGCCAGGGCCGGCTAATCGAGCCGCGCCCGGGCACGTTTCGGAGCACTCACACTAGTCAAACGAACCGCGCTTTGGTGGTCAAACGCACTCGGGCACGGTTCAAACTGGCTAGTGTGAGTACACCCTTAGGGACCCTTAATGGTCAGCAGGGTTGTTAAGAAGGAAAGGAAAGAAGCAATCATGGGTGGCCTTAAATTCATATGCAGTCTAGTGAGTTCGATCATCTCTAATGAATGTGCCTGCTTCACTGATCCTCTTTTGATGCAGTTCTACTCAAGTACAAACGTAAATATACATCTTAGAGTCAGTCGCCAAGCATTAAAACCTCATTACTGGAATTTTACCTTAAATTGCTCGACTTTAACACAAATCACCTGATTTAAGAAGCTGTGGTTGGATTATACACACCTGAGAAGATAGGTATTTTATAAATGCTAAATCTGTGCAAAAAGAATTTCTAGAGATTTGTTGAGCCTCAATGGTTTTGTCATGCTGGAACTTAATAATCTGCAGTGAAGCACGACGATGGGCGAGCCGAAATTAGATAAAAATAAGTAACAGATAAACCTGAGGGCCAACAGATGACAACTATTACTAAGTAAGATCAAATACATGTCAGTCTGACCAAATTCATAGTTTCCTTCTTTTGAAGAGGTGACGTTTCTCAACTAGAAACAGTTAATGATGCTGAAGAATGTTGCCTGTTTTTAAGATCATTTTAAAACCTTTTCTTCTGAGAGTATTTTGCAAGTGGAAAACATGGAAGAAACTTTGGAGAAATCCAATCAAACACATAAAACATAAAATACATTATACTGAATACATAAAACATGTTCCTAATGACTGTGGTAATCCAACACACCCACCTACGGGTCATCAGAGCATAAAAATACTTTGCATTTTTCACAGACTCAGTCATTTTAGTCACTAAGGACATATGATTGACAGCACTTTTGAATCTAAAACAGCACTTTTTAAATATATATATTTCACGAATCTTTTAAAGGTCTTACTTTGTAGCTGGATTATACAGCCTAGCTTCTAGAATGTTAACAGTGGAAACTGTCACTTATCCAGAAGATTTACGTTATGCATATGGGGGGCTCTTTGCAAATGAGTATGGCTGCATTTCCTGGCAGCTAGGATGAATTGCTTAAATCTGTGCAGATGCTCATAAGAACACCACTCACTGTAAGCCAATTCCAAAAAATGTATCACCTTCCTAAATGAATAAAGTGAGCATTCTTCATCCAGCTCATTAATTCAGCATGTCAGAAATATAAGTCAGAAAAAACTGAGCAGATACAAGCGGTAGCTACAAGGAAAGGGCCAAGTTTGTGAAACATCACATTAGCCTGTGCTTCTGTCAGGTAAGGCTTCTCTGGGAAGTGTACCCATACACTGAATTAATTGTGCTTGGCACACTGAAGTCTTGACATTCATATTTGGAACGAGAATGGGCTTTGTCTGATAACATTTCTATATGGTAGTGGTCCCCCACAAAGGTCCAGTTCAAATCTTTTGTGGCTCCAGTTGATACAGCAATTGAGCCAGTCAGAAGTGTCAGGGCCCCCACTGAGGTTATTAACCTTAGCACTTCGATTCGTCCACAATTATTTATTTCAGAAAGACAGTTTCCACTGTCTTTCTTAGAAAACTCTGATGGCTTTTCAAAGGAAGCTGACATGATGGGGACAAAGAGCCAGACCAAAATATGGGGCCTATATGGAACGCCAAGTCACTCATTCAAACGCACTTAAAGTGTGAATGCACTGTATTCTGACTTTAAACTGTGTGAATAAAAGAATCAGCAGCTCTCTGAATATTGCAGGCCACAAAATGGATGGAATTGCAGAAAAGAGAAAAATTTGATTGATTGACTGACTGGCTGACTGAATGACTGGCTGATTTGCCTGTATATTGTTAACAAAGGATGGTGT
The DNA here is from genome assembly GCA_030578255.1 of Tiaroga cobitis. NCBI lineage: Eukaryota > Metazoa > Chordata > Actinopteri > Cypriniformes > Leuciscidae > Tiaroga > Tiaroga cobitis. The sequence continues at coordinate 29,291,868 of CM060595.1, read as the reverse complement.
GTTGTAAAATAGCCAAGAAGATTCTGCATATATATATATATATATATATATATATATATATATATATATATATATATATATATATATATATATATATACAAATTAAATATATAATATATGTAAAAATAGAAAATTAAAATAAAAGGTGAAATGTGAATAAAATATCCAATATGAACAGATAAAAAAGAAACAAAGTTCTTTAGATCTTATATTTGACTTTTGAATACGAAAATATTCAATATATATTTTTAACATTATTTTTTGTTTCAAAGACTCACGTACAGCACTGCAGTCTTCACAAACAGGGATGCCCGACTGCTGTAGTGACTTTTTCATTTCCATGGAGAAGTCTTCAAACTCTGGCTTAGTGGACCTAAGCAATGTTACAGTGTTGAGAAAGCTATAGGCAGCCTTGGCCTCATTGTCAAATTTGTCTCCTCTCCTCCAGGATCCATCCCCTGTGAAATAATGTTGTGTTTTTATTGTAATAAATTCATGTTCACATGATCATGTTGCAAGAATTGCTATAGAAAACTATGTCTCTCAGGATAAGGGCATTATACAAGCGCGTTTTGCCTGTGTCTGCTGATAAAACCTCAATGACAATGCGTAAAATATATACCCGGTTAGATTTTCTGCAACAATGGGGCTTTTAGATATAAACAGGAACATCAGTGGAACATCCTGGACCTGCACACCAGACAATATCCAGGCACTTTTGTGTTGAGCCAAATATCTCTTGAATGTAATCTCTATGAAGCAGAAGACCTGCAGATAGCTTCATTGTGCTACAGGGTCATAGGACTATCTTGTCTGACTTTGGCTCATCTTGGGAATAGAGATAAGCTCTGTAATCAGTGCACAACAACCATGAATACAGCTTTACCATAGGAAGAGGAGTTGAAGAGCTCGATGTTGAAGAAGATGTGGCTGTCGCTGGTTAATTTTCGTCGATGAAATGCTAGCATGAGTTCTCGTATTTTGTCCGCCTTGGCACACATAATCACCACTGCAAAACAACAAGGAACAGAGTGTTATTTGCCATTCAAAATAACAACTTTAAGCTACCATCGCCACCTGGGTTATGTGTATGTATACAGTAATGTCAAAAGGCATTTATGTCTAGGTTGGGGAGCCAAGAAAATAATAAACAAAATAAAATAACCCGACTGAATGATTTTTATTGCGTTCGGTTCTTGCACGTATCTTCCAATGATACACAGACCTAAAACACTCTGAAAGTGTTCCCTGCCTAACTATTCAGCATGAAACATTCAGAACGAACGACTCTTCTGAGCAGGTTATTTTTGCTGATTATAAAACAGAGCACGACCAGTGAAGTCCGATTCCAGAGCAAAAGATTGGTTCTTTTTAATGAATCACAACTTGTGGTTCAGTATGTGAGTCAGATTCATTGAGAAACAGCTCCAACTGAGTCATAAGTCATTGATATTATCATTTACAACTCCAAAAACTGATACAATGTTAAGGGTTGTAAGACCTAAATCAGTAACTGACTGGTTATTAATATGATAATACTGTATGCACCAGAACCGGAATCATCATTTTCCTTTACCATTTTTATTTATGGCAGAGAAAATAAAGCACTGTGTCCTCATAAGAGTTTTACAGACCATGAATCCAAGATGCACATTAATGTACTGTATTATCGTCATGATCCTGAGAACACGTTCAGTGCTGTTCATTTAAGATTAATTATGACCTTTTTGCTACTGGCCAGGTTTACAAGAACATGTGGCATTGATTCAATTATGTAAGCACAGGCCTTTAAGTATCATAGAATAGCTTATTTTTGACCTGGTCTTACAGAAACACAGTCTCAGGTATGAAATATATTCCCATGGAGCAAGGAGGTCAAAAATAAATAAACAAACAAGCAAGCAAACAAGTTTAAAATAATAATAATAATAATATTCGCAAAGTGTCCCATAAATAGGAAGATTCAGAGGATTGGAACTTTCCCCACAGCTCAGTCAGTGTAATGCGCTGCTTGAAATATCCTCAGCTGAGTGGGACAAACTTCACCTCAGTATTCCTGCACTATAGCACCCTTTAATTACAGAGCGCACAGCACACTACAGGCCCTGTGTTGGCTTTCCAGCGATTCCATGGGGTACAGCTCCAGCCAGCAATATTTAAAAAATCTGGATTTTTCGCACTGACACTAGTTACAAATGAGCTGAGGAATGCAAAGGGGCAACACATGGCACACTTACCGTTGGTTGTGCCACATTTAATGCACCTGGGGGTCTACATAGACGCATAGAGTGAACGTGCACATGGAAATAATATTGCTTTGCAAACTTGTGCTATATCGCTACATAGTATAAGGGTTTACTGTCTTGCCCCTCTGTCCAACTTTGGCAGCATGGCACATAATGCAAAATAAGCAGGGCTATAATGACATATGTCTGGCTTAGTAAATTCACTCCCTGAGGACCACTCGGCCAGTTTGTGCTTCTGTGCTCACGTGATTCACTGTCAAAACATTGCAACACCGTATTCCATCCTCATTGAAATGTTATCTTCTGACATTTAGCATCGGTGAGGAGATCTGACAAAATATATGTTCATATATATACTTATCTATATAAGTATACTTGCAGCCAGACTAATTTAGTATACTTCAAGTGTGTTAATGATTAGTTAACTAGAAGTGTGCTATTTTGAAACAACTAATTTTGTAAAAGTATATTTTAGTTGTAATTAAATTGTAGTAAAGCATAACTTTAAGTGTATTTAGTGTACTTTTGTGAACTAAATTGGAACAACTTCAAGTATACTTTAAGTATATGCCTGTGTAGGGACTAATTATGCTTGATTAGTGATATTAAAGTGATATTACTTTAAGTATATGCCTGTGTAGGGACTAATTATGCTTGATTAGTGATATTAAAGTGATATTACTTTAAGTATATGCCTGTGTAGGCCGCGACTAATTATGCTTGATTAGTGATATTAAAGTGTACTTTAGTCGTCGGACTGTGGAAGGAATACTTTGAGGATCTCCTCAATCCCGCCGTCACGTCTTCTGTTGAGGAAGTGGAGGCTGAGGGCTCAGAGGTGGACTCGTCCATCACCCTAGCTGAGGTCACCGAGGTAGTCAAGAAACTCCTCGGTGGCAAGGCACCGGGGGTGGATGAGATCCGCCCTGAGTACCTCAAGTCTGTGGATGTTGTGGGGCTGTCTTGGCTGACACGCCTCTGCAGCATCGCGTGGCAGTCGGGGACAGTACCTCTGGGATGGCAGACCGGGGTGGTGGTCCCTCTTTTTAAGAAGGGGGACCGGAGGGTGTGTTCCAACTACAGGGGGATCACACTTCTCAGCCTCCCTGGGAAAGTCTATGCCAGGGTACTGGAGAGGAGAATACGGCCGATAGTGGAACCTCGGATTCAGGAGGAACAGTGCGGTTTTCGTCCGGGCCGTGGAACACTGGACCAGCTCTATACTCTCTACAGGGTGCTGGGGGGTTCATGGGAGTTTGCCCAACCAATCCACATGTGCTTTGTGGATTTGGAGAAGGCATTCGACTGTGTCCCTCACGGAGGCCTGTGGAGGGTGCTTCGGGAGTATGGGGTCCGGGGTCCTTTGCTAAGGGCTGTCCGGTCCCTGTATGACCGAAGCAGGAGCTTGGTTTGCATTGGCGGCAGTAAGTCAGACTTCTTCCCAGTGCATGTTGGACTCTGGCAGGGCTGGAGGGTGTCAGGTTTAGGGACCACACGATTTCGTCTCTGCTCTTTGCGGATGATGTTGTCGTGTTGGCCCCTTCAGACCAGGACCTTCAGCATGCACTGGGACGGTTTGCAGCCGAGTGTGAAGCAGCTGGGATGAGAATCAGCACCTCCAAATCCGAGGCCATGGTCCTCAGTCGGAAAAGGGTGGCTTGCCCACTTCAGGTAGGTGGAGAGTTCCTGAGTTCCTGCCTGGAGGAGTTTAAGTATCTTGGGGTTTTGTTCACGAGTGAGGGAAGGATGGAACGGGAGATTGACAGACGGATCGGTGCAGCTTCTGCAGTAATGTGGTCAATGTACCGGTCTGTTGTGGTGAAGAAGGAGCTGAGCCGCAAGGCGAAGCTCTCGATATACCGGTAAATCTACGTTCCTACTCTCACCTATGGTCATGAGCTTTGGGTCATGACCGATAGGACAAGATCCCGGATACAGGTGGCCGAAATGAGCTTTCTCCGCAGGGTGGCTGGGCGATCCCTTAGAGATAGGGTGAGAAGCTCGGTCACTCGGGAGGAGCTCAGTGTAGAGCCGCTGCTCCTCCACATCGAGAGGGGTCAGCTGAGGTGGCTCGGGCATCTGTTCCGGATGCCTCCTGGACGCCTTCCCGGGAAGGTGTCCCGGGCCCGTCCCACTGGGAGGAGACCCCGGGGAAGACCTAGGATGCGCTGGAGGGACTATGTCTCCCGGCTGGCCTGGGAGCGCCTCGGTGTCCCCCGGAAGAGCTGGAGGAAGTGTCTAGGGAGAGGGAAGTCTGGGCATCTCTGCTTAGACTGCTGCCCCCGCGACCCGGCCCCGGATAAGCGGAAGAAGATGGATGGAAGTGTACTTTATTTGTGTTACAAGTACATTACAAATTCATTATGAGTGTCTTCGAAACATAAAAGCAATATAGCATAAGTGTCTATACATATATTGTTTTATTTTTGGCATTTTTGCCTTTTATTAGGATAGAACAGTGGCTAGACAGGAAGTGAGGTGGGAAAGAGAGAGAGGAGGGATATGGAAAGGTCCACGAGCCGGAACTCGAATTCGCTATATGTCGGCGCACTTGCCCACGAGGCTATCGTTGCCGACCATAAGTGTATTATATTTGACTAAAAAATATATACTCAGTAATACCTTTGGCTTATTCCAAATACTAAATTGCTCACTTTGTCTTCAATAACAAATGCACATTATTAAACAAATAATACTTTGCTATACTTTGTAAAAAATACTATTGTTGTATACTATAATGTATTTTTTTGAAAGTATACTTTCAATGCATTGTTATAATGATAATGTCCAGCACATAGTTAAAATATACCTAAAATATATTTTTAATAGAGGGAATGCATTAACGTCACTTTCCCGCCGGAACACGCCCCCCTCAGCCAGACTGAGTGGCAAAAGAGCTGCTGCGTGACTGCGAAAACGCGAGTAAAACAAACTATTATCAGTTTAAACTAAAAGTTGGACTCGATATAGTGTTTCTTACAACTTATCAAAGATCCAGTGATCCATGGATATTGACATGCAGCCAGGAATCGTGTTTCCTGACATTTATATGTGCCTGATTTCGACGCCGGGGAAATAAATTAAGAGAATTTGCCTGTAAACGTTTTATATAAATAGAATATAGATAGGTCTAAATCCGAGTGATCACTTACATTAATGTTATACTGTATATCATCATATGTATATCCAGCCCTAAAACTTGTATAGTTTTTTGTCAGTGTTTATTTAAAAACATCCAATTATGCAGAATATAGTCTGTTCTGTAGCTTTTTGCAGTCTGTAAAAATATACAGTAGCCTACCTCAGATTTCTGGTCAAATCTAGTTGTACAGTCAATCGCAAAGCTCTTTCCCGTTTTAGATGTGTTTTGTGTGTTTTTCGCGGCATTCACGCTGAAAACAAATTTGCTGCCGCTCAGTCTTTTTGCCACTTGTGGGCGTGACCGCATTCACTCCGGCCGACGGTGACGTCATGCGCATACCCTCTATAAAGTGCAAATAAATACACTTTTAAAAAATAAACTGAATTTTCACTTCAAGTATATTTTTAGAAAATATATTTTTAGAAAATATACTAAAGTACAATTATTTCAAAGTGTGTTAAAAGTTGTATTGTGAAAATAGGTAAAAGCATGATGCTAATATACTTTTAATATATTTAAAGATAGTAAAAAAAAAATGTTAGTATATTTGCAATGTACTACTATTGAAAAAGGGAATATATTTCAAATACAATAAAGTATTTTATTTTCACTAAGGATACGTTAAAAAAGTAGTATTTATAATAGGGATTACATCTACTACATCTTTTATATGTTAGACATTCAACAGCTAGGTGTCGTTTCCGTCTCCAAACACTCTATCAGATGCCAAAAGCAAACAGCAAAAGGTGCTAAATGTAAACTCATGGTGTGATGTCATAGCACCAAAAAAATCATAATCCTAACCTTTATCTCCATACCGAAATCTCAGATGGCCTGTGATTCATCTTTATGAATCGTTAAAATATTGGTGTTCGGGACACTGTGAGCCCAGAGACTGTATTGTACACCTTGTGTTTTTAAAGGCTTAGCTGAAACTAGTAGAGGCTTGGACCCGAAAACTGTATTTCTTATGTCATGACTTAAGCGGATTGTTACCAATGTTGACACTCATCTTTCAATTATACCCGATTTGTACCTGATATTGAGCACAAAACACTCCCACTCCACAGTTTAGCACCACAGGTGCTATTTTTTTTTTTATCAGCGCTCATGTGCAGGCTGGGCCATATGTCATAAAGGTATCTGTATTTTATTACATTTGCCTCAGCTGTGCCAACAGACACACCACAGCCTCGTGCAACAGGTTCAAAAATGCATAGCGAAGACTGACAGCAACAAAAACAAGGGCATTGCAATGGCCAATGAATCAAATCAGGCGTCACTGGCGCTGGAGAATATCCCAATGACGTCCTTTAAAGATGACTGCAGGCAAACAAAAACATTTGGCAACCTGTACTGGATTGTTATTATGAGAAACTGTGTGAAAGAGTAGATACTGATGAATGCTGTCATTATAAGCAGCCACATAAATCAACTTGCTTACATGCTTGTGTCACTGACCACTGAACACAGTTGCAGTCTGCATTTTGAAGTTAAAATGATATGTAACAAAAAGGGAAAAAAAAATAACAAGCCATCAGTAGTGACAAGTAGTTAAAATATATACAAACTCATAATGTAATTTATTACTTTGACACCCAGATACATTTAAGCATATTTGCCATCTGTACTGTATCAGTACTCGCTACTACAGTACTTACACCACTGCAGCCTTTCATGAGCAAACAATGAAGCATCTACCATGCCTGGAATACTAATTTCAATGCCAGCAATCAACCTCATGGAACAGGCTGCATCATTTAGCATTCAAATATATGCTAATTTATACAGTGGCTATGTCAGAAATTGATGGTAATATAAACACAAACGTTTATGCGCATAAGGTTATAGCCATCTATATACATAAATTAAAAAATGTACGTGATATTCCCTTCTTGAAACAGACCAATTCTGGTAGATTTTATTTTTGGAAAAATGGCTGCTTTAGTACTATCACAAGCTCCTTAAAAAACACATAGTATTGAACTGCTGCTCTATGGCTGTGTTCTCAACTGGTGGGTCGCAGGTCTGTTTTGGTAGCAATGCTAAATCCCAATAATACAATGCATAACCATATAATCATGCATAATTAGGATAGCCAAATAAATAGGTTTAACCCGTTTTCAAAAGGCAGAAGAAAAGATTCCCATATCTTTTGATGCTGAATCTGATATCAAATAAAACTGTACAGTATTTGGGCCCAATAACAACTGTCACTTGGCAGAGGCATGCATGGACAGGCAGTGGTGTCGCTTAAAGTCGCAATGATATGGAAGTAGCGAAAGATCTTTTCTTCAGTATTCTGATGTACATGTATCTGAGTGAAAAAGATTATCGTAAAGGAAAAAAATGTATGACGGGGACTTTGATCTATCCATCGGCTGTTGATTGGATTGAGGCTAATCTGAATACGATCTTGCAGTCGAGTGTAAGAAAAGGAGCGGGGATTAAGCAGACTTAATGATTGACCCTCGTCACAGAGTCCCCCAATGGTGATGATCCTGTGGACAGGTTGCTTGACCCACATCCTTGAAAAAACAAAACTGTGCATACTGTAATCGAAAGACTTTTGGCCATACTGCTTGTTTAATATAAATTTAATGTAAAAAATGGCAGCATTTCTCATAAAATGCTCGTACTTTTGCAGAGAAATGACACCTTGGAGTGTATTCTTTGACTATAATTGTGCAGTTCAATGGTATCCTTCAGGAGACACTTAAAACAGATGTCAAATTTTGCCCTGAGTATTTGGGTGGTGGCCTGAAAAATGCATCCCATCACTGAGATTCCACATTCAAACCTCTGCATGGCCTGTGATGGACAGATCAAGGGAAGTATATGTCATTATATTTGGAGCATTCCATAGCTACTGTGAGGGTTTGCAACATGTTGAGGACCTCTGCTGTGAACTGGTAGAAAAAGGAAAGAATTATAAAAGGCCTCGAGAGCTGTTACCCTGTCATTGTTAGTGTCAAAACAGCCCCAAGACAGCATTAACCTCTTACCCCGTTTCAGTCATTCCATACTGACATTTTCAGAATTGGTGGAACATTCTTTTAATTGCAACGTTCACGCAATATTAACTTAAAAAACGTAAGATGTTCATTTCAACGCACAGGACTGTCTTAGGAAAGAAAGTGATACAGGGCCCTTGTATTGAGGTATATGTGTATATTTTCTAAAATCGACAACATCCTTGCTAGGAATGTGAGAAATGCACTGTTTATGAAACAGGATCAGTAAGGAGGTGCACAGTCAGACTTTCTGTGAAACGCCACAGATTTGGGGCCGACGGATGGGATGTTTGAAAGAAGGATAACTGCAGACAGTTCATAGTATTCACATCAGGCATATCTTTTAGCGCCACAATGTATCCAACACCAATAGTAGCAGAGTGAGCTCCAGGGAGGGTGTATCCTCTCTGGTTATTGAGAAACAGTCAGGCAGACAGCGCATGACTTTACCCGCCATGAGAAAAGCTGTTAAAAAGTGCTTGAGGATGTCTAGGGGAGTGCTAAAGCCTACAATTGCTCCCCAAAATTCCTACAGCTCTTGCTCAGTGTTGACCGCCTGTCAAAATTCTGATCATTTTTTCCACAGGCTGTCTTATGGACTGCAACTGACCTCTTACCAATCTTTATAGACGGGGAGCTTGAGGAGATCAGGAAAGGATCAAAACAGCCCTAGTTAGGAAAATATCTGCATTTGACACGTTTGTATATGTTCTATATTGCTCTGTTCTATATTGGTCTATTGCGACATGCTCCAGTTTGAGATTAGGATCACTAATGTATTATCATTTGGTATTATACAACACTTCCAGAAAAACCATGTTCCAGTTTAAACTAAAAGAGACTTAATATCATAAGGAAATGTGTTGACCAAGGGCAATACTTTGCAAATTCACCCTTTTGACCTGTGAATAGAAGTGAGTCACAACTTACTGCAGAGAACAGCCACTGGTGAAAAAAAAAATATGGCTGCACAGAATTTTCAGCATTTTTTTTCAAGCTAATATAATCTATGGTTTTTAAACATTTTGTAAGTTACGTTACGTACCCCTACAGTACAAACCATTTAAGTACCCCTTTATCGTCATCAAATCTGAAATGTCTCCCATTTACATCATGTTATACTGAAATTCCATCATTTGGAAATATGCAGTCTTTTCTATGCTATTTAGTATCAATGTGGATTACTGCCACTTGTGGTGTAATCTAATAGTTAAGATCTAGTAATTGAAAGGTGTCTCTGCTGCAAGTCTCTTCAGAGACCTTCGCCTGTTTAGAGTAATTGAAAAGTATCAGGCTCAAACCCAGCAAGTTGCCATCCATTCCACTTATGCAAATTATCCCCTTCTGGCAAGAAACTTCTCCAGGGGATTGTGCTTTTAATAAATGTATGTAAGACACTTTTGGCATCTATGGCAAGCCATTTTATTCCTTAAAACTATTAATCAGTAGTTCTTGTAAAGGTGGAGTATACTATTGGTATATAAGAAAACAAAACTAGCACCTAATGAATAGCTACTAGTAAAAGAGAAATAGGCAGGAGTGACAATTGGAATAGGCTACATATTAGTCTGAAGTGAACACTATTACTTAATTTCAGAACCTCATGCAATTCAATGCCAAAAACGTGCAACTTCTTACATGGTTATTGCATAATGAATAAGGCTACTAGTGACTAATTAAATACATACTAGCATCTATAAGTATTAAGATAAAAAAATACTTGTAGCTAATGAAAAAGTGTACATAAACAAAATAGATATTAATTCGTCTTGAGGAATAAATGTTAAAACGGCTTGCGTAAAGCATTTAGTAGGCTAATGGACGAGTGAACGAGTACCTTCGCTCCCGTAGATGGACGTGATGATCCCGTCGGTGTCTACTCTCTCCTCGTGCGAGTTCAACACAGCGAGATCTGTGACGATGTGGTACTCTGAAAGCACTGTAAAAACACCCTCCATCGTAAAGTAACAGTTTCTCTCGTCTTTATCATCTTCGTAAATCAAATATACCGTTCTCCAAGTGAACTTGTTGGATATCGCCTGAAACGTCTCAGCCATTTTCAGGTAATTTGGTGCGATTCGTGTGAGATGCGAGTACTCGCTGTTTTTCTCCCTGAAGCCGGTGGCCAGAGCACCTGCTGAGATCACCGGGATGTTCCAGTGGGCTGCAACTCTCGTCACCGGCGCGGCCGCGTAGTCGCACACCGGACCGAGGACCAGGTCGGGACGCTCTTCTCTCTGCTTGTCCACGAGCGCGTAGAGAGCGTCCACCCCGCACCCGGAGTTCTCATAGCGCACATTGAATTTCAAGCCTGCAAACAGTTCTGATCTCTCGAGGGTTTTTCTCGCGTACTCAATAGCCGGAGAAACTCTCTGGTAAGAGAACAAGTATGTGTTGTTGCGAGGCAACACGACCATCACCTCGATGTTGTCATTCAGTGCACTTGTCCTGCCAGGCATCATGAGTACTACCCAAATGGACAGACATAGTGATATGAAACATGACATCTTTGACACCATTGAACGAATAACTTTTTTTTTCTTTTTTGCTAAGAGCCTACGCTTTTAAAGTTTTTTTCTAGCAAGTAGATTGCTATATAAATTAAGATGTATCCTTAATTGAACTTAAGTATTGCAAAGTCCCACTCTTTCTGTTTATAAGTGAGTTATGTCTCTTCTGCAAGTCTCTCCAGAGCCCCTCTTTCTTCCCCTGTTTGGAGTCTTCTTTGAGTCTCTGTCTAACTCTCCGCTTGCCTGTGTAATTACTCTTGTTAGGATGTGTGAAGTGTGCGGCTCGGCTGGTCACCACACACGCTGCAGTCTAGCAGGAATTTTCAAGCATCCTTTCATTATTATTCCTGCGTCATCGCTGTGCGGCCCGCCCTCTTCCGCTTAAAGCTACAGTGTCGCAATTCATGACAGCCCACAACTTCAGTCTGGATTTAAATGATCAAGGTATAGTGTTCACACATTACAATTGCAATTTATTGATTGATTTATGTTTAAATATATATATATATAAATATATATATAAAGATATGTCAGTCCAAGATGTTTTCAGTTAAAACATCTCAATATGGCATTTTAGTTTAGTATAGGCTTAAGCCTGGTCTGTGAAACAGGGGGAATAAGTTTTAATATTGATTGATGGGCTCCCCTTTTTTAGTCCCAGTTAGAAATCTAGCCGTAGCAGTTTGCACCAGTTATAATCAATCAAGTGCTGATTGCCTGCATAAAGTAATTACTGTTGCATTATAGTGCAATGACATAAATCCAAAATCATACTTCATGGCATCAATAACAAGTAGGCTATACATACTTGCTACTGCATTTTGACAAAGGAACAAAATGTTCCATATTATCTGTAGTGTGGACTAAGTGACATTCACTGTAAAGGGAATAGTGAAGAGTTAACGATTTTGGGCACACCAAATGGTTCCCTCAAGATTTTATTTCTTGGTTAATCTATAATTGTATGGTGAAATAAAACTTGTTTGTTTATTAGCTAACACTTAAGCAACACTGCAATTTTACGATAATCGTTAAGGATGCAACATGTTTGAGCTGAAGCAGTAGTCAGCAGTTGGTAATCAGTCTTTGGTGTGTTGAAAAACACCTGAACACAAGAAAGACAGCAAGAACACAAGCAAGATGACCGCTTATCAGGTAAAATGTTCATAATACAAATTTCTGACTAATGTTAGCAGATAGCTCATCATAATTCACCATTGTGATGTAGGCTAAACAGAATTTACTCCAATTGATGGTATTTATGTTTTTTTTACAAAAGAGATATACAAACTAATTTAAAGAATTTAAATCATGAAGTCATTAAATAAACATTAAATCCTCAATCAATAATCTTCTTATCTCATGTTTTATATGACATGTCAGATTTTTGATAGCCGACTGTTCTCTGTCTGGACCTCATTTCCATCTATACAAACGTTAAGCTTTATTCAACTGTTTAAGCACTATTATAGTGACATCTAGTGGTAGAATTAGAGCAACACATCACAGATTTGACTAAATAATATGCAGGTTTTTGAAAATGGATGTAATGTAGTTTGAAATATTATATATGTATATTATACTATGTACAATATTGCTCTGTATAACCATATTTGTATACTACTTAGATATTGCAACAAAATAAATTTAACGGTAAGACTCAGAGAAAGAGCAAGCACATTTCAGAATAAGAAGGCCTTATAGCAGGACAGATTTAGCGGCAGATTAAAAATGACTCAGCCAAACTCTCCAGATGAAATATTTCTTATTCACGTCACTGCTAAATGGTGCGATGAGTCTGTGGCTTCAGTCAATGAGACTGTTCTGAATCCCAGCTCCTATGATTGCCCCCATAGGTATTACATTTTGGCTGAATAAACCAAATGGATATAAAGGTAACAGCAACTAAAAGATCCATTCAGAGAACTGCAGTGAAGTACGTCCCTGTAATTAGCTAATGGCCAAAGTACAACGACAGTCCTGGCAGACCTAGTACTCCCACATAAATAAGACTCCCTGTTTCCTGAGATGCAATATGCTGAGAGTGTCTTTTATTCTGTGGTCCTGGGTGTAGTTCTCCCATGGGATTGCAATGGTTACTGAATCACAAAATGGTTCCAAAAATTCTCCATAGCCATTCTTTGTAATAATATCTTTTTGCAATGATATGCTACTTGTGTAAGTCATGTTGTCATCCTAAAGTCTTACATATTCAGATTTTTATCTCTTTTTTCCCTAAGAAAACGTATTAATTTTTCTGTAATTCCTGGAATAGACCCATGCTTGTTTTGAGTTTTGCTAATCTAATCGGTGAGTTTATGACCCTCTTAAATGTATTAAAGTGCTCACGTAATTGAAGCCATCTGTCAGTGCGAGTAAAAGGGCTGTGTTCTGCATTAATCCTTATTATGCTAGATTAATGTCTCCAGCTCAAGGCCGACAAAGTCATGGTTTCCAATAGCCAACGGATGTCATGCCACCTCATTCCTCGCTTTCTAGAGGTAACTGTAAACTTTGAGTGGATGGGTTGCTGTTTCTCTCACACTTCCTTTTAATTTGTTAATGTTTTTGAACCATGTAGCAACAGCAAACTTCATTTGCGTCATTCATTTGCAGTGGTGTAAAAACATGTTTGCCACTTGCTTTCTATGTAAAGCCTCTTTTTGAATGTTAAAAAGTCTTCAACTGCTACTTTATTTTAGACAAAAAGAACCTGAATAAATAAAACATAATTGAAAAGTATTTCAATTCCTTAAATGTAAGGTTATCTGTAAAGCTAACACTGTACGTAAGTGTAATTGCTCTGTTGTTAAATTAGTTCAGTATATAATATTGTACTTTGACTCTCACCATTAGTTAATTTGCAAGCAGAAACACTCAGAAAGTGCATTATGACACTATCAAAGAAAAAAAAAAACGTTTAAAACATCTAAAGAAAATCTCATAAAGAAAGTCATAACTACAAATCCATAATCAGGATGATAACTATAGTCTCCAAATTAATAATAGTGGATCTTTCCAGAAGTCTCCAGTCTCAAAAGTGATCTAAAACAACTCTTCTCTTAGCTATTGATTATTATAAATTCATCTCATCTCATTTTAATACCTGTAAGTGTGTGTGTGTGTGTGTGTGTGTGTGTGTGTGTGTGTGTGTGTGTGTGTGTGTGTGTGTGTGTGTATGCGTGTGTGTGTGTGTGTGTGTGTGTGTGTGTGTGTGTGTGTGTGTGTGTGTGTGTGTGTGTGTGTGTGTGTGCGTGTGTGTGTGTGTGTGTGTGTGTGTGTGTGTGTGTGTGTGCCTTTCTAATCAGTTCTGCTGACTTGTTGCTGAACTACAGATGTGTTTTTGAGACACCTACTGGCTGTTTCACTCAAAGGCATCCAAGGAAACAGCAATTCTTCAAGGTGCACTCAGTCATTTTTTTCTCATTAAACATTTGCACATAAAAGAAATCAAGTCAAGATTATTTATGTACAGTGCTGGGTAGTCACATGTAATCTGGATTATATAATCAGATTTTAAAAAATGAAGTACTCATTATTATTATGTTTTAAAATACTTTTACTTTTTTAACTGTATCAGACAGTTACTTTTTATTAATTACATGATTACCTATTCACGCAATGGCAGCAAATCATTCATAGTTTATTGATTATATATATTAATTATATATTGTCAGGTGGCTATAATTACATGGAAAATATGGTATGCATGCAATCCTGTACACACACATGCACCTTAAGGACAGGTTTAATTACTAACATTTGATTTATTTTAATAAATTGGCTGCATTTCCCAACACACCTGTGCAACAATGCTGTCTTTTCAAAGCATTACCTCCCTGTGTTAAGACACTGATAAATACATATAGAACAGTTTTAAATAAGATTCTACAGTGGTCATTAGTCACGAGGGGGGGAATAATTAATAAAATGCACCCACACAGAGGGCAGGAGATGTAATTATGGTAGCTAGCCTTCCTTTTCAACCCATAGACGTTTCAACACAATGGCATACTGTTTAAATAAGAGTTTGTTCCAGACATTTGCCGATGTACACACATAGGTATGTATGCTAGTTGTGTTATTTTAAGTTTCATATTACAGCATTTTAAAACAATTCATGAACAAATTCATAAGAAAAAAATTAAAAACAAAACAATTCTCCTGGGTAGAATATATTTGCTCTTAGTATAGCTTAAAGGGTTAGTTCACCCACAAATGAAAATTCTGTCATCTTTTACTCCTCATGTCGTTCCAAACCCGTAAGACATTCGGTCATCTTCGGAACACAAATTAAGATCGTTTTGATGAAATCTGAGAGCTTCTGTCCCTATATTGCTACACGACTACCACATTCAAGGTCCAGAACGGTATAAAGACATCATTAAAGTAATCCATGTGACTCCAGTGGTTTAACCTCAATTTTATGAAGCAATGTGATCATTTTACCACTTTATTTACAAATTTACTCATGTGTGAAAGCTACTGGAATTTTATCAGTTTGTCTAAAAGAAGGACTTTGCGAATGCGATTAGCATGCATATATTGTAATTGATCATTAATGCTAGCACCATTATGGTTCATCACTCAGTGACCTTTAAAGCATAATTTTGCAACTTTAATCATGTGACTGCTGCAGTTGCCTAGTTAAACAAGAAGGTTCAGAGTGCACCTGCTCGAAGGGAATGCAGCAGAGCAACAACCAAATTACTTTGAATAAACCATGATGTAGATTGAATTCAGTAAAGTGTACATAAGTATTAAGGGTATGGTTGGTAGTGTACCACCCAAATTTATTTTCAATATACACTCACAGGCCACTTTATTAGGTACACCTGTTCAACTGCTCATTAATGCAAAATCTAATTAGCCAATCACATGGCAGCAACTCAGTGCATTTAGGCATGTAGACATGGTTAAGACCATAGACATAATAAATACATAGACACCCTATTGGCCGCTTTGGAACGTTGCTGTGATACGTCAATGCGTCCGCCATTTTGCTGAGGGCAAGACGGGTGAGCTGCGGTTTTTCTGGATAAAAGCAAACATAGCGTTTACATGTATCAACCGATTTCAGTGGTTCATACGTGGTGTACAAAAAGATCCATCTCTAGTCATTTAAAATCTCGATATAGGCCTAGACTATGTACATGTATTTGGCTTTTTATTCTTGGATAAGAATTGTGAAGACCCCCATTCTGAGATATAATTTAATTTTCACATTAAATGAAATAAAGTTTTCTTATTGTGGAAAAAGCATTTTCTGTTTTTAACCTGATTTTAGCTTTTCTTGTGCTTAGAATTGACCGCCATTGAGAAAATGAAACAAATCGGCAAATACCAATCACACCGGCAGGCTGCTTTCTGTATTTTTATAGCACTAAAATGATAGATATAGATAGATACTCCAGATATACAATATGGATCCTTTATGGTAATACATATGTTACAACTACAGTGCAATGCAAATAGTAAATATAAGATAAAGTGAGAAGTAATAGTAAATAGTTTAGTGTATAGTCACTGAAATAAACAAACAGTAGGCTATACAGCAAATAAAATAGTAATGAATTGTATAATAATAATAGCAAATACAACGTAATATCAATTGCAGAATAATATAGACAATAATAAAAAATAGTAAATGAAATAGTGACTAGGCTACCTACCCGAAACGAGTACTTGTCATAAAAGTCGGTTTTAAGAAGACTAGTGTAAACCAGAATAAAATATAGTATTCAGAATTAAACAGTGTAGCTGACTTACAGATTCAGTTAACATCCACAAAATGAATAAGCGCGGCGATTCAGGGGAGGTTTAGACCTTGGCTGGAGCAGCTACACAGTGAACTCCAAGAAAACGCTACGCTTGAGCAAACAGTTGGTGAATAGGCAACTACAAATGATGGCCATGATAGAATATAATATTCAGATGAGGGAGGGGGAGTGGCCACTCGGTGTGCAGTGTGAGAGGGGGAGTGGCCACTCAGTGTGCAGTGTGAGAGGGGGAGTGGCCACTCAGTGTGCAGTGTGAGAGGGGGAGTGGCCACTCGGTGTGCTGTGTAAGAGGGGGAGTGGCCACTCGGTGTGCAGTGTGAGAGGGGGAGTGGCCACTCGGTGTGCAGTGTGAGAGGGGGAGTGGCCACTCGGTGTGCAGTGTGAGAGGGGGAGTGGCCACTCGGTGTGCAGTGTGAGAGGGGGAGTGGCCACTCAGTGTGCAGTGTGAGAGGGGGAGTGGCCACTCAGTGTGCAGTGTGAGAGGGGGAGTGGCCACTCGGTGTGCAGTGTGAGAGGGGGAGTGGCCACTCAGTGTGCAGTGTGAGAGGGGGAGTGGCCACTCAGTGTGCAGTGTGAGAGGTTGAGTGGCCACTCAGTGTGCAGTGTGAGAGGGGGAGTGGCCACTCAGTGTGCAGTGTGAGAGGGGGAGTGGCCACTCAGTGTGCAGTGTGAGAGGGGGAGTGGCCACTCGGTGTGCAGTGTGAGGGGGGAGTGGCCACTCAGTGTGCAGTGTGAGAGGGGGAGTGGCCACTCGGTGTGCAGTGTGAGAGGGGGAGTGGCCACTCGGTGTGCAGTGTGAGGGGGAGTGGCCACTCAGTGTGCAGTGTGAGAGGGGGAGTGGCCTCAGTGTGCAGTGTGAGAGGGGGAGTGGCCACTCAGTGTGCAGTGTGAGAGGGGGAGTGGCCACTCGGTGTGCAGGGTGAGAGGGGGAGTGGCCACTCAGTGTGCAGTGTGAGAGAGGGAGTGGCCACTCAGTGTGCAGTGTGAGAGGGGGAGTGGCCACTCAGTGTGCAGTGTGAGAGGGGGAGTGGCCACTCGGTGTGCAGGGTGAGGGGGGGAGTGGCAGTGTGAGAGGGGGAGTGGCCACTCAGTGTGCAGTGTGAGAGGGGGAGTGGCCACTCAGTGTGCAGTGTGAGAGGGGGAGTGGCGACTCGGTGTGCAGTGTGAGAGGGGGAGTGGCCACTCGGTGTGCAGTGTGAGAGGGGGAGTGGCCACTCAGTGTGCAGTGTGAGAGGGGGAGTGGCCACTCAGTGTGCAGTGTGAGAGGGGGAGTGGCCACTCAGTGTGCAGTGTGAGAGGGGGAGTGGCCACTCAGTGTGCAGTGTGAGAGGGGGAGTGGCCACTCAGTGTGCAGTGTGAGAGGTTGAGTGGCCACTCAGTGTGCAGTGTGAGAGGGGGAGTGGCCACTCAGTGTGCAGTGTGAGAGGGGGAGTGGCCACTCAGTGTGCAGTGTGAGAGGGGGAGTGGCCACTCGGTGTGCAGTGTGAGGGGGGAGTGGCCACTCGGTGTGCAGTGTGAGAGGGGGAGTGGCCACTCGGTGTGCAGTGTGAGGGGGAGTGGCCACTCAGTGTGCAGTGTGAGAGGGGGAGTGGCCTCAGTGTGCAGTGTGAGAGGGGGAGTGGCCACTCAGTGTGCAGTGTGAGAGGGGGAGTGGCCACTCAGTGTGCAGTGTGAGAGGGGGAGTGGCCACTCGGTGTGCAGTGTGAGAGGGGGAGTGGCCACTCGGTGTGCAGGGTGAGAGGGGGAGTGGCCACTCAGTGTGCAGTGTGAGAGAGGGAGTGGCCACTCAGTGTGCAGTGTGAGAGGGGGAGTGGCCACTCAGTGTGCAGTGTGAGAGGGGGAGTGGCCACTCGGTGTGCAGGGTGAGAGGGGGAGTGGCAGTGTGAGAGGGGGAGTGGCCACTCAGTGTGCAGTGTGAGAGGGGGAGTGGCCACTCAGTGTGCAGTGTGAGAGGGGGAGTGGCCACTCAGTGTGCAGTGTGAGAGGGGGAGTGGCCACTCAGTGTGCAGTGTGAGAGGGGGAGTGGCCACTCAGTGTGCAGTGTGAGAGGGGGAGTGGCCACTCAGTGTGCAGTGTGAGAGGGGGAGTGGCCACTCAGTGTGCAGTGTGAGAGGGGGAGTGGCCTCAGTGTGCAGTGTGAGAGGGGGAGTGGCCTCAGTGTGCAGTGTGAGAGGGGGAGTGGCCACTCAGTGTGCAGTGTGGAGGGGGAGTGGCCACTCAGTGTGCAGTGTGAGAGGGGGAGTGGCCTCAGTGTGCAGTGTGAGAGGGGGAGTGGCCTCAGTGTGCAGTGTGAGAGGTTGAGTGGCCACTCAGTGTGCAGTGTGAGAGGGGGAGTGGCCACTCAGTGTGCAGTGTGAGAGGGGGAGTGGCCTCAGTGTGCAGTGTGGAGGGGGAGTGGCCATTCAGTGTGCAGTGTGAGAGGGGGAGTGGCCTCAGTGTGCAGTGTGAGAGGGGGAGTGGCCACTCAGTGTGCAGTGTGGAGGGGGAGTGGCCATTCAGTGTGCAGTGTGAGAGGGGGAGTGGCCAGCGGCTAGAGTGGCAAAAGCCAATGTGTGCTTCTTTTACCGATATATTTAACAATATCGTTTGCATTTCTAATCCAAACAACGTCAAACTCGGCACTGCACTTACTCGTGCTTATAGCAAGACACCTGTCAAGTTTGAAATCCACCCATTCAGATATTTTAAACCACAACCCTCTAATGTCAGAATGTTTATTTTTAAACCACAACCTTCTAAACATCATCTAAACATCTTCAAGGTGTGCTTCTTTTACCGAGATATGCGAATAACAGACACACAGACAGACGTTTCTGTAATTTATAGATAGGTGTGTGTCTGTGTATAAGCTATATTATATTTATATATAGGCCTACTGTATATTATACGTGTGTGTAAGCTATATTTATTTATAGGCCTACTGTATATTATACGTGTGTGTGTGTGTACTACTGTATATTCTTTAATCGCGATTAATCGATTTGACAGTATGTATGTGCAAAATCAGTTTTTGTGTGTGGTTTGGTGTGTTTGAGTGCTCATTGTTACAATTACACAGCTAAAGTTCAGTGACATTTTTATTTGTGCATGGTTGAAAGCAAATATTGCTCCTGACATAATGACGTACAATAAGTATATAAATTGAACTACATGTATAACTAACTACTGACAACTAACTACTTCTGACTAACTACAATATTTAGAAGTAAACAGTGTAGCTGACTTAATGTTTAGCTGACAGAATGTTTATATTTAAACCACACTTTTTAAACCACAACCCTCTCTAATGTCAGAATGTTTATTTTTAAACCACAACTTCAATGTGTGCTTCTTTTACCGATATATTTAACAATATCTTTTGCATTTCTAATCCAAACAACGTCAAACTCGGCACTGCACTTACTCGTGACTGTAGCAAGACACCCGTCAAGTTTGAAATCCATTGGACTAACGGTTTGAGAGATATTCGATTAACAGACAGACAGATAGACAGACAGACAGACAGACACACACACACACACAGACACACAGACAGACAGACGCTCCTGTAATTTATAGATAGATAGATATAGATGAATATTTAGATTTCAGGAAATATTATATAAGCTAAACTATAATATAAATCATGTCAACTTATGTCTCATCTTTCTGACTCCGGTGGCCAACTAACGTTATTTTTACTAATTAGCTATATAATAATGACCAAATATAACCAGAAACAAATGTTCAGTCTTGCTTGTGAAAGGAAATTCCCCGAGACCTGTTTTCAATTGTCCGGCGATTTGTACAGCCCCAAGCAGCACACGAAGCAGGCACTTTTCAAATTTTTCTCAATGAAAGTTATGGGAAAGTTGCCCTCCGGAACATGGCGGCGCCGTTGACGTACAATCCAGCGGCCAATAGGGCGTCTATGTATTTATTATGTCTATGGTCAAGACGATCTGCTGAAGTTCAAACTGAGCCTCAGAATGGGGAAGAAAGGTGATTTAAGTGACTTTGAACGTGGCATGGTTGTTGGTGCCAGATGGGCTGGTCTGTATTTTAGAAACTGCTGATCTACTGGGATTTTGACGCACAACCATCTCTAGGGTTTACAGAGAATGGTCCGAAAAAGAGAAAATATCCAGTGAGTGGCAGTTCTCTGGGCAAAAGTGCCTTGTAATAATGCCAGAGGTCAGAGAATGGCTAGACTGGTTTGAGCTGATAGAAAGGCAAAAGTAGTTAAAAAAAACACTTGTTAAAACAGAGATATGCAGAAAAGCATCTCTGTCTGAACGCACAAAAATCTTGTCAAACCTTGAAGCAGATGGGATACAGCAACAGAAGACCACACCAGGTGCCACTCCTATCAGCTATGATCAGGGAACTGAGGCTACAATCAGCACAGACTCACCAAAATTAGATGTTGTTGCCTGGGAAAAGTAGCCTGGTCTGATGAGTCTCAATTTCTGCTGTGACCTTCAGATGGTAGCAGTGGCGGCGCTAGGCCGGGGCTTGCTGGAACTATCCACCTTATTCCTGACGAGCTTACTGCGTTTTTAATTATGGGCGGCACTTCCGGTTTGGGGAACTTCCATTCAAAAAGGCTGAAACAATTCATTTCCAATCATAAGGTTGCCCTACAAATAAAGCTGATCCGTCAGTTTGACTGGATGAGCTGTCAATTTTCCTTCATGATTTATTTTCAGACATCATGAGAATAACGTTATACTTGGTATTTTAGCGTGACATGTTATAACAAGAATATCTACGGCAAGAGCTCTTTTCAGTCGCTGCTTTCTTTTCCTCATGATGATTTTTATTTTTTCCTTTGCAATCCGCTGTAAAAGTATGAAAAAGGACAACATGTACGGCACATTTGTGGTCTGTTCTCCCGAATTTAATTTACGATATTCCATTAATAATTCACTGGAATGCACGAAGAATCTCTCGTTATTCTCCTCAAATCCTCACGTCTCTTTCCAGGTTTGTTTTCACAGGTAAATGCAATCTATAATCTGTCAAAATGACGGAAATCACTTTGATGTAGCGTCACGTAATGCTGAAGTTAATGCACATTTTTGATTAAGGCTTGTTATACAATACAGATATATATTTGCCTACTACAGTGATATTTAACCCAAGACTCGCGCTTTTGGGGCTATTTTTGGTCTGTTGATTCTTTTAAACTTTTCAATTTTATTTTAATGTTCGATGATTGAAGGGTGAGTCGATTAATGTCATCTCATTGTGACACTTTTTTAACGTATTGCGATCATAGAGCGAGCCTTTCACTGATTGTTTACAGCTTAACAGAAGTTACACCCATAATTCGCGCAAAGCGTCATGGGGCGCAGGAATAAGGTGGATAGCCCCCACCAGAAATGTGCTTAGCACAGCCGCCCAAAGGATTTCCAAATTATTTTCTTGTTTTTTTCATTGGAGCGAATTAAGTCTAGTTTCATGTTAGTGTCACGTGAACAGCCACTGCGTACACATAGTCTGCTCCGGTCCAGAGGCACGATAGCCCAGAATGGATCATACCATAGACTGTAAAAAAAGATGGACGACGCCCCTTCGCTCTCTTCCATTGGTCAGAAGTGAAGCCGCCAGTATCCCGATATGCCGCTGACATCTTGGGACTTGAGTCTGCGCAGTAGCGATTTCGGGACCAGACATGCGCAGTCGTGAGCAGGAAGTAAAGCCGTGGAATCAAGGCCCCGCCCTCACTCTCGCAGAATCAATCGCAAGAACACGCTCCTGCACTTTTTAAAATTAATTATAGAAATTTAGATATTACATTTAAAGCTCCAATCTCCTCAGTCCTCCGAAGATCCCGAAAAAAAGTCTGTTGGTGCTTCAGTGACTACTTCTCTCAGAGAACCTGGCAATCACAGCTGTCAATCATGACATCACCACCACCGCATCAAATAACTAACTAAAAACAAACTTATTTTAAAAACAAACACTTGAAATTACATCAGCGTGATAAAAACTACAGTAAATGACAGAAACCGTATTTGGAAAAATGATATTTGAAGTGTAATTTAATTGTTTAGTTGGTCTCACGTGCCGTTGAATAACATGGGGAGGCGGGGTTTATAACCTATACTAGGACCAGCCACCGGAGGGCGATCGAGACGTTTTTGGCTTCACTTTTCAGGCCTTGTGCGGCACGCTTGGATCATACGTGTGAGTCGGAGCAGACCAGAAAATGTGGCGGACCCATTTGAATTTGCTATTTTAAAGCAATATGGAGGAGATTAGAAGGAGAAACGGTTAGAGGTTAGGAGGAAGCTGCGGCTTTACGGGCAACGGATTCTGGCCGAGCTGTGATATAAACAAAACACTATTGGCTGTGTTAAAAAAAGGGGAGGTATTTGGTATTTTATTTGATTAAAATACCAAAAACGAAGCGCTTTTCTACCCTCGGTACTTCCAGTAATCGCTTGATTCCAGTTCTGGCTTGATTGACAGATGTCTCGTCCAATCAGCGACAAGTATGCCATTCTCAAAATATACCTACCTTTTCCGTTTTGAATGAATTGTGGTTGTGTTTTCTGAATTGTTATTTTGTTTTCTGAATTGTCGTTGTGTTTTTTGAATTGTTGTTGTGTTTTCTGAATTGTTATTTTGTTTTCTGAATTGTCGTTGTGTTTTTTGAATTGTTGTTGTGTTTTCTGAATTGTTATTTTGTTTTCTGAATTGTCGTTGTGTTTTTTTAATTGCTGTTGTGTTTTCTGAATTGTTGTTGTGTTTTCTGAATTGTTATTTTGTTTTCTGAATTGTCGTTGTGTTTTCTGAATTGTCGTTGTGTTTTCTGAACTGTTGTTGTTTTCTGAATTGTTGTTGTGTTTTCTGAATTGTTATTTTGTTTTCTGAATTGTCGTTGTGTTATTTTAATTGTTGTTTTGTGTTTTCTGAATTGTTATTTTGTTTTCTGAATTGTTGTTGTGTTTTCTGAATTGTTATTTTGTTTTCTGAATTGTCGTTATGTTTTCTGAATTGTTGTTGTGTTCCCTGAATTGTTGTTGTGTTTTCTGAGTTGTAATTTGTTTTGCACCTCTCGGCCACCGTAGGTATGCAATGGCCAATCAGAGACATTAAGACTAATCGCTGAAACACCGGAGTTTTGTTCCGTGCCCAAGCTGAACTCTAATGGCGCTTTTCCATTACCAGTACCAGCTCGACTCGACTCGGCTCGCCTTTGCTCGGCTCGACTCGGCTCGCTTTTCGCTCCGTTTTCCATTGCAGAAAGTACCGCCACAAATAGTACCCGGTCGTCATAGCGACGCCTTTCGTTCCTCGTTGCCCCATCAAGCTCTCGCTGGATCCTCTCTTCGGCAACCAAACAAAGGAATGTCTGCACCTCCTCGTTTGACCACGGCGTATTCTTCCGAGTTGCCATAATAATAGTAGTAAGTTTAGTAACTATCTCTGGCCAAACTATTTAAAAATGGCGGGGTTATTTATTCTGGATACTCCATCTGGCGCGTGCAATGATGACGCAGATTCTCTGTGACCAATCAGCAGTCGGCATTGTTTTCACGTCACATTTTAGTATCGCCTTAGCTCGCTTAGAACCTCGCCGGAGGTGGTACAAAAAAAAAGTACCCGAAAGCAGGTACAGGTACAACTTTTACACAGTGGAAAAGCAAACAAAGGCGAGTCGAGTCGAGTCGAGCCGAGCCGAGGCGAGCTGGTACTGTGTAGTGGAAAAGCGCCATAAGTTCTGACTGAATTCTGCACTTTCGCGAATACTCTCATCATAAACAGTTTTGGCGATTGTGCTCTTGAGAGCGTCGAAACTAATATATAAATAGGTTTTTCTATTTACACCGTATTTTTGCAGCGTTGAGCAATGCAATCACAAGCGAATCAGACATGTTTGTTACCCCACCACTCAAAACGCCAGAGTTTTTTTTGGCGCTTTTCCATTACCAGTTATCAGCTCGACTCACCTCGGCTCGCCTCGACTCGATTCGCTTTTCGCTCCGTTTTCCATTGCAGACAGTACCGCCACAAATAGTACCCGGTCGTCATAGTGACGCCTTTCGTTTCTCGTTGCCTCATCAAGCTCTCGCTGGATCCTCTTTTCGGCAACCAAACAAAGGAAATTTTGCACCTCCTCGTTTGACCACGGTGTATTCTTCCGAGTTGCCATAATAATAGTAGTAATGGCGCTTTTCCACTACACAGTACCAGCTCGCCTCGGCTCGGCTCGACTCGACTCGCCTCGCCTTTGTTTGCTTTTCCACTGTGTAAAAGTTGTACCTGTACCTGCTTTCGGGTACTTTTTTTCGTACCACCTCCGGCGAGGTTCTAAGCGAGCTAAGGCGATACTAAAATGTGACGTGAAAACAATGCCGACTGCTGATTGGTCACAGAGAATCTGCGTCATCATTGCACGCGCCAGATGGAGTATCCAGAATAAATAACCCCGCCATTTTTAAATAGTTTGGCCAGAGATAGTTACTAAACTTACTACTATTATTATGGCAACTCGGAAGAATACGCCGTGGTCAAACGAGGAGGTGCAGACATTCCTTTGTTTGGTTGCCGAAGAGAGGATCCAGCGAGAGCTTGATAGGGCAACGAGGAACGAAAGGCGTCGCTATGACGACCGGGTACTATTTGTGGCGGTACTTTCTGCAATGGAAAACGGAGCGAAAAGCGAGCCGAGTCGAGGCGAGCAAAGGCGAGTCGAGCCGAGGCGAGCTGGTACTGTGTAGTGGAAAAGCGCCATAAGTTTAGTAACTATCTCTGGCCAAACTATTTAAAAATGGCGGGGTTATTCTGGATACTCCATCTGTTGATTCTCTCTGACCAATCAGCAGTCAGCATTGTTTTTACGTCACATTGTAGTATCGCCTCAGCTCGCCTCAGCTCGCTTGTCAGAAGAACCTCGCCGGAGCGGAGGTGATACTAAAAAAAGTACCCGAAAGCAGGTACAACTTTTACACAGTGGAAAACCAAACAAATACGAGTCGAGCTGGTACTGTGTAGTGGAAAAGCGCCAGTATTCCAATGCTGAGATCTGCACACTCAAATCCTCTCGTTATAGTTTAACTTGTAACAAAAAAGTGTAGACATTACGTAGGCTAAATAAGATATTAATTTTATTGTCAGCTTAATCGATTAGCAGAACTTTGTGAGTTCGTAATGAATTAAGGTGTGACAGCTGTGTTTATAAGGGAGCGCTTTTATCAGGGCCGGCTTTGCCGACAGGCGACACAGGCGGCCGCCTGGGGCGCCATCTGCTGGACGGGGCGCAAAATTGCAGAATTTAAAAAAAAAAGAAAAGTTAATTAAATGTATGTATCTTATTATGAAAGTTGCGCACACGCTGTACACTTTACTGTGCCCTGTCCACACACTGCTTGTATTTATCCATTTCTTTCACTAGATTATACCATCCTAAAAAACCACTAAGTCACTCTGACAGGCAGCTGTCAAACTCACGCGCCGGGAGTGGCGCGAAAACATCTGACAGCTGGTTTTAGCGCTTTAAATGCGTTTTAAACGCCCCTTGGCGGTTGTAGGCTATAAATGATCATGTATTATACTTTTATTATGAAAAGAACACCCAACCCATCGGGATCGGCTTTCCGAAAACGAAAGAAGGAGGAGGAAGAAAAACGGGCCCAAAGCAGAGGTATGTAGACTATATCATCAAGCTCACAGCCAGTGGTTAAATTGGGCCGGGGCTCTCAGGCCCCGGGCCGGCACATAAATAAGCCTGCCAATGGCGCAAAAAGTGGGTATAGGCCTACCGGTATGTGTAGCGGAGTAGGCGCACTCATAAGATTTATGAGGAGTAGGCGCCCTCAAAAAGATGGATAAACCAAAAAAGCGGCCGGGGGCTTAAATAGAAATAGCCCATTCGTTTTGTTTTGTTTTGTTTTGCTTTGCTTAATCGGTGGCGCTGGGTTAGTTCTGGTGGAATGCATTGGTCAAAAAAGAGGCAGCGTTAGCTTTTTTTCTGACACCGCATGAAACGCGTAGATCAGCGGCCCATTGGTTGTTTTCTTGATTGACACTGGGCTGGCCCAATCACATCTTTAATGTGAAGTTTAGAACATACACTTTCTATTAGTATAGATATTAGTACAACACTTATGAAAAAAATCAATCTCGCCTAGGGCAACCAAAGGGCTAGAGCCAAAATTATGTATTAATGCAACGTTCATAATGTAAAATCACTAAAAGCACTCCTGCTGGAGAAAAATAGTCCCTGACCGTGAACAGTAACAGAAGTTACATTATTTCGACGCTAGATGGCGGCAAAGACTTTCTTTATGCGTGAGTCAGTCAGTAGAGAAGACTTTTATATTGAAAGGACTGAAACTTGTGAACACTGAGAAGCAAGACGCTACTGACAAATGGCAGGGTACGGAAAACCCCTTAACTGTTATACGGACAAGATATCGCAGGGGACGTTCAAACGGATTGTTTATTACGAATATTGGACTGAGCTTTAGGAAAATGCGATATCTACTATAAAATGCAGGTAAACTCGCTACTCGATCTCTCACTGTCTACAGGCCCCTTTTCAGTTGGTAAACATGGTGACTTTATTTGTGGGCGGAGCTTAGGTGGAGGCAGAACGATCCCTCTGGCCGCTTCACTAACGCTTGTTAGCAAGTATTGTTAGCTTGTTTTTTAACAATGACTGGAGAAAATTAGATTTTATCTTAATGTGTAAGGTCACTCACTGTCCAGGACCGCGATTGTTATTTTCAAAAGTTAATTTTAACGGACGGAACCAGATTGGCCGACCCGTAGCCTACATGCTCACTCAATGCATGGACGATCTGACAGGATTAACGTTACGTTAGCTACCTCGGTTGAGTCATAGATGGGTTGAGTGGCCTGACTTCTACACCTACCTGAGAAACCGATCGTAAAGAAAAACATATATAAATCTTTAGATGCCTATAACTATGTGCTGAATGATCATGTACAAGACTTGTGTGGTACGATCTATGGGACGATCCGCAGTTCCAGCGCCAGACGTCGGCTCAAAAGGGGTCTATAAGCTTCAATGAACAATTCCAATGAGAACACATGTTTACGTTAAGATTGGTTGCTAGGGGTGTTGTGTAGTGATACATTGAACCGTTTGGTGAAGGGGTCATAGCCGTGTTTTATCGTAAATAAAACAGCTATTGACCAATCAGAATCAAGGACTGGAACTAACCATGTATAAGCATACTTAGGCGATAATCCATTCAGACTTTGAAGAAAACGTATGTTTTGCTGCATTGGGCAATGGCTTGCCTGTCCAAATTATAGTGGTTTGTGCACGTAATCACTTTCATAATAAGAGCGTCTATCCTGGGATGTGTAGGTTGTTGATAGATGAAACGTAAATATTTCATGACTTTCTATTTAAATGTGTTTTTTTAAGGAGGAATCTACGGTGGCCGAGAAAGCTCAACGCGTTCCAACTGAAGAAAACGCATGCAAATAAAAGAAAACGCATGCAAATAAAAAAAAGCGCATGCAAATAGAAAAAAAACCGCATGCAAATAGAAAAAACACAGGCAAATTAAGAAAACATCTTCATCAGTTTCACAACACACGTGAGCTCCAAATACTCACAACACCACCCAAATACAGAAACGCGCTCCAAAAGCTCACAACACAAATACAGAATCGCACTGCAAATAACACAAGCAAGACCACAACGGAAATGTTTCCAGGGGAACCAAATAAGTTCCCGGCTGGGACTTGGTGCTTACAGCTTAAAATTCTACTTTATGTATTTATTTATTTTGCAAAACATACAGAGATTACATTTTATGACATACAATATACAAAATGTATTAACAATATGTTCAATGTCATCAGAATACAAATGAGAAAAGAACAATGAGCTGAAAACTAAAATAAATAAAATAAAAAAGATAGAGAAAAAGAACATGAAGGAAAGATATTTATCTTTCATCAGTTACAATGTACAAATTGTTTCATGTTATTTAAAAAAAATTTGTGTTGCAAGTGCCAGAGTGGCACACCTGAAACCAATGCAACTATAAGTATTGCTTGATCTTGTCTGTTTGTTACCAACACCCTGATGAAGGCCAGTGGGCCGATAAGCGTTGGTGTTTTTTAATGGTTTAGCCCTCGCTTTAATAATAATAAAGGCTTTTTTACTTTTGTAACCCACTGAGTGCCTGGACTTGGATTTTTCTTCCAAACTTTACGGTTGTTTCATGTTATGTTTAAATTTTTATAAAGAAAAGTTTCATAAGAAATGTTAGGTAATGTAGGGTCCAAAGTTTTAAAGTTGAGACACACAGATATATACACGGCTATTTAAAATGTTTTTTTGTAAAGTAAAATTACAAATTTATTTGCAACCGTTATGTTAACAACATTATATTTCTGTCGTGAGAACAGCTATTCAGCTGATGGACACTGTGCTGCGTTGTCATGGGAAAATCCCATCTTTCGTTCCTCCTTCATCAAGTGCGTTTCACGCGGCTACATAATGGCACACTGGTGCCCTGCTCACTCCAAAGTCCCACTTTAAGGGCTCTGCCGTCTGCCCTTCGAAAGGAGTAGGGCATAGGGAAGCTCACAAGCAATAAGCACGTCCCTGCCGGGTTAGTCACTTATATTATTTGGTTCCCCTGGAAATTTGGAGCACACGTGTTGTGAAACTGATGATGATATTTTTTTCTATTTGCATGTTTTTTTGTTGTTGTTTTTTTTTTGGCACGCGTTTTTTTCTATTTGCATGTGTTTGCTTCAGTTGCAGCGCGTTGAGCTCTCTCGGCCACCGTAGGAATCGCATAGCCTTACCCTGGAGCGGGTTCACCCTCCGCCTTTGCCCTCTACTTTTCAATGCATGGCATGTTCTATTTTTCTCTTTTTCTTTGGATTTTTTACACTAATTTGATTAGTATTCTTAAAAAAAAAAAAGACATTATTTAACAAAATTAGATTTTCACTTAAGTCAAACCAATGTCAGATAGTGTAGAATTTGTTCAGATAAAAACGTGATGTACCTATATTCTGTACGTCTTTTGAGAATTTCTGAACTTGCTTTAAAGTTTTTGACACATTTTGAGCCGAAGACAAAATGCATGAAAATGATTCCTTTGCATATGGCACATTCATAATCATGACTTAAATTCTGAATATATTCATGATGTTGTTGTCATGATGAATGTAATAAGTGATTCAGCTACACTGATGTAAGTTTGTTATTGCTTCTATTTTTTCCTCTCAATCACACCATTGTGGTTTATCTGTTAAGCCAGCCAATGTATTAGTGTTATTGAATTCACTCAGTTGCTATCTTAGAGCTGATGCAAAGCACAAACACTTTCATGTTTTCATTAGCTAAGTGTTTCTGAGGATGTGAGTGCCATGAAAAATAAAGTTTTATGCAAGTAATTTTATAGCTGAAATTGGATCATGAAAAATGTCATGATAATAAATAGTATTAGCATTGTGGAACACTACATTCATCCGGTTTTTAAATTTGGCATTCGTTTCTTAATAAAGTATAAGGAACATGGCTCAGTAATGGCTCTTAAATGGTAGTATTGCATTGATGTATTTACCGATCATGAACAGCAGGTGGCGATGTTAAACAGTTTTTTTCACACCATTAACGGCCAACATTTATGTTCATTTTGTGAATTTTAATCCACTTAGAAGTTTATCTCACATTGTTGGAACAGAGCTTATGTTTACATAAACTTGGCAAAGGTAACCTCAGTTTGATAGTCTAGGTTTTGCATTAGATAAAGTTAATTAAAGTTAATTGCATTGGATCTTTGGCATGTGTCCCAAATACTGTATCTTCTTTTTATTAGTTATAATAGAAAAGTCTCACTTTTGTTCTAAGATATGCACACATTATAATTTATTGATTCTGTAAAGTGTGTGATTTCAATCCTGTCATTGAGAAATTTCTCTGAGCACAGTTCACTGTGTCAAACATATTAACCATCATTCTAGCCTAATCAGTGTCAGTTCAAGACCTTAGCCTTGCA
Organism: Tiaroga cobitis; assembly: GCA_030578255.1. Lineage (NCBI taxonomy): Eukaryota > Metazoa > Chordata > Actinopteri > Cypriniformes > Leuciscidae > Tiaroga > Tiaroga cobitis. The sequence continues at coordinate 29,261,185 of CM060595.1, read as the reverse complement.
TTAACTTGAATGGATTGTAACCGTGGAATGATTATCAATTTTGCTCAACAATTCGAGGGCATAAAGCAACACACGATTCTTGCAGGAGTTATTGGGGTCAAAAGATAATGGGATATTTCATCATAATCAGAGAGCAGTGGGGTCATGGGAGAAATTACCTGCTGTTCAGTGCTATCTGGACTTATTCAGACATCAAATGAATGACAGTCAAACATTGTTTATCTCTCTCTCTCTCTCTCTCTCTCTCTCTCTCATCTCTCTCTCTCTCTCTCCTCTCATCTCTCTCTCTCTCTCACAGCCATGATTCAGAGGATGCTGCAAAGGCTTTGGTTTCATTACCACAAAATTGTTTAAAACCCTAAAAACTGTGGTAATGACTAATGTAGGCCTACTTTTCTGAAATTATATGGAATTTAATTGTAAGTCTGTTTATCGGTTCATATAATTACAAATCTTGGATAATTGCAGGGCGAATGACAATTATATGTTCTGCAGTCAGAAGGGTGCATTTACAGAAGACTAACACTCGATATTTATCAGCACTATTTAAGTCTGTCTAGATGCTGGTGTACCGATTGACTTTTTTTCTGTATGATGAATGAACATTGGCTGCATTTCACATTAACAGTAAAACAGTTGCATTTAATTCACTGCCTAAATTGCACATCTTAAAATCAAATCTGGGATTTTAGTATTTTCAGTGACCTCTTATGTCATTGCCTTGTTAATAATAGATGTAGCATGTGTGTGTGTAAAATACGTTTAATATAGGCAGCTATACATCATACAAATAAACATTTTCAACAAACGTAAAGTATGTGACCACTTTCCAACAACAGTCTTTCGCTACTCTTGTTCAGAAACAGATAAATAGTAGCTATGAAGAAATGTATGCGCGCATATGTTTTGAAGAACATCTTGTGAGTGAGATCATACTATAATTATTGCTATACTTTATCATTTAAGTTTCAAAGCTAAAACCATCTTCTGCCTTTGAATAGCTCTTTACTTATTCTACTTTCAGCTCTTAAAGTCGGAGCATTCGTGTTAAATATAAACTGTTAAAGCGTTCAATTAGTTTCAAATGAAGTTGAAAGTGTGGTATTTGAAGAGAAGCGCGCGCAGGAAGCTGCTCAGCTGTATTTCTGTTGGCTGAGTGCAGACCCTGCCCTGATTGCCTTATATCCATGTCTATTGACGTGTAGAGAGCAGATGGAGGCAGAGGGACTGATCTGATCTCTAGTCCTCAGAGGTCATTCTCGCTACAGTTACAGCCACTTGTTGCCAAATCGCTGAGACCGCGAGCGCGTCGCGAAACTGCTTTCACAAAGAGCTATTTCTTTGCTTTCACGACACAGATCTAGATGTTGAGACGGGAATACAACCACTTCTGACTTTGTTTGGGGGAAAAAGGTCACTTTTGAGCAAATTCGTCGCATTTGACGGGAGAAGCATGGTTGACAACACAAGCATAGCAACTAAATCTGCACTGGTAAGCACGCGCTTTTGCTCCGCTGGTAGAATATAGAGTTGTTTACTCGGTACATTAATTTAAATATTGTATTTCGATCTTTAGTGCACTTATGAACTGTTTATAGATTACCGCATGTTCTGTTACATTACACAGCCCTTCGACCTATAGCTATTCTACCATCAATAGCAATAGGCTATACCTACATTGTCATATTTCTGTCATAGTTCGAATAGTTCGAGGTGGTTTTTTGCACATCGCATCAGAAATGTGACATTGCTTCATTGATGCTGGCCGTCAGGTTTATAGTTGATCTTGTTAGTGGAATAATTTCCATAGGAAAGCACGATTCTTGCCTAACCAACCCAGTACATGCAAAGTTGTTTTATCCTGAACTGCTGCACTGATTTGATCGATAATGTCATCTGAACATAAAACTTAGCCCACGAAATTGAAAAGCGGTGCCTAAGTGAACTGCAGTTATGAGTTCAGTTTTTCAACTAACAGTTAGCCTACTTTAATTGCTAATGAAGAAAAACTAGTAAAAATAACAAATTACGGGGACAAGTTAAATGGATGGAAACAAAGTTAGGACATTGATTAGAAGATTTTTACAATGTGCATCAGTCATGTATTTTTTTATATAAAAAAATAGGGCTACAGTGTTTTGACTTTTTAGGTTAGCCTACTTGTAGACAGCTGTTTAGTAAATAACCATTTCAACCAGTAGCCTATGTAAATGACTTTCAACTAAAGTTTCGACATCCATTTAAATACATTTTGACATATATTTTCTACACATTTTAAAGAACGCCTGCTAAAACTATAAAATGTAAATGAAATTTTCGTGATCATCTGTCTTGGGCACATTGTAATTTGGCGCCACATCAGTTTATCAATAGCTAAAAACCTAAAATACTTTAGGTAAATAAAGTAAAAACTAGTTTTTGTAGATTATAGTTTTTGTAACTAGCTATAGTTCTTATATGAAAAACTACAATAAAATTATACATAATGTTTTTACATTTTATTGTACCGCCTGAAACTGATGTGTGTGAATAGCCTACTTAACGTTAGTTGTTAGGCTATCTGGTCGTTATACCTTCTTTTTTGATGATAGGTGAAAATACGTGCTCCTCCAACTAACTTAAAATTGTACTTTTATACTTAATTAAAACGCCAACTAGCCTACAATTTTATGAAAAATATGTAGCCAACTTAACCCCCCTCCCCCACCCCCAACAAAATATTTTTGTATCTTTTTGCAGGGGGCTCAAGTCTTAATTAATGGGGGTCTGACTACACTACCCCCCATAATTCGCACCACGCTTCCAGCTCAATTTTAACATTTGCATTGTATTGCCCACAGCAAGCCGCTTTCTCGTCGGCGAGCACTCTTCCTCTGCTGGTCAGCTCCTCCAGCGCCCACAGTCAGTCGAGCGGCGGCGGCGGGATGAAGCTGGAGGCGGTCATGGAGAACCTGCAGCGACAGCAGGCGGCTCGACTCGCCCTGGAGGAGAAGATCCGCCAAGCCGAAAAAGAGAAAGACATCAGGTCTATGGTGGAGTCGCAGATTCATCAACAAGCTCTGGCTTTCCGCCACTATCAAGCAGCTGTCAGGGGAGCGTTCGCTGCGGGAGCTCCGAACTCGAGCTCCGGCCACCCAAATGAGCGCACAGCCGACTCCGACATCGATGATGACGATGATGATGCTGACCTAGACTTGGACCGCGGCATGGATGACGAAGAGCGCGACTTGGATGAAGATGACAGTATGAACGAGGGTGGAGGGGATGAAGATTTGGAAGGACCCCTAGCTCACTACCCACCGCGCCAGGCTGTTTATCCCGGTGCGGGGCAGTCTCCAAAAAGTACCCCGATACATCTATCCAGAATCCAGCCTCCCTATCCAGGTCCAGGACAGGCTGAATCACCGAGTGGTTTGGCACCACAATCACAATCGCAGCAGCACGAATGGACTTATGAGGAACAGTTCAAACAGGTATGTCCATGAGTGAGATTCTAGATGCACTTTAATAACCATTGAATGTGCACTCAGGTGAACCGTATGGTGATTACTAATGTGGAAAGTTTAAAAGCATGAAGTGAGATTGGGTTTAGTCCTGTGTGAAACTGCTTGCTGAAGTCCCAGCATCTTTCATAATAGCTAGTCGTCACTCGTCATCATACACAAAAAAACGAATTTTCCAGAGGAAACGACATGGCAGTGCTAGAACTTTAATGCTTGATCTTAATGTAAACTATATAGCCCAGACTCTTGATTCATGCATTGGCATTATTTATTGAGAATATCAGGTTTAATTGCTGCTTTAGTGTCCACTTTCATCATTACCATAGATAAACAGCCTGCACTGTACATTTTTCCCACTTGTGAAGATTAATCACTGCATTATATTTTTAAGTAAAATCAAACTTACTGCAGTAATAGGTTTAGTACATTACACTTTTTGGACTACTTTGGATTTAGAAAGATGAATTGCCTAAATACTTGCTTAAAATATTTAAATAATCACCATTTCATAATTTAGGTCTAAACGTGTTTTTTGCAGAGTACATAAAGAACAAATGTGTTGTTATTAGAGTCTTTGCTGTTGATGTCTATGAGTACAAAATACTAGTGTGGCTTCAATTGGTTTTGATTGTTTTAAAACAGATTTTTGTATTGCAACTGGATGTTTTAGTTATTCAAAGTTAGCTAGAACTACTGTAAATTCAGGATTATGTGCGAGTGAGAATGTTTCTGAGTTATGCTGCAGCAGTTTAGTTTCACTGTATTCTCAGGGGATAATTTAGAGTGATACACTGAGAGTGAGGCTCTTAAGCAAACACAGATCTATACGGAACGAGCCTGGATGGACTTGTCATTCCTTATTTATGATAGATCATTCAGAGACCTGGCCAAATGAGACATGCACATTAGCGTCTGCATTAGTGTAAGCACTGGCTTAACGTAGGGGATACAATGCAGTTTGAATAAAGACATCTGCTTTGATTGACATTGATGAAATTGAGGAAAATTGTGCATCAAACGTATCCCAAAAAAATTCAACAGAAGAAATTTAAACTGCAGTTGTCATTATAATGTAAATAGATAGTTTGGTTTTAATTTATATTATATTAATTCATTTATCATGTAAGATTAATACCAACCAACCACAATCTTTTCTTTAAAAAAAAAGAATCTACTGAGGACAGTGTTACATAACAATTAATGTTGTTTTGCAGAAGTCGAGGACATGCATTTTGTAATCGCTATTTGGACAAATCAAGTGAAATGCAGAAACAATGAAAGGATGCCGATGGCATTTGGCAGACTGACTGGAGCCAGTGTACTGCCCGTTTTCAACACTTTAAAAAAATGTCTAAATGCTATAAAGGCCTTCTTGAAATAAGAAATAGACTGAGCCATTAAACTTGTGTGACCAAATTCCTGGTGTCTGTATTTACGAAAGTAATTAAAACGCTAAATATAGACCATGCTTAGCTTTGAAAGAACTTTCAAAGTCAGCTCAAATTGTTCTGTACAATATTGCTTAATTAAAACTAAACCCAAAAATCTAAATAACTCAATTATGAAAACTAAATATAAGGTCTTAAAAAAGCTATATGCGTAACATTGTTTGCACTTTGTCATAAATTAATTTCTCTTTCAGTTAACCGTAAGATGGATGTGTGTAGCAATTCTATTTGCACTGATATTAAAAATGAGTCATTCAACAAAGGAAAACAGAATAGATAGGAAAGCGAGCCAGACAGGGAAGGATCGGAAGAGACCAAGTTAGACCGGTTGCCATATGGCCGTTTATTGTCAAAAAAACAGTGCGGGAAGAGGGGGGGGGAAAGCAAGTAGTTGCGTAGAGTTTTGGCAGGAATGCAGGAAACTAGACCTGATGGCATTCCAACCTGGCTCCCTCCCAATAACGCTGGGATATCCCTCTCAGGCTGCGTATGGGTCGGCTCGAAGCCAAGCCATTACGAAATAGGAACAAACTGCATACTTCATCACAGTCTAGCCAGACAAACATTTGTGTGTGTCCACAAAGAGAATCACATTCTGTTGTACACTTAAATATTTATTGCCTTTACTTTTATTTAATTAGTGTTTGTTAGATGCATGCACATGCATTGAAATGCACAAGTTTTCTTTGCTTTGCACAAATGGTATTACTTTCTGTAGGACTGTTTTCTGTAACTGATTTTTTTTAATAATATTCTAAAAATCTTTACTGTCACTTTTGATCAATTTAATGCAACCTTCTGAATAAAATAAAATAAAATTTCTTTGAAAAACCACACTGACATCAGACTTCCAAACGATACTGTATGTTTTATCAAACTGGCTCCACTTTAGAGTAAATATGCCTTATCAGCAGGCTCTATATCTCAACCTATTTGAAGCACCTATATCAAATGCTCACTAAAGGTACAGAGCGTACTTTTTCCCCTCAGCAAATATCACTCTTTTGATTACTCAGTCCGACCTCCACTTTGGTTTCGGGGCGTGACACCCCCCCCCCCCCCCCCCCCCCCCCCCCCCCCGTCTCTCTCTGCCATGTTTTGCAAACATGAAAAAAACTCACATAATGGCTTTTTCTCTTAACAAGGATTTAACAGGACGGTAGAGGGGGCTGGGCCGGGCTGAACGGGGTGGAGGAAACCCGGCAGTGGTGTTTGATTTCACTATAAGCTTGTGGAAAAGGAGGTTTCTCTTTCCTTCTTCAGTCCGCTTTAGTTAAATAAGTCTAATGGAATTTTTTTTATATACATTTTTTTTGCCTCAGAGGATATTAGCACTCTCTAAACTCTGAACTCTGTTTGTTCTAATGCTCAGAAGAGACATATCAACTGTTTCAGTCTCTAGAAATAATGGTTTGAAACCTGTGTAAATTCAAAATAATCTGTTTGCATTTTATAATTGCAGTTCCAAGCAGATTATCGAGTATCGAGGCAGCCAGCTGTGACCTAATTTACTCACACTCACGATTAAGCAAAACATCTCTTGGAGAAAATAGGAAATGAGGCAATTGTGAAATCATTGAAAGGAAGACAACGTTCCCCCCTAGCCAGGAAGGCGAAGTAGTCTTTGTGGTTAAACAAACTTTGTCAGTGGGCAGGGGTTTAAAGATATGCACCTCTTTGTTTTGCTGGATACTTTTGTGAAGAGGAAAAAAAAACTTGTGGAAGGGAGAGACAGAGGCTATATGTGCCCAAAACAGCCTTAACCCATGAGCCTCTGCTGATATATTTAAATGGCCAGTCCTGAAGTCTTCTCAAGTAACACACTTCAATTCAAGCCCATTAATACCATCATAAAAATGTTTGGAGCCCTTCTTTGAAATCGACACATACTCACACACACACTAACTCCGGTGTCAACACACACACAGTAACTCCGGTGTCAACACAAGACATTCCTTGACTTTACAGGCCTGCTCCACCCCTACGGTATCCCCTTCTGTTTGATTGCTCTGCTTTGCTCATATGTTTTGGGGTCCTGAGAGCCATTAAGTGCCCCAGCATGAAGTCTCAAGCTAAAACACATGCATGGAGCTAATTCTCCACATGGCACAGAGGTTGTGATTTTTACCTAGCAGCACTATCGTTGGCCTTCTGTGGTATGAGCTAACCCTGGCCTTCCGACAGCTGTGGCAGGTTCATCTTGGACGTGTGCTGTCAGTGGAAATATTGAATAGAATTCCAGTCGTTTCAGTTTTAGATCGCCTTGTAAATAAGAGCTTCCTTTAGCTGTGTCCAATTGGTGGGTTGTTATAAAATCCCTGTTGACATGTCATCAGCTGCCAGAATTGAGGAGAGCTGATAAGCCTGCTCTGAACATGAACCATTCTGAACATTCAGAACTGGTCACAGGCCCACAGCTAGCTAGAGCTATATCATCTTGTTCACTGACTATAATAACAAAAACAGTGTCACGTCAAAGTGAGAGTGTTCCACTTTAAAGGGTTAGTTCACCCAAAAATGAAAATTAAGTCATTAATTACTCACCCCCATGCTGTACCAACCCCGTAAGACCTTTGTTCGTCTTCGGAACACAAATGAAGATATTTATGATTAAATGTGACAGCTGGATCACTCCTTCATAGGCTCCCTAAGGGAATGAAACCTGACGGCCCAGAAAGTCAATGAAGAAAATGTTTAAATATTCCCTGTCGCAACAGTGGCTCAACTATAAGTTTATCAAGCGACGAGAATACTTTTTGTGCGGAAATAAAACAAAAATAACGACTTCATTCGATTATTCCTTTTCTTCCTTGTAGGCCTGAAACGAGACTTCAAGAGATTTCCACGACGCGCACGCGCGAGAACTTAACTGAAGTAGTTGAAGGAGATCGCAATTCTCACGCATGCGTCGTGGAAATCTCTTGAAGCCTCGTTTCAGAGTTCAACATTTGGAGCTTCAACCCATGTTCAGTGTGCAAATTGAACAAAGGAAAAAGACGGTGAATTGACTTGTACCTGAAATTTGGGTCCAGGAATTGACTTGTACCTGGGGGATGGGTCCAGGGCCGTGGAAGAAAATGTTGTACATTTTAAAGTTAAATTCATCAATCTGGTGCACTTTGAGAGTTCAACATTTGGAGCTTCAACCCATGTTCAGTGTGCAAATTGAACAAAGGAAAAAGACGGTGAATTGACTTGTACCTAAAATTTAAAGGGGACTCAGCCCTCTTTTTAGTTATAAACTGAGATAGTGTCTCAGTCTACATTAATTTAACAGTGGTGTTTTTGAAAGCTAAACAATTAGAATATAATGATAATAATAATAATAATTTTTAGATAATTATTATTCCCATGACAGCCATATATTTTTTAAAACAAATGCACTGTAAAATAAAGGAATATTTCATAAGTATATTATTTATTTACTTTACACTACAGTAGGGTAATTACACTACATTTGTCCTAATTTCTACACTTGCAACTGCAAGAGATAACCATAGGGCTTTTATTTAGGAAACTGCAGTTGAGCTTTTATTTTGGTGGAAACTGCAGTTTCTGTGAAAACAGGTTAACAAATAGCCTGGGAAAACCCAGACAACTTCTGGCAAATTTAGATTTGCTCTGAAAGTTAGTCTGGCAAAGAGCTCATTCAAGCCCATTTCCAATCCGTCGAAATCGCGGCACCAATCAGAAACTTTGGGGAGGACTTTACACGATGACTACAGCGCTGGGATTTTGAAGCAGATTTTAGCCTACATTACAAAGATGGATGCCGCCGTCGAACATCACTCGTTCAAATCAGCTATCGCGTCTGTTTTAAGCGATTTAAACATTTCCTTTTTGTTAAAAATCAAGCAAAGGAAAACACTAGATGTTTCTCCGCCGCTCTGCATACGTCATCTCCTTCATCGCTCTGATTGGTTTTAGGTCTATCCGCGACGTCCGTTGGTGACGCCCCTCTGGAAATGATCTGTCAATGACGCTTTGCCAGACCATAACTCAGTTACAACTGAGAATGGTCTGGTTTTAACCAGGCTAGTTAACAAACACTTCTCATTACAAATTTAGTGAAATGCTGTAATCATCTGCCCATAAAAATGTTAGAAAAATTATGTGAATGTGAAAAAGCGTAACTGGTGCCTGTTGCGTTCCCAATTGCAAGCTAAACTCAGCACATACAGAGATGGAGTTCACTGCATTCATTCACTGTAAACTGAGCCGTTGGGTGAATGGTGGTCGAACGATAAGGGTTTTTTGATGGCCGATAATATATACACTTTATATAAATTTGAATTGGGGCTGCACGATTAATCGCAATTTCCATGTAATCGCACTTAAACCGAGATGGCTTATTGCGATTTTGAAATCACAAAGGCTGCGATTATTTTGTGCAGCTTGTCATTGATGTACGGCTCTGTAAACGCTGCTCCATCTGAAAGCACCGTGAGTTTGAATCACTTATAACATGCATTTGAAAAAGCAACACGCGTCAAACAGCTTTCCAAACATGAGAAGCATTTAATAACCTCTTGTCCAACAAAAGACAACATTTAATAAAATACTCCAAACTCACTTCATAACAACAGTTAAGCATTTCTTCTGTGAGATGATGTGGCTTCTTACACAGAATAAGGCAGTTGTGTGTTTATTGGTCATGTTTAATCAATCAAAGCATTTCAATCTCCTGTTTAATCAGCTACAGCGATAGGGATTTCCTGGAATGACGGGCGTTATCTACTTCTGTGGCGGGGCAGCATGTCTGCGTGAGAACGCCCTCTAGTGTTTAGATGAAGCAGCATTTACTACTGATCAGCCGTGCTGCGCTGACAAGCTGCGCATAAAATAATAGCAGCCTTTTCCAAATCGTGTGCGATTAATTGTGCAGCCCTAATTTGAATTCATATTTAATAAATTAGAAATAAATCATTTGAAAATTAATACAAAATATAAATCTCTAAATTAAACACTTTAGATGGCAACTTCTTTTCCGCATTCACTTCACACGGACCGTGCATATATTTGCTGAATGCTGACGGTAAATGAGAAAGTATAATAGTGTTTAACTTTCTGTTACTAATAATAAAAAAGCATATGCTATAATACTTTTTCGTATACAGTTCACTTTCTTTGTTTAACAGTTCTTCTATCTAGTACTGTATTAGACCGAACTGTTAAACAATGGGAGCGCTGTGTGCTCAGATGCTGCCATTCTCAGAAGTCCCGTTTCCAACACATCGGCCAATCAGAAAAACGCATCGACCGATGCTGATATTTAAAAAATGCCAAATATCGGCCGATATTTCGACATTGGCAATATATCGGTTGACCACTAGTTCTAAGATGTGGAAAACACTGGATCACAAGCTGATCGCATGAACAAAGTGAGCGCATTGCTTTGAAACATGCAGCACAAACAGACTTGGTTAAGTTGTGGGCTTTTACAATTTGATAAGGGGATTAAGCCATATTGTGCTTCCGATTTTATTTAGTTTGATACTTTGCCAAAGCAATGCTGCAAAACACAACGTTAAAGACCTTTTATGTTATAAAGAGAAGTTTAAATATATTTTTGGATCATTTTGAAACTAGCGGGAAACTAGCGGGACAGATTAGACTGATGGGCCGCCACAATCTAGTTAATGAATGGTAAACACTGCATGACATTATAATTATCAGCTTATCTGTATGTGTACAGGGAGATGGGTTTGTTTAACTTGCCTTTTTAATGTAGATGTCACTTTTTGATTACAGGAAAGTTGGCCTTTCTTGTGTAGCTTGCAAAAGTCATAGGGCAATGAACAAACTCAGCGAATACTAATATGGTGTGGCTATAAGAAGTGACACCTTCTCCGAGCAAGAGTATACTCTGTTTTGCGTGGCACTGTAATACATAACCCTAATGGTCTCCATAGCTTTTCAACACTAGCTTTTGCCCTTAATCTGAAGAATGAGGTGTGATTTCAAGCAGTTTTAGAACACATGGCATCATTTGGACACACAATTTAGGGTGTATGTGCCCTGCGTGGTTTCCTGTATGCAGGAGTCAAGTGATCAGAGGTAGCCCATGTGAATTGTGAATTTTGCAGTGAAATATTCTAGTAATAATATGTTTTTGTTATCTTTTTTATCAGTTCTAGATCAGGAAAATACTGAGAAGTACACCTAGCTTCATTAAGTCTGAGAAACATTCAATCACTTTTGTCTGAAACATGGGAATATCATTCCTCATTTATTAGTAGTACTGGTGAGTCATTGTGGATTGATTTCGCAATACACTTTGTGATCATGGTTGCCTGGCATAGTCTATGCAAACATTATGTCCACGATATAAACAAACACGTTCTGTTCTCTTCGAATACATAATCTATATACAGTACCTGAGCCAGTAGAAACAATCACAGATTGTACAGTAGATAACTTTTGACATGCTTGAATATGGTGCAGTAATTGAGCAGAGTTTTATTTTTTTCATGTTGAGTGCAGCAATGTCATATGATCATTAGACATACATGTGATATATTGTTTTAAGGTCATTTACTTGCACACTCTGTGCAAGGTTCATCATACATTTCTCTTGGTACTTGAAGTAAATGAGCTATTAATGGACATACAGAGCCGTTTTACCTTCAGTTCAAGAGTAATGGTCAGTAAAGGAATGGCTAATCTTTTGCAGTGTGTTTAGGCTAAGCTGGAGCTCAGCAGTAAAACACTTTTAGATCATATTGCTTTTGGCTTTGCATTTTTGTTTTTGGTGCTAAAGTGTTTTCATTTCTCCTTGTGTCAGTATCAGTAAGGCACATGCAGTGCAGTGAGTATTAGATGGCAGCAGGCAGCAGCTGAGGTCTCATGTCATCAGTCTCGGCCCATATGGCCTCATGTGTCAGCGTTCATTAAGGTGAAGAGTTGTAATGAAAGAGGGAGGAATCAAGCATTGAGTGTCTTAGGCTTACGGTCAGAATCAGATACTCTCTTACAGGATTAGCTTCTTCAGCACATCCCCCCATCCTAATGATCCCTCACAAACACACACACACACATTTTTTGTGTGTGTGTGTGTGTGTGTGTGTTTATATGAGTTTATTACTGCCTGATTGGTTTGGTCAAGCATTTAGACATGTTCATACAGTACACATTGTGTTCTAATTAGGTGTGATGCAACAAGTGTTCAGTGACAAGCAATTTGTCTGACCACACTGTGCACAAAACGGCTGCATGATGTAACACAGTCACATCCAGAAGATGCGTTTAATGCTAGGGATGTGCAAAACTGACTAGTTAGTGGCTTGCCTGAAGGACTATTTGTGTAATCTGGTTTAAGGGAATGCTGTATAATTTTGCCATCTTCCCATACTTGCAATGAGAAGCGGTTATCCACCTTTTCCTGACGAGCCTATTGCGTTTTGAATTATGGGAGCCCGGAGGCACTTTCAGTTTGGGATACTTCTACTCAAAAAGACTGAAGCAAATCATTTCAAATAATAAGGTTGCGCTACAAATAAACTTTATATCAGCCAGTTTGACTGAATGAGGTGTACAATATCCGTTTTATTTTCAGGCATCAGAAGACTAACGTAACGCTTGGTATTTTTTTTATGTGATGTGGTATCACAAGAATATCTATGGCAAGAGCTCTTTTCAGTCGCCACATTCTTTTCCTCCTGATTCTTTTCTTTTTTTTCCCTTTGTATTCCTCTTTAATAGTATGACAAAAGACAACATATACTGCACATTTGTGGTCTGCTCTCCCGATTTAATTTACGATATATCACATGAATTATTAACTGTAAGAATCCCTCGTTTTTCTCCCCACATCCTCACGTCTCATTCCAGGTGTGTTTTCACACGGATGCTTTAAAAATGTAATTGTCTCCAATTTTCACTTCTAATTCCTATTAGCAGTGTTTACTGGAAAGTTTCTACAGCAGGTAAATATAATATTTGTTTTGTCAAAATGATGGAAAGCATGTTTAAATATTATTACTCAAGTCAATTCTAAAGTAAAAAAACATTTTTGATCAAGAAGACAGCGCATTTTACATAATATAGACAAATATTACTACAGTGAAATTTAACCCATCCGAAATATTCTTGTGGAAAGAATCATGCTTTTGGGGTTATTTATGGTCTGTTGTTAATGCTTTTACACTTAAGTTTCCTTTTAATGTTCAATGGTTGAAGGGTGAGTAGAAGAATGTCACTTCATTGTACCCAGTTTTTATAAAAAAGCGTATTATTGCGTTCATAGATCGAACCTTTCACTGATTGTGTACAGTTTAAGTTACTCCCATAATTTGCGCAAAGCGTCATGGGGTGTATGAAAAAATTGGATAAACCGTCTGTAGTCAACAAAAGAAAAGCTTTAAGGGTTCCTGCCGAATAAAAGTTTGATAGTTTAATGTTTGGAAATGAAGACTGTCATAAATATTAGTATGTAGTATTTTTTATAGTTGAATTAATTATGTTAAATATTTTATTTAGTAAAAATAATAATAATAATTTTATAATAATATTGATATATAATCACAACATTTTTGGGCAAACTGTGCATCCCTACGAATTAGTGTTTTCAAAAATATTTATATTCCAATATGTATCGATACTGAAATATCTGAAATGGTTCCAATACCCCTTTTCTGCATTGATACACTGATACCAGCTGCGTGTTCTCACAATCTCTTCTCTCCGACGGCGAATTAACACACCCCTGCCTCCTGTCACTTACTCATCTCATTTGCTCCAGTTGAATAGTGCTTATTTTGCACATCATTTTAGTCATTCCCGCAGGTTTCGCGTTCACACCAAAAGCGCGTACACCACCGATCTATACAAGTGGCGCTCTCATAAAGCCTCCTCTCATACAGCTAGGGAGTACCAAATTTACTTCTTTTCCGTGGCTTATTGCACTTAAATGGTCAAATACTCACAACATTATGTCAAAATGCCCATCTTGGCGAGTATTACAGGTAAACAGTTAGTTTTGGAACGTAAATAGTTGAGAGAAAATGCATGTTGTGTAACAGTAATTTGGATCCGTGCACAAACTCTTAAAATCACAGCAGCCTAATATGTTCCTAATATGTTAATCAAAGAACAAAATGCGAAAAGAAAATCAATCCATGCTCTTGTAACTAATTGTAAGCATTAATCTGTATTTCATTTTTACAATGAAGACTATCTAGTGTAATTTTTACATTTAATTACTTTTATTTCATTTCTGTAGTGTTTCTTACCTGAATACTAGCCTACAGTTATACCCACATGAAAAACTTAAAGCATTGTTTATTTAATTTGTCTCTTTATTCTAATCTCTTTATTTGTGCTATCGTTTGCAATTTGTTTATTTGTTCTTATTGTATTACTGACTGTTTACTTGTCTTTTTTTTGTAAATTTAGTTCAGTTTCAAGTAAAGCCTCCCTGTGCTGTGTGTAAGCTAGCTATTGTAACAAAATTACCAAAATTATCACAAAAAATTGAGAATAATATACTAAATGAATTCTACTCAACTTTGTTTTTTACTTACTATTCTGCATCACACCTGATTAGGACCTGGTGTCAGATGTTTCGTCTTTAAATTTGCTGGGAACATCATTGAATATTTACAGTCTATTTGACATATTTGTATTAGTTTTGTCTGTTTATGTAAACTGTTAGTGTAATGCTAGTAGTAACACCCTTTTCCTCAGCAGTTGAATCATTTAGAAGATGGAGGGTAATCTCAGTCTGACCCATTCAGTCTGATTCAGAGACACACATGGGGCTAAAGATCACATGTAACATTAGTAAATTAGCTTGTTGCTTAATCCCACTGGAGATTTTTGGATAATGGAGCACAGACGGCAGGTTTTGGGGTTGAAAAAAAATTTGGAGGAAAAACGTAAAGTGGATAGACAGCGAGAAGTATGTAAGGGTAAAATGGGGGTGGAAAGAAAAATGAAAGGGCTGTTGTCTGAGAATATGATGCAAATATAAAATGTAATGGCTAATCCAACTCACTTGCCTGTTAGTACAATGTCTGGTACTAAAGCAACTAACACCAGAATGTTTTGTGTTGTGACCTTTACTTTGTTTAAAACAAATGCCGTTTTTCATTGCTGGCTTCATTAGCATGAGTCAAATGTAGTTCTTTGTACGTCTCAGCCCGTGATTTCAGTTTTGCCCTTGACATGTGTTCAGTCAGGCCAAGGCAGCGGGCCAGGAAGGAAGCTGAAAGATTCGAGTGTTGCTTTCGGTGGCGGTGGCTCTTCTCTGATTCAGGAGGTCAGTAATCACCCCCACCCCTCATTCCTCATCTCTTCATTCAAATTGCACGCACACCCCCTTTTACTGCCCTCGGGCCTCTCTGTAACAACCCCTCCAACCAAACAGTAGTGACAATCTGGAGAACTTGCGCCTGTTTCGATGATGGTGTTAAAGACAAAGACCATTTTTCTGTCAGATGAAACGATAGTGTGGAATCTTTGCACAAACTCTCCCAAGTCATTTAAAGGGACAGTTCACTCGGATAAAAATGATTATATATTTTTTATGGTTTTGCACCCCATTGGCTTTCTTTGTTTGGACAAAAAAAAGCAGACATTTTTCAAGATATCATTTTTTTAGGTTTCACAGAATAAATAAACTCATATAGATATGGAACGCTAGAAGGGTGAGTAAATTATTAATGAATGTTCATATTTGGGTGAACTATCCCTTTAAATGTTTTAGGAGGTAGATGTAGAACATGTGCATGAACGTAAACTTTTTATTTAAACCCTATGAAACCACTTAATGTAACCTGATTCATTTATTTGAAGGAAGAATTAATTCAGCAGCCAAGCATTAACAAGCCACTTGTGAGACAAAGTAATGTCTGTCCTAACTACAAAGTGTGATACTATCAAGGTCCAATTTAATCCAGTGCTGAATTCATGAATAAGTGCTACTCAACTGACCGGCCAGTGCCCTAAATAGTTCACAACCCACATGCAGCATAGAAGGCCTGCTTTGTTTTTAATGGCCAGCAATGAATTCAAGGGTCAATTAGAGCCTGAATTCCACAGGCATGTGATACAACATTCCCCACCTTCATGAAAGAAACCTCAATTACAGCAGACGCTTTAATGCAGAAGACAGCTCTGTTTTAAAGCCGTTGATCATTTCACTCATTTAACAAGAACCATTTCAGTACTATTGCCATGGATGTCATTGACTTCCAACTGACTTCCGCACCTCCGTGCTAAAAGATTTGCAGGTCAGTAAAAGAAACTTCTGCTTGCTGGTGCCATGGCAGTGAAAAAACAGGGAACAATTGATAGTTGAAACAGCATCAGATGCCTCTGGATCCTAGGGATTGTTTGTTTTACAGAATTTGCCCTGCACCCAATTCCTTTCCTGTTGCTGTAAAGATGATGTATCAGGTCTGAAGGGAACTATGAAATATTTGAAATGAAAACAAGCTTGTGTTGCGTTTTGCTCATAGGGTTTGTGTTTTTTCCATCTGGTTCTGTTGTTAAAATATTTTCACATTTTAAAATAAAAAGCAACAGTAAACACTAACAGGAAACAGCCAGAGAAATGTGGTTTGTGAAGAAATGGGAAGAAACATAACGTGGGTATTTTTAAATTCGTCTTGAATGCCTGTAGTTTTGATGTTTTTTACTCTGGAGAGAATTCGTCAAGCACAATACCTCAGACGCAGGAATGTTTGATTTCCTCCAGTTTGCCAGTCGTAGTGAACATGATTATTTATTTTATTTTATTTTTACATGTAAACATTTATTATGTTTTGATGAGGCTTAAGAAGTACACTAAATAAAATTTTAAATTTTTAGTAGTTTTTGAGATGCACTTGTTATTGTAGTGTAATTTTTCTAATGGTCTTTAAATAATATATAGCTTGGTATATGCTGAATGCAGGTTGTCAGTGATTTATTCAATAAACAAGACTAATATTAATTTATAAACAGTGAGATGCGTTTATCACCATATAAATATACAGCGTCATTGAAAACACGTCTAAATTCAAGAAATATTCATATTTTCTACTGTATAACGTCAAAGACTAAGTTACTCCAGCCGGAAATCAAGGAACACAAATGATTGTAAGGAAATTATAATTTTTTGCTGCCTTTTATGTGAATTACGGTAACAACGAACTGATGAACCAATCAAATTCCAGCTGTCAGCAGAGCAAAAAGAAAGTGGACTCTGAACTACAGTGCACAATAAAGTAAAGAGCAGAGGCTGCTTTTGTCCATGCCATTTGTGAAAGATTTCAATATTGTGTAAGAGCATTGGGATCCTCTGATAGTGACTGTTGAATGTTTGTAACGCATGTGTACCAATTACACTTCATTTTCTGTTTCATTCTATTCGGAACTCCGTTCCATTTGTATTCAATTCATACATCTTTATTAAATCAATTTTGACAAATTAGTAATTTGAAAACTTTCTCTACGACATCATTTCACGAACAGCACGAGCGAATTTGTGCTCTCTCTCTCTCTCTCTCTCAAAATGTGCAAATGTCTTCACATCACCACATCGCATCTGCACTATAAGTGTAACGCTGATCCAGAGATGATGAAGATCAAGGCAGGTTACATGAATAACAGGATTTATTTAACAAGAAACTCCAACCATACGAAACCGTGTGCTGTCCACAAGTAACAACCGACAATGAACTGAGGCTCCAAAGGAACTTAAGTAGTGGTATAAACAAGGTTAATAAGGAGACACAGCTGAACTAAGAGAACTAATAATATCAGTAACCATGACAACTCATAAGTGGCGGGAAACTTAAAGGAAACACGTGACTGAAAATAAGACTAAAAGTCCATGAAAATGAAATGAACCAAACAGAACCGTGACAATAAGCGTAGCGTGTTTAAACCATTCAGCACTTGCTCGCTCTCTAAAACACTTGCACACTCAAAGCGCACACACATAAAGCAGTCTCAAAAACTTTGGAACTTTAATTGTAATGATTATTATGCATTTAATTTATTCAGGGAAGACTATTCAGTGTTATTTTACATTTTATTCTTTATTCAATTGCTGTAGTATTTCTTACGTGAATACTACTGTTAGGCACTGTACTTAAAGCACTGTATTTTTCTTTTGTATCTTTATTCTATTTAATTTATTTGTGATACTGCTTGTAATTTGTTTGTTTACTTGCCTTTTTTGTAAATCCAATTCAAAGTTTGAAATCAGGCTTCTACTCTGTTTGCTATAGTGCAACATCATTGACCCATTGTAAAAACAAAAATGCACTGTGTGACCATGACCAAACATTTAGGTGACATAATTATTATTTATTTTATTATTTATTTTTTTATAATTTTTTTTTTTTTTTTTTTTTTGTGAAAAAGTCTAAAAAAGCCTGAATGGATTAAAATACTGATTGGAGCATTCATATAAATAATGCTATATGATAAAAAGAAGGCTTCAAATAGACTCCATGACTGTTATCAGTGATCGGTATCAGTCGATACTGCTTCCTGTGATCGGTGATTGGCCCCAAACATCCTGATTGGAGCACCCTTACTTCTTGCAAAGGATCCGGATTGCATGCAGATTTGATATTTTGCTATGATAGCAAAAAAAAAAACATTTTATTTATCCATAAAATGTTTATGTAGGATTAATAAAAAAAAGAATATGAAGGTATTTTCTTCTTAAAATGTCTTTAGTGTTTGTTAGCTTACACTTCTTTTTTTTCCCCTCTATTTGTTTCACAGGTGAGAATTGTTTTCTTAAAATAGCCAGTCCAGCTAGTATTTAATTGATATACACGTGAGCACAGTTGGATTAATAGAGCTTAAAGTCATATCCGTGTAATACTCTAGATCATTTCTGGTCCCTTCCTCCCTCAAAGTGGTACGGGGAAGCAATCAGTCAATTCTGATTGAAGTCCTCACTAAATCAATAGAAACCAGATATATCTCATAATGCCATAGATCCACAGCTGACCTAGAGAGCTGTACAATCCTCACTTTGGTTTGTCCGGCCTATCTCTAACCTAATAGGACATTAAATTGGGCAACAGAGCATGTCTGTCAACTTGTTTGTACAGTGAACAAAAAGCAGTAAAAGCTGTGCTGCTGAAATCCCAGATAAAAGATGATTTTTTTGTATACTAATAAAAGAGCAGCCATGCATAATTTTTGTGTATTGATGAAGCTGTTGGGGTCGAAACTTGTCCCATCATGATTGGCTGCTTTTTAACAGTGTGGTCAATGTTATCAACCAAGGACATTATCCACTTCTCCGAGGATGAGGCCTAATGAAGTTAAATAGAATTTTGACAAGATAATGGATTTGTTTTCCTTCCTTGATTCCATTCTCCCCCTCAGCGCTCATGATAAACTGTGTAGAAAAGTAAGAGGGAAACGGATTATTCAAGGCTGCTCACAAGGGGGATGAAAGATCAATAACGAACCCTTTTGGGGAAAAAAAATAAACATCCAGTGAAGACCTGGGCGAATTGGGCGACGCGTTTGCTGCAAATGTCTTCCGCGCAAGTTGAAAAATTTGAACTCGAGCGAATGTTAAAGCGTCTAACTAGACGCGTATTTGACGCTCTGTTCGCGTTCGGTGTGAACAGACCATTAGCTCGTGCACTAGATCTGGCCCGTCCTCAGGAGGTGATCGCTGACCAATAAAAATGTACACATAGCAGAGAGGAAGTAGCTTGTACACAATTACGTGGTGAGGCACACTACCTTTTAAAAATTTTGGGGCTGGTAAGATTTTTTTATGATTTTAAAAGAAGTCTCTTATGTTCACCAAGGCTGCATTTTTTTTTATTTAAAATATAGTAAAAACAGCAATATTGTAAATGATCTATATTGTCAGACCATGTTTTATTATTAATATCAAGTCAGAACTGTAACACTTCCAAAACAAGAAAAAAATTAAAGTTACTGTCACTTTAAGATGGCTCCCAGAGAAACATGATCCTCTCTAATCAGCATTTGCCTCTGTGAAATCTAGCATAAGCTTGCTGACTCTTCGTTTCTGTTTAGCATAAGCAGAATCTGATGACCTTTGACCTATTTGTAGACCTCACCCCCTCTCATCGCCATAAAACTAGGCTTGCTGTGCATAGATTCCTCACTTGGTCATTGATCATTAAAGAGATCAAAGGGTTAGTGAAATCAGCCGTGGAACACACTATCCCGTAAGGCGATTGGTAGAACAATCCTCTCGTTCTTAAAACCTGTACGATAGTGTGGCATTTGTCAATTGAAATATATGGAGTAAATTTATATGGATCTGCATTTCTTAGGAAGGTGTGATGTCTATCGTTGGCGTGTTGTGTGTGAAGATGTGTGTATATATAGTGCTCACCTTTCACCCCTCATCACTCACCGCTCAACTGTGTCTCCACATAGCTTCAGTGTGTATTTCTGACAAGCTCATGTTTGTTCCACTTCTTTGTCGATTGCAGGAGAAATGTGCCGGATTCCTCAGAGCTGACCACGACTCGTATTCCCTCTCTTCAATAATTCAGATCTAGTGCTGTAAAGTTGTTACTTAAAGGCCTCTTCTGTCAGTGTCATTTTGTTGGCTTATACGTTGTGGTCCTGCTGTGTATCATCTGCTTAGACAAATGTTTTATGATAAACAGTAAATTTGACAGGCCAATGCTGTTCACCAGATCATTTCCAGATGGTCTTTACAAGGAGAATTGAGCGTGACAAGGATTCTAAAGACATAGTTAAGATTATACCAAGTAAATGCATTGATAACATTTCAGCTACTATGTAGTGCTTTAAACTACTACTAATATACTGTATATACGCTAACGTTCAAAAGTTTGAGGTCAGTAGGATTTTTTTGTGTTAACTGTTAACGGATTTATTTAGCAAACATGCATTAAAGTATTCAAAAGGACAATAAAGGCTTTTGTTACAAAATGATTAAAAAAAAATTTAATTGTTCTTTTTAACTTTCTATTCATCAAAAAAAAAAAAAAATCCTAAAAAACTTGGGGGAAAAATCTTACCGATCCCAAACATTTAAATGGTGTATATGTGATCTAAGGGAACTTAAAATGCATGATTGGTGCAATGTCTTCAAATAAGAACTATGGTTAATTACACTTCTTCTTTTTGCCTGAATAAGAAATGCTAAAGAAGTTGTCATAATATTGGTTTTAACGCTAAATATTTCAGTTAGTCTGTGGTATCATGATTCCACTGATATCAGCATATTTACAATAAGAGAAATGGTTTTGGTTAGCATTACATTTTGAACATTCAGACCTATTAGATGAACAACACAGAGGATTTTTTTTTTTTTTTTACCAAAACACTAAACCAGAAAACTTGAGTTGTGTTTGAAGGTATAATTTGTGGTGATATCTTCACCATCTGCTTTTGCAATTCTAGTTTGACCCCCTCCTCTGGCAGGAAATGGCATCCCCCACTGATGATGTGGCACTTTGAGTCATAAATTTAATAGCTTGACCCCCCCCCCCCCCCCCCCCCCCCCCCTCCTGCTTCTCCATCCCTTCATAGTCCCCTTCCTCTCTCTTTCTCTCTCAGGACTGACCTTTTTTTGTTTAATTATTTATCCATCTTAGTTGTGTGGCAATAATTTTTTTACAAAAGAGCCCAGTGGATGTATTGGTTTAGGCCTCGCCCCCTCGGCCGTATGCTGTGATGTGACAGTGCAATGCTCCCTTTGTGATCGGTGACAGGTGAAGGGAATTGATGAGATGAAGCTAGCGATTTCCTTCCATTTAAAGACTTGCTCCATATGTCCATTGATTTATGGTGTGCTTCGTGATCATCTGTTATATAAATTGGGTTATTATAATGAAGTTAAACTATTGCAGATGCAGGTTAAGTACAGATTTAGAAACTAGATAGCAATTAGATGATTTGTGTGCCTTTCTGATAGAGCTTATAGAATGATGGAATACACCGAAAGGGATAGTTCACCCAAAAATGAAAATCACCTTACCCTCATGTCATTCTAAACCTGTATGACCTCTTTCTTCTATAGAAAACAAAGGAAAATATTTTAAACATGCCAGTGTGGGGGTTTTTTTTGTCCATCCATACACTGGAAGTCAGTGGGATCCAATGTTGTTTGTACGTTCTTTAGAATATCTTCTTTTTTCTTCCACATAAAAAATAAATTTACAGGTTTGGAATGACATGAGAGTGAATCAATGGTGATATAATTTTCATTTTCAGGTGAACTATCACTTTTAAAAAAGAAAAAAATACTTCACAAAATGAGGAGTAGTCATTTTTAGACTAGACATGTAGACACAGTCATGTGCCTCATCATCTTTTACTCAACTGGCATTGTGTTAACATCAGCATTATTGTATAAATTGCAGAGCTTGCAATAAACACACATACACACACACACACACTGCCACCAGTCTGCTAAATCAAACAAGACGTGACTGAGGGATATTCACTGTATCCTACATGAAAAATGTGTCTGTCAGAACTGACAATACAAGCAAATACGGACAGAAATGAAACTCCAAATCCTTTAAACCAAACAAACAGGTTATTAGAAGGTTAGATGGCTCATATTGTAGAACTGGCTTAGGTTTGTTACCTCTGTGTGTAGTATCTACATGTAATGCTAATACCGCTAATGTCAGTGATGTTGGATTGGTTGTTTGGCTAATGTAATGTGGTCTGCTTTAGCTTGTGCTCAATAAAGATGGCTCTGTGTGGTATGGTAGCCATCTTGAGCCTGGCTGTCAAAGACCATAAAAGGTTAGCTCACACAGGAGCTGCACTGTTGATATGACAGAGCCCCTTGCCTTCAGTGCGCTCAAGCTGTGGGAAACACCAGCCCCTCCTGACACACTCATACATACACCCAAAACACACACTTTCTCTCTCCCTGAACTACACACATACACAAACACATCAAATCTTATAACACAGCGCAGTCAACACAAGCTCATCCATCACAGATCTATTCAGGGCTCCGGATCCCTCTTTGTTCGCTAGGGTTGGCCGCAGCCCAATATTACTCTGGGTGAAAGTGATATGAACTTAGTGCTGGTGGTCTCGGGTAATAAATTCTACAGATGCAGTGATGCTACTGCTCATTGGTACTTGTAAACACCCAATATCACTGCACTGGCTATCAACATCATTCAGTTTCCCAGAGTACGAAGGCAAATGAAAGTTGACGTATGACGGTTGACAGATGACGTAACCAAAATAAAAGATTGACATAACTAGTCCTCCCCTTCCGTTGATTCAGAGCATGTAGTGCAGGCTGAAACAGCATCCCCTGCATTGCTTTAGTACTACAGCACTAGTGAAAATGATAGTTGTTTCCAGTGTTCATTGTTAACAAACTTGAGCATGGATGCATTCAATTTAAATGCTTTTACATAGTTACAAAAAATAAATATTTCAAAATATATGCTGAAAAAAATGCATCACTGTTTCCACAAAAATGTTACGAAGCACAATTGTTTTCAATATTGAAAGTAATACAGCATATTAGATATGATTTCTGAAGGATCATGTGGAATAATGGCTGCTGAAAATTCAGCTTTGCCATACAGAAATAAATCCGGCCTTGGTGAGCTTAAGAGACTTCTTTCAAAAACATTAGAAAATCTTGACCCCCCAATTTTTTTTAAATGGCATAATTTTGAATTTGTAATATAAATATTACACTTATCAGTACTTCTAATAAATAAATACAACTATTTCTGTCATAAAACAATTACCGTTTTAACCAATTAAACATGAACATCACATACAGCACAGTTAGTTTTGATAGTTAATGTTAGCTCCAATTGAAGTCTCATGCAGGGCCATTTTGATCTTTTGAACATGTATCCATGAGTCTGGATTTCTTAGTTTTACTGCTTGGTCGTATTGTTTTGCATTATTTATTTGTACAGAGAGAACAGTTTCCAACTGCCTCACATTGGTTACCTATGATTTATTCACATAGCTTTATATTGGTTTAAAGGCGGATATGTGCATTTCCATCTGCGAGGTCTGAGTTATACTACCATTTTGATTAACTGTTCATGGACCCAAGTGAATTAGAGCCATATGGCACTGATGAAGAGCACATTTAATGACTAATCCACTCTGAGTGCTGAATTCTAGAAATCAGTTCCTGCTAATAATCTACAGATCTCAGAGAGATATTGTTTCATTAATGGGTTTTAACGACCACAGTTCCTGTTCCAGGAACAAACAGAAAGTTTTAGTTTTTGAAGTTTATTTTAGATTTTTGGATTCCCTGTAATTAATAGTGCTCCCCATATGTATGTAAATTCTGCAAAAAGTTAATTTTTCACTATCAGAATTTGAATCTTTATTTAGAGGGTTTCTCAGCAAATATATATATATATATATATATATATATATATATATATATATATATTATATATAAAATATATATATATATATATTATATATATTTATTTAATTAATACATTTTTTCAATTAGAGGGATACTCCATTTTTTTTTTTTTTAAATAGGCTCATTTTACAACTCCCCCAGAGTTAAACTGTTGAGTTTTACCGTTTTTTAATCCATTCAGCCGATCTCCGGTTCTGGCAGTACCACTTTTAGCTTAGCTTAGCATACATCATTGAAGTGGACAAGACCATTAGCATTTCTCAAAAAAAAAATGACCAAAGAGTTTCGATATTTTTCCTATTTAAAACTTGACTCTTCTGTAGTTACATCGTGCACTATTTATTTATTGCGTAATAATCAAGAAACTTTACTGCCTTATTACGCAGGAATGAGAGTATAGTTCCTAGCCATATCAGCCAAGAAAATGGCAACTTTACATTTTCCGTCGGTCTTAATGCACGATGTAACTACAGAAGAGTCAAGTTTTAAATAGGAAAAATATGGAAACTCTTTGGTCATTTTTTTTTTGAGAAATGCTAATGGTCTTGTCCACTTCAATGATGTATGCTAAGCTAAGCTAAAAGTGGTACCGCCAGAACCGGAGATCGGCTGAATGGATTCAAAAACGGTAAAACTCAACAGTTTAACTCTGGGGGAGTTGTAAAATGAGCCTATTTCCAAAAAAAGTGGAGTATCCCTTTAACTGCCTTTGTTTTATGATAAACAGTAAAATTACATTCGTGTTCAACAGTAAACAAATGGGACATGAACATATCAAACTGAACATTTACATATGTACTCTTGTCCTACACCTCCATATCGATCTCTGGCCTTAAATAGTACCCAACAGAGTGGTGAGATAACTGTAATTCCATGCTCCTGTTTTTTTCTGGCTGTTATCTCAGTCAGTCCTCTTCAAGAGTGTCATGTTTGCTCAGCTTCTCCAAAAGCAGCTGCAGCTGCCGTCGAATGAAGAAGCCATCCGTCATAATAGGGGAAATAAAGCAGGCTCATGTGGCGAGAGTCTCTGTCATCCCCCCTCCCACCCTTCAATCCCCCTCTTTTTCCAAGGTCTGCGTCACACAACACTTTCTCTGACCTCTTTCCATACTGTTTGTTCACACGCGTGGCCTGCTGACTTTTCTGGCAGCGTTTACTTGGCCTGGCTCCAGCTGGCTGACGGTGCTGCAGCAGCATGCAGACAATCTCTTACAGATGTCTGGAGACATGGAGTAGGATTCATGCTTTAAAAACGAGGAACGCAAGAATGAAGAGAAAGCAAACAAAGCACCGTGAGTAAGGCGCACTGCTTTGTTCGAGTAGCCAATGAGCAGATTCTTCACTTGATTGTGTGTGTGTGTGTTTCCATTCCTCTTATGCACAACTCTATATATAAAGTTATATACTCAGCAAAAAAAGAAACATCCTCCCACTTTCAACTTTTGTTTTTTTTCCAGCTAATTTCTTTTTGTGTATAAATATTTGTATGAACATAAAATAGATTTTAACTGAGACATAAACTAAACAAGTTTCACCAACATTCGATGAACTGAAATAGAATAATGAGTCTGTGAATAAGGGGGAGCGGGGGCAATATCAAAAGTAGCAGTCGGTGTCTTGTGTGTCCAGCAGCTGCTTTAAGTGCAGCCAGATTTGCCCGTTCTTGCTGAGAGATGTTACTCCATTATTCCACCAAGGCACTTGCAAGTTTTCAAACACGTCTGAGGGGACACATGGACACAAGGAAAATCAGCTGTCCTTCCTGTCTCCCTGTAGCACCATCTTAGGCGCCTTACATTACGGACATTGCAGTTTATTGCCCTGTCCACATCTGCAGTCCTCATGTCACGCTGCAGCAGGACTATGGCATGTTCACGGAGGTGATCGGGGAGCCTGGGCATCTTTCTTCTGGTGTTTTTCTGAGTCCGTAGAAAGGTCTCTTTAGTGTCCTAAGTTATTGGAACTGTGGCTTTAATTGTCTACCGCCTGTAAACTGTTAGTGTCTTTTAACAGACAGTCACTCTAGACTTTTCCACAGGTGCATGTGCAATATTGTTTATGGTTCATTGAAAAAGCATTGAAGCCATTGTTTAAATCCTTTCCAATGAAGATCTGTACAACTTATATGGATTTTGCAAAAGTTTCTTTAAAATACAGTATCCTGAAAATCGTCTTTTTTTCATTTTAAATTTTTTGCTGAGTTTGTTATATCCAACTTTATATGCATAGACTATTATTCACATAGCGCAATATACACTGCAAAGCAAATCTCTACTGCCTGATTTTTTTACATTTTGTTCCAAGGTGGATATATACTTTATCCATTTATATACAATATACTCGCATATGGTAAAATATATTTTATAGCATATCTCAAATGCTTGATTGCTTGTAATGTCCCAAAATGTAAGCAATATTATAGCTCAGCTCTAATCTGCTAAATGCTACTATAAGGCATGAAGATATTAAGATATCACGATGTTACTGTTAAACATTAACATCGTGAAAAAAAGCTGCTTTTAAATAATGTGTATTGTTAAAAGCGCTATACAAATAAATTTGACTTGACTTGCCTTGAAATTTGACTGAGTAAACATAGACGAAAAGTCATTGTATGGGGACAAGTTTGCAGATTTTTTTTTTTCTTATTCAGAACAGTTTGTTTTGGTAGATTATGCTGCAAAGTTACACTACTGTTCAGATGTTTAGGGTCAGTTATTTATTTATTCTTTTGAAATTTATTTAGTTTATTCAGTAAGGACTTGATCAAAATTGACAGTATTTTTTTATGCTACAAAAGATTTCTATTTCAAATAAATGCTGTTGTACTTTCTATTTATAAAAGAACCCTGAACAAAAATCTTGGTTTTCACAAAAAATATTAAGCAGCACAACCGATTGATTTTGTTGAGCACTAAAGGAGATTATCTTTTAATGTGTTTATGTGGTTATAACAAATGGGAAAAGGCGCTTTTAAGGCTTAAACGGAGCATAAAAGTATCTTAAAAGTGGTCCATATGACCCATGCTCTTTATTCAAATTCTTCTCAAGTCATATGATGATGAACAGGCTAAAATTTAAGTTATGATTCTTTACTGAAAATCTTCACCTCCAGCTGTTAACCGTTTTGACAGATTATTGAGTCAATGAGTTCAGTTTAATTTGTGATAGTGAGTCATTCAGGTAACAACATGAGGGTGAGTAAATAATGATTTTTGGTGAACTATCCCTCAGTTCAATTCTAGTATTTAGTAGTATTCTTGTCCTTTCATTCATTTTCTTTTCCTCCCTCCCTTTTTTCTTTTTCTGCTTGCTTTTGCCATCTCCTGTATCTTTTTTAGGCTCCTATTTCTATTTCTTTCCTCTGCCTTCTCTGTTCCTGTCCCTGTGTAGCTGCTTAGCACGAGAGGGAAGGGTCTGGCTGACAGATTGAAGGGACGAACGGGGTCAGGGGGGTTAAATTGAACAAATCTGCCCATTGACGTCCTGTCTCCTCCACCCTCCACTAATATCATTATTCCCGGGTGTCAGGGGGCGAGCGGACATGTCGCTAAGGCTGACAGCACAGAGGCGAGGGCAGCCACTTACCACAGTAGACCTCCCACTATGGCAGGCTCCTTTTGTCGAAGGACTTGTCAGCAGAGGCAGAAAAAGAAAAACATTGAGTCCTCTGTGTTCATCTGAGTAAATACATGCAGAGACACACGGGGTTGGAGGGTTATGGATTGCTGGTCTTTGTCTTTACTAGAAGCAAGTGAAGAGGGGCGCTATGAAGGCGTGGCTTTGGGAATGTTTATCATTTCAAAGTTCAGTTTTTTTTGTGAAATATTTGGACTTTCCCTCTGCCTTTTTTGGTCTAGTATAGTATTCAGTGTAGTTGAAGCATGCAAACAAATCAAAGATCACACACAGATCCAAATAGATTCTAACAAAGCAGCTTTGCGCAACTGAAAAAAAGCGCAACAATGCAGGGTATAAAAACCAAAGTAAAACTTATCACTAATATCTGATTTAAACAACATTTTAAGAAAAATTTATCAGAAATCAAGTTTCAAATGCTACGCTGAATAAAATTAAGTTTTTATCACGCGACTTGAAAACAACCATTCTGTGACCTGACAAGTCAAGTTTGTTTTTGGATTTGCTTTTGGTGTTTTGTGATTTGTTTGCGTGCCTGTCAGTTTGCATTCCTGCTTCACAGATTTGTTTGTCTGCTTTTGGATTTGGTTGAGTTTTCTGATATGTTTGCATGCATTGAACATCTTAGGTACTATACTAGTAAAAACTGGATCACTGGTCAAGATTACGGCGTAGAAAAGCCCTGCACATTTTCTTAATTACGACTCTGACATTTATTGGATTTACACACAAATTTTAAGGCCCCAACAGCACAGGTCTTAAAGTCACTCTTGAGGCCCTTAAATGGGATGCTGTCGTTTTATAATCTAATTCTACACAGGACTAGCAGGATTTATTTTTGTGTTTTGCTCCATGTTCAACTTTTTGCAACCTATTGAATCTTTATTAAAAATGTTTCTAGTAGGACTGGGCTAAAAATACCAGTTTCTTGGTTTTAATCAATTCTCATTTTGATGAACCGATATCGATTCTTTAATCCCAAGAATCAATCTTTAAGCCTATGCTGTTTTCAGTTGATGATTGAACAAAACTAAGTAGCACGCCTACAAGCTTTCAAATTCTGTCGATTGTATTATGAAAATCAAGCAATAAATAAATTTAGCTAAATTGACTTAACCTGTTCCTCCATCCATATTTAATGTGTTTGAATAAATTAAATTCGTCATGTTTTTACAACAGCCACCATTTAAATGTTTATATTTCAAAAAACTTTCTTATGTGTTGTTTAAATGTACATAGCCTATCCAAATCAGTTCGTTTGAACTTTTAATATTATACTAAATATTGTAATAAAACACCCTAATACAGTGAATAATCCATTCTCGATCATATTTTGTTTTCTACCAAACAGCAGTTGCTTGTGAATTGTGCTCTATCTTTGTACTTCTGAAGCAGTGGTCTACTCGGCACAGAATGTTTGGTTGGTGGTAGAAGAAGTTGAGGGCTTATGACACCATCTAAACCACAGGGTAACACAGAAGAAAAGTGAACTTCTTTAGCCTTTACATTCCAGAAGTTTCAGTGTCAGCCCCTCAATGGGATGCAGTTAAATGACCGTTCAATTTGTTGTTCTTCCCTCGCTTTACTCCAACCTGCATTACTCTGCCAACTTTTGTGTTACAAATGAGCCGGTAACTCACCTTTTGCCATGGTGGAGCATCAAAGACCAAGACCTAATTATCTGGTCTCCATCTCCAGGGCTTTGAGTGCTCTTTTGGGAGAGGGGAGGCCTCCCATTCCATTCCTGTCTTTTATTGTGTTCTAATAAGGAGCAGTGAGAGCGTGTTCAAACAAGCAGGCTGAACAGCCAGACAGGGAGGAAGACCTGAGTGTTTCTCTGTTTCGAGTGGAACCTTCCAAGGGTGTTTGGGTATCATTTAAAACTTCAGAAAGCTTTTTACAATGTGAGATGTAACTTTCATTTTTCATAGGCACTATGAATTTTAAAGCCGCAACCTTACAATCTCCAGTCAACATACGTATTGTACAGAGGATGGTTTTACTAGATCCAGACATAGTTTTTTAATCCAAGGTCTAAGCGAGGTGGGTCAGAGTGCCTGATATTTTGCAGCCAACATCATTCATAAGTCTTCATTAAAGAAGGGAGTTACATTGAGTTTTACCAAAAAAGAAAAAAAAAAGAGTCCAACCGTAAACATCAAAGCCATGAAATAAAAACCACTGGTAGCCATCAGTCTGATTACATTCCTTCTTTCTCCAAACCGACATACACACACACACACACACACACACACACACACACACACACACACACACAAACAACCCCCGTTTGCACCTCCAGACTAGACACCTCCATTATCACTGCTAAGTTAAGTATTCACTGAGAAGCAATCAAGCATGTGGGACATGTTTATGGTTGTAGCAGGCAGCATTTGACTCGCCTGTGTGTGGGTGTGGTTCCTGGAGAATTGGGAAAACTGACCAAATCTCTGGTTTGGATTGTTGTTTTGGGCTTTTATAGCAGTGCTATTAGCCACAGTCTCATCCTGTAGCCTCAGTTTACATCCTCCATTTGCAGTTGTTCCCATTCATGTGAATGAGGCTTAGATTTCATTTGAGAAATTAAAATCTCTCCAAATCTGCTGAAAGATACACATGAGGGTCGAAGAAAAGTCTGTTGTGCTTTCCTGAACTTAAGTGTGTTAGTCTTTAATGCAATGAGCATTTCTCTCAGATGTATATATATTATTATTTTCTCTTTAGACAGCTGATTGTCTTCTCCATCTGGCTAACTTCCACACTAAACTTCTATATTATGTACACACAGAGCGAGAAGCCCATAAAAGTATGTGTATTGTGATGACAGAATTGCTTTAATTAGAGGCAAGCACAGTGTGTTGGTGCTTTGGTTTTGGAACTTCGTACTAGCAGCCTTTTGCAGTCTAACATAGCCGATGTGGTAGTAGACTGAAGTAAATTACTGTTGCTCACATTCCAACGCTGACAGAAGCATATTGACTGGTTTCCATCCTCTGCACAGCCACAGAAGACATTATCTAGGCTGCTGATAAGGAATTCGTATGTCCAGCTTTTCCTGTGTAGACATGAATGGTAAATAGTTTAAGAGCACAGAGCATTGATCATACACCACAAAGTTAAAGCATTCCCAGCCATAGTAATGAATACAATCTGATTTCTTCTATTTTATTTACCCCCAAAATTCCATGTTGTCCATTTAATTTTTTTCTGGTTCTAATGGTTTAAATTAAATTATGATAATCCAAAAAGTATGTTGCATTAATTTAATTTTTTAAAGTTTAAATTTTAATAGTGCCTGAAGGCTGTCTGAGAGTTATTGTTGCCGCCTAATTGGGCTTGAATGCTTAAATACACATACTTGTGTGTCAAAATGCCCATCTTTGCAAGTATCCAGTACACTGTCATTTATGTCTCAAGTGAATGTTAAAAGACAGAGTTTAGAAGGAAAACACATGTGTAACAGCATATTGGATCTGTGCATTCGGTCTTAAAGTGACAGCAGCCTAATATACCTGCTGCCGTCTGTTTCATAATGTTAATCAAACAACAAAAGAGAGAAAATCTCTCACTGCTCTTGAGTGAATCACTTTTGTAACTTTAATAAGAATAAATTTATATTTAATTTACACAGTAAATTGACTCCACTGACTGTTTAATTGTATTCAGTAAGTTTGAGAGTTTTTTTTACTTAGGCTACTATTAGTTATTTGAGATATTAAAATTAGTGACAAGAACTATTCAATTTAATGGTATTCAAAATTTTGATGTCATAAAAACCTTATTTAAATAAAAAATAACTCTATATATATATATATATATATATATATATATATATATATATATATTGTAATATGCAGAAGACTTCATATTTAAATAGCAATCTTTGCAGTTGTATTATATTAACAAACACTTGTGCATGTTACAATTTTGATCAAATGTACAGCCCTTCTGATTTATTCATATTTTAAAAATTTAATTAGAGACACATGACTTGTGTTTTTTGGGTTAAACTGGTGTTTTTTGGGTTAAGGTGATGTAATAATAATAATTTACCGTACTCAGACCTAGTTTGTCCTGAAGTACTTGCAGCTATTCATTCATTTGGATTAATTTGTCATTGCAGTTTGTTTTTTACTTTGAAATCTGCCCCTGTCACAGAAATTGAACATTAATATGTATGTTAAGGTCATGAAGAGTTCCCTTTTGATAAAATTGTTCGGTGACAGGCTAGGAAAAAAGACCTGTTTCTTATCAGGCAATAATGTAAGGCTTTCCAGAGAACAGTATGTATCATGAGAACCGATTGTGATGAGGTGAGGCATGTTTTATAATGATGTGATTCTCTATAAAGTCATTATGAAGCTCAAACCTCTGTCACAGAAATGCACAAAACACCATGGAGCTTTATTGTCCTTTGCTGCATTTTTCATGTATGAAATGTGCTTTCATTGTGATGGTGTATTGCTGTTCTTATTGTTATTAATAACGGCATTTTGAAGATGTAGATTACTCAATCCATCTGAAGCAAGACAATGTCCCTGATATTTTTGGTTAGCATTAAAGTCAGAAAAAATGACTTTCTATTTGTTATTCAAAGGCCTGATACACAAAGCAGGAGGACTTAATTGTTGTGTTAGACCAGTAGTATCAAATGAAAGCCATTCTGCTTGTCTCTGCATACATTTACATTTATTCAGTGCATAATATGATGAAAGTCCACTCATTTATGGTCAGCTAGGTTAATATTTGAGTTTAAATTGTTGGTGTTATTAAGTGAAGCAGAGGTCAGTGTGTACTTCAGATAAAGACATACAGGGTTTTTTTTTTTTTTTTTTTTTTTTTTTTTTTTTTAGGTTTAATGATCTGTATGAGGCACATGAATGAATATTTTATCACAGTACATTAAACCACCCTCTGAATTTAGGATTTAGGAGTTAAACCATTAGACAATTTAAAGCTTCATGCCTGCTAAAGCAATGGCCCCACTCACACTCAATGGGCTGTTGACTTTTATACTGGGCTGGAGGGGATCAAATAAATTTGTAATGTAAGCGTGTAAACTTTAAAAGCATTGAATTCTCTTTTTCTGAAAATGTATTTAAAAATAATAGGGCATTTCAAAATACACTTTATATTCCAATCTGAGTAGCATGAGTCCTGACAGAGCTACGCTGCATGTGAACCCTTAAAAAAAAAAGATAAAGGTAAGCGACAGGCTGAATGAATGCTTTAGCTGTGCTGTCATGTTACTGGCCTCAAAAACACATGTATGTACAGAAAGCGGAAGGCTTTGATGTCACTAATAATGCCTAGAGTCACTGGGTTTAAACAGCAGCAAATGATCTTTGAAGGCCTATAGGCTCTCATTAGTAAAAACTTAATTAAAACATTAGTGGAGCAGAACATATTTGCTCTGGGAACATGTTTTAATAGAGTGTGTACAATTCAGAGTGATTCAGTGCTTTACAAGTTGTTAACTTTTGTTTTTGTAAATACAATATTGCATATGGAACAGCTGCATCCAGAAGTATAAATGATGATAGGCATGATACAAAAACAAGAGTGACTGTGACTATGGAATCAGAGTGTAGGGTTGCAATCACTTAATTTGGATATCCGCTATTCCAGTTATTCTATTCGACAAGGGCAATATTACTTTTAGACATATTATGGAGGGTATTTTGCTCATTAAACATAGAAACTACACTCCGTAGTTTTGTGAACAGAGGCCCAATGCAGGGATTTGCAGGCCATTGAACATTGGTGCTCTGTCCCACGAGTATTTATATAATATGAAAGGGGCCCAGTTGAAGTGTTTCAGAGTTAAAACCTCAAACGTCTGCATTGCTGGTTGTATCATATAGACATAGGACGTGTTTCATCTACAGGATGGGTGGTTTTTCAGGCTCCTGGGTTGTATATGGTAAAAACAGGCTCATTGTTAACCTCTTCATTTTTATTAGAACTGTAAAATTGAGGTGTTTGAATATTATCTAATTAATGTTGAGACCATAGAAAGTTTTAGGATTAAACATGAAAAATAAATAATAAAGTAATGATCTGTTACACAAACTTGTCATTAAAGTAAAAGGCAGACATACCAAATACTGAGACACTGGAATTCATGTTCAGTTAAAAAAACACAATATATTTATGTTTAAAATATAGAGGTATATCAATTATTTAAAAAATTAAATAATAATGCAATGTTTCTGTTTAAGTTTCACATGGTGGTATTTGTACGTTGTGCAAAAGACACAAAATGTTCCTACAGCTTAAGGACAGAAAAGTCATGTGTTAATGAATAAAACCTGTCATTGATCATGTTATCGTTCATTTGATAACAGCAATCAAAAATTGTCTAGCTGTTAACACCTATTGAAAGAAAAATGCCAATTTGGTTATAACTGCTGCTCCCTTATCAACTGAACCATGTGATGAAGCCTAGCTGCAATGACACTTTCTTACCCACTTCTTCATTTTGCAACCGTTATTTATAATTACCGTTATCATGGTTTCACATGACTGTAATGCTTCTCAACATAAATGTTGAAAAAAATGTCACAGCAGTTTCTCACTTTATCCTCTCAGTTGCTATATACTGTAAGGAGACTGAGTAATCAAACCGGATGACCACACACAGACTGAAGTGTTTCTCTCAACGCATGCATCTTTTTTTTTTTTCATTTGCAACGAAAACAAATGATCTTTTCCAAGGCACATTGCCGTTTCACTATTCTGTCCATGAGAATTAAGACTGAGAATAATTAGACTGTTAACAAAGGGCCTTACTAAAGCAAGAAGAGTGACTGCATTAATGCAGGTTCCTTCATTATGTTTTAGATTTTTTTAGAAAAGCTTTAAAGCATTAGGGCCCGCCAGTTTAGATCCCTTAAGAAGCCTATGGAGGAGTGAGCCAGCTCTCATATTTAATCAAAAATATCTTAATTCGTGTTCCGAAGATGAACGAAAGTATTACGGGGATGGAACAACATGAGGGTGTGTAATTACTGACAGAATCTTCATTTTGGGGTGAACTATCCCTTTAAGAAGTGCTGTACGTGCCCAGAAAATGCTAAAAGATGAAGGATCTTTAATGTGAGGTCAAAAACGTGTTTTAACATCCTCAGTGTTCTTGGAAAGCAATTACTACTAACTATGCATTTTCCACACTTGTCCAGACATCACATGCTTTTCGTTTAGTGTTAACCTTTTTCTTTTGTCCCAACACATTCATTCAGGACAGGAAGCATTTCATGGGGAAACCGAATTAGCTGAGGACATTAAGCACAGCCTGCATTCTTTACAGGCAGCTTAGCGTGAAACAACATCACAATATCAAATGCTTAATTGTTGATTCTCGAACACTTATTAACATTTTAATTTGGTCAGGGTGTTCTTTGTGCCTGCTCAGGTCAGTCATTCAGAGGAACTGGCTATAATTTACCATGTGGTTTAGGTTCTTGTTGGTCATGTCTTTTGTATGTTTATGAAAAGATATGTTGATATGGTCTCCTTAAAGTCTTATTATAATTGAAAATAGTGATGAATGTTCACAAATGTTCCTTTGTTTTAGATTCTTCGTTATATCTAATGAACTGGAATTGGAGTGAAAGGTTCTAGTCATTTATAATGTTTAACTGCATTGTACTGTCCAGAATTGATGCAGTACAATTGTTATAGTGATTTTAGTGTCACTTTACATTAAGGATGCACAACATATCGATATTGGATATTTAATTGTGCGTTCTCAATTTCTATATTTTAACATTTAGGCCTCGTTTACACTGCAGGTCTTGATGCCCAATTCTGATTTGTTGCCTATGTCCGATTTTTTTTACTGTCCGTTTACACGTTCTTTAAATTGTGACCCATATCCGAGTCATGTGTTTACACTTGACTGAAACATCGCGCATGTTTACAGGGGTCTTCTTGCTCAGATGGACGAACACGCAGCGAGATCTCAGGACTGGTGGGAACATACAACATTTCATAAAAGTGAGTATCTATAGCACAAATTTTATTTCTCATGCCATTTATACGCCAAAAATAGTTTTTGCTTGCATATGATACGCACTGCAAACGTGCGTATTAAACGCCATAAAGTGTGTATCATGCACGCAAAAACTATTTTTGGCGTAAATGGCACGTGAAAAAAAAATTTGTGCAATAAACGCACTTTCATGAGATCGTGGCGGGCTTTAACGAGGAGCAGTGGGTCCGAAATTTTAGAATGAGCAAGCTAACCTTTGATATGTTGTGTCAACGTGTGTCCACATTCCTCTCCTACGACGACACAATGTTTCGTCGGGTCATCCGTCCATCCGCAGATGCGCGTCGGGGTTTCTCTCGTCATTAAACCTCGGAGACGCAGCCTAATGCCTCTGAAAATACGATCTGCCTGTTTACATGACAGTCGCATTGGCACATATCCGATTTACATCTGATTTATTTCCACATATGAACGAGGCCTGAAACCGATCTCGAAATATCCGAATGTTTGCGTTTTTTTCCTGTTTACACTGTCAGAGAACACATCCAATCTGTGTCGCATACGAGTAAAAAATCGGAATTGGGTCACATTTCACTGACAGTGTAAACGAGGCCTTAGATTGCCTTAGCTGCTGCCTAACGCTCACTTAGCTCTAAATTAAAATATATGTTTTATAATATTTTAAAGTCATATTTGATCCAAGTAATTTTAGTGCTGCCACTAACGACTAATTTTCTAACGACTAATCTTTCGACTAATTTTTCGATTAGTCGACTAATCTAAACGACTAATTAAAAAAAAATCAAGTGTTTATTTCGTTGTGTCCATTTTATTTTGAACTCAACTGAAGGGCCAAAACATAAAATGTCACCTGTTCAAAAACATTATGTATTAACAATCTAAGCATTAAGTATCTGCATTTCCATTAGGCTATACCATATTAGTCAGAGTCCTAATCTAATCCTCTAATAACAAACATGTATGTATTACTTAAATTAGCTCTTTGTTCTGCCTTAAAAAATGTACAGTAAGCTAATAATGATTAATTTATGTACATTTCTGAAAAGCATAACTGATAACATCACTCTGAATAGTAAAGTAGATGCAATGCATTTTCTGTGAAAAGCGCTATACGAATAAATTGGAATTGAATTGAAAGAGTCTGGACTAGCCCACTATGAGTCGTGCTGAAAGCAGGCAGGCACGCAGTTATGTAGCTCGCGTTTACACTTGCGTGCATGGCGGGCCCGTGCCGCGGTTCGCGTGAATGTGAAAGCAACACGGACTCGGGAGCGCTTGTTCAGGAAGTTAAGTAACCTGCCCATGCGTTTTAGCTGATTATGATGCATTTAGTTAAATAAAACACATGTAAGGGATGATAG
Organism: Tiaroga cobitis; assembly: GCA_030578255.1. NCBI lineage: Eukaryota > Metazoa > Chordata > Actinopteri > Cypriniformes > Leuciscidae > Tiaroga > Tiaroga cobitis. The sequence goes on along the minus strand of CM060595.1, from coordinate 29,223,860 downwards.
TGTTGATGATTTACCTTGGATACCCGAGAGTTGAGTCTGCAGTGTATTCGCGCATTGCGCGTGCAATCAGGGCAACACATTTGGAAATCCACTGTCTCCTCAAAAGAGTCCGTTTGAAAAACACAATATACTATTGACCCGCGTTCTGTTTTCTATCATGCGCCGTGCACGTTTGCGATGGCATAAGATGCACGCAAACTCAACAGGGTTCGAAAGAATTGAGTGTGAAACCAGACCAACGCTGCGGAGGGCGCCGGGGACAATCGCGCTCGCGCTCGGACTCGGACCGCAGCAAACGAGCCCACTGTGAAAGCTCCGTCACCTGCCTCCGCAATTTTTCATATCAAAGCAGTGAAGGTGGGCGGGAACGTGAAGGAAAATGATAGCAGATAAACCAGCGCACGGCACACAGACTGGTGTGTGGAGGTGAATTACAGTGAGCTGTTTGTGACGGGAGACCAAAAATAAATAGCGGTCAATAGTAAAACGACACGTCGACTAAAAAAATTGCCGTCGACTAATTTGCATGGTCGATTACGTCGACTAAGTCGACTAATCGCGGCAGCACTAAGTAATTTACTAACACTGTTAAATGTAGTCTTCTTATGCAAATCTTAAAATTGATATAGATTTTTCAATTTACTTGAAGCATTTAAAATGATAAATTGTAAAAAAAAAAAAAAAAAAAAAAAAAAAGGGTATTCTGTGATTTAATAATATTAGATAACGTATTATAAAAATGTAATAAGCCATTTATCAGGCCATACGATGAAAATACGTTTGGCCAAATCATTTAGATTTATTAATCACTGTATGTTTTAAATTCAGAATGACTTAAAGCAAACTGCAATTTTTTTTAAGTAAAACCACAATTCATGCATCTGGGCCTGTGACAGAGCATAGAACCCATATCATACAGTGAAGGGGAAGGGGAGGGGGCTCATTTGAATCAGACCTGACCTCTGTGCATCAGCAAAACTGAAATATGGAGCAGCTTCCATGCAGCCGGGGAACGAAAGCCCTCATTGTTTGGGCCATTGAGTGCTTCTGCTGAGGTTGCATTTGCACTATTCTGTGGATGTGGCCTCGTTCTGCCATTTGTGTTGAATGCAATGATTAAACATTTGCCTGCTTCATTAGTCCTGCGTTCGGCATGCATTATTGACCTGAGGAGCTAGAAGGTGCACTCTCCTGCCGTACAGTGAAACTGAATAGCTAGCATGTTAGCATAACAAACTTTCAAAAGTTACAAATGTATAAGAAGGGAATTAGAATTGTTTTACTTGACCCAACAATAAAGTGTGAAGTTAAATAGGAAAGGATTCAGGGTTTGGTTATAACGATCACACCTGTTTTTTGCTGCTAACGGGGCTCTGGGTATTAGCTCTATTTTTAATGACAGTGCTGGACATTCCAGTTTTCATGTGGGGATAATTAGAGACATGGCCTTGGGCTTGGAGGGTAAACATCACACAATTACAACAGGATGGAGGAGGGGCCCCAGTCACTGGACGAAAGAAATGATGAGGGACAGAAAATTTTAATGACGGGATGGTGTGGGAAACGGCCAAAGAGATTCAAGATCCTATGAGCTTACGCCACTCCTGACTGCCAAACTCTGAAATGAAACCTCATGTATATGTCCACTTGTTATATAGACACTGTTACTCAGAACAGAACTGAATGTTCTGTTAAGTTCCCTTTAGCTGTAGCAATGCTCTTATCAGTTGTAGGATCGGATTCTAAATGTGCTCCGTGGCAAAATTACACACAGGAATTCTCAACATTGTTTTCTGAGGCTGTCACTGGACAGAGATCAGGGCGTGGCCAATTCGTGTCAGCCGATCATACTGTGCATCTTCCCTTCCATTGATTCTCATGTAGATCATCAAACAAACTTTGTTTTCTTCTCTCTCTCTTTTTTGGTTTAGTCGTCAGTATTAATTGTATCATGTAAATGGTGGAAGTCAGTGTTTAAATTACTGGGTCTAGAAGGGTCTGCCCAACTCACATCTCATTATTAATAAACGATATTCCTACAAAATATGATGAATTATATTAATTTGTGGCATTTATCCGCTGTATTTATTTATAACACTTTTTTTATTAAGAATATTATATTAATATAGTATTAATGTACATTGATTTGTTTTGTGTGAACTGGGAGAGGAATCAGTTTAGTAGTTCAGTAAGTGTGTGTGTGTGTGTGTATGTGTGTATGTGAGCTTTGTTTGAACACAAGTGAAAGGTGGTAACATTAATACTCTTCCATGCTAAAACATGTAATTGTTTTCAATTACAAAGGATAAATGAAAGCAAAAAAATTACTTAACAACAAAAATAAAAAAAGTAAAATAAATACATTTAATAAATCAAATTAATCAGAATATATTTTTCAATATTCTGTGGTAGACTAGACCCATATTTTGGCTTGAAATTTGTGTGACAGCTTTACTCACGCAGATTCAGATAGCAGAAAGACTCCTTGCATCCTCATTACTGCATAAATCATGCCTGACCCTTGTCTTGGCTCAAACACAGGTGAAGGCCAGAGATGTAGCTTCTCTTCCTCTCCTGTCATGTCTGCATTAGAGATCACGATGCTTCCCCATCACATGCACACACACACACACACAAACCACTAGCCCTTTATTTCCCATGAAGACCTTTAAGACCATAATGGCAGGCAGGCAGATGACATTATTATCACTACAGAGCCCTACCACTTCCCCTCAGCTCCAGAATAAAACAAAGCCCTCGTCTCTCACAAGCCTGTGCTGAGTCTATTTTTCCATAAATTAATGATTGGGGGAGGCGATCAATATATCAATGGTACAGTCTTTATGTCAGCAGCCTCTCTTTGTGTTTATGCTGTGTGGGTCATCGCTACAGCATAATGATGCAATTATTGATTAGCATTTAAAGGCAAATCCATATGATATATTTTCTCATGGCCTGTTTTCTGTCTATTTTCCCAACTAGTACTGGACACATACTATAAATTTAGTTGTAAATGTTTTTGAAAAATGTTTTTTGTTTCAGCCATGTGGTACATTATGCCACAAAAAAAATAAAATAATTTATGACAACTCTTAATTTTTTTTACACATATATATATATATATATATATATATATATATATATATATATATATATATATATATATATATATATACACATATAGTTATATAGTTATAATTATATGTAGTTATCTATAATTAAAAATGGCATGTTTTTTAAAGCCGAATGTGGTGATGGTTTTGTAATTGTTAATGTTTTTAAAAATAGCAAATGATTAGTGATCATATTGTTTTAATTATCTGCATTTAATTTTGGTATCTCTGAAATTTTCATTCATGAGTCATCCATTTAATGTTGTTTTTTTCGCCAGGTGGTGTAGTTTTGTTTGCTATTGTATTATCTTTCCAGTGTAGTCCCAACCCGTGATTGCTAATTTATCATCAGATTTCCAAATGCGTTATTTAATCTGAAAACATGACTCCTATACACATTTCTTTTTCATGTAAAGAAACTACTTGGGTGTGGACGCCATCCATCAAACACACGCCCAACACATTTGTCACATTAATTGTACTCAAAAGGCACTCTTCTGAGCCCATTTATGGGGTCACATTGAATATTTGAATTAACCCAGTGTTGGATTAAATGCCTAGAAGCTTGCTTATCTATCAAGATTAGATGTCCCATTTTTATAGGTAATGGGAGACAGGTGGAATGTTATGTTGTAAAACCTTGTTTCATAAGACCTTATGATATGTTAGCGTGGGTCGTAATTAATTCTGAGGGAGCGGCGAGAAATGACATGTGAAAGAGGTCTGTTTTGTTGTTAATTACATCAATACATCATACAGTATATCTCTCATGATAAAAGATTGACAGCGATAATAAAATGACTTGCCCAAATGATTTTGTGTGTGACTAAATCTGTATTACCTATACAGGACCAGAGGGCATGTGGCTTTGAAGAAGCAAAGATGAAGGGAAAGCTGGTAATAATAGGGCTGAGTCATTGTATAACAACTGAAGGCGACACTAGAAAAAAAGAACGAATGAGTAGTAGAGGTTGATGGACTTCTCTAACCTTCAACCTTTCCAGACACAGCTCACACACACTCCTTTCATACATGTGCGTGTAAACGGAAAGCTCTTTTATACACTTGCAAGGTTTTCCTTCAATAATTTGGCGGCTGCCAAAATGAATCTTTGTCCCGTCAAAGGCCATTCTGCAGTACTACAGTAATATCAAAGATGGCAGCATCCATAAAACTGAAATGTTTTTACATGACAAAAGTCCAATTGAGCCGCAAGTTCAAATTTTCATTAACCGACAGCAACTTTTATATCTGGGTGGAGAGCGTAGCATTTGAGTTGTGCATTGAACACAAAACTGACGGGAGCAGCTCTGGTGGAGAACAGTGGCTGGATCTAAACCTTCAGATGACACTCTGCTCATATCTCTGTTGCTGCAAGTTAAAGTAAAACCACACACGAAAACTAGAGATGCACCGATTGATCGGCTGGTGACCGGAATCGGCCGGTTTTCACGTGATCGGCCATGATCGGCGACCGGCCGATCAGTCTGACATAATCCGATTTTATGCCGGTCAAATGCACTCGGGTGCCGCATGATTAACATCGCGCAACATCAGCATCACACGTGCACACGGAACGCGCACATGTAGGAAACCTCGTGAATTACGGCCGTTTCACACCGCAAGGTGCAGCGCGGTTTTTTTTTGTTCGGCGTGCATGTTAATCAATGAGTGCATTCACACCGCGAGCCGGAGCAGCGCGTGAGCGTCGAGCAGGAGCGTCGCGTGAGCAACAGTGAAGCGTGGGTTTCGGCGACGAATCTATTTTTGCTGCGCTCAATTTGAGTAAAAGCACACTTTTGATGGATAAAATAAATAGGATTTCATCCAAAAAGTGCCCAAAATGCAAAGAATTTGCATGTCTGGTGTGTTTTAACAAGAACTGAAGTAGGCTAGGCTATGTCAGAAAGAAAATGAAGACTCAAAAATATTTATAGAAAATTTACCCATTTAAACTTGTTTTTATTATTATTTAATTGTTTCCCTGCACATGCTCCACTTGTCCTGTTTAGCTTGGCTGGACATGTGTCAGATGAGAGAAGAACTGCTTGAGAAATATAACTTGCCATTGATGTACAAGTGATTGCAATAGGCCTGTGTGTGTGTGTGTGTGTGTGTGTGTGTGTGTGTGTGTGTGTGTGTGAGAGAGAGATAAATATCTTTATACTGCAAGGCTATATTTATTGAATTTTTATTTGTTATTTATATATTATTTTATTGCCATTACCTGTTTTCATACAGAAGTTTAGTTTGCTAAATATATCAATTTTGTTTAATTGGATATTGGATGTGAAAAGGAAATGGTTCTTCCATAACACTGCACTTTAGATGTGTGAGAATTTTCCACACTAGGAGTCATTTATATAGTTATATTTTATAGCGATTATCTGTTCAAAAAATGTTCTATGCAAAATGTTCTATTAAAGAGAAGATAGAAAATAAATATTTGTGTGTGCTGTAAAGTGGTTTGAAAAAATAAAATCGGAATCGGCTAAAATCGGTATCGGCAGGTCAAACTCAAGGAAAAATCGGAATCGGGATCGGCCTAGAAAATTGTAATCGGTGCATCTCTAACGAAAACCTGTGACACACGTTGCACACACAGACAACTATTTGTCCAGTCCGGTTCAGTTCACACGGCGCAAGTTTTCTGAGAATCCGGTTGTGAGTCCTGAAAATTTACTGGTGTGAGTTCGGTTATAGAATACAGCCGTCACTCCCGTAAATAACTGAACTGTGTATGAACGTAACCGTATGAAGGACCCAAATACAGGACTGACAACCAAATTCTGTTGCTGTGTGAACATGGCCAGAGGCTACGCCTTCTTCTCAAGTCCGTTTCTTTTGTTCTGTCTGTCGAGGTCAGACACGAGTAAAAACATGAACACACTGGAGAGCTGCTTTAGAGTAGAAATTAAACTGAGACACTGACACGACAAGAAATCTATTGTATCTAGTGTTAGTGTTGTAATCTTGTGTTTTATAAATAAACTTGATGTCACATGACTAGAGTGCTGAATTGCAGAGTATATCCACATCAGATGCTTTCTTTCTGTTTTAACTTCTTTTTATTTTTTTATTGAGAGGAAAGCGCACAGCACATATTATCTAAACGTCACTCTCAGCAGCGTGGATGGCATCGGGATATTCGCTAACAGTATATCACTGCAAAGGTATTTCAAATAGAATAAAAATACATTCAAGTAAATTTTAAATAAAGAAATAAAAGAGGCTCAGTAGCTTCTGCAGCACGAAGTCCGCAGTTGTTGTTGCTGTTACGTGACGTAGGCAGCGGTGTCTGCCTAGAGACGACACGTGGGGTGATGACATCATCGTTTCACAAAATATACGCATTGGCTGTGCACACGAAAATGCAAGGGTGTCCTTTTCAGATTCATCCACTCTGGGACCTGGTTTAAAAAAATAGCGGTTTCATCGTTCCCAAAATGCCGAATCCGTCTGGACGAAACGCCAATACGATACAAATGTTTTATGTATACAGCTAAACGCGTCAAGGCCTAAGACACATCTGACCGACATGTAATCACAATTCATTTTGTTTTTACAAATAATTGAAAGACGCATTCAATTAATGGTGTGATGCAATTAATGTACTACTGATACTACTACTGATTTTGAGTTAAAGCTATATCAGGTTAAGGCATCGTAACACTTGCAAGTTAAGTTTGCTCTGTCAAACTGCACAAATAGTTTAGGTTTTAAGAATGTATTTTTAGAATGCTTCGTTTCCAATATAACTGGTTAATTTTTACACCATTGTGTAAAAGAGGCATGTGCACTCTGATGTAAACAATCCCAGCATGGATGAGAAGCATGGTGGCACTTACAGAAAGGCATAAATAACACCGTTACCCCTTTAAAAATAAAGGCTAAGTATGCTGTGATAAAAGCTTTAGCAATTTTCGTAATGAGAAAATCTGATAGCGTCACATGGCTTTGCACAAGTGAAGGATACATAGAGCTGATAAGTTGATAAATACTTTCATGTAATAGATAGATAGATAGATAGATAGATAGATAGATAGATAGATAGATAGATAGATAGATAGATAGATAGATAGATAGATAGATAGATAGATAGATAGATAGATAGATGTGTCATCGGAATTTCTAGATGTCTCTTATCTGATAAACTTTGGCTAATCCAGTGATTAGTTCTTCCTCAGATTATCAGTCCAGTTCCTTGTAAATGCGTCTTGGTTTCCAGAGGAACTGATAAAATATCTGTGCATAAAGACAGTCAATCAGATTAGAGTTTGCCAGATCATGCAAGCTTTCAAGTTTTGTGTGTGATATTCATTAGATGCTCATTGAACTGTCTGCGGCTGAAACTAGTATAGATATGCCACTCCCGCAACAGCATATCGAAACATATTTATATTTCACTTATTCGCAACATCCACAATTTCAAAAGCATTTTTTATTGCTTTATATAGTTAATCAGTAATCAAGAATGCAATGTACAGTTTGGGTTCATTCAGATTTTATTCTGTATAATAAAGCTTTATCAGTTGCTCCTCAGTCACTCATCACTATAGTGTTTATGATTCTTTCACTTTTAATAGTTTTTAGAAAAAGGCAACAATCACCCCTGTATGATACTGTATGTGTAAGCTGATAAATCCATTATTTAGCGCCTGCCAGTTCAGGCCGTTACGTTCACTATACATCCTCTCAAAGGTCAGGTATGAAAATAGAAATGAAGCCACTGTCTGTAATTCGGGACCAGCTTACAAACAAACCTTTGAAAGATGGCTACATGCTTTTACATTAAATTATTGATGGAAAACACACATACAGAAAATGTCCTGGTCAGATTATGTATAATTCATGGGGCTCTGCTTGAGTGACTATGAAGATTTGCTGTGTTTTTCACTTGTAATTAAAGAGCGAAATGTGAGTGCTGAGCAGTTTTCAGCCTAATCCCTTAATTGCACTATGGGGATTTGCCATTAAAGCGTCTTAAATTCTGTCAGACAGCCGACATTCTCTTTCTTTTTTTTATTTCTCTTATCCCTACATGAGGTCAATCTGTGGCACTAGCACAGTGAATTTCATTATTGTCAAAGGTAAAATTATCAGAAGCAGATGTGAGGAAATAACAGATGCAAAGACTGAAAAGAGGTCTTATTCAGATGCCTTTTTACATCTGAAAATCTCTGGAACTTGAGGTTAGGCAGAGTAGCTTCAGACGTCTTTTGCAATCTCATGGACAAAGCGTTAGTCTGCAAATCACACAGTAAAACAAAATGGTGTAAGACAGTTAATGGACCATCCCCCCATTCTCTTGATGAAAGCAGAAGTTATGGTTGATTTCTGACCAATCCGAAAATGTAAACAGAAGAACCTGGATGAATAGGAAACTTAAGATTATTTTAAATTGGGAGAGAGAGAGAGAACTGTAAGCCCGTTTATCAGTCCAAATGGGGGTCTCCAATAATACGGGCAGGGCCATCGCTAGTGGGGTGAAAGATGGTGACAATTATAGGGGCCCCCGCTGCCCAGGGGGCACCACAAAATACAGCAGTTATACTATATAGGCCTCTTTTGTATGAATAATTCTAATATTTACATTAGTTGTATGCCAGAGATTTACATGAAAACCACAAAAACATGCAATGTGGTTAAATATTTTTTCCAAATATCTACTTCTCTTACCTCCCTAAAAATGGTTTAGTCCGATCTAAAGTATTTATTAATTATTCAGTCAGTGACAAACATCAGATTGACCCAATGAAATTGTAAGTCCCACCCACCCCAGCTCGTGAACAGAACCAATCAGAGTTGAGGCGGCAGCTGCCTGAAGTTAACCATGAACTTGGTGGAAGAGCAGGAGACTGACTGACTGAAAAATGTCGGGGAAAAGAAAACATGTATCAGGGTACCAGAAACGTCATGAAAAGAAGGAGAGGGAGGCCATGAGAGTTGTTGTATCCCAGTCGATCAAGAAGTTCTTAAAGACAGGTTATGTATTGTTATTTCGCTGGGAATAAGAAAACTACCGTCTACAGCCTGCCGGGTACTGTCACGTTTCATTATCGGTGCGCACCACAACCGACCGAATGATTATGTGGTCAAAATCCCTGTCTTTTTACACTATTGTAAATAGAGTTAAAAAATGTATACGAGTCACGACGCATTGCATTATGGTCCTGACCTATGGGATTAATATTCTGCCATGATTCAAAACTGAAAATAAAGTTCTGAAAGGTTGAAACTAGGTGTTCGAAAACTGAAAATCTTACAAAAAAAGTTTTGCAAGATCGAAAAATAAGATTTGCAAGCTTGCAAAATGTAAAAAAAATAAAAATATCTCTGCAATCATTGTTTTTTTTTAGATTTCCTTCTTCAGAACTTTTTTTCATTTTTTCATTCATCAACTTCAACTTTTTTTTTACGATGTTGCGCCAACAATTTTTCAGAGTTTCAAATTTGTCAGTGTTCTCCCACTGTATTCGTTTGTTTTCCAGGTTTGAAACCTTGTAAATGGTGATCTGAAAACTGGTGTGCGAATAGGTGAAAAAAAGTTTTGAAACTCTGAAAACCGAGGTTCGAAAGGGCGAAACTTATTACATTACATTACATTTGCACTCCTATTGCAGACAATTTTTTCAGAGCTGAGTTTACAACACCCACTTTGCGGTGATACGCCCACACAGTTGCGAGCTTGCGACTCACGTGACTTGTGGCAGCGTTGTCACGCAGCTCTGCTCTGAAACTCTGAAACTCAGACTGAGCGAAAATGAAGCATCGCAATCTTGCAACTTAAAAAAAAAAAGCCTGGAGGTCGGGCCTTCTGCTCTTGACCAATGCTTTGCTGTCTGCTGACGTACAGTCCAATCATAGGTCGTATTTACTGGAAAGGTGGGATTGACCGACTGCTCCGCCAATGACGAAAGCGGATGGGATGAATTTAGTATCAAAATGATTAACACGTACAAGCACAATTATCAATGAACTTGCAGAATGTTGCAGAAATGTTTTACTATCCAGAACCAAAGGCCTTTCAACTTGCGTGTGCAAAATTCTAAATTGAATTAATGTGTTGCAATTTGTACAAATAGAGACATTTTTGTGAATACAAATGTTTTCTTTTGTATTATTGTATCGTAATTTGCGCATGCAACAAAGATGTGCATGTTTGGATCAGGTGCATTCATTGCGTGCATTCATTGACGATGAAGACTGTCCATTTTTATATCAGTGTCAGGTAAGAGCAGTGTTGTGCTAGTTACTAAGAAATAGTAACTAGTTACAGGTACTAGTTACTTCATTCAAAAAGTAACTCAATTACTTTGTTGATTACTTACACCAAAAAGTAATGCGTTACTGTTAAAAGTAACTTTTTAGTTACTTTTTTAAAGAAAGTTCTTAAATGTTCCCATTAATGCCCTTTAATGCGTTATGGTCTATACAAACACAAAACTGTCTTAAACAAAGTAATTTTTAAACACTATTTTATTTAAGTCAGACTAGCACAAACTGAATATATCAAGGATTTCTGAAATAAATAACAAAACAAGCATTTTTAAAGCTAGTGACTTGTTTGCTTTCTCAACATTGATATGTTCATGCAGCTGACAGTATACGTTTTTACCACTGTGGTTTTTACTGCATGAATTAATATTTGAGCAATACAATTGTACCTTGATCATTCTTGTTAGTTCATAGTAGGCCTACATTAACTAAGGAGATACAAATACATCTAACAATGAATGATACTTCTACAACATGTATTAACCATATTTGCTAAAATTGTAATCTTATTGTAAAGTGTTACCATTTATATGATTCAAGCTTAAAGAAGATGGCCATATTTAAATATCTGCAAAGGCCAGAGCATTAAAATTACATAAATGTAGACCTATATTACATGTAAAGTCTTTCACTTTATTTGCTTAAATTTTAGAACACTTGATTAGACTTGATGTCGGCTGCATGAACATATCAATGTAAGCAATCAATCACGTCACTAGTTTTAAAAATACAACTTCGCCGGCTAATGAATGCATAAAAGTGACCAGCTGGATATAAACTAATGCAAATAGATGGTAACAATTGCGACATAAAACGTGTGGGTCAGGTCTGCGTGTGTTTTTGTCACATTGCTTTAATCGCTTGAGGTAAGTTAGCCGTTACTGTTATTTCTCTCAGACTCGACGGCAAGCTTCTGTTCTTTCTCTGCAGATGCAGCATCTAGTAAAAAAATTAATTACTTTATAATGATATGGCAATGTGTACTTAAGTGTTCTGTATTCATAAGTTACCGTTTCGCTGTCTGTGTTTTAAATGCGCATCAAGTGCTCAGCGCTCTCCGTGCAGCTTGTAATCTCCGTGCTCGCGCTGCCTCACGTGTACGTAAACAACTCAGCCAGTGAGTTTATGTGTCCTCAGGTGTCCTGTCGCTCTGTATAATGCTAGCAGTCTCTTCAGTGCTCTCGTACTGTGTAATGACAGCGCACACTTCTCAGCCGCCCCAGCAACTAATTAATTTAAAAAAGTAACGGACAACGCGCCATATGGTAACGGTAACGGAGTTAATTTATTTAAAAAGTAATGCGTTACAGTATTAGTTACTGTCGAAAGTAACTGAGTTACAGTAACGCGTTACTAGTAACGCGTTACTGCCCAACACTGGGTAAGAGTAAGATACTTGTGTAGATTTCGTTGCTCACTTATGCAAGTTTATATAAACAGCCCTTGCTATAAACTCGTGAAGTTTGCTTAAATAGGTTTTTTATATTATAAATTAAAATTATATTAACAAATAATAAATTAAAAGACACATACTTCATACTTGATGCACACAAGAACAGCACATGACCTTCTGTAACACCCACATCTAGCAGACACACACTCGACCTCTGTAATAAACATGGGGGTGTTAGTCGCGTCCGAATCGGTACTGAAATCACACACGTCGAGTGATAAGAATTGTAACTCAAACGTCATTTAGAAAACTAGTCCCGTCCAAATAGGGCTTAAAGGAGTAGTTCACTTTAAAATGAATATTAGCCCATGATTTACTCTTCCTAGGTGTATATGACTTTCTTCTTTCAGACAACTACAATCGGAGTTATATTAATAAACACCCTGACGCTTCTGAGCTTTATAATGGCAGTGCATTGCAACCATCAGATTGAAGCTCAAAAAAGTGCCTCCATCCATTAAATAAGAACTCCACACGGCTCCAGGGGGTTAATAAGGCCTTCTGAAGCAAAGCCATGAGATTGTGTAAGAAAAATATTCATATTTAAAACGTAAAATAACATTTAATAAAACTTAACTTTTTAATAAAAGTTAAAGTAAAATAACTAGCTTCCGGCCAAACGAACATACGGATTCGACTTAAGTGTAAAGCACAACTTATGTACTGCGACGTACTGCTGATATTTACACTACCCCATGACGCACTAAGCTACCTCCGACGTCGTAAGTTGCGCTTTATAGTAGGTCGCGTTTGGCCGGAAACTAGAATTTTACTTTGTAGCGTGAATATTTTTCTTACACAAACTCATGGCTTTGCTTCAGAAGGCCTTTATTAACCCCCTGGAGCCGTGTGGAGTTCTTATTTAATGGATGGAGGCACTTTTTTGAGCTTCAATCTGATGGTTGCAATGCACTGCCATTATAAAGCTCAGAAGCATCAGGGTGTTTATTAATATTACTCCGATTGTATTCGTCTGAAAGAAGAAAGTCATATATACCTAGGATGGTTTGAGGGTGAGTAAATCGTGGGCTAATTTTCATTTTAAAGTGAACTACTCCTTTAAGAACTTAAAAACATAGTGATTAACAGCATCATTTATAATAAAATGACTCATTGTTGTAAATATTTTAATACTTTGTATATGTAAAATAACGTGAACACTATCAAAATTAATTCTGTTCTTTGGCATTCAATGACATGCTTTTTAATGACATCATAATGATAATTATTATTGTTGTTATTGTAATTACCTATAATTTTTATTATAATTAGGGACTGTGTGTTATTTTTTTAAGGGGCCACCGGAGGAGATTTGAGATCTGTAGTCAAATAGGACTTGACCCTCCCTTCGCCAGCAATAATTTTTTCTATGACCCTCCAAAATGATTGTGAAAAAAGGCATGACCCTCCCCGATAATTTATTGATTACTTCTGTACGGGTTTGCGTACAGACGCGTTCATGTAAAATGTAAGGGTGGCGCTGCCAATAAAGTATCTTAAAGCTGCCACAAAGAACCGCAAAAGTAGGCTAATGATTATGAATAATATAGCAAGGGGACATTTTAATTAAACCAGTCTTTTCAGTGTCGGCTGCAAAAATGTAAAGGTGACGATGCTGACTCGCGATCTTAGCAGTATTGAACGCGCCAGAGAGAAATGCAGTCTGTAGTCTGTTTTCTTTCGTTTTGAATTGTTCTGTTAAAAAGTAGTCATGTCAAGTTTTCTATATATTTATCAGGTCTGTGAGGCAAGTAGCCTACCTTAAGCTATAGGCTGAGTTTCGGTTCATTTATTAGACCAGAGTCCAGGTCACGCACCGGCGCCTCCGTGTCATGATGATTTTCTACTATATTTACTTCTAATTTATTAAATCCAGGCAATTGGTTGATGAACCATTGATTAAAATTAAGATACAATTAATAAAAAACGAAATTCACTTTTAAGAAAGGCTTTGTGCTTTCTCTTTGAGGTCTCTGTGAAAGTTTTAAAGTCACTTTCAGAACGGTCATGTCCGTAACGGAGAACTGTCACGTCCGTAAAAAAATTTTCCCTCATAAATGCGAACACGAAAAAATAAAAAGAATATTTTGTGTTATGTGTATTAACAGTCTCAAACCAGGACAATTCGATCGATGGTTGTTGTGGTTATGTCATTATTTCGACATATGTGTGCATGCAACAATCAAGATGTGCATTTGTAAATCCAGCTATATTTGCTTCTTATTAATTAAATCCAGGCAATTAGTTGATGAAAAAATGTATTAAAATTAAGATACAATTTATACAAAACGAAATTCACTTTAAAGAAAGGCTTTCTACAAGACAACACTTAATGAAGTGGTCAAAATCATGTCTGGCCATGTCTCCCGATATATTGCGTAGGCTATACTTTTCATAATCAACATAGATGGAAAAAACAAACATTATAATAAATATGAAACTAAATGCACTTATTATGGCTACAACACACAGACTCTATTTGTACAAATTGCTGCACATTCATTTAATTAAGAATTTTGCACACAAGTTGAAAGGCATTTGTTTATGCATAGTACAACATATCTGCAACATTTATCAAGTTCACTGATAATTGTGCATGCATTTATTAATCATTATGATACTAAAATCATAAAGTAGTAGGCTTCCCTTTCAATAATCCAAATTCGCGGTGGCGCTGCCATTTTCGTCTTTCTTCTGTGGATTTCTTCAGCTCCTGATTGGTCAAATTCAGATTGCTCGACAAATCGGCTCATTCAATCGTACACCGCACACACCTCACGAATTCAAGCCTACAGCTCCCGAACTTTTTAGACATGTTTAAAAATTATCGTGAGGTCGAGAGGTTCGGCTCGGCTCGTATCTTCCTAGCACACGACACAAGCCGCAACATGCGAGCACAACCGATTTCCACGCCATTTCTCCCAAGTGAAAAAAAAATCTGCGAGCTCGTAAAACAGCAAAAAATCGCACCGTGTAAGCCTGCCTAAAGGGAGTATGAATATATAAACAGACGTTTCAGTATTAAATGCATTTTCTGATCATTTATATTTCAAGTTTTGACTGCAAATGTCACGTCCATAACGCTGGAATTGCCCAATTTTAAATAATTTATCCTCAACTAGTTTTTTTTTTTGGTGTAGGTCTGTATTTTATTATGTTAACTTCAAATAATACTAATAGTAATTTAAAAATGTGTTAGCCCTATGTCCAACACATCACACTCCACTGTTATGGTGGCAATTTCAGTAGATTTACTCACTAACATTGTTGTGGAAACACAATAAGAATGGAAACTAAAATGTGGTAGTATGGTGCTACAGCGCACATTATATCAGCTGCAGTTCTGGCGCCTCAGTCCCAATACTGTAAAACTCGACGTACATTCACATCACATGTTAATGCAGCGGTAGAGTAACACTCACAGGACACTGCACATATTCGCAATCACAAAAGTTGATTATTTGCTCGTGCTTTAAAGCTTTGCCGGGTAAACATTTCATTGGCGTTCTGTTCTAATGCACTTTTTCTGAGGGCGTACTGAAGCGCGCGCGCAATGTCAAACAGTGCCAAACTGGATTTTTGTTGGGTCAGACCCAAGCGATAGTGGGCCGAGACCGAGAGAGCTACATGGAAAAAATATGCACCAAACAAGCCACTTTGAAATGTAGCTGTTTTGATGAATACAAAAGTTGGGTGACCCTCCCCTATAGACTAAAAAAAGTTGGATGACCCTCCCCTCAACAAAGAATAAAAAGACATGGCCCTCCCCTATTTTCCTCCGGTGGCCCTTTCCATAAATACCGAACGGTCCCTTATTAAAGTCCCCATGAATTAAAAATTGACCATACTTACTTTGTTTGCCTAAATTGATCGTTTTGTGGTGAACAATTCATCCATGCAAGTCAATCCACACAAAACATTTTTTTGGCTCCGTAATCTTTAATCAAAATCTGAAATTTCCCCTCCCCTCTGCATTGGAGGACCTTCCCTGATGACGTAGGTTTGACGGTTTTGGTGTCTGCTTAACATCCGTAACCACGCCCCTCCAACTGACAGTAGACAGGCTGAATGAAAACACCTACTTTTCTAGATCCAATCAGGTGCTAGTTGGAAAAAAATCCACACCCACTATTTTGCCTCATTTAGTATTCCGTTTCTCTCGGAAATACGTCACAACACTGGAGAAAAGTCGTTTGCAACTTCCGGTTCACGGGGACTTTAAATGTTTTAATATTTTAATAATATTTTATTATATTTATTATAATAGAATAATAATCTACAATAATGTTCAGGTAAGGTTTATTTGATATTCATTTTATTCGATTGGGTGCAGTAAGTGACCTGGATAATTAATTGGTGGCCCAAAAAGTAACCACTGTTTCATACATTGTGACAAAAAAAGTGATTTCGCTCTTGCATTCATTGAAAATGTAGCTTGTTACTTGAAAAGCTACACTTTTGAAAATATTGTCAAGATACTCAATTTAGTGGTTTATTTTAGTTTTATCTCAGCCTGTAATACAACCTTGTAAAATATTTAATAGATACAGTATGTGATGACATTATACATTTTAATTTCAAGTGTGACATGGCTTTTTGAAATCAGTTTCGTACACAATTACACCATGACAATCTGATTTCGTCTGGGCAAAGGTCCATGCTCATCACAGAAGGGCCTTTCTCACACCTCCCACATGGGAGTTAAAGAGGCATCCTGCACTGGCCCTGTAAAATAACACGTAGCTCTGCCAGTACATGCTCAACTCACTGCCACTTAATCCAGTCCGTCAGCTCAAGTACCCGATCAAATGCCATTAGGAGGAACTCCATCAAGGAAAGACAAAGATCAGCTCTTCATATTAGCTTACACATCTCATTATGTCAGCTGATCGTGCGTGTGTGTATGCGTGCGTGTGTGTGTGTGTGTGTGTGTGTGCGTGTGTGCGTGCGTGCGTGTGTAATGGAATGAAAGCAGCACTGGCAGTCGGCCAGTTTGGACCAGTGCCAGCGTGACCAGTCGTGTTGTTCTCTAATTAACTCCTGCTCCCTTGCGCCTGTGCTTCTCACACACTCACATTCAAAAACACAGAGCCACATTAAGCCCAGCAGTTTCCCAGGAGCTCCAGCACCCCGTGCACACACACACACACTCACACGTGTTCACACACACTATCAGTGCCACACACAATGACGGAGCTTCTTGTGATCAATTCTGTTGTCATGGGATTTTTTTCCCATGTGGTTTGGGAATTAGTGGTTTTTAATTAGTGGTTTGCTGTTAGCACAGATGGTGATTGTTACCTTCAAAATTATATATTCCACTAACTTTTTGTTCTTAATCTCCAGTTACGGATAGTGGTCTGTAATAAATATATATATAAACAGCACTCATATGTTCTGAAGAAACAAATTCTGTACTTTTACTCTTGATTTAACCTTACATTAGACATAATGTAGGTCATTATCGCAAAATATACCCTCACAGGGTGATCAGATAATCTTGAAGAAGTTTAATTTGTGATAATGGCGAATATACTGTATATTATCAAATGTTTTATTAAGCTGTTTACCAAATGAATAAATAAATGGACATGAAATATTGATTTTAATTAGTATTTTAGTGAGAATAAAGAGACTGCAGAATGCTTTGAGAGCCATGTTTTTTGCCAGTGTACTGGTTCTCTGCCAGGGGCCAGAGGATGACCCAAAATGATTCAAATTAAAGAGGAAGCAAAGTGTTAAAATAAGCTACAACAACTGAAAATCAAGATTCTTATTGTAATTCACCCCCTCAACAAGAATTGTTTTGAAAATGGAATTTCTATAACTGGCATAGTCATATAAATTGATCACATTTTGTAACTATTTAGCCATTTTTATACATTTTATGAATATACATTTTTATAGTTATGTCAAGTTTTAAAAATATGTTTAAAAGGGCACTAATATTTGCACCGTAAGTTATTTTACTTTGCCTTTATTTTTCCCTTACATCTGTGCTGCTACCCAAACTTTTGAATGACCACGCCCATGAGTATAACACCGAGTGTGTATTATTTGCAGTGTCACAGAGGTCACAAGGTATAGAAGTAAAGCATTTCCAAACTTTTAGGTCAACAGTCAGTCTCTCTGCTGAGCTTCCAGGTTTTAGTATGACATGTAACAGCTCTAGACTGCCTGAAGCTCCATTTTAACTGGGTTCAAAGTCATATCCCAGCTCCCCCTTCATTGCTTTTGTCAAAGTGAGAGCGGTGTGTGTGTGTGTGTGTGTTTTCAGTCACAAAGAATGTCACCAGCCCACGTACCTGATTTGAGCATTGTGAAACATGTCTCTCTTGGACATTAATTGTACAACACAAAAAAGTGGGGGGGTTTTCCTACTCCCAATATGGGAGTCAGTGTCCTTGATTTGCTGAACCCCTCAAAGTCAGTCAGGAGAGGTCTGGTTTTGTCCTGAAAGCCCTGGTAAAAACCCTGTCTTGGTAGAAGCTGCACATTTCAGTTGTGTGTGATAATTTATTGTGTTGTCAAGAGCTCCCTCTACTGAAATCCCGGCGAGATACTTCTTTCAGCATTAACACTTAAAGAAGAGTGATATACTGAGATCAAGATTAAAAGCATATTTTACTTTGTATTTCCTGCTTTTGATGAGTTTTGCAAATAGATTATAAAACATGTATGTCAATGGCATATTTTGTTTGTAATTCATCCATTTTTTGTTTGTGTGCATACATGTTGAACCAGTAGTTGCTGAAGGTTGAGTCAGGGTGTGATCATAGAGTGTAACAGCAGCCTTGGGGGCTTGACACTATAAGCAGCTTGTGTCATTCGAAACTACATGGAATCATTGAGACGCTTTATAATGATCACACACACATGCTCAGCAACTGAGTAGATCAGTAAGGAACGACAGAATGGCTTATGAATGACATAGACATGTGACTTGTGTGCAGATATGAGGGAGGTTTAAATCAATGAACAGTTGTTTACACTAGTGAATTAGTTAGCATTTTTATGATGTAATACACAGATTGTATCACACATTATGTCATTAGCGCAATAAATGCAATTGGAAAGTGAATTATTTGGATTGTCTCCCATTGTCCCTTTGCACTCAAGCAGCTGAACTCCACATGTTTGTTTAAAGGGTTAGTTCACCCAAAAATGAAAATTAAGTCATTAATTACTCACCCCCATGCTGTACCAACCCCGTAAGACCTTCGTTCGTCTTCGGAACACAAATGAAGATATTTTTGATTAAATGTGACAGCTGGATCACTCCTCCATAGGCTGCCTAAGGGAATGAATCCTGACGGCCCAGAAAGTCAATGAAGAAAATGTTTAAATATTCCACAACAGTGGCTCAACTATAAGTTTATCAAGCGACGAGAATACTTTTTATGCGAAAAAACAAACAAAAATAACGACTTTATTCGACTATTCCTTTTCTTCCTTGTAGAACTGAAACGAGACTTCAAGAGATTTCCACGACGCGCACGCGCGAGAACTTAACTGAAGTAGTTGAAGGAGATCGCAATTCTCGCGCATGCGTCGTGGAAATCTCTTGAAGTCTCGAATCTTTAATATTTTTGATTCATTTTATAATTTACGTCATAAACTAAATGCTAAATCTTTCTGTCCCCTTTCGGGTATAAATTCGATTTTGAATCTTAGCTCAGCAGTGCAGTCACAGGCTTTTGGACAACATTGTATGTAATTTAACAAAATAGATTATGCCATATAATCAGTGACTTCAAATTCATATAAATCATGTCAGTCACACCAAGATTTAGATTTACGTGAGTCTTGTGAGACTACATGCATCAGTGCTCTGCATTCCTGCAGTCATGATGCTGGGAATGGACCTAACATGACCGTAATGGACCACTCAAAGGTGAAGCGGTGCTCTAATGTATTTTCCATCTGTTAATATTTAATGCAACATTGTAGACGTCATTAATTACCCCTTTACTGGTCACCCTAGCTTAGTGATGGCCTCTGAAAGTGACAGTGTCACAATTACATCACCTCAATCTTAATGAATCTCTAATTTACTGTTATAGCTCCTGGCACCTCAAGTGAAGAGGGCAGAGTGGTGGATAGATAAAAGTGAGCAATGTATTTAAGATGTGGAAAAAATCACCTGGTACTGTTTAAAAATGAGAAATGCTATTTTAAAATGTTTCTTTAGTTTTGATAAAGTATTTCAAACCAATTTAAGTTTTGGAATGTATATTTTCCCTGATTTATCCCAGAATGTTTTCTTGTCTTACTTGCGCAACATCTACGTTTAAATACTTTAAGAGAAGCCGAATTCTCATGTTACACATTCTGTGCCTGTTTCGTTAGGGTTTACATTATGTCGCTCAACAACTTGCCACACAGTTGATCTGCACAAACAGATATGGACAACCACTTACTTAGCAAGGGTAGATTTATTTAAATGAACAGACTGATTCAAATGTCACCTTTATTGCCATACATCTTGAAATTGTGAAGCACATAGATTTTGATCAGGTGCAGGTAACTTGACAGGCTTTACTGCATTTTAGAGCTTCATTCATACGATTTTCTTTGTTTGCTTGTCGTATTTCGAACAGAACATGTTTTATTCGTGCTGCAGGCTTGGAAATGTCACATATGGGTAAAAGCCTGTTGTGTCGTATTCACACTTTAAACCCACTGTACCTTTTTCCGAGGCATTGGTTGCATTGGTCCTTTAATATTGGTGACAGCTAATACACTCCTAAATGATCGGTTATTATCTCCGGGGCCTTGTTCCATGTGCCCCGCTGTTTCCAAAGGTCATCCCTCTGTCTTCCTGTATCGACCTGCCCGCCTGTTAACATGGCCTAAGACTTATTGAAAGTGAAGGTTGAGGAACATATTTCCATCAGGTTGCAGTCTTCTCCTTCACGAGATGGCTTTTAAAAGGCTCTTTTGAGCATGTCCATTCAGAGAGCGGGGACAGGATGAGAAAACATAATGGATATGCCGATAAATTGAAAAGCGCCCTTAAAATGCATGTGGTTTCCCACTGGATGTATTAGCATCCAGCCTTAATATGATGCATTTAACGATAGATGGGGTGTCTTGCACATTGTATAACTTCATAACTGTAAGAACTCAAAGCAAAATCCTCCCAATACTAAAAAAGCATCTTCCTTTTCATTTCACAGCTATACGAACTGGACGATGATGAGAAAAGGAAGGAGTTTCTTGACGATCTCTTCAGTTTCATGCAAAAAAGAGGTGAGTCTTGTTATGGACAGCTATTCAGATCACGAGTGGCAGAAGCACACACCCCTTAACACCCACATTGCAAAACCACATGTTGCCTTTAGATGATAAGGCTCACATATGGTAATTATAGGACTTGCTGGTGATATTTCAGCCATATTTCAGGTAAAATTGTATTCACAGATCTTCATGGCAAAGCAAATAACAAAACAAGCTTTTTAAAAAATGTTTTTAGGAATAAATATAAGGTTTTCAGTATTTCTTTTTTAAAATAATTAATATAACGAGTAGTTTTGATATAATTGTGTGCCACCTGTGTTTGGAAACAAAGCATCATAAATCTCTAAGCACCCATCTGCGGTCTTGCCAACAATAGAAATGCAGGGTTTATTGTTTTGGTAAAGGCTGAGAATGTGTGGATACTATTGTGATAGGCTTTTTCAGGTTTCCTGCTTGAACCGTCCATTTCTCTGAAGTGTTGCTGCCACTGTGGCGTGTTTCTGCCCCTGATGCTATCTGAAACAACGGCTTCTGCTGTTTGTTTTATAATTACTCTCAGATTATGTGAAAACATCCCTGAGGGGATGACCTTGCCACAGTGGGGAAGGCAGCATCCTGGTATTATGTTAGCCGCCATAGCATTATGCATTTATTTATTTTTTTGGCTTTATTGAGGAGGGAGGTACATCATCGGATAGGTTTTTCCCACGAGGTGCTTTAGCCGACATCAGTCTCCGATATTTTATAGAGGAAATAGAGGAACATTAATGGCCTTACATAATATGAGGAAGTTTGCAGCCTTTGAAGACGTTCCAAGACAGGACAGAGCTATTTTAAGTACACAGGACTGTTTTTGTTGTAATATGTTACAAAACCTCTGTTTTGGTAATCTGGTGTATTTTTCACTGTAATTTCGGTTTACGTCCAAGCTGATTTTTTTTTTTTTTCATAAACTTGTTACACTTTTGTAGTATCTATGTGAGCAAACAATGTATTTGATTATTTTCATAATACAATCAAATATAAAGATGATATATTTCTAAATAAAATAAAATATGATATAATAATAAAGATTTAATATATGCTAATAGTTTTTAGTGTATTTGTGATCAAATAAATGCAGCCTGGAGAGCATAAGAGGTTTCTTTCAAAAACAGTAAAAAAAATCGTAACTGCCCCAAAAATTTGAATGGTAGTGTATGTAAACAAAGTAATACATCAGCTTCCAAATAGAATAGAATATGTAATATATAATTCTGTTCTTCAGAGGATTTTCCTCCTTTTAGTTGTCATTTAAGTTTATCTTTTTACTTTGATTTATTGTACATTAAAAGCCATAGCTGTAATATAACATATACAGCCAATATCACACCACTTTTGTTTGAAATGTACTTTGAGTATGATTGACTGAAAAGTTTTATTAGGAACTTGTCAGGCGCAGTGGTCTGCAAGACAAACAGAAAATGCAGCAGATTGTTTTCTGAGAAAGAAGAATTGAGCGCGTTTCCTTTCTTTTCTTCTCTTAATCCATGAACAATGACAGATGTGCTTTTCTAACAGTTGTGACTGTGGCTTCCTTACACATTACACTAGGTACTAAGGTACTTGGCACATAACATTGGCTCACAACATAGTGACAGCTGGCTATTCAGAGCTCACTTCATGCTTTTGTCCATATATGCACTACATATTAGTGCTATGATGTTGTTGTTGTTATAAGATTTACATCCAAGAAGGGGAGATATTCAGCAGTCTGTGTTTGAAAATGTACTGCATTGGATTACTTAAATTTTTTATAATAAACTAGTATATTATATATTTATTCATAATTTAATTAATTAATTGGATAAATGTTGTTTCCCTTTTCAAAAAGATGCCACATTAAAATGAATAGAGGAAAAATAAAAAATAAATGAAAATAAAGTCATAAAATAAACTCATAATAAACCTTTTACAAGAACCAGGTCAAGTTCTGAAAAAGTCAAAATTGCTAGTAAATTATAATTAGTTACTTTTGTTACTGTCTTTTTTAATCCGTCAAACATACTGTGTTTGAGAGCAAAAATAATTATATTGTATTAAAAAAAATATTGCAAATAAAAAGTCTTCTTAAAGCTGTTTTAATTACAAAAATAAAGTAATTAATAGCAAACCTCTTTGCAGTGCGAGTACATTTTTTTTGTCTTTGTGCAGTTTTCATCACACACACACAAATTTGCTCTCTGTTCTGCTGTCATTGTTTGTGACTCTAAAACCTTTGCTTGCAGGTTGAAATGTTTTAAATTCAAGTGAAGCTAAACTTCAGTGGGTGGTATTTAAGCACCCAGAATGAAAGACCGGTTTCTATTGGTCACTCTCCCTTGGCACAATCATTTGTCTTCATTATTCATTAGCCTTCTTCATTGTAAAAATGAAATACATATTAATGCTTAAAATTAAAGTTACAAAAGATATTCAGTCAAGAGCAGAGAGTGATTTTCTTTTTCTTTTGTTCTTTTATTAACATGACAGACAGCAGCAGGAATATTAGGCTGCTGTCGCTTTAAGAGTTTATACACGGATCCAATACACTGTTACACATCATGCGTAAACTGATGTGTAACTGAATACTTGCCAAGACGGCCATTTTGACAATTTTGTGTGTATTTGACTTTTTAAGCACAGTAAGCCACTCATTTTGGCTTGCGACTTACAAGCTTTTTGAGAGGCGGCTTATGTGGGTGCCACTTATATAGATCAGTGCTGCGCACGCTTTAGGTGTGAGTGCGAAATCTGTGGGAATTAGTAAAATTGTGCACAATACAAGCACTATTTAACCGGAGCGAATGAGACGAGTGACGGTGTGTGTCCACTAGTGCGGAGTGAGTGGAGCTTCCATATGAATGAACTGAAAACGCTCGCTCTGCTCCGCTCGTTCACGCACCGAGAGTGGGAGGAGGTGTGTGTGTATCACTTTGCCGTCGGAGAGAAGAGAGCGAGAATGCGCAGCTGACGTTGTTGCCTGTGCCGCTGGCAAAAAAACGGACCAGCTCGGAATCGGAAAGACTTGTGGCCGGTTTCTTGGCATTGTCCCCTTGATCCATATATACATCTCTTATATAAACATCCTTTATTTTTATAATACTCCAAATCACATGAAAAACACATAGAAACATATTGTTCTAATCGTCTATTTATTAGCTTAATGTTTCATCTTTACAAACGTTTCTATCTGTTAGTTTAGTTACGAGGACAGAATGCAGAGCTACCAGATTTTCGTCATAGAATGGTGGGAGTTATGACACGTTATATGAGTGACAGATCGGACGGATCTCATAATTTACTGAACAATGAAAATAAAGAAAATAAATACATTTCTTTATAAAGAAATATTAAGTAAACATGGGAATCCATACATTTTTCCCCAAATGTGCACACTTTTGGACTAAAAGGCCTAAAGGATGTTTATTTGAAGGAGCTGACGTTATTGAATACATCTCGTTATTTCATTTGAAATACCAATAACTGGTATGGTTTTGCATGTTTGATGTGTATTTCTGACAGAAATTACTGTCACTGTTAACTGTTTTTATAATAAACAGTGGTGAAATATTGAAGCTATATAGCCTTCTTAGGATATAGAAGTTATTTAATCTTGAACTGTATATCATTAGAATAAGACTCATATACTCCCTGAACTCGGTTACTAAGCATTTAAAGTCCTTTATAATTGTTTAAAATACCTGAGGGATAAACCCAAGCCTCAATTGGACTCGGTTGTTATTTAATAACACTGTGTCAATTGTGATAAAACCTCCAGATGTTATGGACATCGCCATTTTTGAATGCGGTTGTGACTTCAGCTGTTCGTTCATACAGATATGTATTCAAGCAGATAATCTGCTGAATGAACGAAACATTTCAAGACTCACTCCTTGCTGTCAATCCCAAACAGCGACTATGAATGCAGCCATCATGGACAAGTATTACTGATAGATGCCTTTTAATTCTTTGCACTTATTTGTTTTTAATCTAGTTTTTGTTTTGTTTTTTGAAAAAATGGTTGAATAAAACATTGAAATATTAATGGCAGAAGTTACAGTTATTATTTATTGTTAGTAGAAGTAAAGGATTAATCGACTGATCAGAAAATAATTTGATCAATCTTACAAATAATCAATAGATTATTTGACTAATCGTAAAAAAGCGTTAGATTAATCGATCATCAAAATAATAGTTAGTTAGTATTATACACAGTAAATCTTTTCTGAAGCTTTCCATACCAGTTACAGTTTCCAGTTTTTTGTAGTATACTTTGTTTATACATCATCATTTGTGGCCATTTTTGACTAGTCAAACTATCTTTGCAACAGATTTTCTTGTTTTAGCAGAACTCCACCTTGGTGGTTTGGTTTAATGTTTGAGGCAGTTACAGGTCGCAGGATATCGGATGTATTTTTCCTGAGAGGCAACAGATGACAGAGAGTACTGAGTTGTCTATTAACTAGTCTCTCATCTGTTTGAATTTGTGATGACAGGAATGCGGGCCAGGTTTTATCGCGGTTCATGCTGTTGTTATTGCGCCATGGGCTAATCCATCTGAGACAGCCAACGAGGAGTCACCCAGTCTAGTGAGGCCATCACATAAAAATGCCTGAATGCAGCGAAGTGAAGCTCTTCCCGTCAGCTCAGGAATGAGATCAAATATACTGTAATTAAATCTGCCTCTGCTGCCTCTGTTCTTATGCTTGATGTATAAATCTGTATTGATCTGTATAGAACACCTAATGCACTCATCAAGGGTTTACTTACTTTTATACAGATTATATCAAACATGTAAATGTTTATACAATTTTTAAACAAACATTCATTTAACTATCAGTTCATGTTTTCTGTGATTGACACTATAATCTTAAAAAAAAATCCTGCCCTATTGTTTTAGAATAAAGCTTTTTTTATTTTATGGATCTGCCTATTATAAATGAAAATTTCAGCACACAATCCAGGTTACCTGTTGTACTTGTTTTACTGTTGTGTTCTCAATCATGTCTCTATGGTATGGTTTTATCACACTGACAGCATGAATAGAATGGGAACTCCCATTTAACATTCTCCATATTAAGTATTGTCACTCATTATGGTGATTTGTGAATGACAGTTGGAGCTGTTTGTTAACTGAGATGAGACCATTGCGACAGAGATTCACGATACATGTTTACTCAGTAGATGCTAATAGACCGGGGCGGTTCTAGGGTCAGTGGGTATCTGGGCCTTATGTGGCTGAAGTATAGAAACAGATTGTGCTTCTGCAAGTCTACACCTACCTACCGTCTAAACATAGATGTTGCATGTGGATATATGTTATTTTTGGCAATCAAAAAGTCAAAGTTACAGTAGTACTATGGGATATTTTGTCAGTGACTGTGGTTAAATTCCTCAGATCTGATTGTACACGTTGTTGTCCATTTTCCTTCGCTCGGGAGCTTCAAATTTCTGTGTGTGCTTCAACAGTGACGGGTGATAATTTGATAATCCTGAGTGTACTTTTTTGTACTAGAGCAAAATCGCTTGCTCCTGTGAAATTTTCAAATATGCATTGCTGCCCCCACTGACATGGGTGTTCATAGCAGCACATCGTTAGTGGTTTTTCTGGTTTGAAATTTGGTAGGGATCATATTACAAGCGACATACTGCATATTATAAATGACATTTCAAGACATATTTGGATTGAATAAGATTAATGGCATGTTGTAATCTGAGACGAAAACACAAACAGCTAATATCACATTACAGCTCTTATTAAAAGCTGCACTTGCTGAGAGTGTTTTCCTGACTTTCCTGAACTTTATTATCGCAGCTCTTTGGCACGTTGACAACAGGTTTGCCTGGCGAAAACTATCTGTATTACTGACATTCTGTAATCAGGCAGGTTTTGTTGTGATTAAGATTTTGCTGGTTTTTTGTTCCAGCTGGGGGTTCACAAATCCCTAGGGGTTGATATTAGTATTGCAGGAAGTTGATTAGATGGTGATAGAAATGTCTTCATTTAAAAACATAAATATATACAATATATTTTATATATAAATAAAATATATATAAAAATGGACACTTATTTATTTTTATTTACACTTAAACTATTCTTTTTTTTTTTTTTCAAATAGTAACATTTGTAGACATGTATGTCTAAAATTCATTATATTTATTGATAGATTAGAATAGCTAAAAATAAATCGGGGCGTAGAAGTAAAAGTAAATAATGAAGGTCTTAAAGGGATAGTTCGGCCAAAAATGATATTTAAACCATGCATTACTCACCCTCAAGCCGTTTGAGATGCATCTGTCAATCTTGTTTCAGACGAACACATTTTCAGTTATTTTAGAAAATGTCTTAGACCCTTCAGTGGATATAATGTGAAGCAATGGGGTCCACCTCCTTCAAGTCCCAAAATGTGAATACATCCTTCACAAAAGTAATCCATCCGGCTCCAGGGGGATAAACGAAGGCCTTCTGATGGTAATCCGTGCGGTTTTGTCGTAAAAATATACATATTTAAAACTTTATAAATGAAAATATCTGACTTCCGGCAACGATCGACGCGCGTGCGTTCACGCGCTTTCGTGTTTTGTTTTGCTCTGCTCTCTGGCTGCGCTGGCGCGTTCGTTCTACGTCACAACAGTTCCTAGGCTACGTCTTACCTCGTACGCCGACTTCCATCACCCGTGAACGCGCGTCGATCGTTGCCGGAAGTCAGATATTTTCATTTATAAAGTTTTAAATATGTATATTTTTAGGACAAAACCGCACGGATTACCCTCAGAAGGCCTTCGTTTATCCCCCTGGAGCCGGATGGATTACTTTTGTGAAGGATGTATTCACATTTTGGGACTTGAAAGAGGTGGACCCCATTGCTTCACATTATATCCACTGAAGGGTCTAAGACATTTTCTAAAATAACTGAAAATGTGTTCGTCTGAAACAAGATTGACATATGCATCTCAAATGGCTTGAGGGTGAGTAATGCATGGTTTAAATATCATTTTTGGCCGAACTATCCCTTTAAGGTTTCAGCTGATAAAAAGGCTTTGAACCTTTATTTTAAGGCTTTCTCTTTTTGTCTGTGGCCATGGCCAGTGTAATGCTTTTGCCAACATTTAGTTATGCATTTTGGTTTCATGACTATTCAAATATTTGGTCAAATAATTTATGGTAACATTTAAATGTACTGCTTATTATTATTATTTATTGTAATAATGTTTTATTACTTTTATTGCCATTTTTATTTCACTATTATCACTCAGGGTTTTCTCAACTTGAGGTTTTTTTGCAACTTGCTAGATGTTCTTAAGGGAACATCTGCATAAATTAATTTTGTTGTCGTCAGTTCTCTCTTAAATTTACATATTAACTGAATGTCTGTAAAGCGATCAATAGCCTGATTTTTTTGTGTTTGACATGAGGAAGATGAATGGCTGGATGCAAACGATCCACCTGCCGTTATTTTGGTAGGTACATTTTAGCAGTACAGTATAATAGAGGAAAGGTCAATGATCAGTGATACCAAGTTCATATTTAGATATTTGACAAGTATTTGTTACTGTGCAATCTGAGCTTCAACCTAGCGAAGATTTCAGAATGCAAGTAGGACACGCATCTTAAATGTATTTTGACGTGCTGTGTAAATAATGTCATATTTGTTGACTGGCACAGAATGTTGTGCACATATCTATTCTAAAATGCAAGAATTTTGAGTTTTAACATTTATTAAAAACAGTTTCTGGTTCTAGCAAATCTTAAAGCGATAGTTCACCCCAAAATGAAAAATCATTTACCCTCATGTTATTGTTCTATCAAACACAAATAATTTTTTTTTTTACCAATTATAAAGAAAGGGAAGAATTAGAGCTATCATGTTTAAGAAAATGTAATTTAAGTAGTTCAAATGACCCTGAAAAGTAATACAAATTAGTCTATATTTTTAAGCCGTACAATAACTGTCTAAGGAACAGCCACAATTTAAATGAATAAATGGTTCAGAAAAACCAGTCTGAAATTAATACTTTTATACACCAAGGATGCATTCAATTGATTGATAGTAAAGTTATTTATAATGTTACAAAATATTTCTATTTTAAATAAATGCTTTTCTTTTTAACTTTATATTTTGCAAAGAATCCTGAAAAAAAATGTCTCAGTTTCCTCAAAAATATTACCCACCACAACATTGATAATAAAAAAAAAGACTTCTGAAAAATAATGTAAAATGGAAATAACGACTGCTGAAAATCCAGCTTTGCCATCATAAGTTTAAATTGCATTCTGAAATATATTTAAATACAAAACATTTGAAATTGTAATAATATTTCACAATATTACTGTTTTTCCTAATTTTGGATTGTTGCAAATGCAAAAATGTTTCCAAAGCAAAAGATTTCCCTCCCAGAAAGAAGTTCCGCATCAGTTCAGTCACAGGATCAAGTAACAGCTTGACGATAGTAAGAAAAGGAAAACTTTGGTTGAAATCTTCTCAGCTTCACTATGTGTCCGGAACACATTAAAAACCAATACACGAAAGGTTCTCCCCCGCTGTGAGTGAATTCGTGCCAGGACTGTTGTCCCCTGTAGGCCTGGCCTGAGACCAGAGGTCATTGGCCTTCCCAGTGTCCCCCGGACCTTGCCTTCATCAATCATAACCTGTCAAATACGAATCGTTTGTCGCAAGCCCCTGTGTGTACTGAGATGGCCGTATCTTTTTTCACATCAAAATGGCTGCCTCTATTTCACAGCTCAACACAAACAGTCCTGTGTTTAACTCCGCTCATGGAAGAATGTAGATGATATTCCCTCCTCCCCCAGAGAGCTTTATATAGAGAGAAGTATTTATGACCAGCTGTTTAAGACCTGTAAATGAAACGTGTACTGCAAATTATACCTGTGTCAAAATGGAGATATCATGTGATTCCAGAAGTTTTCAGAAACAGACTGTTGTTTTATGGTGCTGCTATGAAAACCCTCTTTGTTTGACACTAGCTCTACTATGGTTGTCTCATTATATGAAGAGAAATGAGATTTAAACAACTGATGTAAATCACTTAATTGTATCCTTTTCTTTTAAGTTGCCTTGATGGTTTCTAAAGAATAAATACATCCATCGTGGAAGAGACTTGGAGTGATGGGCTCATTTACGACCCCTGATCTTTAAGCAATAGGAACAATGCGAGTGTTATTGCCCATTGTAAACTGATAAATTCCCACTTTGATTCATGATTCCCACAGGGAGGCAACAATAAATTGATCACATCTTAGGGCAGCATCAGCACTTTCTTTTGAATAAATCAATATTTGACACTTTCATAATTACCTGAAATACTAATGAAGAGAATGAAAGGCCATCAGCGGCCTTGAAGAACGAGTCTTTTAGGTCCAATTGTTCTCGGCGCCCCCCGCAGTGTTGGTCTGGTTTTACACTTGACTCAACTCGATTCTATTGAGCCCTGGTGCATTTGCGTTCATCTTACGTCATTACAAACATGCACGCCGCATAATAGAAAACAGAACATGGTCAATATATTTTGTTTGTTATTAATTTGGTGCTATTATATGCAGCAGAGTAAATGACACTTGGGTTTTACTGCATGTGTGTTGCAAACTGAATCTTTAGAGGAGACACCGGATTGCCATTCATTTGCTGCCGTAATTGCACTCGCTATACGCGAATACACTGCAGGCTCACTCTCCCTCGTATCCAATGTAAATCATCAACACCATCATCCCTTATACAGTATGTGTTTTATTGAACTAAATACATCGTCATTGACTAAAACGCATGCGCAGGTTACTTGTGCAAACCCGAGTTCATGTTGCTTTCACATTCAAGCGAATCACACACAAGAGCAACCGAAAACAGACCACCTCCTTCAGGTAGCCTCGGGTTCGGTACCCCGGTGTGCACCCGGGTCCACATGACAGCTTTCACATTTGCAATTTTTCATGCGAACCGTGCCCTGTTTCAAACTGAACTGCCTGTGTGAAAACACCCTTAGTTTCACTCGTATTTTCAGTTCTAATTTCCCTGGAAGGAAGTCAGGCTGATAACACTCTCAAAGCACAACCCTGAAGTGTGTGGAAGATAATCTTCTAGAATGAAAATATAGATTCCCTTTCAAGGGAACTCGAGCTGCGTTTGAGACGCGGTGGGAACGCTCTGCGTGATTGCGTCATGAAGCACGTGTAAAATCAGTCCAATGGAAGCCCGATACGTCATAGGTGACGTCATAGACCAGGAAACTATAAAGCACCCTTGCAAACAGACCGCGCCAGCTTCTGTTGTCTTCAGCAAGCGCTCTCTGTGATTCTGTCCTTGTCTATTTATTGTTGTCTGTCCGATCACATTGCTATATATATATATATATATATATATATATATATATATATATATATATATATATATATATATATATATATATATATCATTATGGCGAGCAAGCAAGATTTCAAACGTTGTGTTGTTCCCTGCCCTCGTTTCATTACGGGTGGGGACATACATCAGATGTGTGTTGCTTGTTTGGGAGTTGAGCATGCCCAGTATGTCCTCGAGGGGGCTGATTGTGAGCATTGCATGAGTTTGTCCATGAAAACTCTCCGCTCCCGCCGGGCATTCTTTGAGGAGGATGGTTCGGTTCGTGTTCCCCGTGGTGCGGGTCCCGCTGCTGCTGAGGCACAGCGGCGGCGTGCATCATGGGGTTCACAGATGGATCTAGTAGCGGGGTTTGAGACGGGCCCAGCCCTTTCTCAGCCCTTACCTGCTAGTTCCGGTGTCCCAGCCCAGGAAGGAGCCCGCCCTGCGGTTTCTCCTCCCCAGGTTGAGGCACCAATGTTGCGGCTATCCAGTTCTGAGGAACCGGATGTCGTTGATATGGGGGATTTTGAGTTTTCGCCAGCTCATATCCCCGATGATGAGGAGTTAATGGAGGTTTTATCTCGTGCTGTTACTAAATTAAATATTGAGTGGCCAGCTGATGATATTGATGTTGAATCAAAAAAGAGTCTTCTAGATGATCGTTATTTACCATCTAGATCACGACCTCCTCGTCGGGAGCTCCCGTTTTTTCCTGATCTTCACACTGAGGTGTCTAGATCATGGAATAAACCGGCATCTTTCAGAGTTCATAATCCTCAAACTAGTAATTACAGTAAAGTGAGAGGTATTGATGATTACGGTTATTTGACGATGCCTCGTGCGGAAGAGACGCTTGCGAGCTATCTCTCCCCCGAGTCAGCGTCATCACTGAAAGCCCCGACGTTACCCACCAGACCATTAAAAAATACATCAATGCTGGTGGGTAAAGCGTATTCGGCAGCAGGTCAGGCGGCAGCATGCCTTCATACAATGTCGATATTACAAGCCTATCAAGCTGACCTGCTGAGGGACATAGATGAATGTGAGGAAGTTAGTGCTGATGCAATTCGAGAATTACGTCGCACGACAGATTTATCTCTCCGGGCCACCAAGGAGACGGCCAAATCTGTGGGCCGTTCTATGGCAGCCCTGGTGGCCACGGAACGTCATTTATGGTTGAATCTTTCTGAGATAAAAGACAAAGATAGATCTGTTCTTCTGGACGCACCGGTTTCTCCTACAAGTCTGTTCGGCGATGCTATAAATTGTGTTGTCGATAGGTTTCAAGAAAATAAAAAACAAGCGGCTGCGTTTCAGAGGTTTCTTCCTCGCCGGTCTAATGTCCCCGAGGCTGCACGCAATGTAAAGGTTGAGCAGCCTCGTCCGTCTACGAGCTCCTCATACAGATACCAGCAGAAACAGAGCGTTGCTGCTCGGGCTCCTCCACAATCTGGGGTTCCCGAGTGGCGTTCGCAGTCCAGGCCTGCTGGGGGCAGACAGGATCTGAGGACTGTCATGTCTAAAAGAACCTGGACCAAGAAGAAGTCCTGACGCCAAGTGTGCCAGGCTTCTGAGGGTGGTCCCCTCCAGGGAGGAACGATTCCGAGGAACCGTTTCTCTTTGGCGCCCTCCAGGGGCGGTTCTCCGAGGAGAGTCGCAGCGTTGCCACATCGGTTGTTCCCTGCCGGTTCGCCGTTTCAGGGCACCGAGGTGTCAGCGTCCCCATGCAATCCTCTGAGGAGGATTGTAGAACGGTCAGTTCGGTTGTTCCCTGCCGGTTCGCCGCTTCAGGGCGCCGAAATGATTGTTCAATCAAATCCAGAGGCCAGTCTCGAGAGACTGGTTCCCTTATCAGAATTTCTGGCAGCGTGGAAACTTCTGCCAAATATTTCTTTATGGGTCCTGCATATAATAGAGAAGGGTTACAGAATTCAGTTCGGTTCTCGTCCGCCCAGATTTCAAGGGGTCCTTCCCACAGTGGTGGACCCACAGCAGGCTCTGGTTATGGAGCAGGAAGTTCTGACACTTCTTCAAAAAGGAGCGATAGAGGGGGTGCCTCCTCCCAGCAGAGAGTCAGGGTTTTACAGCCGTTACTTCATTGTTCCGAAAAAAGATGGAGGGTTGCGTCCTATTCTAGATCTGCGCCAGTTAAACAGCAGAGTTCAGAAACTCAAGTTCAGGATGCTCACACTAAAGCAAATTGTATCACAGATTCAGTCCGAGGACTGGTTTGTCACAATAGACCTGAAAGACGCTTACTTTCATGTATCCATCCATCCTCATCACAGGAAGTTCCTGAGGTTCGCTTTCGGGGGCGAAGCTTACCAGTATCGGGTTCTACCGTTTGGCCTAGGTTTATCACCCCGCACCTTTACAAAATGCGTGGATGCAGCTCTGGCTCCTTTGAGACTCCAGGGCATTCGCGTATTAAATTATATCGACGATTGGTTGATTTTAGCTCAGTCAGAGCAGTTGGCAGTTCGGCATCGAGATGTCGTTCTGTCTCACATAAAGGAGTTGGGGTTGCGGCTCAACATCAAGAAGAGTGTTCTCCTCCCTGCTCAGAGGACCACTTTTTTAGGTGTAATTTGGGATTCGACCACAATGCAGGCACGTCTATCTCCTGCTCGGATTTCTGCGATTCTCACAGCCGTAAAGAATGTAAAACTAGGCCAGTCACTCACTGTGAAACAGTTTCAGAGACTGTTGGGGCTCATGGCAGCAGCGTCCAACGTGATTACTTTTGGCCTGCTGTACATGAGACCCCTGCAGTGGTGGCTCAGAACCAAGGGGTTTTCTCCGAGGGGAAATCCGTTCCGCAAGATCAAGGTCACGCGGCTATGCCTTCGTGCCTTGGTCATGTGGAAGAAACCTTGGTTCCTCGCCCAGGGCCCAGTGCTGGGGGTTGTCGACGCGTCACGCTTTCGACGGATGCTTCCCTCACGGGATGGGGGGCGGTCATGAGTGGCCGCTCGGCGCAAGGTCTTTGGCAGGACCATCATCTGTCATGGCACATAAATCGCTTGGAGATGATGGCGGTATTTCGAGCTCTCAAATATTTCCTGCCAGACCTGAGAGGCCATCATGTGTTGGTCCGTACGGACAACACGTCGGTGGTATCATATATCAACCATCAGGGGGGTCTGAGGTCACGTCACCTTTGCAAGCAGGCCCATCAGATCCTCCTATGGGCCCAAGGAAAGTTGCTATCTCTCAGAGCAGTTTACATTCCGGGGCGTCAGAATGTGGGAGCAGATATACTGTCAAGGCAGGGGCTGAGGCCCGGGGAGTGGAGACTTCACCCCGAGGTGGTGGAGCTCCTTTGGGAGAAATTTGGTCGTGCTCAGATAGACCTTTTCGCATCCTCAAATACAACCCATTGTCCCATGTGGTTCTCTCTCACGCACCCAGCTCCTCTCGGACTGGATGCGATGGTGCAGGTTTGGCCGAGGCTTCACCTGTATGCTTTTCCCCCGATATCGTTGCTCCCGGGGGTTCTGGAGAGGGTTCGCCGGGAAGGGGCCAGTCTGTTACTAATAGCCCCTTACTGGCCGACTCGAGTATGGTTCTCGGACTTGGTGTCTCTTCTGAGCGGCTCTCCTATGGAGATTCCAATCAGGAGGGACCTGCTGTCCCAGGTAGAGGGCACAATATTTCACCCTCGGCCGGAGTTGTGGAAACTGTGGGCCTGGCCTCTGAGGGGGCCAGGCTCATAGAATCCGGTCTCTCGACTAAGGTCGTTGAGACCATTCTCCATTCCAGAGCCCCTTCCACGAGAAAACTGTATGCGCTGAAATGGAAATTATTCTCCACCTGGTGTGGTGAGCGTCAGTTAGATCCTGTTAACTGCCCTGTCGGTTCAGTTCTCGATTTTCTGCAAGACCGTTTCTCTGCTGGATTATCTCCTTCCACCTTAAAAGTTTATGTGGCGGCTATTTCGGCCTACTATACCCCTCTGGGGGGTACTTCTATTGGGAGAGATCCTCTGATTACTCGTTTTCTCCGTGGTACATTGAGGTTGAGACCTGCACTGCACTCCAGAGCACCGGCTTGGGATTTAGCCATTGTACTTGAGGGTCTGGCTCTGGCTCCGTTCGAGCCCATTGAAGAGGTTTCAGAAAAATTCCTCACTTTGAAAGCTTTATTTCTCCTTGCTGTTTCATCTATCAAGAGAATTGGAGATTTACACGCCCTGTCGGTTGCTCCGTCATGTTTGGAATTTGCACCTGGTATGGTGAAAGCATTTCTATACCCTAGACCGGGTTATATTCCTAAGGTCCCATTCAATGTTGGGGGCCCAATAGTGCTGCAGGCCTTCTATCCTCCACCTTTTAATACCCCAGATCAGGAACAATTAAACCTGTTATGTCCAGTTCGGGCATTGGATGCCTACGTTCACAGAGCTGCCCTGTGGCGTAAGTCAGAGCAATTATTTGTATGTTTTGGGTCACTCAAAAGAGGGTGCCCTGCATCTAAACAGGTTATGAGCAGGTGGATAGTTGAGGCTATTTCACTAGCTTATGAAGCGGCCGGTCAGCCTTCACCTAAGGCTGTACGGGCCCATTCTACTAGGAGTATGGCGGCCTCTACGGCCTTAATTTCAGGGGTTTCGCTTCCTGATGTTTGTAATGCGGCAGGATGGTCCTCTCCGCGTACATTTGTCAGGTTTTATGACCTTGACCTCTCCACTCCAGGGGCTAGGTTGCTTGCTTCTTAGTGTGCGCAATGGACTTCACACAGAACGGGCATTTGTCACTATGGTGTAGTGGGTATGGGGTTCCCACCGCGTCTCAAACGCAGCTCGAGTTCCCTTGAAAGGGAACGTCTCAGGTTACGTGTGTAACCCTGGTTCCCTGATAGGGAACGAGACGCTGCGTTTGCCTGCCATACTTCCTGCACACCCTGATCGACTTGCTTCAGACTTTTCAGAAGCTGGCGCGGTCTGTTTGCAAGGGTGCTTTATAGTTTCCTGGTCTATGACGTCACCTATGACGTATCGGGCTTCCATTGGACTGATTTTACACGTGCTTCATGACGCAATCCCGCAGAGCGTTCCCACCGCGTCTCAAACGCAGCGTCTCGTTCCCTATCAGGGAACCAGGGTTACATACGTAACCTGAGACGTTTTGATTCTTACTATTAACTACAATGGGCCACTTTATGAATTGTTTCTTTTCAGTTTGTCTATGTTAACTTTTACAAAACGTTTGTTTACAGTGTATAGAACCTCATTATTAATGCACAATACAAAGGGTGAAAAAAAATGAAATATATAGCTAGCTAGCCATAATCTTCTACTTTGTTGCAATTACAGTTTTTTTTCAGTCGCTAACAAGCGTTTGTCCAACCAGTTGTCACATTTTCAAAACTCTAAACATAATTAGCACAGCATCTGTCTTTTGTGGCCATACCATTCACACATGTTTCATGTCATTTTCACACAATATGCAGTCAGTGAACACATTTCCACAATGCTTAAATTTTCTTAACAGACAAGCTATACCTCCCAACAAAATTATGGATTGTTTTTGTAGTATTTACAAATGTTTACACACACCATCCCACAATGCCAAAAACAATATTCCAAACCTTAGATACAGTATAAAAACCTCTGCTTCTGCAATGACATCAGTTCAAAAACAATATATCTCAGCTGATGATAAACAAACAATTGAATAATTGACCCACAGCTTATTTATGTTGGGTAAATTGGGCCAACAACAGCTGTTTCCAGTCTGGCTTAGACTCAGTGGCAGGGGTTATTTTTTTCTATTACATTGACACTATACAGTAAAAGGAGGACTTTAAGGAGTGATGTTTTTGGAAACAGAAAAAGACAAACACTGTAATGTCTGGACGAGAAAGAGTAAGAGCAAGGGGCCCAGGGAGAAGAGCAGGTGCAGTGAGAGATGCAGGAGCAGTGAGAGATGCAGTGAGAGGTGCAGGAGCAGTGAGAGATGCAGTGAGAGATGCAGGAGCAGTGAGAGATGCAGTGAGAGGTGCAGGAGCAGTGAGAGATGCAGTGAGAGATGCAGGTGCAGTGAGAGGTGCAGGAGCAGTGAGAGATGCAGATGCAGTGAGAGATGCAGGTGCAATGAGAGATGCAGGTGCAGTGAGAGATGCAGTAAGAGGTGCAGGAGCAGTGAGAGATGCAGTGAGAGGTGCAGGAGCAGTGAGAGATGCAGGTGCAATGAGAGATGCAGGAGCAGTGAGAGATGCAGTGAGAGGTGCAGGAGCAGTGAGAGATGCAGTGAGAGGTGCAGGAGCAGTGAGAGATGCAGTGAGAGGTGCAGGAGCAGTGAGAGATGCAGTGAGAGGTGCAGGAGCAGTGAGAGATGCAGTGAGAGGTGCAGGAGCAGTGAGAGATGCAGTGAGAGGTGCAGGAGCAGTGAGAGATGCAATGAGAGGTGCAGGAGCAGTGAGAGATGCAGGTGCAGTGAGAGATGCAGTGAGAGGTGCAGGAGCAGTGAGATATGCAGTGAGAGGTGCAGGGGCAGTGAGAGGTGCAGGAGCAGTGAGAGATGCAGTGAGAGGTGCAGGTGCAATGAGAGGTGCAGGAGCAGTGAGAGGTGCAGGAGCAGTGAGAGATGCAGTGAGAGATGCAGGAGCAGTGAGAGATCCGGTGAGAGGTGCAGGGGCAGTGAGAGATGCAGTGAGAGGTGCAGGAGCAGTGAGAGATGCAGTGAGAGATGCAGGAGCAGTGAGAGATGCAGGAGCAGTGAGAGGTGCAGGAGCAGTGAGAGATGCAGTGAGAGATGCAGGGGCAGTGAGAGATGCAGTGAGAGATGCAGGGGCAGTGAGAGATGCAGTGAGAGATGCAGGAGCAGTGAGATATGCAGTGAGAGATGCAGGTGCAGTGAGAGATGCAGTGAGAGGTGCAGGAGCAGTGAGAGATGCAGGTGCAGTGAGAGATTCAGTGAGAGATGCAGGTGCAGTGAGAGATGCAGTGAGAGATGCAGGTGCAGTGAGAGATGCAGTGAGAGGTGCAGGTGCAGTGAGAGATGCAGTGAGAGGTGCAGGAGCAGTGAGATATGCAGTGAGAGATGCAGGAGCAGTGAGATATGCAGTGAGAGATGCAGGTGCAGTGAGAGGTGCAGGAGCAGTGAGAGATGCAGTGAGAGATGCAGGAGCAGTGAGATATGCAGTGAGAGATGCAGGTGCAGTGAGAGATGCAGGGGCAGTGAGAGATGCAGTGAGAGATGCAGTGAGAGATGCAGTGGGAGGTGCAGGAGCAGTGAGAGATGCAGGGGCAGTGAGAGATGCAGTGAGAGGTGCAGGAGCAGTGAGAGGTGTAGTGAGAGATGCAGTGAGAGATGCAGTGAGAGATGCAGTGAGATATGCAGTGAGAGATGCAGGTGCAGTGAGAGATGCAGTGAGAGGTGCAGGAGCAGTGAGAGATGCAGGTGCAGTGAGAGATTCAGTGAGAGATGCAGGTGCAGTGAGAGATGCAGTGAGAGATGCAGGTGCAGTGAGAGATGCAGTGAGAGGTGCAGGTGCAGTGAGAGATGCAGTGAGAGGTGCAGGAGCAGTGAGATATGCAGTGAGAGATGCAGGAGCAGTGAGATATGCAGTGAGAGATGCAGGTGCAGTGAGAGGTGCAGGAGCAGTGAGAGATGCAGTGAGAGATGCAGGAGCAGTGAGATATGCAGTGAGAGATGCAGGTGCAGTGAGAGATGCAGGGGCAGTGAGAGATGCAGTGAGAGATGCAGTGAGAGATGCAGTGGGAGGTGCAGGAGCAGTGAGAGATGCAGTGAGAGATGCAGGGGCAGTGAGAGATGCAGTGAGAGGTGCAGGAGCAGTGAGAGGTGTAGTGAGAGATGCAGTGAGAGATGCAGTGAGAGATGCAGTGAGAGGTGCAGGAGCAGTGAGAGATGCAGTGAGAGATGCAGGGGTAGTGAGAGATGCAGTGAGAGATGCAGGGGCAGTGAGAGATGCAGTGAGAGGTGCAGGAGCAGTGAGAGGTACAGTGAGAGATGCAGTGAGAGGTGCAGAAGCAGTGAGAGATGCAGTGAGAGATGCAGTGAGAGGTGCAGGAGCAGTGAGAGATGCAGTGAGAGGTGCAGGAGCAGTGAGAGATGCAGTGAGAGGTGCAGGAGCAGTGAGAGATGCAGTGAGACGTGCAGGAGCAGTGAGAGATGCAGTGAGAGATGCAGTGAAAGGTGCAGGAGCAGTGAGAGATGCAGTGAGAGGTGCAGGAGCAGTGAGAGATGCAGTGAGAGATGCAAAAAAAAACTGATTTGCTTTTTATTGGAATGCTTTTGAATGTGAACGTTACTGTACATGTGGACATACAGTTCCCAACCAAGAAATGTAGTGTAAAAACGGTGGATTGTATGTTTTTCATCCAAAAACCTGTAAAACTGGAACATCAAAGTCTATGCAGTTTTTGTAATGTCAACAATAGCCAGTATTTTGAAACCTGGCTTACTTTGATTGACTGCATGTACCTTGTGAAGTGAAAACAAGTGTTATTCTTTGACAGAATAATTTCATTTTCAGTCAGATTTCCAGTGTTTTGATAAAGTTAGTGTGTGCAGAGAAAGATGCGATCTATTTTGAAATGAAGAGTTAGTATATATTTAACAAAATGTGTTTTTGAG
This sequence comes from Tiaroga cobitis, assembly GCA_030578255.1. Lineage (NCBI taxonomy): Eukaryota > Metazoa > Chordata > Actinopteri > Cypriniformes > Leuciscidae > Tiaroga > Tiaroga cobitis. The sequence continues at coordinate 29,183,800 of CM060595.1, read as the reverse complement.
AAGAAAATTATCCGTTTGGCCAATTGTGTTTTGTAGGTGTGAGTCTGTGTTAAGAGTTTAGAAAAGATATCTGAAGTATGGGTAAGCGCTTGTTAGCGATTGAAAAAAACTAATAATGTAGATTTATTTTTTGCACCTTCTTTTAATCAGCTTGATAGCAATGCCTAGAACACGGGAGGCTTTTCAATTTTTTTTAAAAAATGCACACTTATACTCCATTTTTAACCTAGGTAGAAGATTGACATTTTCTTTATAATAAATTGGAAAGAATATAGGCAAACCTTTACAGTTTTTGCCCGTTGCTTGAACACATTTTGCAAAACTTTGCTCATTGTGCCAAAACTCTACACACAAGTAAACATGACACAACACTGGGAAATATACCATTCACATCTGTGTCAAATTGAAACTCTACTATCAAAACCTAAACTCTGCTATCAAAACCTAACATTCCTTTGTCAAAATGTAACTCTCATGACAAAATGACACATACTTGCATCATATGCATACACTTTCAGATCAGGGGGAACACACAAGTCTACTTTATATAAAACACTGCAGTCTTTGATTTTCACGGTTTATTCAGAAGGCATATTTTCAGGAGGCACATTTTCAAACAACCAAAAAAGCAAATAGGCCTACTCAATATTGTACATTGCAGCACTGTACATTGCAGTAACATGAATTCAGATAAAGCAATTTTTTTTTTATAATAATAGAAAAAACACTATACTGTAAACACAGAAAATCATGGCAATTGTGCATACGTGGGCTCATATTTCCCCCGTGCTGCCCCGGGACGTGCACAATTGCCCTTTGACCAATTACATTACGACCCCGTCGTCATGTTTTGCTCAGGTCGAATCCAGCTTCATCAATGAAAATGAATTCATGAGGCTGTGCAGCTCCATCCATGACCAAGATTCTCTGTAACAAAAAAAAAAAAGACATATTACTGCACTACAGTGCTACACATACAGAACCCTCACCCATCACACAGGTCCCTGTGTAGCTCTCCGAATGGATCCATGTGGTACTGATTTGATACATATTCAGCTGCTACTGGATTTCACCAATACTGTATTTTAAATGTAAAGGACAGTTACACTTACCCATACATATTCAGCTCAAAGTCCTTTGACCCTGACACTGTTCCTCTCAAATGGGACCCTGTAGAGCTGCTTCATGGTGATGTTGTGTTTTCCCAAGATGCGTCTGATGGTGGTGATGCTCACATGGTTTATGTTGTTGAACACTTGCCTATCTGCAAGTATTTTCTGTCGTAGCTGGTGGAGACGGATGGCATTGTCTGCCCTCACTAGGTCCTTAACGGCAAGTTCCTGCTGTTGTGTGAACAGGCGTTGGCGTCCTCCCCCAGAAGGTCTTCTAGTCATTCTAGAGAAATACAACCACAAATGTACATTACTTTACTGTATATACTGTATCGTCCACTGAACTGAAACATCTCAATATACTGTAAGTAATCATGGTATGTTTCACAAAAACTACCACTTTGGCTGCAAAAGGTGCATTAGCACCCTGCAATACCCTGTACACGTGATGTGGTAATGTGATATACAGTCCAGTGCTGTAAATACAGTAATAGTAGAGTAGAAGGTAGAGAGGTGAAGACATACCTGTTTTCTAGTCGGAATGTTCTTAGTATTGCAGATGCCGCTGTGAAGCGGCTTAGATGTGGGTGGACTCTCTGCCCAGCTTCCCTCATCGTCAGGCCGTGGTTGATGACATGGTCCACCAAAGTTGCTCTTATATCATCAGAAATAGGGGTCCGTGCATGGCCTCTTCGACCTTGACCTTGTCCTCCTCTTCCTCTTCCTCTTGCTCTCCCTCCATCCATGCTTGCAAAGTTTTGAAATGGCTAAACTGAGGACTTTTTTTAGCTGGCTGATTGGTGTTCAGTTTTGCAAGTAAGTGCCTTCAAGTGTGTATTTGAGTGGTTTCAACTACCCGATGTGTTTTGTATTTTGGATACATGTGTCTTCCAAATGGCACCCTGAGATTTCATTTTTGAACGAAGTGTCTTATGTATGAAATAGAGTGTAGTATGCTGGACCAAGTGTGTTGCATAAAGGAGTAAGTGTGTTGCAGAATTGCAACTAGAGTGCGAAGCTGTGCTTTTGTTTAAGGTATGGGTACATGTGTTTGAGGTATTGTAACAAAAGCTTCAAGTTGTGTTACTTTAGTCTAAGCATGGGTGTATAGTGTTCAACCAATGGGCAAAAACTGTAATTGGCCCCTTAGGCCCCTTTACCATTGTAGACAGTGACGGTGACGTGACGTGAAGTATGGTAACTCATACTGGTAATTTGTCCTCTGCATTTAACCCATCCAAGTTAGTGTACACACATTAGGAGTAGTGGTTGACCGATATGGGATTTTTAATGGCCGATGCCGATATTGAGAAAGCAATCTGGCCGATATGAGGCCGATACAGTACATGTGAATACAGTAAATGAGAGACAAAGAATATTGGTGAAACTAAATGAACATTTATTGTACATACCGTATATACCCGAATATAAGACGAGGTTTTTGTCGTAAAAAATAGGCTGAAAAATGGGGGGTCGTCTTATATTCGAGTGGAGGAATCCACTGATAGCCTTTTTCTCCCACGCCGTCAACTGACGAGAGCACCGAGGATCTCGATGCGGTGCGCCGCGGACGCGCTTGGAAAAAACGAGCGCGCCGCTTTCATTATGAGCGCGCGCATACATTTGAAATAACGAACTTGAGCGCGCAAAAGATGCGATATGTGAACAGGGGGGGCGGGTCTCTACTCGCTTGTCTCCGTCCGCTCTGGCATCCTCTGTGAACGGCGCTTTTTCTTGAGCGGCTCGAGCAGAGGGAGAGAGAGAGAGCGGGAGCCGGATCATCGTCGAAAACGGCCAGACGACCCCGCAGGGTGATTAAATCCATCCCGTCGCACTCAGGGCAGCCGCAGTCATGGCCAATCAGGAAGCGCATATGTGCCGGTCTCCGCCGACGAGCGGGCCACTATACGAGGCCCCAAGTGATGCGAGGCATTTGGAACAACACCTCGGAAATTTGCTCTTAAAATAATTTTCTGTTGAAAACCAGATTTTTTCCACAAAAATCTATTTTTCCCCAAAATTAAGTGTGGAAAATGGGGGGGTCGTCTTATATTCAGGGTCGTCTTATATTCGGGTATATACGGTAATATTTATGCAAAATTATTTTTGCAATTAAACATATTTACTAATTAAGTAATAAAAATGTAAACAAATGAGGTACTGTAACACTTCAATAAATAAAATTTTAATAATTACTGCTGCTTACTTCAGGTTACAAATAACATGTATCATTAATGAACCAATCTAAACAATATTCATAAATTAATGACAAAATAGTATGTGCAATTCCATACATTTTATGTACAATATACATAGTTAAATAAAAATCTCACATAGTTTATTTACACTATTTAGTTTAAACGGGTTGTTTTACTGTAAGTATATTTAAATAATAATGATTTATGTCTGTTTAGTTTTGCTTGTTAGTTTCTTTGAAACTTTGCAAGCCGTCACATGTATTTGCATGCTCGATTAACATCAAATCCGACCGGAACATATGAAAAGGTATACTACACACAATATTACGCCAATCGTGGATAATTAAATACAGCAGATAGAGATGGTGAATAACATTTTAAAGGATTTTTTTTCCCAAACGTATTATTATTAGTATTATACCATACAGTGTTCTCTTCTCATCCACCTCACGCGATCACTGATCTGTAGTGCACGCGACCCAGCTTTTCAGTCCGTGAGGAAACCGCGTCTAGTTTAAACGTAACCGAGAACAGCGCGCGTATAGGGAACAGCCAGTCAGAGGATTTTTGACTGTTTGTGAGGTAAAAATGTTTTCAGTCTTGTTTGAATTCGTTTATATCACATCTGTGACCCCCCCACTGGAGCTGTCGTTGGGCTGAGGATCTGACACATCACGGTACTGTTTGAATAGACTTCGCTGCACGCCGGAGTGTTTTTGTGTGTAACACAATGTAGCGTCAGGTTAGAAAGCGAATGCTGATTGGTCATTTACGGTGTCTGTCAGATGTCTGCTTCACTTCTGAGTGGCTTGTCTTATGGTGCTGGGCGGAGCAGAGCGAGCTATTCAGTTCATTCATACTCGCTCTGCTCGCGCCAGTGGAAAAAAGCGCTAATGCACTGTCACAAACTGTTTTGAAATATATCGGCCAAACGGAAATATTTATCAGCCGATATCTAAAAAAATCCAAATATCGGCCGATATATCGGCCTCGGCGATATATCGGTCGACCACTAATTAGGAGCTGTGAGTAGTGAACCCACACACTGCAAACCGTGAAGTGTTTCTTAAATGTCACTTTGGATAAAAGCATCTGCCAAATGAATAAATGTAATGTAAAGCTACCTACTGTTCATGACAAACACATCATAGAGGATTTACTCAAGCTTGTTGGTCAGTGCAATTTGCCTGTTTTATACACATTGATAAAGATTTTTTTCTAGTGTTGTGTTTACAAATTAGCCCTTCATTTCATGCTTCGGAAGAGCATGCAATCACAGACACGTTGTCCTTCCATTATCTGGCTGAAGTGAATGATGAAAACGCAGACTGCTGATGAAGGCAGCCACATAGATGATTGGCCCCAACAACGGCTTATTCCCTTCAGCACATTTTCAATTAAACCTTTTTAGCCAGTGAGCAATTAACAGTAGGCAGCTATGTAAGCTCGGCAAAACGTGTTTCTCTGCACTCCATAATCACTCATTGTCATAATGATGCATGAGCAGATCAAATTGTTAGGGATGACAAAAGCTTGTTCTGGCCTTTATTCACTGCATCTTATTCAGGGGACCAGAGGAGTTGAATACATCACCTCGGAAATCGAGCGCTCGTAAATCTTGTTTTAAAGACGCTTATCCAGGTTTAGATTCAGTCCAAAGGTTGCTTTTGTATAGTCAGGTTTTATTTATTGCTCCAACCTCATTTCGTTTGGCCTTTTGTGCATGGGAATAAATAATTATTTGTGCATTATTGTGTTTTAACTTCGTACATATCTAGCTACACATAGTAGTGGCCAAAAGTAATGACCGAAAGGGATACTTGTACAATATTTTGCTTTAATTACCCTACAAGAACCCTAATTTAAAGTGCAAACCTTAAAGTGTTACCAAAAAATGCTTTCAGGAAATAAAGCGCGTGTGTGTGTGTGTGTGTGTGTGTGTGTGTGTGTGTGTGAATATATATATATATATATATATATATATATATATATATATATATATATATATATATATATATATATATATATTAGGGCTGTGTATCACCAACAATGTCACGATACGATACGTGTCACGATACTAAAGCCACGATACGATATGTATCACGATATGGATCAATTTGGAATTTAAATTTCTTTTGAGCTGAGTTTAGTAACAGTAATATCTGCTTATTGAATAACCAGTGTTATAACAGTTGTGATAACTGAAAAACAATGAGTTAAATGAATAAAAAAGCTTAGAATAGCTCTTCCTTTTAAAGTCTGCTTTTAAATGCTTTTAAAGTCTGCCTCAATAACTGAAATGACAATTATAGTGACACTGAAGCATGTCTACACTCAAAACAAAATTCTGTATCAAAATTTATAGGCAAGAAAAGTAGTTTGTTTAGGCATGGGTTGTATGAATTATAAACCTGCGCACATATTTTAAAAAGCACATAACTATAGAATCAATTCTGAATGAGCATGTGAACGCCGTCAGCGTTAATCACAGGTTCGCGTTTAAAAGTCTGATCATTTCGACGGAGGTGAATCAATCAAAGTTAACTTTAGCTGGAAATAACATTATTCAAGAACCGCTATAATGCCAAAACAATCTGTTACCTTAAATTATATGTTTATCTCTGTAAAGCTGCTTTGAAACAATCCATTGTTAAAAGCGCTATATAAATGAAGATGACTTGACTTGACTACACTGCTCAATGACTAAACAAAACTTAAAACATTAATAAAAGCAAAAACGGTAACAACTTAAATTTAACTTAGTTTTCTCAAACTCTTTTAAACACCTAGTATTTAACAGGTCTTAAGTGTTGGAATGTGCACCAAACAAAGTCATTTCTTCTACGTTGAAATCATTTTAAATGATTACATTTTCAAATTTTTATGCAGAAACAACAATTGATTGACATGCTCAGGGTTAAGAGAGTGACAGCAGAATATCTCGCTTAACTTCATCATACAACCGGGGAATTGCCGTTTCTGTTAAAAATCTTTATGCTTATTTAAGACATAACCAACTGTGTTTAGAGGATACTTACCAAGAACGAAATTTTTTCCCATCATTTTGCGTGTTTTAGTCTGTTAAAGCGATATAATCTCGCGAGCTGTATGTGAGGCGGCTTTACTCTAGTCTATGTATGCACGCAGAGAAAACCAACTCTCAGAGAGCGCGCAAGTAGGCCTACTGAATAGTTTAAAATCGTTTGAATGTTTAAACTGTTAAGACTTAAAGACATGCAAATGGTCAACTTTAGTCACGATGGCCCGATTATGCAAGTGAATATTCCGTCATGTCCCGACCACTAGCGGCGGCAGGAATTTGATTGTAGGTGGGCCTCCAGAAAACTGGATGGGCCAGTTAAAATAAGCACAAAAAAAAAAAAAAAAAAAAAAAAAACGGGTTCCCCTTCATCTCCGTTTCAGCGCTTTTCTGCGGCACTAAGGACAGCGACTCAGTAGCCTACCTGTGTGGCTCTTGTTTCGCTGTCCTCAGCTCAGTGCAGTAACGTTAGCCTAACTGGGGGGGTCACACACTGGACAAGAAGCGCAGCGCTGTGCCGCGTCGCGTCTAGGACAACTCGAGGTATCGCACACTGGACGCGCACTTTCTCAGTTTATGGCCAGCAATACTGTTATGTTTAAGGACATTATGGAATTAAGATAATGTCTGTACTATGTTATGATTACTGTACAATTAAATACAATCGTTGCTGACTTTGCAGTCTGAACACTTTACCTCAGAGCGTCCGTTAACTGAATGAATTGAGAATATCAGCTGAAAATTCGAGAACATCAGCAATTTTCATTCAAGCAGCTGATTTCTGTAAATGAATATAAAACTAAATGTATATTGCAACACAGGGTGAAGTCAGTAGCCCTATACATTAACGACGATTTGAGACAAAATTTAAATTTAATATAAAACAAATGGCGCTCTGTGGCGCGGCAGGATTTTGAACAAGGTCCAGAGCCGTTGCTGGGCGCTGCAGACAGACGACGAATGGCGCCGCCGGTGTGTACACTCATAGAGAATAATGTGTTTGCATTTCAAAGACGCGGCGCTGCACTTCTCGTCCGGTGTGCGCTACCGCCTTAAGTCACACGTGGGGTAGAAGCCACTGATTGGTTGAGAAGCTTTCACTCAAAGCTTTCCTCGGGCTGCTAGAATGAAAATCACTCACTACTCACAATGGGCGGGCCCGGACCTAAAATGGGTGGGCCAAGGCCCACCCGGGCCCAATTGTAGCGCCGCGGGTGGTCCCGACTCCTAACCGTGAGCGTGTAGTTTCACCGGCTGCAGCGCTGGACGCTTGCCCGAGACGAGAGAGAGAGAGACGCAGCACTGCATTGAACTCACGCTGTTTGTAAAATTGCGTCTCACAGAAAGTTTTAAAATGACTGATTTGATTTTATAATCTGTGTGGATTCATTTACTAATACTACAACCTACATGCTAAAGTGAATCAATGTTTCCGGGAATTTCCCGCATTATAAACTGCGGGAATTATTCAAATTATGCGCAGTCCCGCGCCGAAATTGGAGCCCTGAATTGGCTACATTCAAAAGCACAAAAGTATCAATACGGCAGCTGCTGTATCTATACGCGTATCGCCAGGAGTTCATGACGATATATCGTTGTATCGATATTCTGAGCACAGCCCTAATATATATATATATATACTAGAGATGCACTGATTTATCGTCTAATAATCGATATCGGCTGTTAAAAGCAATTATTTTCACTATCAGCCATTAAAAACAGCCGCAGATCAAGGCCGATAATATCCTGTCGATCAAAAGGGGGTGGGAAAACATGTCAGACTGCAACTCATACTTTGTGTGAAGAAAATGTATGTTGTGTTGAATTTAGGGCAAGTTAACAAGACAATAATGCATTAACAGTTAAAAAACAACAACAACATAAAAGTATTTTATTTGACCCGTAGTTCAAGCCAGGGTTGCCAGGTCCCCATTTTTTCCCTTGACCAAACATTATTTGTAGTGCGCCTCCCATCAAATAATCGCAAAGAGCTTTGTGCTTTGTTACTTGTGATTAGAAACAAAGTCTCGACTTTCAAATGCTGTACATTTTATCACAAAATTCAATCAATAAGTGGCGTTTTGACACTCAATGTATAGATGTGACCGCCTCAGTTCAAGCGGCAGCGCGAGTCATCTCTTCCACTTTAATACAAATTATAGCATGAAAAAACATGTTTGAACATCAAAAGATATGTTGATACAGTACAACTTACCGAAACGAAACATGTCTGATGTAATCGCTCAATCAGGGTTTCAACTGCGTAAAGACGCCAATAAAACAGCTTGTGAACAATTAGTCGTGTAACATTGTATTTACCTCAGGAAAGTTATCCAGTGTTCACAGTTTGTTAGTTAGCTATCAAAAACACTAGAGAGGAGCTTATTTGCTGTTATTTATATATATATATATGTATGTTTGAATAAATTTGCCATGAAGACAAGTGTTTATACAAACATTTCAGGTTTTGAGTGTAATTATTATTTCTGAAAATATAAACCAGTTGAATATAATAGCTCTGTTTTAATTATAGATTATAATAGTATAGTATAGTATAGTATAGTAACTAATATTATAGTAATGTACCAAATGAGAAGGTTCCCTGTCAAGTCACCTTCATTTATATTGCGCTTCTAACGATACAGATTGTTTCAAATCAGCTTTACAGTGATAATAGGAAATTAATGGAACAGAGATTTTGGTTTTGCAGCAGCTCTAAAAAACTAAAACCAGAAAAACATGTAATGCGTTTTGGCCGTTCATTTGCATGACAACAGTGTTTGGTGGCTCGATAACGCAAACTGTCACTGCCACTGTTTACAGCATTAGTTTGGAGAGATTTTTTTACCTTTAAATAAATCGAACTATCGGTATCAGCAGATATCATTCTGAATATTCGGCTATCAGTATCAGTGGAGAAATTTTGTATCAGCACATCTATAATATATAAATTATATATATCAGTTGTTAATACAGGTATTTCATTGGTTCTCACTTGTTTCATTCATCTGGGTATTACGCAAGCTTTTTGCATGTCTACCTAAATTTATTCCAAAGCCAAGATTCATTCATCAACTTTGATTCAAGTTTAGAATTTTTCAAAGGATTTCAGTTGGATTAAGGAATGCCTTCGCTGCCCATCATCATTGTGTGTGTTTGTGATGGTTATTGTGTTAAAAATCACATATTCAATCTCCAAACAGATCCTTCATACTCGCCTTGCAGTGCGAGATGAAACTGGAGGTTCCTTACGATTGCACATCTCATCCCAGCCTTTGGAAGTTAATTTAAATGAGTGATTTTAAAATAGCTCACTAGTCTTCTTTGACTGGCCCAGTGCTCTACATTCTGCATTTTACCTGTATCACGGTGCTTTCCGATAATTCTGCAGGCATTCAAACCCAGCAAATGAGCAATAGCTTATCTAATGTCAATTGACCAGATTTAGAGTTGCAGAGGACAGCTCCTTCCTTTTGGCCATTTTCACTAAAACCCACAAAATAATGTGATATAGTGAAAGCCAGCCACAGTGATTCATTGAGTTATAGGGAGGGAGTAATGAGTACAAACTTTGAATCTCATTTAGCAAAAAGAAAAAAAAAATGTCTGCACAATTCTGCATGTTTCATTGTGTTATGATAAATGAAACAATTGAAAGCAGAGAGCGTACATTAGTTTTACACTCTTAGCACAGCTGTGCAATAAGCTTAAAAAAGCTTTAATACATTTCAAAATGTTTGAATAAAGGCAAATGACATACATTTTAGCCACTACTGTGTATATACATGCGCTCAAAATGTCACTTGCAACAGATAAAGGGATATAGTGGATATAGAGAAAGTGGTCTGTGCCAAGATTAATATTATTTCAATTAATTATTATTTTATGTCATATTCTATTAATATTATTTTTTCTGTACAATTAAATGTTGGTATTGTGTTGGATCATCATTAGATGGAAAATGCTCTAAACAATTATTATTATTTTAATTTTTTTCAAATAAAGACCCTTGATACTTACTTTTACTTCAGTGACTTGTGTGGTCAGTTTGAGAAGTTAGAAACATCAATCGATTGTTTTAGACATTTGTGCTACTTTAGATCTAATGCCAGCATTGTCTCAGAGAGAAGGCACAGATAAATCTTTAGTTTTAATAGTGTCTCTTAGTTCACATGCCAGAGAGGCAAAATGAAGCCGTAATTACAAGTCTTAATTGATGTGTTTTTACCTTGATAGACCATAGCTCTGCTCTCCTTGCTCTTTTCAGACTGTGGCTTGGCTTGCTGTTGTTTGCTCTATATTTCTCTGCGTATTGATTGCTATTATGGCAAATCCAATGGGCACAATAGAACTCTATCAGCAAAATACAGGTTAATTATCTTGAGGTCAGGCGGTCTCAGATGCAAACAAAGGGCTTATCCTCTTCACACATTACAACCTAACATTAAATCGTGAGCATAAATTATCACTAAGGTTTTTTTTTTCATTCAGCAAATGAACTGGCAATTGGAAGGAGAGGAGTGTTTAAGCATCGACATCTGAGAGTTTAGATGTTTGGCAACTTTTGTTCTTTTTTTCAAAAGCCATTTGCTCTTTATTGTCAAAATGATTATCTCCAACTACTATTCAGGGCTTGATGGTACTTATTAGATCATGGTAAATGATTTTTCTGTTGATTATACGGTGTGAAATAATGTTTACTAATTGAGATTTTACTCTTATAATAAACACACATGTTCTACTAATAAGAAGCCATGGAAGCCAGAATCTTTCTTTTCACTGGTGGTGAAACAGTGCAGACCTTTGACTGAAGGCAAAAAGTGATATTTTTGCTAAGTGGAGTGGGAAGCTGTCGGACGTTTTACTTATACCTGACTGATTGGCCTTATAAGCGGCCGAGAGGCTCGTCAATGAGCTTGAGTTAATGGCATTGATTGTGGATATTGTGCTTTTTTCCCCGGCTCCTGCAGGGACTCCAGTGAATCGGATTCCTATCATGGCCAAGCAGGTGTTGGATCTCTACACTCTCTACAAGCTTGTCACCGAAAAAGGCGGCTTAGTGGAAGTCATCAATAAGAAAATATGGCGTGAGATTACCAAAGGCCTGAACCTTCCTACCTCCATCACCAGCGCGGCTTTCACCCTCCGAACACAGTGAGTGAGATAACTTCAGACAAGAACAACTTGTTGATAACTGCCAGTTGATTCTTATCCAATTTAATTATCTGCTTTTAAAATAGAGAGAGTGAAGACAGTGTATTTTACAGTGTTTGGTAAAAGTAAGAAAGAGGTTTTTACAAAGATAGGCTACATTTGTTCAGCAAAATTGAGATCCATCAAGCAAACAATAATGCTGTGTAAGCATTGCTTTAATATAGACTAGGGCTCGCTATTTAACTTCGAATGCGGCATTCATGGTGGAAGAATCTAAAAACACAAAACAACACAGTGGCCAAAGACATTTGCCATGTTTGAAAATATGTCAGAGTCCGAAGTCAAGAATGCATCCTGTGTGAACAACCCACACCCCTGTGTGAAGAAGACACATTGACACACTTGATTGCAAAATGGATTGCTGTAGACAATATATTGACTTCTAAAGCTGCTTTTTGTTTATCCAATGGTTTCCTCATCCAACACAATATATAACACAAATGTATTTAAATTATATTCATTTTGGGGAGTTTCTTGATACACACTACCATTCAAAAATGTAAGATTTATTAATGCTTCTGAAAGAAGTATCTTATGTTCGCTAAGCCAGCATTTATTTGAATAAAGTTATTATGCTGCTTAATATTTTTGTGGAAAAACGTAACACTTTTTTTTTTTTCAGATTTAAAAAAAGAAGAAAAAAAGAACAGCATCACACATGTATCCTTGTTAAATAAAAGTATTCATTTCTTCTTAAAAATATCTTAATGACCCCAAACTTTTGAATAGTAGTCTATACGAGACGAGTATTGTATTTAATTTGATTAAATTTTTAGACACCAATAAAGAGAATTCAACGTTTTCCCAAAGTTCACATTTGAATTAATTTTACTTTTGACTCAATTTACACTTTATGAAACATCATGTTGTTGTATGCGTGTAGGAAATATAGTACTAGTTCTGTTACTACTTTCTATGTAAATCCACGACCTACTTGAGGAACACATGAACTTGTTTGTGCATGTCCACTCTCAGCACTGTAATTTAACACAAATACATTACTCTCAATGACATCCAGTAGACCTGTAGAAGACACAATGACAATCATTATTCAGTTGATCATGAGCCTATTTAAAAAATGCTCTTTATGTATTGTAGACCGTTGAACAAACATTTCTCATCTAGGTCATGTAAATAGAGGAATGCAGGAAATCTAGATTTCACAGCACTGGTGAGAGCAAGAATGTGCACTCACTACATTATGGTGTAGTGTTCCCCCCTCCTTTATTTTCAAAAATGTAAATGACAGTAAATATATTCATTAAATATATAATAGGGTGATTATTAAAACAATAGAAATAAAGTTTGAAATAAAGACAAAAGTTTTGTGTTTCTGTCAGCTGTTAGTGGAACATAAAGTTAATGTGATGAACTACACATTTGGTTACTCTGCTATTACACCTGTGTGTACCACTTACAGATGAACATATAAATAAATGAGGACAGAGTTATATGAGATTGCTTAGAACTCATGATTAAATAAATGTTAAAAACACTGTATATTTCACTACTCGGCGGCAGCACAAAAACCTGCATCTACCTTTTGATACTCAAATGTTGTTTGGTGCTTAGAAGTAATGCAGATGAATTCTTTAATCAAGACCTCTGTATTAAGTTTTTCAATGATATCTGGGTGAACATGCATAAGTGTACGATGGGTTCTGTTCTGTAACTATAACCTCCCAATACAGATTTTTGCAGATTGCGATTTTATTTAAAAAAAACAATAAATGACAGTATATACAAACAAAAATCTACTTTTTGTCAATGTAAAATTTTATTTAAAAAAAAAAGTAAAAAGACAGTAATAAAAAAAGAAAATATAAATAAATTTCAAACAACAGCACAAATAAATGCAATAGAGTTAAAAGAGAAATGAAATAAACACTGCTTTAAGTTTTTAAAGTGGGTATACAGTATATTCAGGTAAGAAATACAGACGTTAAAAGTATTCAAGTGTAAAATAACACTGGTTAGTTTTAATTGTAAAAATTAAATACAGATTAATGCTTACAATTAGTTACACAAGATATTCCGTCAAGAGCAGAGAGTGATTTTCTTTGTCTTTTGCTCTTTTATTAACATGACAGACAGCAGCAGGAATATTAGGCTGCTGTCGCTTTAAGAGTTTATGCACGAATCCAATACACTGTTACACATCATGCGTAATCTTTCTCAACTGATTATGTTTCAAAACTGACTGTGTTTAACTGAAAACTTCCCAAAATGGGCATTTTGACATAATTTTGTGTGTATTTGACCATTTAATCGCAGTACGCCACTCATTTTGGTACTTTTGTGGTACTAACAATTTGGTACTAACAAACTGCTTGCGACTAAGATACTTGTATAGATCAGTGGTGCGCGCTCTTTGGTGTGAGCGCGAAACCTGCAGGAACTTGTAAAATTATGCGTAATACAAGCACTATTTAATCGGAGCAAGTGAGTGAGAGGAGATGTGTGTATGTCACTTTGCCGTCGGAGAGAAGAGAGCGAGAATGCGCAGCTGACGTTATTGCCTGTTGCCGCTGGCAATAAAATGGCTCAGAATGGTTAAGACGTGAGACTGACCGGCCGGTCACCGGTCCAGGCCAATCGTGGAAAAACGTCCGGTCGATCGGTGCATCTCATACAATGACGTTCATATCTTTTTCATTGTGACTTTAGCGTCCAAACACTTTTTATTAGGTGGGAATCTTTAGGCATCTCGTGATACTATTCCATAATGATTATTGATCTACATTTTTTTATTACTATTAGTACACCGACTTTAAATCTTAAATGTATTTGTCCACGATTACCCTTGTAATTCAACCTTTTCGAGACACATTCGCATAGTGCCATCGCGCATCTGCAGTTAAATTCTCTGAATCGATTAAGAGAAAATCGCAATGCATCGGAGAATACATTTTTTGTTTCTCCCACCCCTACTGTTTATTAGCTGTAGTGTCATTGTGATTAGGTTGTACATCACAGAACATGTTTCATGTTCTGTCTTTTGTTCTCTACAGGTATATGAAGTACCTCTATCCTTATGAATGTGAAAAGCGGGGACTGAGCTCTCCCGGGGAGCTTCAGGCAGCTATCGACAGCAATCGTCGGGAAGGGCGGAGACAGAGTTATGGCTCCACCCTCTTCAACTACTCCCCTGTGGGCACCCCCACACTGCTGTCTTCCCCCAAACTCCAGATGCCCCACATCAGCATGTCCAACGGCGGGCACATGACTCAGACCTCTGTTATCAAGAATGGTATGTGTTTGTGTTTCTGCTTGTATTTTCGTTACTTCTTAAAAGTTTTTTTTTTTCTGTTAAAATACTTTAATATTAAGATGAAATTTAATGTATTTTTAACAACACAGCTGAACATACATTATTTTCCTCCCTTGCACAATAATTATTTGCTGTGTCAATAAAATAGACCAAGGAGAAATAAATAAAATAATAAAAGTAATTAAGTTTTTTTCGCTAACAAGCATTTGTCCAACCAGTTGTCACATTTTCAAAACTCTAAACATAATTAGCACAGCATCGGTCTTTTGTGGCCATACCATTCACACATTTCATGTCGTTTTCACACAATATGCAGTCAGTGAACACATTTCCACAATGCTTACATTTTCTTGGGCCAACAACAGCTGTTTCCAGTCTGGCTTAGACTCAGTGGCAGGGGTTATTTTTTTCTATTACATTGACACTTATACAGTAAAAGGAGGACTTTGAGGAGTGATGTTTTTTGGAAACAGAAACAGAAAAAGACAAACACTGTAATGTCTGGACGAGGAAGAGTAAGAGCAAGGGGCCCAGGGAGAAGAGCAGGTGCAGTGAGAGATGCAGGAGCAGTGAGAGATGCAGTGAGAGATGCAGGAGCAGTGAGAGATGCAGGACCAGTGAGAGATGCAGGTGCAGTGAGAGATGCAGTGAAAGGTGCAGGCCCAGTGAGAGATGCAGTGAAAGGTGCAGGCCCAGTGAGAGATGCAGTGAAAGGTGCAGGCCCAGTGAGAGATGCAGTGAAAGGTGCCGGAGCAGTGAGAGATGCAGTGAAAGGTGCAGGAGCAGTAAGAGATGCAGTGAAAGGTGCAGGAGCAGTGAGAGATACAGTGAGAGATGCAGTGAAAGGTGCAGACCCAGTGAGAGATGCAGTGAAAGGTGCAGGAGCAGTAAGAGATGCAGTGAAAAGTGCAGGAGCAGTGAGAGATGCAGTGAAAGGTGCAGGAGCAGTGAGAGATGCAGTGAAAGGTGCAGGAGCAGTAAGAGATGCAGTGAGAGGTGCAGGAGCAGTGAGAGATGCAGGTGCAGTGAGAGATGCAGTGAAAGGTGCAGGCCCAGTGAGAGATGCAGTGAAAGGTGCAGGAGCAGTGAGAGATGCAGTGAAAGGTTCAGGAGCAGTGAGAGATGCAGTGAAAGGTGCAGGAGCAGTAAGAGATGCAGTGAAATGTGCAGGAGCAGTGAGAGATGCAGTGAAAGGTGCAGGAGCAGTGAGAGATGCAGGAGCAGGGAGAGATGCAGTGAGAGACGCAGGAGCAGTGAGAGATGCAGGAGCAGTGAGAGATGCAGTGAAAGGTGCAGGAGCAGTGAGAGATGCAGTGAAAGGTGCAGGAGCAGTAAGAGATGCAGTGAAAGGTGCAGGAGCAGTGAAAGGTGCAGGAGCAGTGAGAGATGCAGTGAAAGGTGCAGGAGCAGTAAGAGATGCAGTGAAAGGTGCAGGAGCAGTGAGAGATGCAGTGAAAGGTGCAGGAGCAGTGAGAGATGCAGTGAAAGGTGCAGGAGCAGTAAGAGATGCAGTGAAAGGTGCAGGAGCAGTGAGAGATGCAGTGAAAGGTGCAGGGGCAGTGAGAGATGCAGAGAGAGGTGCAGGAGCAGTGAGAGATGCAGGGGCAGTGAGAGATGCAGGGGCAGTGAGAGATGCAGTGAAAGGTGCAGGAGCAGTGAGAGATGCAGTGAAAGGTGCAGGAGCAGTGAGAGATGCAGTGAAAGGTGCAGGAGCAGTAAGAGATGCAGTGAAAGGTGCAGGAGCAGTGAGAGATGCAGTTAAAGGTGCAGGAGCAGTAAGAGATGCAGTGAAAGGTGCAGGAGCAGTGAGAGATGCAGTGAAAGGTGCAGGAGCAGTGAGAGATGCAGTGAAAGGTGCAGGAGCAGTGAGAGATGCAGTGAAAGGTGCAGGGGCAGTGAGAGATGCAGGAGCAGTGAGAGATGCAGTGAAAGGTGCAGGAGCAGTAAGAGATGCAGTGAAAGGTGCAGGAGCAGTGAGAGATGCAGTGAAAGGTGCAGGAGCAGTAAGAGATGCAGTGAAAGGTGCAGGAGCAGTGAGAGATGCAGTGAAAGGTGCAGGAGCAGTGAGAGATGCAGGAGCAGGGAGAGATGTAGTGAGAGACGCAGGAGCAGTGAGAGATGCAGTGAAAGGTGCAGGAGCAGTGAGAGATGCAGTGAAAGGTGCAGGAGCAGTGAGAGATGCCGTGAAAGGTGCAGGAGCAGTGAGAGATGCAGTGAAAGGTGCAGGAGCAGTGAGAGATGCAGTGAAAGGTACAGGAGCAGAGAGAGGTGCAGGAGCAGTGAGAGATGCAGGGGCAGTGAGAGATGCAGTGAAAGGTGCAGGAGCAGTGAGAGATGCAGAGAGAGGTGCAGGAGCAGTGAGAGATGCAGGGGCAGTGAGAGATGCAGTGAAAGGTGTAGGAGCAGTAAGAGATGCAGTGAGAGATGCAGGAGCAGTGAGAGATGCAGGTGCAGTGAGAGATGCAGTGAGAGATGCAGGGGCAGTGAGAGATGCAGGGGCAGTGAGAGATGCAGTGAAAGGTGCAGGAGCAGTGAGAGATGCAGTGAAAGGTGCAGGAGCAGTAAGAGATGCAGTGAAAGGTGCAGGAGCAGTGAGAGATGCAGTGAAAGGTGCAGGAGCAGTGAGAGATGCAGTGAAAGGTGCAGGAGCAGTAAGAGATGCAGTGAAAGGTGCAGGAGCAGTGAGAGATGCAGTGAAAGGTGCAGGAGCAGTGAGAGATGCAGTGAGAGGTGCAGGAGCAGTGAGAGATGCAGTGAAAGGTGCAGGAGCAGTAAGAGATGCAGTGAAAGGTGCAGGAGCAGTGAGAGATGCAGTGAAAGGTGCAGGTGCAGTGAGAGATGCAGTGAAAGGTGCCGGAGCAGTGAGAGATGCAGTGAAAGGTGCAGGAGCAGTAAGAGATGCAGTGAAAGGTGCAGGAGCAGTAAGAGATGCAGTGAAAGGTGCAGGAGCAGTGAGAGATGCAGTGAAAGGTGCAGGAGCAGTGAGAGATGCAGTGAAAGGTGCAGGAGCAGTAAGAGATGCAGTGAAAGGTGCAGGAGCAGTGAGAGATGCAGTGAAAGGTGCAGGAGCAGTGAGAGATGCAGTGAAAGGTGCAGGAGCAGTGAGAGATGCAGTGAAAGGTGCAGGAGCAGTGAGAGATGCAGTGAGAGGTGCAGGAGCAGTGAGAGATGCAGTGAAAGGTGCAGGTGCAGTGAGAGATGCAGTGAAAGGTGCAGGTGCAGTGAGAGATGCAGTGAAAGGTGCAGGTGCAGTGAGAGATGCAGTAAATCTGTAAATCTGAAACATCAAAGTCTATGCAGTTTTTGTAATGTCAACAATAGCCAGTATTTTGAAACCTGGCTTACTTTGATTGACTGCATGTACCTTGTGAAGTGAAAACAAGTGTTATTCTTTGACAGAATAATTTAATTTTGAATCAGATTTCCAGTGTTTTGATAAAGTTAGTGTGTGCAGAGAAAGATGTGTTCTATTTTGAAATGAAGAGTTAGTATCTATTTAACTAAATGTGTTTTTGAGAAGAAAATTATCCATTTGGCCAATTGTGTTTTGTAGGTGTGAGTCTGTGTTAAGAGTTTATAAAAAGTATCTGAAGTATGGGTAAGCGCTTGTTAGCGATTGAAAAAAACTGTAATAAAAATAAAAATGAATTGATGTATAATCTAACCATTATAAACAAACTAAAAGTAATAGTATTATATTAATTGTTGATTTTTGAAAAGAAAGAGAAAGGAAAATGGTATTCCTCATCAGGAAATTGAATGTTATTGCAGACCATCTAAATTACAACCTTGATCCTCCAAAGGAGATGTCATCTCTCTTACACAATAACAGTGCCACTTCTTACTCACGCTTATTCCACGCTGTGGCCTGAATGGTCATCAGAGCAGACAGGAAACAGCTTGCAGGACTTCCTCTTGCCCAATCTGCCAGTTTCCGCATCACACCAGCAGGAGCAATGAAATACAAAGAGACATGGGCTACTTCATGATTCAGTAATGTGCCCATATGGAAAAGGACAAGTCACGCAACTCTTTAAGGATCAAAGACCCTTACAAATCTAGTATTTATAGTGTTTACAAAGCAGCTTTAAATAGATCTCAGTGCTTACTGCATGACTTGAGTCATACTCATACTTCCCTATTGGGATGTTATTTCGAAATCTTAATGTGTAGAATAAAAAGCTCTATTCAGATTGAGCAACTTCCTTTCCATTTGCAAAACCATTTGACATAAAAAATAATTATAGAATCAGTTTTAAAGTATTAGGTTTATAGTATCAAAATGAATGTCAGATAACCCTTTAGAACAGGGGTGTCAAATTCAAACTCGGTAAGGGCCATGCTGAGGGTTGTGAATAAAATCAGGGGCCGGATATATATTTAGAGGATTTTTCATTTATTGAAATATAAGTGTATTAGTAGGCTAACTGTATAAAAAAAACATCTCAATTCTTTAAACTACATTATCATAACAAGGTTTTATTTTTTAATTTTGAGTAATAACACATTTTTACATATTTCATAAAACATGTGTCAGGATCAAAGTCTCTGACCAGCATAACTGCACAACAGTAATTTAAAACAGTAGCATAAAACAGTACTTTAAAACAAACAGTACTTTAAAAAAAATTCATAAAACTGTTTGATAAAGCAAAATATTCAACAAATGGTAGATAATAGATAAATGTATTGATAACAAATGACATCTGAAAATGTTATTATTTGGCTTATTTTGAGTGGGGGTTCAATCTTCAGCTGGCAGGCAGGAGCCACCACTGGCAGGTCACGAGACCTGTCAGTGGCTGGCTGGCAGCTGCCAGTCTGAGCCTGGCATGTCACGTGACCTGCCAGTGGCTGGCTAGTTGTCTGGCAGTCTGCCTTTGGCAAGTTTCAGAAACCATTGATTTTTGACAGTTTTTGTGTTTTGTGTTCCTCCCTTTCTAGCTCATTTATTATGCATCTGTTGATATGATTATGTTCTTTAGTATGATTGCTGTTTTGAGGACTGTTATCCCAATATAAATGGCCGTGATCCGACTGGCACCTTACAGACGCTTGCTCGACGCTCATCCAGTCAGTTGCGGCTCATAGTGCGAGTATAACGCGTTGCCTGACACTCTCGCTACAAGGAAATAAATTGTTTTCTTATTATGAATATAATGTCACGCATCTATTCTTGAGTATGATTGATGTTTTGGGGACTGTTATCCCAATATAACCAGTCAAATGGCCGTGATCCGACTGGCAGCTTACAGACGCTTGCTCGACGCTCATCCAGTCAGTCGCGGCTCATAGTGCGAGTATAACTCCCGACCAATTCGTACAAATTTGTACGAGTGGCTAATTCGTAACAATTCATACGACCTGACTCGTACGAATTTGTTGGATTTTTGCTAAATCGTACATATTTTACGAATTCCAAATTCGTATGAACTCATACGAATGACCTACCCCTGACCCCGCCCCTAAACCTACCCATCACGTGGGTTTAGACAAATCGTACGAATCCTTACGAGTGCGTATGAATTTGTACGAATTAGCCACCTTTTAATCACTTGTACAAATTCGTACGAATTGGTCGTGAGATAGCGTTGGCGTTGCCTGACACTCTCGCTGCATGGAAATAAATTGTTTTTTTTTTTTTATTATTATTACTTTATAATATTTTAACAAAAATGAAATTAAATGCACTTATTTAATGGCTACAACACACATATAGTGGGCCTGACTCTCTAAATATTGAAATAATTAACATTAACAATGCTGAAGTGCAGTTAATTAATAGTAAATGTTAACTAATCTAATTAAGTGTTACCGATTTTTTATACACCGATTCAGAGGTCTCGTGAGTTCAGTGTTGGACATGTCAGTTGTTTTAACTATTCATTAAAGTGAATGGTTAAAATGAGTCGTTCGTTTGCGTGTCATTAGTGGACGTCTACGGCACGCTTGTGTGATTATCTCGGCAGTTTAGGACATCGCACAAGATTTGCGTCAATACAGAAAACATATCACTGGATAGATTTTTTCGTTTATTGAAATGTGGTTTATGTCAGCTGAATGGGCGGAACGCTTTTTAGAGACGATAAGCTAGGCAACGTGTTTTTTTAGCACAATTCACACACTGCGGTAATTCAGGAGAACAAATCTCCAAATGCTCCACGTGAAACTGCGGTCTTCCGACCTTTTACTATCGTGTCAATTGATTTTGATTAATATGCGCGAGAAGTGTTTGAAGACGTGAGAGTGCGCGCGGCCGGGGCTTCTCTCTCTGCTCGTGATGCGCCCTGTCAAGCGCAGCAGTCATTCTATTCTACATCACTCACCGATCAAAAAAGGCTTTGGTGGGACAAAAATGTGCCGTTATTATGTCGAAATACCGAGATAATATATTGAAATAACGACTTAATATCTCGAAATAACATATATTTGAATATAATTGATTCCAGACATTATTTTGGGGGGTGCTATCGGGGTGCTTTGGTCTTTCTTGGGGGTGCTGAAGCACCTGCTAGCCCCTCCCTAGCGCCGCCAATGCTCTCGCGATAAGTCATTCCAAAAATCATGGTAACGGATGTTGGTAGGTTTATATATCACACTAGACATTATTATTATTAATGGAAGGAGACGTGGTGTGTTATCCAAGCATTAATAGCAGACCCTTATACTGCGAACGGCACATATAGCCTAAGAGTTCCTGGCTGTTTCTCCCTCATTTCTGCTCCGAGGTCTTGATTGTGGCATTTCTTTGAGGTTTAGAATCCAGTATTCCTGTAATTATTGTTTCTTTTATGAATTTAATAAAGAACTCTGTCATGTATTATGTTCAAACGGTCAGTGTAGGCCTACTTTTGTGTCCATTCGTTTTTCCTTATTTAACCTGTAATTGCAAAACGAAAAATGAATGGTTGTATTTTTAAAATGCAAAGTTGAACACCAAAATTTTTATTTGAACTGTAGCCCTACCTACAAACCAAATGCTCCGCAAAAAAATAAATATCGACGAATTTTCAGATTTTTGTTTATGACTTTTTGCCCCTTTATTAAACATTTAAAATATTGACAAATTAATATGAAAAAATGTAAATTTTACTGGTTTTCTAAGGCCAAATTAGAACCTGGAAATTATATTTTTCCCGCAGTGCTGAATGAGAAGAATCATATAACCACAGGTCCACAGCCCACAGAAAGGTGATTTATAGGTGAGTTATAGGCTATAGTAAATGTGTCTGAAAAAATATCAAGATATTTTAATTGTTTATTAATAAAAAATCAGTGTCGGCTAAAACATCTCCATCTCCGCTGTATACGGCGGATGCACCTTTGGAGAGAAATTCACCTTTCATACGGATTACATAATCAGAAGGTATAGTTTTCGATTCGAATTTGTTCGTTTTAAAGTGGACATTTCAAGCTTTAGCTTAGGCTATATTTTGTTTCAGTTCTAGCGCTTCAGTTCACGGAGACCATGAAGCCCGCCTGATTGTTTTATTTTATTTTACCAAAGCACAACGTTTTCTTGTTATTGTGAGTTTACACAAAGTAGTTGCGAATAATGTATTATTATTTTCTGTATGACCAGAAATGATAGAGTATTTTAAGTTGTTTCCACTGTTGCAACACTTGAAAATGCAAGTGTTCGCGCCCGCGCCATCCAGTGCGCGCTCCTCGCACACACACTTGGATATGGGTCAAAATCTTGTTTAGCCTATTTGTGATAATCTTAGCCCTGTAATCTTAGATGTGACGAATTGCTTTGTTCCTTTTTTGGATAAAAGCGTCTTCTACATATGTAGCCTAAAAATTTTATAATAATGATGATAATTATTATTATTATCCCCGCGTCTTCTAAGTCAGCTGACTGTAAATGCGCAAAACCTGTTTCCATTGCAGTTTTGCGAAATATTCCTTTTTCGAATTGCCTGAAAAAACCTCCTCATGCGAGGGTAAAAACTTTTTTGCGAAACGGGAGTTTTTGCGAAATGGAATGGAAATGGAAATGGAAACACGTCCATTTCCGTGTTTATTTTCAATTCGCAATTTCAATTTGCGCAATTTGAAGGGTAATGGAAACACGGTGTTGTAATATTCACAGACGTATATTTAAACAGCGCACGGGCCACATTAAATCGATCACCAGAATTTGTTGGCGGGCCTGATTAAAAGTCGTGGCGGGCCGTGTTTGGCCCGCGGGCCTTGTAATTGACACATGTGCTTTAGAACCTTAAGCTAAAATGCTGTTTTTCACCGTGTGGTGAGTTTGTAAATAGAATTTGAATAGACAAAAATAAAAAAACGCAAAATTAATTTACTGATTTTTATTTATAAAATCTGAAAAATCACAAACAAAAGAAACTAACACTTTAAAGTTGAAAAATGAACTATAATACATATACACATGCACACACCACATGCTAAGATGCGTGAAAGAGTAACGGCCATCCGCCTCCCAAGTTTCATAAAAAATCATCCCAATCGCCTCTTCTGCTGTCTACCACTTCATTCACCATGTTTTTGTTGGTTTCTTTTATTATTTTATGCAATCCACAACACTCTAACCTGCCGCGCTTCGTGTGTCTCTCTGTTCAAATCCTTCTTTCCCGCTCTGCCAGAAAGCTGCTGTCATTTGCGCCGAAAAGCACGTTTGATAGTGCAATTTGAATTGTTTGATAGTGCAAACAGTTGAAGAGTTACGGTAAAATGAATACAGCTTGCTGGTATGTGTCGGCAACGACAAAGCCAGTTTAAAAGGGTTAAATAAAACAAAAAAATAATAAAATACCCTACCATACAAAATAAAAAAATAAAAAAGTTGGGGTCAGTAAGATTCAGGGGT
Source organism: Tiaroga cobitis (assembly GCA_030578255.1). NCBI lineage: Eukaryota > Metazoa > Chordata > Actinopteri > Cypriniformes > Leuciscidae > Tiaroga > Tiaroga cobitis. The sequence continues at coordinate 29,160,129 of CM060595.1, read as the reverse complement.
GTAACGATATTCAAACCGAACTGAAAAAACGCGATACACCACCCACGGTACGCATGGCGATACTCTCATGGTGTACCAAACGCGCCCCGCCCCCTGCTGCGCCGCCCAGCCCTGGCCCATTGTTGAGGTTGACCTCACTTAACCTTATGTCACAAAACTAATTTTTCTTCCTTGACATTTGATTAAATAGTAATTAGGGGTGTTACAGTACATATATTTGTAAATACATGCGATAAATTTGCGAATTTTCATGTCTTATGTGTACAAGACGAATACAGCGTTGTAGCCGAACCGCAAATAATCGCAATGAGCTCCACATTTTGTTACTTTCGATAAGAAACTAAGTGTCATTTTTTCAAATTATGTCCATTTTATCACGAAATTCAAACCAAAAAATGCTGTTTTGACGCTCTTTAATGTGGCGTGACACATCACTATATAGGCGCCTCAGTTTAAGCAGCAGTGAACACGATCACCTCTCATATTCCTAATAAACATGAATGAAAAACTGAAGGTATGTTGAAAGATACAGAACAACATACTGTTGTATAATACATCTGCGATGCTACCATACACCCATTTCTAATGGATGAAGCCTTGGCCTGGGAGAGAGGTCATCAGGTGGTCCTCAACCTTCACTGGGTGTTTCGACCCTTAACCACAACACCCTCCAGCTGGCGGGTCAGCAGTGACTGGCCAAGTCACTGCCCCTCTCTTCCAGGCTTCCAGCTTATGTCCTCTCTCTTGTGCCAGAGCCAACAGGAAGCTCTCTCTGACGCTTCTCCCAGCCTACGAATGGCTGCTTTCCTTAAGTGGCCCCTCAATCCAACCTTTGTTAATAAATTCCATGCAGATTGAGCGGGGAATCTCCGACATCCGACTTCCACCGTCATCAGCCACGCCGTCCACCCTTTGTCCCGGCAGTCTTGAACAAGTTGCTGGTATTTGGCTTTTTTTATCTCTGCAGCTTCCTCACAGCCCTCCTCCCACGGCACCGTCAACTCCACCAGAATGATCTTCTTTCCCTCTGGAGACCACATGATGATGTCCGGCCTTAGCGTTGTGGACAACACCACCTCGGGGAAGTGGAGTTTCCTCCCAAGATCAACCTCCATTTCCCATCCCTGGGCTGACTGCAGGAGATTCTGCCTGGCTTGGCTGTGGATGACAGGTCTTTGGCCCTCTTTCACAAAACCGATGGTGCTCAGCAGTGGTCTTGCTTTGGCTGGTTGTTTCTTCCTCCTTTCTTGCTCCAGAATGTATGCAAGCACTCCCAACACCTTGTCATGGCGCCACCTGTATCTCCCCTGTGTCAATGCTGTCTTACACCCTGACAGAATGTGCGCCGTTGTTCCTTTTCCGCCACACAACCTGCACAGTGGGTCCTCCCTCATCCTCCACCTATGCAAGTTGATTGGGGTTGGTAAGGTGTCGTACACTGCTCGGAGTAGAAAGGCTATACGGAAGGGCTCCATCCGCCACAGTTCACTCCATGTGATTGTCCTCTTGGGGAGGTTCCACCTCGTCCAGGCGCCTTGGGTTGCGAGCTCGATGGATTTTGCTCTTCTCCCTTCTTCCTCAAGGTTTCGGATTTCATCCTGGATCATGGTTCTCTTCTCCCTAGGGGTGGACTTTGACCACTGCTGGAAATGTTCTGTTCCTAGACCCTGAAACTTATTATATCTTGTGTAATCGCTCAATCAGTGTCTCAACAACGGAAAGAAAGTAAAACAGCTTGTAAACAATATCCATTTACCTCAGGCAAGTGTCAACAGCTTGTTAGTCAGCTAGAGAAATTAAATCTTTCGCTAAATATATGCACTATATTAGCCTATATAATCATTATATTATTTGACTTAACCTGTTAGTGGTGTCTTGATTATTTAATGTATGTTTAAAATATCTGTCATGAAAATGACAGCTAGTGTGTAAATGATTATATTTCAACAATGAATTGGAGTAAAAACATATAATTAAATTTAGAAGTTAATGCAAAAACTGCCTTATGTGCAGTTTACATGTTTGCTTACAATTTGTTATTTGAGTGTTGATTATATATCTAAAAATAAATAGCAACTGAAAGTTGAAAAACTAAAAGTTTGGGCTCTGTTGTTAACCTTTAATATTGTAGTAATGTGCAATTAATGGCTCCCTATATAGTTTACAGCATTAGCATCTTTTTAAGAAACTTTTAATTATAACTGAATTAATTGAAAGACAGAGACACAATTTGTTCAGTAAATCACAGTTAATAAAAAAAAGCTATTTTATGTTTAGGTTTGTTGTACCGTACCAAACCGAGGTATGTACCGAACCATCAGTTTTGTGTAACCCATAATAAGATTTATGCTTTTATATAGCAAGGACAAATTAAATTGATCGAAAGTGACAGTAAAGACATACATATTTTGATAACACTTTACTTGAAGGGGTGTGCATAAGACATGACACCTTGTTACATGCCTCATGACAGCCAATGTCAAAACCAACTACCTGACAGTTTAATGTAATGTTAACCCATAAAGCTAAGTGATTTCTTAAGTTTGATAATTAATCTGCTATGTCGTATTTATGACAGGTTGTGTTGTCTTAGTAATGTCAAGTTGTCATGACAAAGACATTGACAGGTTATGATGTACTGGTTTATGTCAAGGTGTCATAGCAAAGATATCTCAAACAATGTCATATTTGCATTAAAAATGTCATGATTGAACGAATGACACTTAATGACAGTTGTCATATAAACATGCATAAAACCTCCTTCATATTTTCATTCCATATTCCATGTCATGATTATGAAGGTGTCATGTCAGTCTTATGCACACCCCTTCAACTTGAATTTCCCTCGGGATAAATAAAGTATATATCTATCCATCTCTAAAGTTACCCATATTTTTTTATCATCTAAAAATAAGATTTCTGTTTCAAATAAATGCTGTTCTTTTAAACTTTCTATTCAACAAATTCTGAAAAAAATTATCCACAAAATAAGCAGCACAACTGTTTTTAACATTAATATATATATATATATATATATATATATATATATATATATATATATATATATATATATATATATATATATATATATATATATATATATACATTTTTTTATTTTTTTTATGATTTGAATGATTTCTGAAGGATCATGTGACACTGACTGGAGTAATTGAAAATTCTACTTTGCCATCATTGGAGTAAATTACATTTTAAAAGAATTTCTTTTATTCTAATAATATTTCACAATATTACCATGATTTAATGATTGTGTTGCATTGCTTTTGCATTGTTTTCTCAACTGTTATACTTTTTATGTAAGTGTTTGGTCTAACTTCTTTGATAGTGAAAAGTCAGCTCATATTTACATTAGCTCAAAGTAGCAGTCGATTTAAATGAATAAATGTGAAACAGCAGCCTGGCAAAATTATCCATCACAAAAGTGAGGCTATTTAAAGATATATGGTAAACTACGGGTAAATCGCACACTACTTAAATACTGACCTATAGGCACAGGTAGAAGTACTGTAGGCAGTAATGCCTTAGCAGGCTAACATCTACCTGTGAAATAATGGTAAATGTTTCAAGGAGGTGCTACTTTCCCCAAGATTTACAGTGGGGGAAATAATTATTTGATCCCCTGCTGATTTTGTAAGTTCGTCCACTTACAAAGAAATTAAGGGTCTATCATTTTTATGGTAGGTTTATTTTATCGGATAGAGACAGAATATCAACCAAAAAATCCAGAAAAACACATTATATAAAGGTTGTAAATTGATTAGCATTTGATCGAGTGAAATAAGTATTTGATCCCCAAGCAAAACATGCCTTAGTACTTGGTGGAAAAACATTTGTTGGCAAGCACAGAGGTAAGACGTTTCTTGTAATTGGTCACCAGGTTTGCACACATCTCGGGAGGGATTTTGGTCCACTCCTCTTTACAGATACTCTCAAAATCCTTCAGGTTTCTTTGTCGCTTTGCAACTCAATGTTTCAGCTCCCTCCACAGATTTCCTATAGGATTACAGTCTGGAAACTGGCTAGGCCACTCCAAGACCTTAATGTGCTTCTTCTTGAGCCACTCCTTTGTTGCCTTGGCGGTATGTTGTGGGTCATTGTCAAGCTGGAAGACCCATCCACGGCCCATCTTCAGTGTTCTGGCTGAAGGAAGGAGGTTCTCATCCAAGATTTGATGGTAAATTGGCCCCGTGCCCCTCAATACAGTTAAGTCGTCCTGTACGCTTAGGAGAGAAACAGCCCCAGAGCATAATGTTTCCACCTCCGTGCTTGATTGTAGGGATGGTGTTCTTGGGGTCATTGTTAGCATTTCTCTTCCTCTAAACACGGCGAGTTGAGTTGATGCCAAAGAGCTCAATTTTGGTCTCATCTGACCACAGCACTTCCTCCCAAGCCTTCTCTGAATCATTAGATGTTTATTGCCAAACTTCATACGGGCTTCTACATGTGCCTTCTTGAGCAGGAGGACCTTGTGAGTGCTGCAAGATTTCAATCCATTGTGGTGTAGTGTGTTACCAATGCTTTGCTCGGTGACTTTGGTCCCAACTGCCTTGAGATCATTAACAAGCTCCTCCTGTGTAGTTCTGTGCTGATCCCTCACCTTTCTCATGATCATCTTAACCCCACGAGGCACGATCTTGCATGGAGCTACAAACCGAGGGCGATTGCCTTTTCATTTGTTCTATTTCTGAATAATCACACCAACAAAAGTCTCCTTCTCACAAGCTTCTTGCTGATGGTCTTGTAGCCCATTCCAGCCTTGTGCAGGTCTACAATCTGGTCCCTGACATTTGACAGCTCTTTGATGTTGCCCATGGTGGTGGAGAGGTTGGAATGGAAGATTCTGTGGACCGGTGTCCACTGAGATTAGGACATCAGGACTACTTTCTTAAAGTGACAGGACTAATCTGTGTTCCACATGGCACATAACCAATCTGTGGGAGGTAGAATTCTTGCTGGTTGGTAGGGGATCAAATACTTATTTCACTTGATCAAATGCTAATCAATTTACAACCTTTATATAATGTGTTTTTCTGGATTTTTTGGTTGATAATCTGTCTCTATTCATTAAAATAAACCTAACATAAAAATTATAGACCCTTAAAGGGTAACTAAACCCCTGGTCAGAGCCTGACTCCACCCACTGGCAATATTTGAAAAATGCTGGAAAAGTGGGCGGAGCCCAGCGGAGATAGAGGGGATGAACGGATACTCTATCCTGATCGTTTTCAATACTCGCAATTCCAACTCCTGACTCGCTACAGTGGTTTTGACGAAACAATATGGTTTTTATACTGCCATGGGCGTAGTAGCTCGTACCAAGGGCGTGGTAAGCTGAAACCTGCTTACGTCAGCTCTCACCGCTACCGTCACAAACTACCGCAAACATCCAATAGGAAAATTCAACTGCAGTAGCCACCGTTCAACCTGAAGAGGGCAGCACTCAGACGTTTTTACACCATATATTGTAGAATTAAAGCACTTTATACCCAAATGTCAAAAAAGTTACTCGAATCAATGAACAGCACTAATAAAGCCCCAGTCTTACAGATCATTAATTAAAAAAAGTTGGTTTAGTGTTTAGTTACCCTTTAATTTCTTTGTAAGTGGGCGAACTTACACAATCAGCATGGGATCAAATAATTATTTCCCCCACTAGGTGGTCCACTATTTTTGGTTTGCTGTTAAAGTGTTCTGCCACCTGAAAATATTTGAGAAGTACTGTCTTATAGTTGCATATACAAATACTTCATGATGCTATCTTGCCCCACAGAGGACTCAATGCTGTCCAGCTGCCTGACTAACAGGGTGGGCATCCCTGTGTCTTTAGCCAGCCACCACAGTGCGGCCCAGGCTGCAGCGGCTCAGGCTGCAGCTGCAGCAGCTGTACAGGCGGCCACGTTGGAGCAGCTACGGGAGAAGCTGGAGTCTGGAGAGCCACCGGAGAAGAAAGTGATGCTCATGGCAGAGGAGCAGCAGAGGATAATGCAGCATGCATTGCAGCAGAATCTGTTCGCCATGGCAACCCAGCTACCCATGAACATCAAACTGAACAACAGAGGTGGGGGCAAGGAATGCAAAGATGGTTCTCACATATTTTTGCCCTGTATGTGTTTTTACAAAAAATCGCTTTATTTTTATTTAGTGTCAAAAAAAGTAAGACCCAAACTTGTGTGCAAATATAATATAAGTGGTAGTGAGTCAATAGTGAGACGAGAGAGAGCATTATGGGTCAAATAATGTAGATTAGGGCAGAGGAGTTTATTTACTTTAGGCTGAGTAAGGATCACAAATAACCAGCAGCTGGAAAAGCCCTTGGCCCTTGGCTCACACATAGCATGACAAAACATTAACTTTCCAATTTTCCCTCTCCAAACTGAGGTAATTAATGAACAACACTTTATTGATGACTAACTTATGAATGACACATTTGTATTTAATTTATCTATGACACTAAGATAAGGGTCACCTATGAGAGGATTGAGATGTTCTCAAAACAATACTGAAGGAATTTATGAAAAACATTTTATTTATGAATAATTGTTTATGAATGACACATTTTATTTTGTTTTATGACACTATGATGATAAGGTGTCTCCTGTGTCAAAAAGAATAGTAAGAGTTTGAAACATTCTCAAAAAACAAACATCTATTTAATTAGGTGTGAATAAATGGTAAAACTTTACTGATGAAGAAAAGCGATTTCTGTCGGGCCGTTTGTCTGATGTTAATGATTTCAGTGCACCTTCACCACTTAATGACAGTGTGTCATGATTGCAGGCTGGTCATGAGTATTGTTGTGTTGTCTTCTACGTGACTGTTACTCTTATACCACCCACAAAATCGAGAGCCTCGTTATATGGTGGGACAATGTAGCATAGTTCTGTAATGCTGAGCAGGAATTTCATACAGAATTACTCTGCAATTTAAAGATTATATTAAATGTTATTTTGTGTAACCTTCACATAAGTATTCAAAGTAATGACAGAGTAAAAACTGAAAGTCCTGACAGATGCTAACTTTTTGGAAATAGGAATGTGATTTATCTCTTTTTTTTTTTTTACTCAAAAAATGAATCTAATGGTCTTCTACTTAAAGGGGATAGTTAATACGAACATGAAAATTCTGTCATTTACTCACAACCTCATGTTGTTTCAGACTTTTGTTCATCTTCAGAACACAGATGAAGATATTTTTCTGTCTCTCCATTGATAGTCTATTCACTTAAAACTCTGATGCTTCAAAACGTTTTGTAAAGAGATTGTAAAATAAATCCATATGAATCGGTCGGTTTAATCCAATAATTAAGAAGCGAAATTATCACCTTATATGATAAGTAGATCAAATTTAGGCTTGAATTCACATATAAACATTAGCGAACCTACATAGAGCATTACAATTTGTTAAACGGAAGCTCAATGATTCTTGCTTGATGTGCAAGAACCAATGAGGTTCATTCTCGTGTTACGCAGCATGTTTGAGCTTCTGCAAGAACCAACGAGGTTCGTTCTCGTGCGTCAAACAAGTAAGGTTTAGCTTCTGTTTATGTTTGCTGATCAATCTTTATATGTGAATAAAATAATAAATTAAATCTATTCATCATATAAAATGATCATGTCTCTTCAGAAGACTTGGAAGAAACCACTTGATTCAAATGGATCTCTTTATGAATGTTTGAAGCGGAGTTTTAGGTGAATAGACTTAACACGATGGAGGGACAGAAAACTCAGATTGCATTAAATATCTTCATTTGTGTTTTGATGGTGAACAAAAGTCTAAGTTTTGGGGGTTTGGAACGGGTTTGGAAAAAGGGTGAGTAAATGTTGAGAGAATGTTCATTTTAGGGAGAATTATCCTTTTAATTTATTTCTCTTGAATACTTTGTGTGTAATGTTTGATCGCAGTGAAGAAATGTTTATGGCACAGACATTCTGTGCAGTTCCCTATCTAGAGAAGTGAAAGCCCCATCTTTTTGACAGTTATCACCTCCCTCCCCCCCTTAAACTCTTTTAATAAACCCCTCCTTATCCTGTCACTCATGAGTTATCACCGATAGTTGGTGGCACGCTTCTCTTGCTTCTTGTGTTCCTTTTATAAATGCTCATATTGAGTTTTTCTCTTCCTCGCTCTCTGGCTCCTCTCTTGACAGATGATAGACAAGAGACTGCATTGAACCTGTCTACCAACGGCATTAGCAGCATCAACATGTCAATAGAAATAAATGGGGTTGTCTACACAGGTAAATAGAGCGCCGTTTGCTGATGTAATTGCAGGCAGGAAATTCAATAAGTTATAGCAGCACCCCCTCGCTCAGTCCTCCACACAATTTGATGTCTTTGCTATAAAATCCATCGTAATGAAGTGGCAAGTCCAATAGAGTTAAAAAAGTTAAATATCTTAAAATTGGGCCTGGGCGCCAGGAGGTCGATGGAGCTTATTGTCTTTCGTGCCCGAGAGAAAGGCCCTCCGCCTTAGCTAGATACAGTGCTTGTGCCTGATGTGCGAGAGACAGTAATTACCAGAAGATGGCTCATAAGCTTGCAGGGAACAGTTCAGGAGATCAAGTTGAAGTGGCATCCTTTTTTTTTTACTGAAGGTTTGTTCCCTGTAATGATGTACAACCCTTGAACATACAGCTAACAAATTTTTCTAGGGATAAAAATTTTACCAATTAACATGTAAAAATTGTATTATATTTTTTTTAAATCCTGCTGTCGTGGTGCATAACACTGAACAAAGATGTGACGTTTACATAGGCCTGTGTGAACAGCACGTTAGTCTACTTCGGACAGATTGACAAACTCAGTTAAAAAAGCGGAATGCCAGTGACAAGTTTATGTTCGGAGGCGTAAAAATAAAATATTAAAGCCGTTTTTTGTAAAGTCTATTCCATAATTTACTTGTCTGCCATAATAATATCTGAAATGATCTTAGTTTGGGCACATATTCTCAGAACATGTTGATTTATGCAATTAAGTGATTCATTTGATTCGCATAGCATAAATTCATGTATGCCATGTCATTTATTGAAATAAAATGTTTAATTAATTGTCCTCATCTCTTTTCAATATCTTAGCTTTTCTTTAGTGAGCATCTGCACATTTTTTTTCATATAGATTTAAACAAAAAAATTAGATACTTCAATATACATATATAGTATTGTGCTAATTTAAAAAATTCCCTCAAAAATGTAGAAACAGATTGAGCAAGGGGGTGTTGTCGTTTTTTTTGTAAGAATGATGGACCACATACAAGTCAAATGTTTTAGATGAACGTTTTTTTACTTATACATGTAGTTTCTATTTTTGCATGAACATATTAGTAATACAAATAATTTCTAATATTTATCACATAATATATATATTTGTAATGCATTTTAAAAACAACAACACATTGATCCAGTAAGTGAACTGTTATGTAAGGGTGGTTTTGGTGTTTATATTCCTTGAATCTAACTTGAACTAAATATTTGTCTGCTGACTCCAGGGGTCTTGTTTGCCCGTAAGCCACCCATTGGTTTCATGCCAGGCAGCCAGCGAGTCCATCACCAACACAGCTCTCAGGGAAAGAGCAGCAGCCCAGGGCTCAGCACCCAGATGCAGCCGTCCTCCTCCTCCTCCTCCACCGCCTCCTCACACGGACCAGCCACCTCCCCTTGAGCCCACAACACCTCTCTCACTCAACTCTCCCCCGACGTCAGATAAGGCAGGGTCTTTAGGTCATACTGTTGGACCAGTTTTTTCTGTCTCCTTCAATGTACACTTTTTACTGTTTTTCTAACCCTCCCCCTGCAATCAGGACAAGGAGTGTCCATCACCGAAAAAACTTCCATTAAAATGAAAGGCTGAGCACCTACAGCTGATAGCTGTAGGTAAATGTGTTACATTTACATATGCAGCAAGTTGCAGCTTGTAATTTTGTTCTTCTGAGGACGTGTTATTCATTGTGGAGTGACTAAAACGTATTGCGTGACAATGCCATGAACACAAGGAGCGGTGTGACGCTCGAGGGGATGGGATGTTCCTCAGACTGAGCGCTGGCCTGCTTGAATGTTGCATCAAAGCAAGATTCTTCACTCTCCTACACAGATCCTTAATTTTTGGCACAGGAGTCCTTCCTCTTCATCTTGACTCGTTGCATTCTTGAATTAAACAGCAAGAGCTATTATCAGCTACTACCAAAGAGAATAAGAGCAACCTAATAGATTAATGCCGTTTTATCACAACCATCACACATATCGCCGTCAGCGTTAATCACAGGTTCGCGTTTAAAGTCTGTTTAGAGAGAACGGCGTCGTCTTAGTGGCCCCTAATTTAATAACAAATGATCATTTCAATGGAGGTGAATCAATCAAAACTAACTTTAGCTGGAAATAACATTATTCAAGAACCGCTATGAAGCCAAAACAATCTGTTACCTTAAATTATATGTTTATCTCTGTAAAGCTGCTTTGGAACAATCTATTGTTAAAAGCGCTATATAAATGAAGATGACTTGACTTGACTTGACATATCAAATGTCATTGCAAACTATCAGAAAAAAGCAATGGAAAGTCACCATAATGAATTTAATCAAGCTGAAATATTAATATCTTGATTTTAAGCAAAGCACATCCCATTTAACTTGAATACAAATTGTCAGGGACAAAAGTTATTTACTGTATCACTGCTTAAATTTATGTTAGGAAAGAAAAAAACATCTACACAATCTTTAAAAGACTGAGAGAATCATGAATGCTTGCCGTATGTGGAAGATCAGCCATGTATAGCTTGATATTGAAGAAAGCAGACAGGATTAAGTCTACTTTATTCTCTCATGACTGGTTTTGGCCTGTGGCCGTGGCGAAATATATTCTATTGATTAGTGAGTTATTTGGGGAACACTTGTCGACAATGTTTAATGATTTTCCACCACCTCAGCTTGGGTTTTAAGTGTTCATTAAATGGTTTAGTAGACGGAAAAACGGGTCACACTGGTTAATACAGGTTTTAGAAGTCGGGGGTCAAACGACATTGTGACGTGTGACTATGAGCTGAACGTTGATCATAAAAAAAAAATGTTCGAGTACTTAAACCAGAAAAGAGAGGCTCTTGAGAAGAAGATTATGTGCCGTGAACAGGCTGAATGTGGCTCATCTTAGGCATCAGTTCATGAGGTGGGATCTCTGTTGTGAATAGAATCCAATTTTCATCAAGTTTTCAACAATGCACTTGCATTTGAGAGTTCACCTCTCGTCCTTTATTCCGTTCTCCTTTTTTTTTTTTTGCTCACACTTTTTTTTCTTTCTTTTTTTTCTCTTTTCTGTTGATAAGGAAATGGGAGGATTTTATTGTGTCATTTCATTTAGAATTCAGTAGACAATTTCAAGTTGTATTTATTATTACTTTTATTCTCTTCCTTTCATGTTTAATCTTGGGCTGTTTCAGTGCTTTTGGCAACATCACATTTATTTAAAGAAAAAAAGTCATATTACAGCCTAATACCTCACAAATCCTGCAAACCTGTACACAGATAATAGATTATGAAAACAAGATATACCTCATTTATTTCATTTCTATTATTTTTATTGTGTAGCCACTTGAAAATTTATGGGTTTTTTTTTTTTTTTCAACAAATCACTGGATTCTTTTTTTCTATTTTGTATTGTTTTACCAAAGAAGGGAAATATATATATAATGAACACACATCTACCTCATTTGTTATAGACTGTGCCAACAACATATTCACAGCAGCCAGTTTTTAATCATAGCCTTTCTGGTCCAAATTCGCTTTTGCCTGCGTGGATTGTGCTGCAAAACCAGAGGCTGGACCACACTGGGTTCAACACAGCATCATTTGCTTTGCTTGTTCGTTTATGTCAGTGGCATTTTTTATGCACGGAGGGAAATAAAAATACCAGAAGGATTCTATTTTATGTATAAAACTGCTCAAATCAATTCAACATTGATCTGATCGAGGTTCTTCTTTATAGTATGAATGGATGTTTGAATTAGATTTGAAAACATCTTATAAAAAATATCTTAAGTTAAGCTGCAACCTTTAGCATTTAATTAAGTGTTTTAGCTCACGGTTTGCAGCAGTTCCATTGATGCCAGTGTTTATGTCATCATTTCTGTTCACAACATAATGTGGCTTTCAAAAAATATATGACCTAATCTAAATCAAAACTAACAAAGAAAAAAAAAATCCATTATTTTCTTTCACACTCTCTTTATTTGAATGTGGAGACATGCTCAGAACATGACTTATTTTTACAAATACCAAAGATGTGACAATGTTGTTGGGTTGACCATTTCCAACCAATACTGTCATTCCTAACTTTTAATCTCAAACAGCAGAGAAATGGTTTCATTTGATCCTGCTGCAGCAAAACTTGATTTTATCCACTTGGATCAAAATGTTCTCAAAAAAAAAAAAGCCAAGCTGTATATTCAATTAGTCTCAGTGCACAAATGGCAATCTAAGAATGTAATAGCAGTTTCCAGAATTTTAGCACAACTAACGATTAATGAAAACACCTGACCATCATTTTGTTGTTGTATAGGTGCAAGGATTAATGAAAATATATAGTCTATATTTATGTGGAATTACAGAGGGCACAATCAATGCACAATTGTCTGATTCCTGTTGTTCGATGTAATGTACCTCTTGATCAGCGTATGAAGAGACTGCTCTTATTTCTAGAGCAAATCCTGGACGAACTCTGGAGTGCTTGCTGACTGTGAAGCAAAAACATGAATCAGAGTGATTCCACAACCAAAGCTTTTACGAAACCACGCTCACAGGCTTTCTGATGACGAACATTTGTTCATAAAAAGACTATCATTTTAATAAAGGTTAAGAAAAATTATTCACTCATGTGCTTAAAGAATAACATGTTGTTTACCTTGTTTAGCTATGTCAACGATGCTATGCTGGTAGATTTTAGAATCTATTATACGCTGTGTATTAAGCTTATTTTCCTTTTATTCACTTTGGATAAATCCAGTGCATTATGGGAAAGCTGGATTGTGGTGCTCAGGGGTTAAAAAAAGAAGAAAAAAAACTGGTGAAAGATTTTTTTGTTTTGTTTGTTTGTTTTGCCATTGACTTGTAGCATAATTAGAAATAAAGTACTGCTTTCCACTTGAATGTCCAGTTGAGTTTTTCTTATAATTGCTGTAATTATTAGTCTTATTGGAAAAAAAAGTCTAATATTGGTTTAATATTTAATATTGGTCTTACATTTTTGAGAGGGAAACAAAGCTGAACATAAAAACGGAAATAGGATGCCTATTTACACTGCCGTTCAACAGTTTGGGGTCAGAAAAGATTGTTTTTTAAAATCTCTTATGTTCACGAAGGCTGCATTTATTTTATCAAAAATACAGTAAAATCTGTAATATTGTGAAATATTATTACAATTAAAAATAAGCATCATTACTTGTCAGTGTCACATGATCCTTTAGAAATCATTCTAATTTGCTGATTTGCTGCTCAGAAAATATTTCTTATTATCAATGTTGAAATATTTGTGTAACATTATGAATGTCTTTACTGAATGTCTTTTGATCAATTTAATTTGTCCTCGCTGAATAAAAATATTCATTTCGGTTACACTTTATTTTAAGGTGTCATTGTTACAGTGTAATTATATATTTAAGTACTGAGTAATGTTAAGCAACTGCATGTACTTACTATAGGGTTAGAGTAGGATTAGGATTTGGTTGAGGGTTAGTCGCATGTAATTATGCATAATTTACTGTTATAGTGTTATTACTATGGTAAGTACATGTAACATGTAACAAGGACACCGTAAAATAAAGTGTTACCTTCTTTTCTTTTAAAAGAATCTTACTGACCCCAATCTTTTGAACAGTACTGCATATGTTGGCAGATGCTTTTATCTAAAGCTAATGTCAAATGATTTTAACATGAACTTGACAAAATCCACACTTTATTCCAGAGTTTAAGTTTGGAATACTAATGATAGCTTACTTAATTCTTGATCAGCCCATGTTTACTGACAAATTATTGTGTTAAAACGTTGTCCACTCAAAAGGCAAATTGAGCAACAAGTGTTCATTAATCGACAAGATGTTTATGGTGCAAGACGGCCTTCAATCTCATTATGTTCATATTAAAACATAATGAGATTGAGTGGAAACAGCAGATGGTCCTGAATTTAAAAGAACAGCTGCTCTGCATTATAGAGCGAATATGAGCAATTCGTTTCCACAGTAACCACAAAGAACAAATGGAAAAAGACCGGGACAGAAAAAAGTTGATTTGGCTGAACAAAGGTCAAAATCCCGCAATGCAAACGCAGGCAATTAAACTAATGATGCCAGGGGTGTGTGCAGCATTAAGCAGCTAAAATGGAGTAAAGATCGCTTCATTAAGACCTAAGAACCTGATGTAATTAGGAGTAGGGCCAAGATTAGTGTCTGTCAATGGTTTTTCCTGGGATTTGCAGGTAATAGAGTTATCATTGAGGCTCAAGGAGTGTTACATTACACTTCGGAATAAACAAAAACAAATTAGCAGCGTCGTCCAATAATGGGTTATCTTGTCAGGGCCTGACAGAAATCCATGCCCTATAACACAGTGTTAATTTTATGCATCACTGACAAGCACCTTCACAATCAATGTAGGTACTATAAAGTCAGGGAGACCATCAATTCAAGTTCAGGACAGGTAGACGAAGAGTTGTGTGAGGCCAATGTGTAATGGAGCCAAAAGTATTGTTTGTTAAATTCCATTTTTTACTTTAAAAACAATAAAATGCATTAAAGTCTCAATCCATATAACAATTACAGCAGTGTCATTGTAAAATATGTCAGTGCACAACAATAATGTTTTTTTCTTAGGCATGTTGATGTTTATAAAACTGTAATGTCCTAATTTAACTAAGGCCTTCTCCTGGCATAATCTAAGTCCTGTCTGTGAAACCAGGCCATGTACTTTCTCTTGTTAAACTTTAATTTGCATTAAAAAGTCATACACTGTAAAAAGTGAATGGTTGATTTAACTTTAAAAAAAAAAAGGTGAGGAAACCCGTTGCCTTAAAATTATTAAGTAAATAAACGTCATGCGTAATTGAAAAAAATAAGTTATGTGGAATTGTCAAGTTCACATAACTTTTTTTTACCTTATTACTTAAAAAAAAAATGAGGAAACCAGTTGCCTTAAAATTAAGTAATAAGGTAAAAAAAAGTTATGTGAACTTGACAATTCCACATAACTTAATTTTTTCAATTACGCATGACGTTTATTTACTTAATAATTTTACGGCAACTGGTTTCCTCATTTTTTTTAAGTTAAGTCAACTGATCACGTTTTACTCTGTAGGAAAATTCCACTTAAAAGCAGTAAAGACGGATCGATCTGATATTTATCCTTTAATTTCAAAAGGCCAGTCAGACTGTTAGCAGAGATGTTCTTCTTTTTTTTCTGTTTTTTTTTTTTTTTTTTATAAATTTAGAACAGTATTACTGATGGCCATTAAACTGGTCATGTGTCCAAGAGGTTAGATTACCCTGCCTTGGGTCATCTGAGAACATCTAATCCGACTGCATATTACCTGTTGTCTAATTTAATTTTAGTGCCTGAACTTCTGTTCCAGCAAGAGAATAATGTCAATCAATAAGATTAATTATGAATATGATGATTTGTCATTCATGGACAGCACAGTGATGTTTATTATCAGGTGTAATTTATCACTATCTTCTTCGAGGCTTCCTGATTAAGGAAAGGGAAAACTCACCCACCTAAATCAAATGAAGCCACATTATTATGTTGTGGGTTATTTTCACTCATCTTACTTCATCCACTGCTGTCCTGGTGACCATTGATTCAGCGGTGAACTTTGACCTCAGGAGCAGGATTCCTCACAGAATCACCTCATGGCTGTCAGAGATGATTAGCTCAGCTGATCTAAGAGCACAGGCTTTGGGCTGCCAATACCAATTAGCAACCACGGCATACACCAGCGATGGGATCATGTTCTGAATACTGATTAATTAGCTTACAAACTTTCTTCAGAACTTTTTTTCTTTGAGGGAAGACTCGAACAATAGTGACTATATATCTGTCATCATTGTTATTATGAGAGGCATAATTGGCTTCTGTATTTTTATCTGCATGAGTGAACTGGTAATGGTAAATATGAATAACTTTAGATTATTAAAATATTCTTCACACTAAGGAGAAACTGTTCACTCAGTTATTTGGAGAACCACAAATGGCTATTTTAAAGGGATCATTCACACTAAAATGAAAATTAAGTCACCATTTACTCACCCTGGTGTTGTTCTAATTCCGTATGCCCTTCTTTCTATTATAGACCACAAAAGGAGATTTTTTTTTTTTAAATGTCCTGCTCGCACTCGTCCATATAATGGCATTGAATGGTGACCAGCATTAAGCTTTTTCAAAAAAGTATGCATTTAACAAAAATCCTGACCTTGGCCGTTGGTTTTCAATGCACGGCTTCGCAACATGCGCGTTCCTGTAGCCATGCACTAAAGACCAACGACCGAGGTCAGGATATTCGTTAAATACTACATTAAATTTCATATCATATACCCCCAGAACACTTGGAATATACAACATGTCTCGCATGGGATCATTCTGTGATACTTTTGCATCTTTTTAAAAAAGCTTGATGCTGGTTGCCCTTCACTCCCATTATATGGACGAGTGCGAGCAGTACTTTTCTTTTTTTTTTTTTTCTTTTGTGATCCATAAAAGAAAAAAGGACAAACGGCATTAGAACAACACCAGGGTGAGTAATTTATGAGTTCATTTTCTTTTTAGGTGAACTATCCCATCAAGAGTGTAAACGGGATTGTTGTCCTTTATGTGCACCAGACCAGTTTTATCAAGGATTTCTGAGAATCGTATTCATTTCTTTTTACATATCAATGGCATTGTACCTTAAAGACAAAAACTTTCAGGCAAAGGGATATTTTGTATCAGTATTTTGCTGATCTTGGATCAGATGGCTTGTATCTTTTGTCAGGTTTGCCTAAGGGTGTGGTAAGATGATGAAATTTATTGAGCTACTCAAAGGCTCATAGGGAGTGTCACTTTAAAAGCAACCTGAGAGGAACGAT
The DNA here is from genome assembly GCA_030578255.1 of Tiaroga cobitis. Lineage (NCBI taxonomy): Eukaryota > Metazoa > Chordata > Actinopteri > Cypriniformes > Leuciscidae > Tiaroga > Tiaroga cobitis. The sequence continues at coordinate 29,143,018 of CM060595.1, read as the reverse complement.
CCATTATGTGTGATATACTAAAAACCTCAGAGGTGGTATGGAAATTAGCATATTAATATAACTTATTTATAAAAACACTTATAAAATTAATTAAAAATAAATCAATGTAAATAAAAATAACACCTTTGCACATCTATATGTCTATTTTTCAATTAACTTCCAGTTCCATTTCTGTAGCATTAGATTTCTTAATCTGTTTGTAAAACAGTCCAGTTTGCATTTGATGATTTCTTTTTAAAGTGGGAATTGTAAATGGTGAACAACAAACATCAGATTTCACATTAGACTTGCTATTTCCATTTGTGTGAAACATTGGATGTGATTTTTCAACTAGGAAGAACATAGATTGGATGTACATCTCTTTGTTCATTGACATGGTGAGAATGAAAGATAATGGGGGAAGGGTTGTGCATTCCTTTTATTAAGAAGGGACTCGTCAGGCACTAATGCATTGTGATGGGATTATTTTCCTCAGTTATCTAGGTCACGGTCCATGGCCTGCCTTATAAAAGTGACCATGTGATGGTCAGGGAGGTACTTAAAAAGCCATCAGAAATATTCTCATGTGAAAGGAAATGGTAGTTTTGCCACAAAACCACTAGTTGCCATAGGGATAAAAGCTATGGAAACTGGATATGTAGTCAATACACAAATCATCTATTGATTACCATAGTTCCACTGACAATAGTCCATAGTGGATTTTACTGACCAAACATCAGTCAACCGAATGCTTTCTGACAGTAAAAAATCGCCAGGTTTATTTTTCTGTATCATATTAAATGATATATGACAATTTCCTTGTTCTGCATTTTCTGGTTTATTTCTGTGTCTAGGTAAAAAAAAAAAAAAAAAAAAACAAATAAATAAATAAGCAGTGTAAAATGGCAGCATTGATATTTTCAGTTAATCGTTGGCATGTTTGGCACAATTTATCAGGGCACAACCGCAGCTCAGCAAAATAACAAAAGACTTGTCATGGCTTATTGAGAAAGTCAGTGGCTGTTTAGAGTAGCCCAAGCATTATCTTGAAACAAAGAGAAAAATCTGTTGATGTTGTCAATGTAGATATTTGTATGTATAGTTCTGCTTTCCATTTTGAGTCATCAGGATTGTCACGCTTCACATCAGAAGCCAATGACTATCACGCTGTTTCTAGATGCCAAATCAACAGAGATAAATCACTGAATAGCCTACTAGGTAACGTCTTTTTTGTATGTCTGCTTGTTGTAAAACTAGGTGTTCTAATCCTACCAAGCCAGCACTGCACCTGCCTTTGTGAAGATAATATGAAACATTTAGAATGCAAATTCACCAAAACACACAAAGCAGAGCTAAAGCTATGTCGCACAATGATGAATGTGCTGCCACTAACATGCTGACATCCCAACAAACACAGCTGGCCCACGCTAGTACTTCGCTTATTTTTCTGTTTTGCCTTACAAATGCAGTCCTATTACTGCCCCATTACTGTCTTACAAAAGAACCATTTTAATGGTGGTTTTATTACCAGTCCTTTGGGCTTTCAGCAAATGATGTCATAGAATGCATAATATAACATCATTTAATAAACAGTTTACAGAGCTAGTTCTTGACCAGCGTTCCACTTATAAGGAAAAGGAACACCAGTTCATCAAATAACTTTGCAGCTCTGATAGCGGATTATTTTTTTGCCGCATAACTTTTGTCAGAGACTGTATCTGAAATCAATGACTGTCTGAGTAAGTACGACATGTGAATTTGAACTTAGCAACTGTTTAAAAAAAATGTATGTTCTATATATATGAATATGGGTTGTAGGCCCCTACGCATGAATTTTGGACGTACTACATCCGCCATGTTGTTACTGTCAAGTGACTTACCAGTGTCAGACACCAGTGACAGAATACTAATCACGCACACCTGTACCTCGTCTGCACCATCAAGCCAGCCATAAATGCACACACCTTAGCCGTTTCTCAATACCAAGTACGCAAACTTCGGACTTGCCAAGTTCGACTCAGGAGAACGAACTCCCGAGGACGAGAGGACGCAATGTCCGGTTCTTCTGCAAATGGAACAGAGCGTACTTGATCGCAACACTCAGCAAGCTCTGGCTACCCCTATAGTATCCAGCTGCAGACCAGCAGCACCACCAGCTTCAGAACCCCAGCGCCAGAACCGGAAGTAAGAGGCGGAGCTTACGTTCTAACACCAGCGCCAGGACCAGAAGTGAGGGGTGGAGCTTACGTTCTAAACCGAGTAACGCCACCTAACGTTTTGGAGCGTAATTTGCTTAGACACGAAACGGCATTATTACACAGGAAACGTCATACTTTATACGTATTATAATGATGCATTAAGGTATAGTACAATACGCATTTTAAAACATTAATTTTGTGTAATATAATTGTATATAGTTATCCGTTTCATTGTATTATGAGAGTTACTTCCTGATCATGATGGTGAAAAATAATGCTTGAAACTTATGGGCATTTTATATAAAATATACTTTATTTCACAAGAACATGTGCAGCATGCATTTTTCTTTATGTAAAATAATGTCCAAAATCTAAAAAAGAGAGAAAATTCGGCATTGTTTTAAAAGAAACAATAAAAATTTAGGCTACCGTAAAACTTCAAATAATAGCCGAGTCCCAAATAGACGATTGTCTCTTTTACACGCCTGGTGTGGCTGCAGGTTTGGGTAAATAAAGGCCGGTCTCAAATAGAGGTCGGGTCTGTTTTTTAGTTTCAGGTTGTATTTAATCTTCTAAAACCCGTCAGATCGTCCGCTTTTTGGCGGCCGCCAAAGCAAATTTGTGTCCCGCCAAAGCCTATTTTGATCGGTGAGTGATGTAGAATGACTGCTGCGCATGACAGGGCGCATAACGAGCAGAGAGAGAGAGAGAGAGAGAGAGAGAGAGAGAGAGAGAGAGAGAGAGAGAGAGAGAGCCCCGGCCGCGCGCGCGCACTCTCACGTCTTCAAACAACACGAGCGCTGTCTTGCTCTTTATTTGTCACATCACATACCAGTTATAGTTTATACAACGAGCAGTGAAATGTAAGTCTGGTATTCCTATAGACTCACTGTGTAATAAAAAATACCCTAAATATTATTTAAAAGATGCAACAATTTTCAATATTTTTAAATACTTGCAAAAATTACCATGCTTGTGTCATTGTCAATACCGGTAATTCCCACTGATCTATATAATGATCTATATAATCTATATACATTCTATATAGATCAGTGGTAATTCCGCCCCTCCCTCACTTCCGGTTCTGGCGCCGGGGTTCTGGCGCTGGGGTTCTGAAACTGGTGGTGCTGCGGGTCTGCAGCCGGATATATCTCCTGGCTACTCCGGTGATCTCTTTATATATATATTAGGCAACAACAACAATAAAACGAAATATGCTACAACTCTGCATCTTTTCGTCAACAGTAAAACGAAATATGTTATAAAACACCACTCTGCCTCTTTTCATTAAAAAAAAAATCAACATATTATAGCCCTTTTTACAGTCTACGATTAATGGCCATGTGGTTCAGGCAACGCGATTCTCTTCACTGCATATTAACAAAATGAACATGATCTTTTTGTTTTCATTTTAAAAAATATGAAACATTGATTTTTATTGACATTTATCAAACAGAGACAGGGTTGTGTCATTTTATTTTATTGTTCACATAGTGAAGATAATGTAAAAAATGTTGTTAAAGTTAAATAGCCATAAAGTTATGAAACTTCAAAAACTATTTTTTTTTTTTTTTTGCCATGAAACAAACTATAGTTTAATGAGACCAAAGATAGACGAATTATATGTCAAGTTTATCCACTAGACTAGAGAGATCAGAGCCAGCGGCAAACGTCAGAAGCACTAGCCGAGGATAAGCTGTTCCAGTCGGGGTTGATCTCGCTGAGTGTCCGGTGAAGGCTTGGATGTCAGAACTCCGAAAACGTCAGATGCATTTTTCAAATAGGCGCTATCTTTATAAATAAACTTACAGATTTGAGATTTAAACAACCACATTCTCGCCTGAAACACTCTTAAAATTACATTGCATGACACAATAACAGTAGTATTTTGATATTTCGCGGATTTTCTCCTCTCCTATTGACGCTTGCTGGTTAGTGACAGGTGCATTCTGGGATACCTGGCTATCTCAAGTCCACACAAGTCACCTCTCGATGTATCCTCGGTAAACGGGGCGGATCAAGAACACATCCGGGGATTTGAAGTGGACTTGGCTAGATGTGAACTTTGAATTGGAACAGTGCTTGGGCTATGGAGCCAGATCAGACTCATTAAAGCTAGGGTATACGATTTCAAAGATTGTTCATTATTAATATCCTCGTTTATATGCTGGTTATGGTTATATAGTACAATCCTAACAATATGAATAGAAAAAAGAATGAAAAAAATCCATTCAGTCTATTGGCTGTACAGCCGCAGAGAAGTTGACCAATGTAAGCTGTCCGGCCGGACAGCTTACATTGGTCAACTGCTCTCATCCAATCACCAGCTCCACTTGAAACTTCGCCTGGCGCTTGCGTCTCCAACCCAACCGCACCCGACCCCGCCCCCCTCCTTACGCGTGCAAGCAGCTGACAGACAGTCTATGGTAGTTAGCTAAGTAGCGTCAGATCAGCAATTGATAACATATCAACGACAGCAGCAAGCAGCCCCTGCTTGCCCCTACTGTAAAGTTTGGACGAAAGAGAAAGTCTGTAGAGGAAAGAGCGGAGATAAAAATTTTAAAAAATGTAACGCCGGACTCTAAGTAGGATAAATATAGGGTCCACCATTGACCGTTGGAGGAAGCTTCAGGGAGATCTGGGACTGAAAACCGACGCTGACACAGCTGACTTTTTGTTGAACAGGTAAACATTTATTTATACTTTTATGTTGTGACGTGTGTTACATAAATAGCTTTTTATCAGTTTGACACCTTGCTCATGCTGCCGGTCGGCATTGGCAATGTTAGCCGTTCAGCATCGCCTATCACGGGTCAAAGTAATTATATTTCTTGAAGTGCTTGAATATATTTCAGTATGCCTAGCGGGTTTCTGTTCGAGCCGATCGAAATTTGAACAAGATGCGCTGTGTGCTGCAATAACAATTACTCAAAACCTTAGCAGAACATTTCATGTGTTGCTAGTCTTGCGTTCACGTGAACTCAAACGTGACATAGCTCAGGGCTCAGGTAGCACAGAGGGGAGGGGTGTGTGTGTGGAGGGGCGGGATGAGTTTTTTAAAACTTCCCTACCGTCTCAGGCTTTCTCGGACGATTTTTAACATCGTATACCATAGCTTTAAATAAAAGGACTTATATTTGATCTTCTCTGCCTCTCCCTTTCATCATCAGGCTTTCATTGTTACAGAATTTCGGACCTTAAACGAAATGAAGATGGAGCTTGCCACCATTAATGTCACCCCAATGGGGAACTCTAACAGATCCAATGGGGCCACGATTTTTATGTTTCAGGGAGGTAGAGCAGAGACCTGAAAGAATATGTGGAGGAATTCATCAGCATCAGCCAACTCACCCATTGTAATAACATTGCAATAACATAGGTTTGGATCGGACTGAATGACGAGATCCGGCTGGTGATGCTAAGGGGGGAACTCCTGCTGGACGCTGGCCGAACACATACTTCTGAACTTCTGACCCTCTGGGTCAACTAATCTTCTTTTACTGCGGGCGAGCTAGAAGAGGATCCTGACGCCAGGGTCCAGGCCCACTCACCATCCGTCACCACCCCAGAGCCAGATCCAGCGACCACACCCACCACAGATAGGGAGCCAGAGCCCACCGCAGACCGAGAGACCCAGCTATTACCCACAATGGAAATCATGCCTGAGCCAAAGCCCACAACGAAGTCAGTGCCAGCTGCAAAGTCCGTCCAGGAAGAGAAACCTGAGTACCTGTCTGATAAGTTGTGTGAGCTGGCAGTTACATCCATGCCAGTGGAAGTTTTAGTGGAGCTGGAAGAGGAAGAATGGCTAATAGACTGGAATACGGCGGTAGTGCTTCCCACCCGCGAACCTTCTGTCACTGGTCCCCTCCTGCACTAATGTCTCTTCATCACCATTGGTCCCATCCAGCACAGAATTGTCTTCATCGCCACCATCCCTGTCTGTCTCCGCACTCAACCTTCCTCTCCTATTCGCTCCACCGAAGCCAGCCATTCCCTCGACCCCCCTGCCCCCCTTCTCTGGATTCCTTTAGCCCTTCGGTGGAGCATGCAACCCAGATCTGCCTTGAGGCTCTCAGTCACCAGCTTCGCCATGGCATGGGGATTCCCTGGCTCCGCCTCTACCCTCCGAGCCTTCAGCTCCACCTTGGACCGTCAACCAGTGCTCCTCACCCCCTCGGCTCCACCTGGGACCATCGTCCCTTCAGCTCCCTCGTCCCACTGGCTCCACCCCAGTCAGTCATTGCTCCGCTATTGTCACAGATTTCCGGGCTGTCGGCTGCACTCCATCCCTCTACCCCTACGGCTCCGTCGGGCTCCTCCATCCCTCAGGCTCCATGGGGGTCTTCACTCACACCGGCATCACCTCAGTCCTCCAGCCAACTGGCTCCACCTCGGCCACTCATTGCCGGCACTCCGCCTGGGTCTCCAGGTCCAGCAATGTCGCAGAGTCTCTCTGTCAATCAGATGTCGCCTGGGCCTCACCATGGCTCCTTCCTCCATCACTCCCGCCATGGATAACCTCCATCATGGCTGTCTCCTGGGTCGCTCTGAAATCTCTTCGGCCGTCCGTAGCTCCCTGGATCCTACCACCATCCACTCCTTCATTAGCCCTTCAATAGTCATCTTCTATGGCTCCTCCCACCGTCTACTCCTCCATGATGCCTCCCCTCATCTCCATGGCTTCTCCCACCGTCTGCATCGCCTTTGTTCTTCCCATCTGCCCCTTATGGGTTCTCAGCGCCTCGCCCGTCCCTCGTCCACCTCCAGAACCTCCTGCCTTTTTTCCTCGATCTATCCATCATGGTGCGAGGCCTCGCCTTCCCGGTCCGGGGCGCTCTGTCACGTTCTGTGTGTTTGGTGTCGTTTTCATGGACTTTTAGTTTGCATTCATCAGTTCCTAGTTCCCTGCCAGTCATCAGTTGTCATGGACATTCATTCTATCACACCTGTTTATGTTGTCATTATCACTGTGAATTTAAGTTCCACTTTGTGCTCCTTTCAGTTGTCAGGTATTGTTTGTGTGTTATGTGCTACACGCTATCTTGTTGCTGTTTGAACCCATTGGATTACCTGATTTAACTTAATTTAAATAAAAATACTTATTTGATCTTCTCTGTCTCTCCTCTTCATCATCAAACTTACAACATTACACCCCGCTGTATTGTGAATCATGGCTATTTGCATTGTGATGATTACACAGTATAGCATGCTCCCTACATTTTCAGAGGTGTGAGTGTGTGAGTCCCAAGCCATGCAATTTGGAGGGTTGGGTAAAGACCTGGCGACCTACCCTGGAAAAATCATCGCTAAGAAAATTCATGGACAGTCTCCCGTGTATGGTAAGAGCTGGTCCATAGAATCACTAAAAGTTGTTTACTAATTGTAGCGGGTGACATCAAGGGGGTGTGGTTAGCCTAGTATAAAGCTCAGTGGTAGGAACGAGAATATTAGGTGCGTTTGTTTATGGCCGGCGGAAATCGATCGACACTTGTGGTGTTCATATGCAAAAGGTTCGCCTGTGGATTTCTTTGGATCTTTGAGACAGGTATGAGTTGATTCGAATTATTAAATTGTTTTAATATGTTGTGATTGTTTTAATATGAATAATAAAGTGGTTTTAATGTTTGTATTTTCAGCTCTACGGAGCCCATTTGTTGCTCTTGTTGTAATTGAATTTGTTTTTTTTGTTTGTTTATTTTGTTTGGGTATATTGTCTAGTCCGCCCGGGCGATTGAGCTGGTAATCGGGCCCAAAAGAAATGGGAAAGGCCTTTGGGGCGGACTAGTTTTCTTTTCTTTTTTTTGTTTGTTTGTATATTGTTTGTTCCCCCCCTATTTATTACTGCAGCACGAGGATGCTACTGGCTTAGTGTTTGAACAGAGGAGCTACTTTTGCATGTAATTTATTTTGGGATTTACTGAGTGATTCACAAGACTTTGTTTGATGAATTTAACTTATGTTTTTTTACTGTGTTTGATTCTTATTTTGCTGGGTGGTTTAGAGGCTCCTTCTGTTCGGGTAGTTTGTGATGAAAGCATCCTTGTGTGTGTGATATACTTTTTGTGCAAGCCAAAAATAAACCTTGATGATTTTTCTATTTAATGAACCTGAGTCGTGTTTGGTTTAGTTAACGGTGGGTCATGTAACATTCTGGCGTAGTCGGAGTTTTTTTTCTCTCAAGATAATTAGTGGCAAAGTATTATAATTGTAAGTGGGGGAATAATTTTTTTTCTTGTTTTTTTATTATTTATTTTTTTGGTCAACAAGAGCAACATTGGGCTGTTGTGCTTATACAGCAGACGAGTTCTGGGGTCATGTCTTTGGAAGGAGCTGTAGGAGGCACCATGGATCCTGAACAACATGCACAAGGATTGTATTCACCAACTGCTCCATCTGGGCCTTCAAGCAGTAGTGTGGACAGTGTGGGTTCAGCTGCAATTGAAGTGGAGAGAGGGAGACAAGTGGTGTTTATTCAACAAACTGAGAAGGTACCCAAGTTTTCAGGAAATTTGGATGAGTCTGATTCTCTTACCATAGAAGAATGGATTGAATTGGTGGAGATCCATATTCAAACAAAGCCTACCGAGAAAGAAAAAGCTCTGTGGGTATATAATCATTTAGAGGGTACTGCTCGAATAGAGATAAAATATCTCCCAAGGGTGGAAAAAGAGTGTGTGGATGATATATTCAGAGTGTTAAGAGAAATCTATGGGTGCTTACATTCTCATATTTCCTTGCAGCGTCGTTTTTTTAATCGTAAACAACAAGAGGGAGAGTCTCTTTTAGATTACTCCCATGCGTTGATGACTTTAATTGATCAAATTGTGAAGTCAAATGAATTGGCTCATGTTAAATCTCAAAGAGATCTTCGTGATCAGTTTTGTGATGGGGTTAGAGATCATAACTTGGGTGTGAGATTAAGAGACCAAGTACGTGCACATCCTAACTGGACTATTCGTGATGTACGTAGGGAAGCTGTCCAATGGATGACACAATGTGAAGGACAGTCTTTTAAACAAAAACAAAATGACGCCTTGTACTTTTCTAATGAGGCCCAAATTAAGGTGCTTAGTGAGCCAAAAAGTGCAAATCAGTTTGAATATTCAGAGCTTAGATCTCTCATTGAGGCACAACAGAGTCAGTTGGACTCATTGATGAAGGCGCTGAGCCCTTTAAAAATTGGAGCAAATGTTTCTACTTCTTTTCCTACTCCTAGAAGTAGAAGAAAGGCTGAAAGTGATTTAAGATGTTTTCGCTGTGATCAGTTGGGGCATATTGCACGTTATTGTTTAGCCCCTCCACAGCCTAGACCTGCACAGATCAAAAAAGAGAATGTAACGCAGCCGGAAAACTAGAACCCGCCAGTGTACAGAGCCACACACTGGTAGGGGTATCGTTAGGCTCTGATGCATACACTACATCTACACTGGTGAGTAATTGTCCAGTGATAGAAGTTAAGTTTGGGGATGTATTGATTTCTTCATTACTGGATACAGGTTCAATGGTTACCACCATAACTGAGAGTTGTTATAATAAACACTTTGCTCACCTTGAGAATGTCCCACTTCATGATTGCTCATGGTTAGATCTTAGAGCAGGAAATGGCTTAGAATTGCCTTATTTGGGCTATTTAGAGTTGGACATCACGGTTCTTGGAAATTGTATGCCTACTATGGGTATCCTTGTAGTGAGAGATCCCAGGGACCCTCAAATGCAGTATAAAAAATGTAAAACTCCTGCTGTATTAGGCATGAATATCATTAAAGGGTTTTATCAAGAGTAATTTCAACAGCATGGCTCCAGTCTTTTTGATATCCCTTCTGTGCAGGATTCTGCTCCAGGATGGAGGCAAGCCTTGAGGCATTGCCAAGTTGAGGAAGCTATATTGAATTCAGTGGAGGCCCATAAGGTAAAAGTACGGGGTGGGTCTTCAGTGTGTGTTGCTGCAGGTGCTTTAACATTTGTTCCAGTCACATGTCCTAAGGTTCCCTCACAAGAACAAATTCAATTTTTAGTTGAACCACTAGACTTTGATGAGGGTGTCTTGCCAGAGGGGCTGTTGGTATCTACGGCTTTTGTTTCTTCTGAGAGGGGAATTGCTTATGTACCTGTAACCAATGTCAGTTATTCTGATGTTTGGTTGACCCCCCGTAGGGTTATAGCAACTGTTTCTGTGGCTAATGTGGTGGCTGAGCAGGATCCACGAGCTGAGTTCCCTGAGGAGTTTGCTGGCAATGAATGTATGGCGTATGTTACCTCTCAGCAAGTTGAGCACGTGGATGAAGAGTAGACGGATGTTCCGTCTTTTGATGGTTTAAATGAGACTGAGCAATTGAAGGCTAAAGCTTTATTAATTAAATATCGTTCATTGTTTGCCAAGACTGATATGGATGTTGGGTGTACGAATCTGATAACTCATGAAGTCCCTCTTTTGGATGATGCTCCAGTTCGCCAGCCCTATCGCCGGATCCACCCTTCACAATATGAGGCGGTGAGAGCTCACATTAAACAACTGTTAGATAGCCAAATAATAAGGGAAAGTAGTAGTCCCTATTCATCTCCAATTGTTTTAGTACAGAAGAAGGATGGAGGTCTTCGAATGTGCGTAGATTACTGGCAGTTAAATGCAAAAACCAGGAAAGATGCTTTTCCTTTGCCGCGGATTGAAGAGTCATTGGATGGTCTTACTGGGGCAAAGTGGTTTTCAACACTGGACTTAGCCAGTGGTTATAGTCAGGTTGAGGTTGTTGAAAAGGATAGGGCTAAGACAGCTTTTTGCACCCCATTTGGATTATTTGAATTCAATAGGATGCCATTTGGGTTGTGCAATGCTCCTAGCACTTTTCAGCGCCTCATGGAGCGTATGTTTGGTGACTGCCGGTATCAGTCAGTTTTGTTGTACTTGGACGATTTAATTGTGTTTTCTTCCTCTGTTCAACAGCATTTTGAAAGGTTGGAGGAGGTGTTCTGGCGTCTTCAAAAACAGAGTTTGAAGGTTAAACTGTCTAAGTGCCATTTCTTTCAGACTCGCGTTAGGTACCTTGGTCGTGGTTTCGGCGGAGGGAGTTACTACAGACCCAGATAAGGTGGCAGCAGTACGGGATTGGAGAACCCCAAGTAATCTGATAGAGCTGCGATCTTTCCTCGGGTTCGCCAGTTACTATCGTAGGTTTGTTGCAGGGTTTGCAAAGATGGCAGCACCATTGCATCGAGTGGTGGCCCAGTTAAGTATTGCAGGAAAAAGAGGTAAAACTCCAAGGAAGCCACTTGGCTTATATTGGAATATAGAGTGTGATGATTTTTTCTATCAGTTGAAACGAGCTTTGATATCTGCTCCAGTTTTGGCTTACGCTGATTTTCAGAAGCCGTTTGTTTTAGAAATAGATGCTAGCCATTCCGGTCTTGGAGCCGTGCTGTCACAGGAGCACGAAGGCAAGTTACGACCAGTTGCATTTGCTAGTAGGGGGCTTAGACCATCTGAAAAAAACATGCAGAACTATAGCTCTATGAAGCTAGAGTTCCTTGCCCTTAAGTGGGCAGTCTCCGAAAAATTTAGGGAATACTTGCTGGGTACATCTTGCACAGTATACACGGACAATAATCCATTACGATATCTGGATACTGCCAAACTTGGTGCGGTAGAGCAGAGGTGGGCTGCCCAGTTAGCTGCATTTAATTTGACTTTGAAGTACCGTCCAGGGTCTCGAAATGGAAACGCAGACGCATTGTCCCATCAGTATATGGAGCCGCAGTTATCTGAAGTTCATAGTGGAGGGAACGTCGTGGAGAGAATACCTTGTTGTGTTCAGTCCGAGATTGTTACTCTTCCAGGTTGTTCAGGGTTAGATCTTGCTTTGCTGCAGAAGCAGGATCGGAGGATCCAGTTATTGGACCTTTTTTGGTTCATTGGATGTAAGATCGATTTCCAAGTCCAAAGGAGCGAGCTAAATTTGGGCTAGGTACTAAGGAGCTTGTTCGACAGTGGGAGCGGCTTAAGGAGAAAGATTCAGTGCTGTATCGGTGTATTTATGCTCCAGACGGAGGTAAGGAGGTACTTCAGTTGGTTCTGCCTCAGTGTTTACAGCAGAATGTGCTTTCCAGTCTTCATGATAACCATGGACATCAAGGCGTTGAACGCACTTTACAGTTGGTGCGATCGCGCTGTTATTGGCCATGTATGGTAAAAGATATTGAGAAATGGTGTCATGAGTGTGGAAGGTGCATTCTCGCTAAAGCTGTGCAGCCTAAAGTTAGGCCCTTCATGGGGAGTATTCAGGCCAGTCGTCCACACGAGGTAGTGGCAATAGATTTTACCGTTTTGGAGCCAGCATCAGATGTTAGAGAAAATATATTGGTATTAACAGATGTTTTCTCCAAATATACTCAGGCTATTCCCACAAAGGACCAGCGAGCTAGCACTGTAGCTGATGTGTTGGTGAAGCATTGGTTTAATTTGTTTGGCCCCCCTAGTAGGATACATTCAGATCAGGGCAGGAGTTTCGAAAGTACTCTGATACAGCAGCTCTGTAAGGTTTATAATATTCAAAAAAGTCGTACAACACCATATCATCCACAGGGCAACGGTCAGTGTGAACGGTTTAACCGTACACTGCATGATCTGTTGCGTACTTTATCCCCTGACCAGAAGAGGCGTTGGCCACGGTACCTTTCCCAGTTAGTTTATGCCTATAATACTACAGTGCATCAGTCAACTGGTAGGTCTCCATATTACCTGATGTTTGGGCGAGAGCCTCGGTTGCCTATTGATTTTGTATTGGGTGCTGAGGCAGAAGAGGTAGGAGAAAGTTCTGTGGAAGAATGGGTGAAAGAGCACCAGGAGTTATTGGAAGGGGCCTATGATCATGTGAGGCAGCGGCTGGAGTCTAGGAGGCAGCTGAGAGATCAAAGTTATGAGTCCAAAGTTACAGAGACGGGTATTGGAGAAGGTGCTCTTGTTTATACACGTAATCATGCAGTGAGGGGTCGTAACAAGATTCAGGACATGTGGGATTCTACTCCGTATAGGGTAGTGCGACAACCTAAAGAACGGGGGGCTCCTTACTCGATTATTCCAGTAGATCGAGATGGTCCAATACGACAGGTACATAGAACGGAGCTTAGAAGTGTGCCAGTGGCCACAATTGGAGTTGATGAGATTCCTAGGGCTGTTATGCAGATACGAGAGGAAGTTGCAACCGACGATGAGGGGGAAGAATTTTATCCTTTGGAAATGGTGCAATTTGAGTCGTCTGAAGATGTTGGCCCTTCCTCTGAACATTTGGGCTCTCCCTCTGAACATTTAGGGTTGTCAGTAGTGGAGGATCTAGATCATGTGATTGAAAGTGGCCCTCAGCTAGTAGAGGGAGGTCCTCGGAGATCCTCTAGAAAGACCGCAGGTCAACATTCTAATCCCTATAATTTGCCAAGATCTGTAGGGGAAGATGATTATGTAGAAGCTTGAATATAGTTTGTTTACATCGTCGGGTCGTCGATGCATTTTAAGGGGGTGGAATGTAGCGGGTGACATCAAAGGGGTGTGGTTAGCCTAGTATAAAGCTCAGTGGTAGGAACGAGAATATTAGGTGCGTTTGTTTCTGGCCGGCGGAAATCGATCGACACTTGTGGTGTTCATATGCGAGAGGTTCGCCTGTGGATTTCTTTGGATCTTTGAGACAGGTATGAGTTGATTCGAATTATTAAATTGTTTTAATATGTTGTGATTGTTTTAATATAAATAATAAAGTGGTTTTAATGTTTGTATTTTCAGCTCTACGGAGCCCATTTGTTGCTCTTGTTGTAATTGAATTTGTTTTTTTTGTTTGTTTATTTTGTTTGGGTATATTGTCTAGTCCGCCCGGGCGATTGAGCTGATAATCGGGCCCAAAAGAAATGGGAAAGGCCTTTGAGGCGGACTAGTTTTCTTTTCTTTTTTTTGTTTGTTTGTATATTGTTTGTTCCCCCACTATTTATTACTGCAGCACGAGGATGCTACTGGCTTAGTGTTTGAACAGAGGAGCTACTTTTGCATGTAATTTATTTTGGGATTTACTGAGTGATTCACAAGATTTTGTTTGATGAATTTAACTTATGTTTTTTTACTGTGTTTGATTCTTATTTTGCTGGGTGGTTTAGAGGCTCCTTCTGTTCGGGTAGTTTATGATGAAAGCATCCTTGTGTGTGTGATATACTTTTTGTGCAAGCCAAAAATAAACCTTGATGATTTTTCTATTTAATGAACCTGAGTCGTGTTTGGTTTAGTTAACGGTGGGTCATGTAACATAATGAAATGGTGAATGAATGATAGCCTAGTACTCTCCCACTAAGCAAACCGTTAGAGTTTGGACAGGTGAAATAACCTACCAATGTTTTGATTGGATATAATCCTTTCAGTCTAAGCTTTAAGCCATGTTTGTTTTGATTAAAGTTTGTTTTGGTTTTGTTTAAGCTTAACTGGGAGGATAAATGAATGTCTAATAGGTATAAAGAAAATCCTTAATGCATCTGTTGTTAAACATGAGACACTTGTGCATCTTATTCAGGGGCGTTAATTCCTAAAGCAAGATTACAAGCCACTCTGAATCTGTCTAAAATATGTTGTATCTTGCCATGATGTAGATATGCTCTTCCAAGCCCAGACCCCATGTCTGTTACCTCCCTGTGTACCTTTCTTCAAATAGTAATAAATGTTTTGTGCTTTTTATATTTTGAATGCATCAGATAAATGCATTACATTAGCTTTTAAGACAAGGTTTGGGATTAGTGATTACGCAGATTTAAGGGCAAAGCTTAATATGATTTGTAGTAAGCCAGTCATTATCCTTTTTTTCAACTCATGTCAACAGATGGCGTAAATTAATTGAAGAGTGCTCTGTCTGTCTGATCAGTGTACAATTAGATCAACTTAAGTTTTTCTTATTAATTAACATGTGATGATGCCACACTGTCCAAGATTATGGGGCAAACAAACAAATGGTGTTATGTCTGAACTTGAGTCTAAATTACAATTTACTGTTAACCATTGCCCACAGCATGGTGTGAACTTGACAGAATGACCAGAGCAACATGGGCTGTTCGATTTTCCGTTTGAATAACAATGCTCTGAGAGACAGGTATTTGAAACGGAGAGTCCCAATGGACGAGCACTAAGCGGACTAACAAGCCACACCAGCACTCTGAACCTCCACACGCTTCAACCGCAGCCCTAACGGTAGCAACTTTGATTTTAACAGTAATTGGGGTCTTGTCTCTGTCTAGTACTGCCAATAACATGAGCTAAGGTTAATAAAGGCTAAGGTGTTTGTGCGCCTCTATGTGTTTTTTTCTATGGCAGGTCTTTGTGTCTGTATGTGTGAGTGTGTTCTTATGGCAGGTTGTTCAAGTGGGAAAGGCTGGGTAATTAGATGCCATGGGCGCTTTACCTAGGTCATGGATTTCAACACACTTCAACCTCTTCAATCACAAATACATAGGCTAACCTTGTATTGTGAAACAGCACAAAGCAGAGTCATACAGCGTTTTCATAAATCGCAAGTTAGATATTGAATATTTACTTCTAATTGTATTCGAATTACATTACAGTGTCTCATAAAACAATATACATGCACTTCTCTGGGAAACTGTCCAGATGTACAGTTTTCAATGATGTGGCAGTTGTACGATTCATGTAAATGTGTAGCTTTAATCTCTTGAGCATTGATACTGAGGTTAGCCCACTGGAACAGTTGAAAGTTAAAACTGTGAGGCCACCATACTAATCTAAGCATTCTGAAAATGATTTGGAAATTGTTAAAGTAATTCCAAATGAACAACCCATTTCAGTCATGCAGTTTTAGCTATATCCTATTTAATTAAATTACATTAATTAAAAAATATCTCAGAAATACAAAGATATTATTGGATCTTTCTGTCAGAAAATTGTAAAAGAGAAAGAGAAAGTACAGGAGGTATGCAAATGGGTTCTTATAAATCTAATCATATAAAAAGAATATGGAACATAGATCAAAATAAATTTAGGTTACACTTAATTTTAAGGAGTCCTTGTTATAGTACTTATACAATTATGTACGGAGTAATCAATATCATCACTTACTACTATGTACTTATAGGGTATGTTGCATTATGCATTAGTTATTACTAAGTACATGTAATATGCCAAACATTGTAAAATAAAGTGTTACCAACATTTACAGTGGTTCAGACATAAACAAGTGGATTACAACAATTCTGTTTTAAAAGTTTTAAAGGGCAACATACAAACTAACTCATCTCATAAATATCACCAGTATCATGTCATACATTTCACAATTTACAACATTTCTCACTTTAAAGGCAAGCTTTCTGCAGTGCACTACTCATCAGTTAATAGCTTAAGGAATAAGGTACTTTCTTATGCTGGTCCAGGACCAGCTCTAACACAAGAATCCTAGTTTAAGCATTAGAAATAAAACTGATCAGGAGCGAAAACCTCTAAGATAAACAGAACCTGGTTATGGTAGATTTGCTCTGAGCCCCACCTGCTGGACAACAGGCTGCAACTGTCATCCAGAAAATCAGTAGTTCAGTAACAGATGGATCCTTGTGAAATTCAGATCCTTTACCATTCATTACCTTTAAATATTAGTTATACATAATGGGATGGTATAACTGATGTGTTCTCACATTTCTGAACAAGATTTAAAAAAATAAAAAAAACTTCAGCCAATTGTGAAATTGAAAATTGTATCAGAATCTTTAAATAATTGTTGTAATCATTTGCTTTCTTTTGTGTTTCATTGGTCTTTAAGCCTAATCTTATATCCTATGAAAAAATGTCCAATGATGGAAAATTGTAACACTGACATCTACAAGATGAAATAAACCAAACTTTATATGTTCAAGAACGTTTGTGTTCCCTTTTTAGTTAGGCCTATACTGTTCTTTGCATCTTAAGATTTTGATGGAGAATATAGCAATGAAGCTTGTTAGAAAACACTTCTAATTTAGCCTGTATAAGAGTTGTTGTAAGACCAAATTTTTTGTAAATGATAAAATACATAGCATAACAGTCCACAACAATATTCGAAAGGCCCATCACTTTTCCCGTTGTTTGTGATTTAGTGAATAGGGCTTAAGGATAAGGATTTAAAAAATAAAAATAAGATATACCTTGTTTTGTTTTTGTTGTTGTTTTTATTTTAATGCCTGCTTTGTCTTATTTAAAATCATTTTTTAAGTCATTGTGAAGCCCCCTTAGAAGTCTGCTGAGGCCCTAAGTGAGCCCATGGACCCCTGGTTGAGAACCACTGGCATAAACTTCTGCTAATGCGCAGCCTTTTTGCACATTTTGTTTGCCTTGGTTCTAAAATGCTTCTTGGCAAGTAAACAGCACACCGAAATCAAAGAAAATCACATGAACTACTTCCCAGGAGAACTTAAAAACACAGCAGCCCAAATAAACGGTCAAAGAGAGCATGGGAATTGGTCAAAATTAAAACTAAACATGGCTGTTTTGTCGAAGAAAAAAGTTAACATTATAACTAACATTATAAGTGGACCCCTGAGGGGGGGAAAATAAAAAAAATGTATTATGACCCCTTTAACCCAGACTGTGTCACGTGACCCGAAATTCTCCGGACTGGCCAGGATGAGCGAAGCCAGAAAATGGCGGATTTTGAGGAGTTACGGGTAGGCGAAAGTGCAATGATAGCTGGTTACTTCTTTGCGTTTTTCATATTCTGAAGATATTTTGCAGTTAAAGTTACCGTTTTGATATGCTATTTAACCGGTCGGTTTGCTGCCCATGGGTTAGTTTCTTTATAGTTAATAGAGAGACGTCACATCAGTCCGTTAGACGGATTGTGTTTAGCTTGTTAGCCACCAACCAGCTAACGTACTCTCTTAGCTCTCGAGCTGCTACACAAACATTGAAGAACAGCCTCAAAATGTCACAGCTTTCATTACCATCTTTTACTGCATGAAAACGCTTTATTATAATGCCTAACTGAACTTGACGACTGTTCGCTGCAGGTAAAAAGTTTTTTACGTTACAATTTCTCGAATTGTTTTGGTTGGTCTTTTGTTAGCTAGCTTCCGAGCAATTGAAAATATCTACATGTACTCACAGGTGTAGTTTGATGTATAACCTGTATTTGAATGAGTAAATGATGTGTAGACCAGTGTGTCCTAATGTGTGTGTATAAATGTAAGTGGACGCACGTTTTACATTAAATTGCGAAGTAACGTTAAACATTAAAAGAGGGACACATTGACAATGTTGTTTTCAAGCCTGAAGCAAAGCTTGATTTTTGTCACTGTGACCGTTTAATCACCACATTTGTCTCAAGAGAATTGTTTTTTACTGGCATTGTATATAAACCATCTTTCTAAAGTTTAATTTAATGCTTTGTACTTCAGCATGAGCGCCAACACAACCCTGTAATAACAAATGTAGACTGTGTGTTGGATACAGGAAAGTTAGACACCTGCTTTTGTGTACTAATTAAATTGCCATTATTTGACTGATTCATGTTGTTTTGTAAATTGTTCAGAAACATCCCACATAGCTGCTAACTATAAACCCAGCTTTTTTTCAGCAGTTCAGTTAATTTCTCTCTGGATCAAAGTGAACATCTGTTTTGTCCTTTGTTATGCTCTTGATGTTCATCTAATGGGTCTTGGAATTATTCTCAACATTTTAGATGCATTTCGGTCATTTGTTAAGGATTTTTAAAGAAAAAAGGATTTACACATAAGAACAATCAAGCATGGACCATGTAATGAAGGGTCAGTTGAGATTTTCTTATTTCTCTGGGGTTTCTGGAATGGGTGTATTTGGGTGGGTTGTCACCTCACTTTACACATAATTCTGAAATTAATTAATCAATCTGCTTACAAATTACATCTTTTGGTTCTTATTAATATATTATTATTATAAATGCAAAACATGGCAAACTTGTCAGCACGGCACAGAGGGTGTTTTTTCTTACTAACTTGTGTGGCAAAAAAGAATTAGCTTGATCAGCCCATATGCTTTTCCATGTTTGCCATCTCAGTCTTTTATGGCTTGTCTGGATTTGTTTTGCAGAATATGGTATCAAGTTTCCGTGTCTCAGAGCTCCAGGTACTGTTAGGTTTTGCTGGAAGGAATAAGAGCGGTCGCAAGCATGAACTATTGCTGAGGGCTTTGCATCTACTAAGGAGTGGTTGTGGTCCTGCCGTGCAGATCAAAATAAAGGAACTGTATTGTCGGAGATACCCAAGGACTTTTGATGGTCTGCAAGATTTGGCGGCTCTAAAGTCAAGCATTAAATCCTACTTTCACATAGACAGTGGCGCCACAATTGTGAGCTCAGACCTTCCTCTGCAAACCGGCCATTCAGACCTCCTGCAGCAGCAGATGAGCTGCGATTCACCTGTTTTACATGAATTAAAGCCCATGATGAATATGCAGCAGCCCACGTCGCTTATGGCTCCCGTCCACCCGGACGTGCAGATGAAGGTCCTACCGTTTTACGATGTGCTGGATGTCTTGATCAAACCATCAAGTTTAGGTAATTTTATACAAAATGTCTAGATTGTTCCATGCTTGGTAAAATTAAAAAATAAATTACCGGTAATAAACTTTTGATTAGAGTGTGGAATACAGCTTTATAGAGATAAATGCATTGCACATTTAATATATTTAATAGCCTTAAGCTTAAATGAAAAATAGTGTTAGAGTTTGTGTAATAGTGTGATTTAGGTACACTAACATTGAGAAGTTTGGGGTCAAATTGTTTTTTTGTTTTTTTTAAGAAATTAACTTATTCAGCAAGAATGCATTCATGCATTGATCAAAAGTGACAGTAAAGACATTTAGCCTGCTACAAAGAATTTTTTTTTTAAATAAGAAAACTTTCTATTCATCAAAGAATCCTGAAAAATGTATCACCGTTTCCATAGAAATATTAAGCAGCGCAACTGTTTTCAACATTGATAATAATAAGCAATGTTTCTTGAGCAGCAATTCAGCATATTAGAAGGATTTATGATGGATCATGTGACACTGAATACTGAAGGAATGATGCTGAAAATTCAGCTTTGTCATCACAGGAATAAATTGCATTTTAAATATATTTAAAAATGAAGTAATATTTTACAAAATTGCTATTTTACTGTATTTTTGATCAGCATAAAATACCTCTTCAAAAAACATAGAATCTTACCGACCCCTACCTTTTGAACGGTAGTGTATGTGAACTAATTGCTATCCCATCAGCTGTGTTGTGCATGATTTCCTCATTGCCTGTGTCTTAGGTTTAAAACTATATACCCTATGGCTTGTGTTTTAAAGGGACCCATGCCGTTCAGAGGTTTCATCATGAGAAGTACTTCATATTTGCATTGACTCCACAACAAGTGAGAGAAGTTTGCATTTCTCGGTAAGAACTAAATGACTTAAATGCGACTTAATGTGACTTGTCTTTTACTCCTTTTCTGAAATTTATTGGTTCTTTGTTGTTCTTAACCTTTTGCATAGGGACTTTCTTCCAGGTGGAAGAAGGGACTACATGGTTCAAATTCAGCTGCGGTAAGAACGAACTCAATATGCTTTTCCTATACTGTCATTTGTATATCAGATTCTGGAGCATATACAAAGATGTTAGTCACCATAATCTCAATTAGGGATGCATGATTTTATCGGCTTGTCATCTTCCAATATGAATTAAGTATGCCGATATGTCTTGCCAATATGATAACGTGTTGATATGCACCTGCAATAACTTACGTGTGCAAGAAGTGCTAGTGATAAGATCATTCACGTCAGCAGTGTGGTCATGCTTGAAGTGAACTTTTGCATGCATGGTGATTTATAATATTCACTGTTTTCGATTGCTGCCTTGAATTTGTGAATACGAGAAGAACAGAAGGACCCGATACCCGTCAACAGACTCGCTACTCTCTAGCATGTGCAGAAGCCTCCCCTGGTAGAATGTTACATTTATTTAGTGAGGGTCCTGTTGTTATACTTATAAAATGAAAAGTAGAATACACAAATAAGTTACTTCTGTTTCTGGTTAAATAAAGCAGTAATTGATGTCATAAATCACAAGCATGAGACTTGTAAATTAAATAATTTTATACACAGTTTAATCTGTAATAAAATTGTATCAAATGGGTGGTGAAAATAACTTGAATCCAAAGAGCTCTAAAATAATTGTAGAATTTTTATTTGAAGCTGAAGAGAGCATTAACTGAAGTCATGCCACCCGCACTCTAGATAATCTACAAATGTTAAATCCAAAAATGAAATATTTAGGTTACAAATGCTTCTGTCTGGGGGGAAAAAACGTAACAGACTTTATTATTGTTATTTTCAGAGCTTTTAATGTACTCTTATTATAAAAAGAACTTTATTAACATTTATTTATCTTTAACAAGTAACCTTTTGGTAAGGATACCTCAGAACTCAAAAACCAGAATTAAAAAGGGAAAAATAATTGTATATCGTATCGGCTATCGGCCAAAATCCAATTTGTGCATCCCTAATCTCAATTTTAAACTCTTGATGTTCTGTTTTGATTCTAGGTTTTGTCTAGCAGAGACCAGTTGTCCACAAGAGGACAATTATCCAAACAGCCTGTGCATCAAAGTCAATGGAAAGCTCTTTCCCCTCCCTGTATGTAGAACCGTTTAATGTGTTTTCCAAAACTAGTTCTTAAAAATGTATATGAATTATAGAGGTCTTGAGGCATTTTAAATGTTTTACTCTTTCTAATTTAGTCACCGTGAAATCAAAATGGACAAATCTTATTTCTTTATGGAATATTGCGGTGTTTATTATGATTTATCCATGCACATAATTTTTTTGATGATATCTCGTAATCTTTAATCAAAATAACTTCCCTTTCCTCTTGCAACAAACTCTCTTCTCTAATGATGTGTTTTCTGGCATTAGGGCGGGACAACCTGTCACTCACATGAGATCACAGGAATAGCAAACCACAAACATTCAATCAATTCTTGATAGACAAAATCAAGTCCTGCCCTAAATTTTTTCTTGTTCGAGGAGCTTTTTTACTCTTATATGCATCATATTAGGGAAGAAAAGACTATCTGAACTTCCGTTTCATGCCAACTTTAAGTTAATGAAATAACTAAGTTAATGCAAGCTTAATACAAGAACGTGGTGCAATTTAATAAGGTAACTGAGATATTCAACAAATAAAATATTGAATACAATTGTCGTAGTCCACCACCAAAAACAAAAAAGTTGATTACTGATGAAATGCATAATTTGTTATTTGAACAGGAACATTGCTCATAGAAAAATTAAAAGATGACCGTAATACTGTACATCTTATTCAAACAATGTTTTAATGGCTGTTTAAGTGACATGACGTTAAGGCCAAGTATGGTTACCCATACTCAGAATTTGTCCTCTGCATATAACCCATCCTAGTTACCGCACACATATTAGGAGCAGTGAGTAGTGAACACGCAGACACACTGCAAACATTGAACGGACACACCCGGAGCAGCCATTTTGCTGCGGTGCCCGGGGAGCGATTAGAGATCGTACCTGCAACCTTTGGGTTACCCATTCGGCCACGACTACCCCAAAGCAGAGAACATGCATGCATATTAAAAGGCTCTGTGAAATGTATATATCTAGATACACTTCAGCCTAATGAGTTTTTGCTCAAGAAATCGTTATTGCTATCAATGGTGAAAACAGATGCGCTGCTTAATATTTTTCGAAAACCATGATTGATTTTTTTTTTTTTTCAGGATTCTTTGATTAATAGAAAGTTTTAGGTTTTTTTTAGCATTTATTTGAAGTATTAATCTTTTGTAAGAATTTAACATTTTTTACTGTCATCCTTGCTGAATAAGTGTTTATTTCTTCTTTTTTTTTTTTTTATCTTGCTGAACTCAAACTGTACATTTGTATAATTGCTGATATGATGTGGTTATCACACAGGGATATGCACCACCTCCTAAGAATGGTGTAGAGCAGAAAAGACCCGGCAGACCGCTGAACATCACATCGCTGGTCAGGTTGTCATCTGCTGTGCCCAATCAGATAGTAGTCACATGGGCACCTGAAATAGGGAAGGTATGTAAAGTGCCAGTACACATTGCCACAGCACTGCTTCAGCCATTTCTTTATGCTAAGCGTTGTATGTACTTACATCTTGTTTTCTGCAGGCATACTCCATGTCTGTTTATTTGGTGCGACAGCTGACCTCCCCGCTGTTACTACAGAGATTAAGAATGAAGGGGATCAGAAACCCTGACCACTCCAGAGCATTAAGTAAGGCGACATTTCCCTCTTTGAGAAAAAAGATACCCATGTAATCTAAATTATAAATATGATCACACTTGACAAATTTGTGTTCATTGTCTTTCTTTGTCAATCCTTATAATTCATTGACTGAATTATTGAAATTATGTACTAAATCCACCCCTTCTTTACTCTTGTAACAGTTAAAGAGAAACTCACGGCAGACCCTGACAGTGAAATCGCCACAACTAGTTTACGAGTCTCACTCATGTGCCCAGTAAGTTACTGCATCTACAAGATCTTAACTGACTCATGTATGTCAACAACAGGTTTAAGTTTTTGTTTGGTCTTCTGATTTAGTATGGCAAAAAAAAAGAATTTTTTGTGACCAAATAAGTTGTCTTTTTATATAGCTTGGCAAGATGCGCCTTACGGTACCCTGTCGAGCTGTCACCTGTTCCCACCTGCAGTGCTTCGATGCTGCTCTATACCTGCAAATGAATGAGAAGAAGCCCACCTGGATCTGTCCCGTCTGTGACAAAAAAGCCACATATGAGAGTCTGATTATAGATGGGTGAGATTACTTTCACTGTAGCTGAGGTGCCATTTTAAACCACAATCCCTGAATATTTTTGCCTTTATTGAGATAGTAAATATGCATTGAGTAAACTGGGCACTCTCTACTTGTCAGGCTCTTCATGGAAATACTCAATGACTGCACAGATGTTGATGAAATCAAGTTTCAGGAGGATGGGACTTGGTGTCCAATGAGACCAAAGAAGGAGACGTTAAAAGTGTCATCTCCATGTATCCCAAAAATTGATTGTAAGGTTCATTACTGTTAATAAGTGTGTGAGCTTTATCTGTGTGTGCCAGGTTTTAATTGATTGTAAATAGGATTTCCATTTTTTTATGCATTTTGAAAGTATTTCATGGCCCCCTTAGGTGCTGTCACAGTGAGACAAAGTGCAGTGGTGCCACCTCCAGAAACCAGCAGTACAAAAAAGGCAGACGTAATTGACCTTACGCTAGAAAGCTCGTCTGATGATGATGATGATGATGATGATGAGGACAGCGATCCTCCTCTGAAAAAGCGCTGTGTTTACATGTCAAAGGCTGAGGAGATGCACAGCAAAGGGTTTGTGTTCATTCATTTAATACAAATTAGACCAGGCATTTCTGTGTACCTCTTTTATAAGCCTTGCCCTTTTGTGACCATATTTTGAATGAGCCCTGAACTGTACAAAAAACGCAGAATTGCCCATAATACCTCAAAATTAGGGAGTTTTAAAAATGTTGTTTTCTAGACCTGGGCACGTGTAAGTTGATAATCTTAAAAAAAAGAATGGAAAGTTATTTTATTTTATTTTTTTATTTTGCTCTCTAAAATGTTTATTAGTCAGAAATATTATTATTATTATGGTAACACTTTACAATAAGGTCTCATTTGTTAACATTGGTGTATTAACTATTATGAACTAACAATGAGCAATACATTTGTTACAGTATTTATAAATCTTTGTTAATGTTAGTTAATAGAAATCCAGCTGTTTTTTCATGTTGGTTCACAGTGCATTAACTAACAATAACAGATAATGTTGCTTTGTGTTTATTGGTTTTCATATGATACTATTTTCATGTGTTAGGGTCTTGACTTATCAGCCATCAACTGTCCGGGTGCCAAATGTCCAGGCACTGGACACCTCATACCTGACCTCCTCAATAGCAGACTACTCGGTTCCATTCCACCATTCAACCTTATCCACTATTCCCACAGATATGCAAAGTATGCACTTATCCAGTCTGAATATGCTTTCATTTATGCTCAAGCTTTTACAGGAATACTAACATGTCAAACTACACACATCTTTCCCAAAGGTCTTGATTTATTTTCTCTGATTCAAGGGGACCCCCAGGTATGG
The DNA here is from genome assembly GCA_030578255.1 of Tiaroga cobitis. NCBI lineage: Eukaryota > Metazoa > Chordata > Actinopteri > Cypriniformes > Leuciscidae > Tiaroga > Tiaroga cobitis. Next base: position 29,117,672 of record CM060595.1, on the reverse strand, counting down.
GTGAAACATTCTTACAAAGAAATATTAAGATTGCGTGCATGCATACATATTTATATAGTCTGCACTGCTGTTTACCTCTAGTTTCCTTTATTGTTCTTTCAGCAACATTACAGAGGCCCCATATTTTTAGACAATCTCTCCAGCAGCCTTCAGAGTGCCACCACCAGCGCCAGTCTGGTCTCCTCCTCCTCACAGTACGAGACGGCAACCCATAGCAGCAGCTCGAGTCATGAGATGGGTGTGATCACGGGAGGATCTTCAGGCCTATCAGACATTATCTCTCTAGACTGACTCCTAGTGCATCTTTATTGGCCAGTCACCAAAACTACACTCAAGTCAAGTCAGCTGAGTAAAAACTATTTTGACATTTGACTATGGACCTCAATAATCTTGTTTCGACAAGGACCCAGAACGACTGCTATGAAAATATCTTGAGTGGGGTCAGCAACAATACTGTTTTAAAATGCAAACCTGAATTAAGCCGTTTTCCCTCGAGTTGGGAAACCTATCGGTTGGCCAATGACTCTTTCATTAGCTATTTCATTGGAGGAGCAGAGCAAAACAAACTGCATAAATGAGTGGACTGGAAAGCTCAGACACTTCCAATAATTGCACTCTTGTCTCCATTGTGTGTTGCTTCAGCAGTTCTGCAGTTGAAACGAAAGCAGATTTTCAGCCGCAGCTCACTTTTTATGTCTCTTCGATTTCAGCAGTGTAATTATGTTTTGTTACAAGACTTCAGTTGTAGCAATAAAAACTGTTTGTTGTATATTTCAACATTTAGTGGTCTGATATCAAGGTAGAATAAGTAAACTGATTTTTTTTTTATTTGAATTTGTGGTTATTTGCTCAAGAGCCATCAGATTCCCTGTTGCTGATGCAGTAAACCTATTTTTGATCTGTAATTTTATATGGAAGTTGTTTTTACTATCTTTACACATCTAACATATTTGCCTCAGAAACTAATATGATTGTTGATCAAACTAAGGGAGTAAGCTGTCTAATTGCATGGTTCTTGGTCATTATAAAACCAGCAACTGCATGAAATGAAAATGAGGCCATTCATTGTTCTTTTAAGATTATTACGTTTTGATATAATAGGATAATGATAATGAAATATAAAAATTGGTCTTTTAGAAATTGGCGTTTATTGCTAATGGCTTATTTAATAGATGAGCAGTTTGAAGTCTTATATGGGCTGACTTATGATTATGAGCCATTCAACATGCGTTCATTTTGATGACAGTCTGAAGGTGTGTTTTTTGTTTGTTTTTGTTTTATAGGAGTTCCTCCTTGTTACTTGTGTACTATTTTGATTCAAAGATGCCCATATATTTTGATGTAAAAAACAAAACAAACAAAAAAACAATGATGTGCTGTAATTGTTGATACAGTGCTTTTATTGTCCCTATCGATCAGGGCTGAGGTTTTTAATCGACATAGCTCTCCATTGATGATGGCAAAGGTAAAGCTGTTGAGAATCTTGAATTCTTAGCACAAAGGAGGGTACAGTTTAAGATGATACATGTACATCCTAAGACATGTAATTCAATACACAGTGATTAAAGCATTATTTCATGTTCATCTGGAAAAATGTATTTTTCAAGTTGAAATATTATGTCCAGATTGCTGTTGTATTTGCTGTCCTTTATGTATGGACACATCCACACAAGTTTAACTTGCTCAGATTTTATTTTCTGCAAGATTGTGCAGCTTTGAATATTTAAATTAAGTCATATTTAAATTTTATTTAAATTAAAGTCTATTTATTTGTGTAAACATTATGCCATACACTTCAGAGTCATCACGTTAACATGGTATGGTTAATAGCTTCAATCACTATATAGAATCCAGAGATGTTTATAGTTTGTCCAGGAAGTTGTCCAGCGGTGGGATGCCCTCCTTCAGACCTTTGCGTTTACGGGTCTCAGCCACAACTTGGCAAGGTTTGCTGTTTATGTCATAGGGGTCACCTGGCAAAATCTGCCAGTGGTCAAACACACATTGAGGGAAGGCCTGCCCACCAGTGTTAGACCTCAGGTCTGCTGTAAAACCTGTTCAGAAAAAAATGCAAGCGAATTATAGGCACTAAGGTACTGAGGACTTGTGTTAATGTCCACAATATAATAATTCAGAAATGTATAACATTTGGCACCATTCAAAAATGTTTAACTGCTATAACTAATGTATTTATTCATTGTTGAATATAAAAATTACATCAATGTCCTATTGCTGTCATTTTGAACAAGCTGTCAAATCTGAAGTGTTAACTCACCAAATGATTCATTTACAGGTAGGTATGCCTTCACCACAAATATAGGTGTCCCAGCCACTTGGGACTCCTCAAATACATGGCCTCTTTTTCTGTTCAACACACCATAGATGCCACCAACAACCTGCTCTGGGCACTGGAGGGAAAAAGAAAATACATTAACGGCATCAAGATTGCACTATCGTTTTTCTGTTCCAGGAATCCACCATGTATACCTGAATCTCGACCAGGTAAATGGGCTCCATGAGTCTTGGCTGTGCAGTAAGCACAGACGCATACAGAACTCTTCGGGCTGTTGGAATGATCTGACCGCCACCTCTATGGATGGCATCAGCGTGAAGAGTGACGTCATGAATGTCAAACCGGACTGCCCGCATGTTCTCTTCACAGAGTGCACCCTGGTACGGTAACACAAAATTGTTTCTGTTGAACTATCTCATTATGATAATGTAAACTGTATGAATGTCCAAGCATGAATTGACTTGACTCACTTCTTTTGTTGCCCACTGGAAACCAGCCACTACACTGTCCTTTATCTCGTTCAGATACTGAACTCCCTTTGTGACATCCACAAGGACGTTGGGCCCTGTGCCATCTGGTCCAAAGCACCAAATCTTACGGGCCTCGCCCACTTCCCACTCATATTTCTCAGACAGGTAGCGAGCTCTCTGTTTGAGCTCCTGCCGAGAGGTCACGTCACCCTTATCGATGTCCTCGGCCAAGCCATCTGGGAAGGGCTTGGATTTCATGTACAGACGATTGTGCTTGTTGGGAGACTTGGACAAGCAAACTTGGTCTGATTCTTCACTGACTGTTTCACGATATGACACAACTGGGTCCGATTTCTGCAACAAAAATTACTAGTGGATTAGAATAGAAACCATTAGTGGAGAAGAATAGAATAAAACACATCTGTTGTATACTCTTTAGTATCCTCATCCAAGCGCTACCTTCAGAGGGATGCCGGCATGATCTTCCTCAAGATCTTTTAGGCAAATCTCCAGATGAAGCTCTCCAGCACCTGCCACAATGTGCTCACCGGACTCTTCAATGATACACTAGCAAAAGGTGGAAAACAACTTGTATTTATTATTGGAAAGACTGAATTCTGTTTATACCGTCTTATTACCCCACCAAGATATTCACCTGAACCATGGGATCAGACTTGGCGAGACGTTTGAGACCCTCCACCAACTTTGGCAGATCTGCTGGGTTCTTGGCCTCCACAGCAACTCTCACCACAGGACTAACGCTGAACTTCATAACACGCATGTTGTGAGCATGTTCAAAAGTGCTAATGGTGCCAGTTTTGACCAGGAACTGGTCAACCCCAACCAAACCAGCAATGTTCCCGCATGGCACATCTTCAATGGGCTCTACATAACGACCCATCATTAGGATAGTTCTGGGGAGACCATTGAGTAATGATCATCAAATCAAATCAAGTGAAGATGACTTATACTGTAAATGCAATTGACAGCAGCAAACCTTTGGATTGGCTTTATGTACAAGTCCTCCTTCTTTCCTGGTGTGAAGTTCGGGCCCATGATGCGCACCTTCTGCCCTGTAGAAACAACACCAGAGAAGACACGACCAAAGGCATAGAATCTACCCTTGTCAGTGGTTGGCACCATCTTGGAGATGTACATCATGAGAGGAGCTTTAGGATCGCAGTTCTTCACACCTTGAAAGTCAAAGGAGGAATATGTAAAAGTTGTAGAAAAAAAGCACATCTCTCTGAAGTGTAGAACACCTTGCAATGTAGTGACTCACCCATAGCGGCCTCGTCATCTCCAGGACCCTCGTAAAGCAGTTCACAGCGGTACTTCTGGGCAGTGACAGGAGAAGGAAGATGGATGGTAATCATCTGGAGCAAAGCATCACCTGCAGGTAACCAGCGGCGCATCACAGCCTGGAAGCATTCGAAAAACCATGTCAACAACAATACCAGTTTAATTAGGGTGCAGGTTTTTAAAAGTCATTATTTCTAGTTGTACCTTAAGTAGAGGTTTCCCTTCTTTTTCTTTGTCCTCTGCATCAAGCTTTACTTCAAGTTTCTCAACCAGTTTCTGGGTCTCTTCTTTGTTGAAATTCATAATGGCATCAAATACCTGTGGAAAGAGTTCAAATCAGAGAGTAATTGCAAATGAGTGGTAGTAGCAGGAGACGAGTGACAAGAAGAACTGATTCAAACAAACCTTAAAGATGGGATCCAAGACCAGTTGACAGAAAGTACGCGGAAGCTTCTTGCCATCTGCATTGGTTGATGATTTGCTAAATTTTCCACAAGCAGGATCAAAATACCTGAAAAGGATGTCTTTGAATTAAAGAGATTTCATATTTACACATTGTACTTGTGTCCTTGTGATCAAATGTCTTCTTTATAACACAAGACACTTACTTATCTCCCCAAAGCTTTTTCATCATCTCCTCCACTTTCTTAGCTCGTTCTGCTGGAGAGAGGTCTGTTTTTTTCTTATCTCCTTTGGCAGCAAACTTGGCCACGTACATTTCAGCAAACTGCTTCAGAGTAAAAGCCCAGCCATGGAGACCTGACCCAAATCCCACAGTCCCAACCACAGGATCCACCTAAGGTACCCCAGAAACCAAGTCAAGTCACCTTCATTTATATAGAGCTTTTAACAATATAGATGGTTTCAAAGCAGCTTTACAGTGATAATAGGAAATTAAAGTAACAGAGATTGTTTTGGTTTTACAGCAGCTCTAGAATAAAGTTATTGTCCAGCTAAAGTTAGTTCTGATTGATTCACTTCCGTTGCAAAGATCATTAGTTATTAACTTAGCTAACACGACACCGTTCTAACAGAAAACCCCCAACAACAGTACCTGGTGGCTCGAGAACTCAAACCTTGAAATAGGTTTCAAGGTGCAAGCCTTGAAAAAATTTTGGGGGGAAAAGTGATCTCTGCGCAAACATCAAAAACGCGAACCTGTGAGAACTCTGACGGCGTGCACATTGCGTATTACGTGTTTAGTCTGTAGGTATGCGCGTTTGAATATATATATGTGCGCAGTAGGAAACCGATAAATAAAAGCAAATATTTTACTCAAAGTTGACTTTTCAGACTAAACTGTTACCATAATGTTTCCCATTGGTCCACTCTCTCCTTCACCATAGGTTGAGATGATGACATTAACGTTCTCCACAATCCGCTGGAAGGTTAGGAAAAGATCATTGGGTTCCAGCTGCAACTCAAGGAGGGCACGGTCCATCTTGTTCATCATCAACACAGGCTTGATGCGCTCTGCTATGGCTTGTCTCAAGACCGTTTCAGTCTGCACACACACACCTGTGGAACAAGTCAGTTTTCACCTTTTTTTTAAATCACTTTTTTATCCGGCACAGAAATAGTGTCCCTCAAGGTTTCATGATGAAACTATTTGTATGGTTTAACAAATATTGTTAAATGTTCTTGTTAACATTAAGGGGATTGCCTCTAAAATCACCTGATGCATATCTGTGAAACTATACTGCCTTATAGAACAGAAGTGTGAATTTGATATCCTAAAATGATTTTGCCTTACCTGATACACAGTCTACCACTACAAGGGCACCATCTGTAACTCTGAGAGCTGCCGTCACCTCAGACGAGAAGTCAACATGTCCTGGTGAGTCGATCAGGTTTATGAGGAAGCCAGAACCATCCTTACACTGCTTAATGAAAGCTGAGTCATACTCGTTTAGCTCATAATACAGAGAGATAGCCCTGTAAGGGAAACATACATGTAAAGGGTTTCAGTGATTGTGAAAAGTCATTTTGGTGTTTCCTTTGACGATTTTGTTTGAATAGAATAAGAGACACATAGCTTTATGAAGACTTTTACATTGTTACAAAAAACTTCCTTTAAACTTCCTATTCATTAAAAATCCAGAATTTTTTTTGGCTATATATCACTGTTTCCACAATAAAATAAGCAGTACAACTGTTTTCAACACTGATAATAAAAATAAAAAAATTGAGCACCAAATCATCATATTAGAATGATTTCTGAAGGATCATGTCTGGATTACTCGATGCTGAAAATCAGCTTTGCCATCACAGGAATAAAATACATTTTAAAATATATTTAAATAGAAAACAGTTATTTTAAAGTGTAACAATATTTCATAATATTTTTGAACAAATAAATGCAGACTTGTTTTTAAACATTAAAAAATCATACTGAGTCGAAATTTTGAATGGTGGAGTATGTTCAATAAAAGTACCTTTTTTATTGGTCAAAAATGGTGTAAAAGTTCAATAGATTGTGAAAAGATCTCATCCATATACTATTAAAATTAATCCTACGGACAAATACTTTCTGTAGAATAGCTCTTGTGACATCAATATGATTAATAATAAAATAGTGACTTTTTAAATAGGAATACCTACGTTGACTTTATGGTGATACATCTCTCTTGTTCATCTTTTCTGGTGTCAGTAAATCTAGTCTCTCCTGCGCGTGCATTAGCAATAATACCAGCTTTGCACACCAAGGAATCGGTGAGAGTAGATTTGCCATGGTCCACATGGGCGATCACAGACATGTTCCTGATGTTGGACTTTTTGTCCATAATCCCCCGAATCTGGTCTACTGTAAAGTTCACCTGAGGAACAGAGACAAGTTTTTCAAGTGTTGATTGTGGAGTAAATATAGTGTTTGTGGGTGAGGGACAATATGTGATGTCAAAACAAATGAATGCCTCTGGCTCATTAGAGGATGGGAATCTACAAAAAGGAACTGTGACAGTGTAACTAAGCTCATGCATTTAACTTATCAATAAAGGCTAAATAAATGTTTGTTTGTTTTTTTAGATTAAATTTACAGTAAAAAATAAATTCCAAAGTTGCATATTTGGAACTGCATCAGCCATTGAATTATGGGTCAGTGACATGACGTGCACATTTTTGTGTCCAAGTGCATTATCTCCTTTCAAAATAAGTTGATAAATTCATGACATATACCACTTTATTCTATAAAACCTATTTAGTTTGAATTCATTTGTAGTACATTTTTATAAGACATATTACTTTGTTTTATCTTTAACCCCCAAAAATGTCAGGTGGAGCAACCGTCCGAACAAATGAACAGACTACAAAAACTATTTAAAATGGTGTCTTAATAAGAAAAAAGAAAAATAATATGGCATCATTTTAGGTTTACCATTAGGTTTACCTTTCCTTTTACCTTTTTTAACTATCAATAATTTTAAAGCTGTTGAGATAATTGAAAAACTTTTGTATATTCTCAAAAAATCATTTTAACGGCACAATTGACACGTGACTAAAATAATGCTGCTAACATTCATAACAATGCCATGTAAAATAAAATGAATTAAAATATGAAAAATAATTACCATTTAAAACAATATTTCAATTAAACAAAATTCAAATGTGATGGTGATGTGATGATATTTGATTTTGAGAATATCACTGTCGCCATAAATTGAGGCAATTCATACTTATCTAGCCTAAGCTAGCCCGTTCCAATATAGACCTATTTTAAATGCCTATTTTTACCTGTATATGGTAAAGTGACTTGAAATGTCTTATATTTACTAGCATTTACTATGTATTATGCTTTCAACCCTAATTAATTATACAATAACCGTAATTATTTATTTCAATAACTTGTTTTAAATGTATCATAATTCACTAGAGTGCAGTGAAGCACAGCATGCACCATGAGTGCGCAGTTTCTGGGTGTCCGCTGACTGTTGTGCTGCTGCTGCTGTCTCCGAAGCACAAGCGCTGCCCAGCGATACACTCAGACTATGTTTTCCAGCCAAAGTTGCGAATTTAACTTATGCGCAAAGTTGAAATATCGTATTTAAACATTTGCGAATACAGCACCGTTTCCAACCAGTGAGTCGAATAGAACAAAATGGTTACTTCCTGATAAACTGTCTGGCTCTAAATAAAAGTGGGAGAAGCCACTGTATAAGTCACTTGCGTCTCAGAGCGCGCAGACCAAAAGCAATAAACAACGTGTTATCTATCTTGCTTTCGGGGGTGGATGTTGGTGTTTGGGAACGCAGTCATGTAAAATAGTTCTTCTGGAAGGTAATTAGGCCTATAACGAACCACTTTAACGACAGGCTTGCTCAGGCATTCCACAACAACCAAAACACCATTTCAGATGCTGAGCAAAATGACCGTTCCGCTGGTTAGTCCAGTTATGTCATAACTTATATCGCGCAAAGTCACATGTCTTTTTTGATACGCATCGAGGAATATATTCGGTATGTTTCCATTGTAGTTTATGCGCATGTCTTCTTAACGGATAAAACGTAGCCTATACTTTTTTATGCACATTTTTAGAATGTATGCGCGTCTTGGCGCCTCCATCCAGCAGTTTTTGATGCGATAGGATATCCCAAAATGCGCATTAAAAATGGGTGGATGGAAACATAGCAAGCTGTTTAGATAAGAATGTTGGGTTGTTTCGCCCCTCAAAAACAACAACAGGCCCCGTCACTATAATAACACTATTTCCACTCAGCAGCCCTCCACAGGCACGGCTTGCTCGGTCTCTGCGCATGAAACTTTAATACGCGCATTGAAAAGAACAGTGGGGGCGTGAACGCGCTATTTATATCGCGGTAACGTTATTCCAGTGCGCGCGCGTGCACTGTGTTGGGCCATATCCAAAAGTACGAGGCTTACTTTCACTTAAAAACAAAGATCCAACAAACCGCATGCGGTTGTGTTTTACAATTATGCGTAGTATAACTCTTACATGACGAACTTTATGATCTCCCGTCGAATACAAAGATGTAATATATTTCAATGCGTCATTATCTTTCCTGACTATTTTAAAATAAAGACATCAATTAAATGTTCCGCTTATAATTCATGTTCAAGGTTGCTATAAACGCGAGAATCTTCTTAGCAGGTTGTCATTACGTCATTGACATCAGAATAAAAAAGATTGCATAGCCTAAATGACTGAATAAATGCGTCCTAAATGTACACAAATGTTTTAATATAGAGCTAGTCATATTTTATGATGCCCTGGTGAATGACGGTGAAATATCATACCATTTTTGCGAATGGCTCCCAAATCTAGGACGGCCTCTCGCTGCGATCGCTGCTCCTCTCCGCTTGAGGACCTGGGGGAAAGAGAGATAATGTGACGTAGAATCTTAGTTTATGCTGCGACACATAAGGTGTGCTCGACTTCAGTTGCGGAGGGATGTAACCGATCGGCGAGAGTTGCCGCTAGCAGTCGGACTCGGGGAGGAGCTGAAAACGGAGTCGGGCACTTTTTGCTTCCCGTAGTGACGCTCGTGCAGTGTCAGCTGAATTAAATGCAATATTTGTCAAATACACAGACGTTTCAGAGACGTTTTCGTCAAATACTTTATGTAGGCTACTGCTTAATACAGCGTCTGTTTGTACAATATTAAAGTTCAACATAAGTGGGGTCTATGTTTTTTTATTTTGATAAGAATGGCACAATATAACATTGCGACTACATGAAAAGAGCATTAACTGTAATAATAAATACAGCGTTGTGAGAATTAGTGGAACTGAAGGTGTCAGAATGAACACAAAACACACGTGATCGTTGTCATTGGTGAATCCGGCCAATCGGAGAACAGCTGTCGTCTTCTCAGCTCGCTCAGCCGCTCTGGAGAACTGCGACACACGTTATCGTCAAGGACATTCATCATCATAATACAACACGGATGCTAAAATGTTATTAATATTTTATGATGATATGTAATTCTTTAGAGCATTATATGTGAAATATTTGTATTTTTGGAAATGTTACATGTACATTTTTGGAAATAAACGTAAAAAGAGGGAAAAAAGAAACTGCGCCACACCGGTGTTGTGAAATATTCGGGTGCCTGAGGGTGCGTCCAGTAGTCAGGGCACTGATCAGGGAGTCAGCCATTCGGTGACATAGCGGCGCTTATGGATGGTGTTCATGTAAGTTTCCTGTATTGTGTCACAGTTAAAGCGACTGGAAATATTAACGCACGCTCCTCGGTTAACATAAAGGTTTGCTAGAGGTGTAGTTAGGATAGGCCTACGCTAAACGAGCCAATATAGCGTTTAAGTAGCTTATTTTTGTTATGTTTCTGTTTTACCTTGAGAGTCAGTAAAGCTTATCGTTTTAAAAGTTTGCCGAAATGTATGGTAGCATAATATTCATTATAAACTCCTGTGGTGAAGGCATCAGTAGGCTGCACTTTCCTAGTTTATAGAAGCACTTCTATTCTGGGTAGACTTGAATTTCTTGTGTTATATGTTAAATATTTGCAAAATTGCACACATGCATGAAAAAATGTACATGTATTTTAAATATATTTTAATGTTTATCTTAATAGGCCATGATGAATAATCCATGTAATAACTATGTCTACTAATAGCCTAACCTCGATTATTTTCCAGAGATGACTTGTGACATGACAGTCTATTTAACATTTTAATAATACAGGTTTGTTGTAAATGTCATTTTATTATATATTTTAGACTGAATGTGTCAGTTGCAAAGGCTGGTATCACTGGGATTGCATGAGCAGACTAAACGTTCATTTGTCTGGGATCCCAAGACCCTGTGTAAAGTGTGTTAGTGTGTGTGTGTGTGTCTTTAAATAAAATTGTCATATGTCATGACTTCTCCTCAATTGTGAATGAAACTTCAACACAGAATCAATATTTTCAAGAGCATCCATTATTATAGTAAGAGTAAGACCTGTAGCTAAAGCACGAGAAGGCTAAATATGGTTTATGAAAGATTTCTATATTAAAGATCTCTCAGTAGTCTGATCTTTCTTTTGACCATTTCGACTTCTCGTGCTATAAGCTACAAGACTTATATATTAATTGATGCTTTTCAAAATATGTGAATAGCGCAGAATACAACAGCGAGAGAGAGAGAGAGGAGTATGTGGTCATTCCTGGGATTCAGCAATATTTCAGTCCCCCAAACCTTTTAAAGTGGTTCACCAAAATGAAATGTTAGAAGCTTTTCAAAATACTTTGGTATGCCCATTGGAATGAAAAATTATTACATATCATCCATTTTTATCATAAAATAATGTTTTATTTCTATCCACTAAGCATTTGTTGTGTCCCTGAGGCACTTCACTGAATCACTTACTAAATATTTAACAAAATGTGCAGTGTCTATCATTTTTGGCAATATTGTTAGTATTTATTTGTTACTTTCTCAATGACACTACCCCATCACAAAAAAATAAGATCGAAAATTATTATTTTTCAAAATTTGATTTAATCCATAATTGTATACACTAGTGTGCCGTGAGTCGTCACAGGTTTATCAGGTGTGGTGTGGAAAATGATAACAAAACAAAACAAAACAAAAATGCTACAAATAAGAATAGCCAATATCATCGCGCTGTCTCGTATCTCTTTATTTTGTTATTTTTCTTTTATAAAATGAATGCTATTGGCCATCCTTTACGTCTGTATGTGGGTTTTACAAATATTTAACAAATAAAAAAGCAGTTAAAAGAGGTTGTGACTAAACTAAACTCCATTGGCTCCTCAAACTGTCAGTCAAACCTCATAACTCCACCCCCCTCCATTTTGAAAATGTAAATGTAAAACTGTAATTTTTTCATAGAATGTTAATATTATAGTGACACATGCAAGTGTCTGACCATATCTATAAAAAGGCACAATACTAACTTCGAAGACAGTGTTGTTTTATCACCAACAACATCAAATATGGCATATATCACACACAAATATGACCTTTTGTGTTCCTACCTGACCTTACTGACAAAGACTTTAAATAAAGGGACTTTGTTTAAACTCAAGGTTCACATTTAAAGCTGCAGTCCGCAGTTTTTCCTCTTTGTCACCATCTCTGTTTGAAATCTGTAATTACATTTATTCGCGGAATTACCAACTTTACGTGAGTTGTACTTCGACGCGGCACAGCGCGGATGAACACGATGTTTGAGGAGACTGTGACGCTGTCAGTCACCGTGCCGGTGTGGATACTGTCATTCAGAATCACAGATTATTCTTTTTGATATGACCAACATAAGAATTTTCACCGGAAAATGTAATCTGAAAGTTCAGAAACATCCACTTTTGTTCTGGTTCTGACAATGCAGTACTGACTAAATCTAACAATCGCTTATAAGTTATCATATCACGCAAAACCATGCAAATTATACTTTGTTCTCAAATTGTTAATGTTAACAACGTCAGCATTGCGTGACACGTAATGTCCTTCCGATATGTTGTTTTCGCATGGGTCCGGTTGCAGTCTCTTTTTTTCTGTAGCCACTCTGAAGTCCAAACGAAGTCTTTTGCATTTTATAACGGGTGAATCTCTAGTTGTCACTGGTGATTGTCGTTTGAACCTTTCTGGATCTGCCATCAAATTGATAAGTTTAAATATATCAAGTGCTGTGAGAAAAGGCTATAAATCTCCACCTCCAGCATCCCCACACTCAATACAGCCTACTAGCCGAGACTCCTTCTTTATGTGTACAGATGTGACGTAATGACGCAAAGACATGCTCGAATCTCCCGTGGAAATCCACCAGTGCCACTAAAAACATTATTACAAGCTTACCGTTTTAAATCGAGCTACGGCAAGCAGATATGAGCAGTTTTGAACACTGGCTGTTTATGTATTTTCTCAAATATGTATTTTGGACAATTTTTAACCCAAAAAAAGCTAAGGACTGCAGCTTTAATGTGAGTACTACTTTTTATATAATATGCAATTTGAAGCAATGCATGTTTAAACAATTTTATTATATATTTTTATATATGGCGTGTCATGAGATTTTTTACTTATCAAAACTGCCAGGTTCAACCAAAAAAAAAGGTTGGGAAACACTGCTCTAGTCTATGTACTATATTTATTTCAATGTACATGAACATACATACAGTATATAAACATTTTCAAATTCTTCCACTTTTAGGGTCAATTTCTGAGAAGTTATTGGGGATACCTATAGTGTGCATAACATTTCAGGCTTGAGGCTTATCTTGAGGTTTTTTTATGGGGGCAAGAAAGTGTTTATTTTTATTTTTATTATTATTCCCCTATACGTTTTGGGTTGATTATCTCTTGGGATATGCCTATTCACGGATACAAGTCCACAGATAGAAAAAAAAAAATCACAGATGAAAAAATATTGAGTTTGTGATTCCGCTGATTGCAAATGGGGTATAAAACTGTGGTTCTTTATAAAAGTGTGGTTCTCACTTCAGCCATTTAAAACACGGCAAGTCTCTCACAGCCTCGCTTTCATACCTGTCTTGGAGCTTCTCAGAATAAGGTCTATCCCACTGATATAGAGAACAACATTATATAGATCCGTGGTCTACACCCGTTTGAAAACGCCCAAAATTGGGAGACCAGTGAAGGCCTTAAGATTAAACAAAATTTTCTCTACCTAATAAAATACACTGTATAATGACGTAGATGATAGCCTGCTGACAAATAAGCAAGCATTTAAACAAACAATCTTATTTTAACAACAATAATACAATTGTGACATTTGAAATTAACAGAAATTATCACTAGAACGTTCTTAAGTGTGCGATTTCTTTTACAGTTTTAGACTAGTGCATCCCAAACAGCAGGTGGCGCTGTATCACTAATCATTTGTTTAGCCCAGTCTATGGTTTAGAGGAGGAGGGAAAGTTCGAATCAGATGAGGAAGGGGACTGATTCCGAATCCGAAATATGCATGAGTTTGGATTTAATAAAGTACAGATGAAACGTTAGGTATCTGCCTATATTTCGGAGTCTTTGATATGTCTACAATTCCCTGTTTAGTTGATAGTTGGGGTGAGGAGAATAACAACATAATATTGACTTGGAAGGTAACGTAACTGTAGCAAAATAACTTTTTTATCGTTTACAGTGAAATTTACGTTAACTTACGCATAAATACATGTACCGTTTACCGTTTCAGCAAAACGAAGTAGCAGTAAACCTTGAGCCAAGTCAAGATGTTCGGAAGCGATGCTGTTCAGAAAGCCTTAAACTGCTTCAGAAAATTCAAGGTACTGTCATGTGTTACTTTTGATTGCATACACAGCATGGTCATATTGACAGAAGTTCATAACCATATTGTGTTTACACAGGAATACCAGCAGCTACTGAACGACTCAAACTTGAAATGACAGTTTCATATAATACGTTTTTATTCTCGTTGGGTTTCTCCAGCCCCAGTGAGGTTGAGGAGAGTCTAATCCACACATTATTAAGAGGTAATTGAAAGCATTGTTGTTGTTTTTTTGCATTATTAATGATTTATATTCTGTATGTTTTATGTTCCCTCCATCTTACTGTTTTTCTGTAGCTTTAGAGGCTGCAGGATCTCAGGTGTCCAGTTCTGATCCAGTGAAGTTGTGGGAGGCTGTTCTTCAGACTTTTGGCACCTCAGTCATTGTGCCGTATGTCTACAAGCTTCTGCTGATTCAGTGGATGCTGTGGCTCATGCACTGTCAGTTAGAGAGAATTCTTACTCTTCTGACACAGACTAACCACAAGGTATTGTTTTTATAATCTTTATAAATATAATGTTAAGACTCCCCTTGGAAGATGGGTGAAGCGTCCGACCCTCTGGTTGAGAACCACAGTTTTGCAATACTAATACATAGAGATAATCAATCACTAAAAAAAAACATGTAAGAAGAATAATAAGATGAAAACTATTCTTTAAGAATGTATATTTGACTGCTATACTGCTGTCATTCTCATCTCCTCTCAGAGAGAGCATTCAGCACCTGTGAATCTACTGACAGAAACACGAAACCTTTCTTTGAGCATGGAAGAAGACTCCTCACTAATGGTTGCCATGACAGCAAAGGACCTCAAGGATCTTTTGCACATCTGCACTGTGATATGTCAAGGTATGAAACGTCTGAACTGACTTATTATTTATACATTATGTAGGTCATTATATTAATGCTGAAAATAGGCGCGCTCAACTCCCAAGACGTTTAGTGGGTGCGAGTTATAAAACAGTAATCAAAATAAAGATGAAAAACCGCACTCTCTAGTTGCATCTCATATATATTTATTTATACCATGTCCACACAGACGCGTTTCGGCCTAAGCCATCATCAGTGAGTGTGTCACACACTCACTGATGATGGCTTAGGCCGACATGGTATAAATAAATATATATGAGATGCAACTAGAGAGTGCGGTTTTTCATCTTTATTTTGGTCATTATATTAATGTCAGAAGAAATATACAGTACTTGTAAGTGTTGTTTTATGATAAAAGATTGTGTATTTAGGTAAGACACAATATAGATAGTAATTTTACATTTCTTTGCAATTTAAAATAATAAATAGTAGAACTGCCATTAGTCCTAAAATGTGTTTTTTGGTTTAGGGGTGGAACAGATGAAGATGGAGAAATATTCCGAGGCCCTTGAGGCTTTTCAGGAGGCTAAAGGCCTCCCGAGTCCCAGAAGTCTCTTGGCACAGATCCACACTCTTACAGGCCAGAGTTTTGCTAAGCTGGTAAGACGCTCTGTTCTACAATCCTCCGTCCAGTGAACTCTGGCCTGAACTTAATAGACCTAAATAGACCAAATCTTGAACCATCAGTTCCTGTTTATATTTGCTTAATTGAGTTTGTTTAACTGATTCATTTGTGGTGGGTCATAATTAGTCTCTTGAGGCTCTGTTTCTTATGTCTGTGCAGGGTCAGCCCCATTGTGCTCTCCACTTTTATCGGAAGGCTGTGGAGATGGATTGTGCTTGCCATAGTGCACTTTATCAGAGTGCTCTGGTGTTCAGGCAGCTTTGCAATTCAAAGGCAGAAATTGAGGCCCTGCATCTTCTTTACTCAGTAAGTCATTCTGCTCACAACTTTTTGACTTATTGTTATTATTATTAAATATATTATTTACAATATTTGTTATTATTTTATGCAATATACCTTGTGCTTTACAGCATGTATGAGAGGTGCATTTACACAAAATTATTAACAGCTTGTGATATCAGTGATAACAAAAAATGAATTGCTGTCCTTCACACTGACCATTTATAAAAACTCACTACTAATACTATTTTAAAAACAATAAATAAACAAATAAGTACCAAAGGTCCATATCTCATGACTGTCTTCTAGCGTCAACGAAGTAGACCTAAAACAAATACATTTAAGTAGCAACAAGGTTCAGCTGACATTCGCTGCTTTCGCTTCAAACAGTAAAGGATGTTTCAGATTGTTTCATAATAATCCAATGAATGTATTTCCTGCATGTTATGTAGTGTCAATTTAAAATGTGTTTGTTAGATAATACTTCTCTCTTGCTTTGTTCACAGGCAGTCCAGCTGCAGGCTGAAAAAAGTTCATCTAGTGCTTCACTGGTCTCTCCAGCTACACTGCTTGGTGGTGAACAGATGACCTTCATTAGCAGAGTCCCTTCCTCCTCTCTGATTCTGCACACTTTGGCTCACACATGTGTGTTCAATGGCAGGCAAGTGATCCCTCAAAAAGGACCAATGCTTGACTAGATTATCAAATATCAATATTTCAATCAGATTTAGAAAAACTGTTACAGAATACTAAACCTCTAAACAAAATATACATCATTTTTTGTCAATCAGTATTTCAGATGGTGTTGAGTACTATCTTGATCTGTTGGCGTCACTGCAGTCAGATGGCAAAGATCTTGTAAGGACTGCACTTTTTCAGGCATCAGATTCAGAAATAATGCATACAAAGTGATGTAACTGATTCAAGTGAAGTCACCTTTATTTATATAGTGCTTTATGCAATACATATTGTTTCAAAGCAACTCCACGGTAATAAAGAGGAAAATAACTTCATCAAATATGAGAAAACCGTCTGTCTGTGTTTCAGGTATCCACAGGGGATGGCACTTCTTTTCCCAGAATCCCAGTGGTCTACCTTGAAGCAGGATTTGCTTTGTTGAAAGCTCAAAGGTATAGTGATGCTCTTGTGGTCTGCGAGGAGGTCATCACTAGCACTTCAGACTTCATTCCCAAGAGGCTGCTACTTGATGCTGTTGAAAAACAAAAATCTGATTCCGATGTCGTACTTGAAAATGTGGACTTTGTGTTATGGGCTGGTGCGGCCCATCTCCTTCAAGCAGAAGCCCACTGGAAACTGAAGGACACCAAAGAGGCTATTACAAACTTCACAAGGCACGATGTGATGAGAGTTTCATTCAGTACCTAGCTTTGTTGGCAAAACATGTTTTATGCAAAATGCTCTCTTGTTCTTTCCTTTCAGAGCGATTAATCAGCTGGTGAAAGTGTTTATTAAACAGACTGGTAAGTGATCTCTTTCTTTCTAGATTGCGGAATCATACTACGCTTTGTCTGTCTTCGTTTGTGAAGTATCTTCCAGGTTGAAAAACGCTGACTTACAAATTATATAATTAACTATACACAAATATTTTTATCCTAGGGTTCTCATCCATTATCTATTTATAACAGATCTGCATTCAAGAGATGAAGCTGTTTTCCCATTTTTATCTTACTGAAGCCACATTTGATGTGTGAACTTGTTTTATTGTCTTCTTTCATGTATCATTACTTGCATGATTTCATCAAACTTTTAGATTGGAAACAAAAACATCTTGGAAACACTGAAGCAATGGTTGAAAGAATGGTGGCTTTGGAAGCAGCAAAAGGACAAGCACTAGCTGGTCGAGGGTGCTGCTTTTTGGAAAGGGGTCAATTGAAGGAGGCCCTGAGAGATCTTCATCTCAGTCTCCAGATGACACCAGGTTTTCAGCTGATATGTTGTCATAATAGTGAATTGTGCTTAGTCTGATACATTGCCCTGTCCTTCTCAAATTTACATGTGGAATTGAATTTCACTAGGTTGTAAGAATACTAAAATGTGGCTAACCGAGGTCTTGTGGAGGCTTGATCGTAGAGAGGAAGCATCAGCTAACTGGAGAGAAGCCCATTGTACTTCAAATACACCTAAGTCAATGTAAGCTATTGGACAAGTTATATGTCAGACTATGACTTTTACACATGAAAGTCACACATCATTGCAATCTATCATTTCTGTAACTGGTGTGATGATTGTTAGTCATTTTTTGACTTGCGTTACAGAAACCTACCGCTGTATTTGCAGGCGTGGCCAGAGGACACAGCTTTTGACTTCACTGACTTGAAGAAGAAAATGGGCGAATACCTTCATGCCAAAAATGTAATGACATAAGACGAGGATGCTCTCTATTATAAATTGCACCATGTCATCTTTTTTGGTGCATAACTTCATACACAAAAAAGACTGTTTTAATTGTGTTGTCTAATTTCCTTTTGTCTAATTGTGTTGTCAGATGTAACCATGTAGCATAGTAATACTACTGTAGCTGAAGTGTCATCCCTAAAACAAAATTAAAGAGCTGTGCTAATCGGGCAGGATTTCATGCTACATTGTCTCTGTTGACATTTTGTTCAACCATTGCCAATAAGGTTGCATTTCACTTGTCAGAAGAATGAAAAGAGAAAGCATCCAGCCTCGAATCAAATTCTTTGTGTATTTTATACATGCTAAACAAAATAAGTCTAAAGTAGTGGGGATTTTCTGATTAGCATCTTGTTTTTGGAATGGAAATGAAACACTTTTATCTATTATCTATAAAACAAATTTTATAATCAAATGTATTAGCAATTATTTTATTAAAAAATATTTCATTTAATCGTTATATCATGCTCCTTATTTCAACCCGCACAGTCGCATGTAACATACATAATGTGAGTATATTATAGGTGCATTAATCTTTTTGAATATCATGGAAAAGTGTATATTTAATTCAAAAAGTGAAATTTTCAAATATTCTAGATTACACGTAAAGTGAAAAATTTCAGGCCTTGTATTAATTTCGACAAGTACGGCTTACAGCTCATAATATTAAAAATCCAGTATCTCCAAATATTAGAATATTTCCTAAGATCAATCAAAAAAGGATTTATAGTACAGAGATGTTCAAGTTCTGAATAGTACAATGTTCATTTATGGACTCAATACTTGGACAGGGCTCCTTTAGCACGAATTACTGCATCAATGCAGTGTGGCATGCAGGCGATCAGCCTGTGGCACTGCTGAGCCGTTATTGAAGCCAAGCATGCTTTGATAGCGGCCTTCTGCTCGTCTGTTTCTCATCTTTCTTTTGACAATACAGGCCAGGCGTGTTGGCTGGCCAATCAAGCACAGTAATATCATCGTCAGCAAACCAGTTGGCAGTTGTTTTGGCACAATGGGCAGGTGTGACATCCTGCTGGAAAAGGAAATCAGCATCTCCAAAAAGCTTGTCAGCAGATGGAAGCATGTAACTCTGAAATCTCCTGGTAGACGGCTGACTTAGGACTTGATAAAACACAGTGAACCACCACAAGCAGATGACATGGCATCTCAAATCATCACCGACTGGAAACTTCACACTGTACTTCAAGCAACTTGGATTCGGTGCCTCTCCACTTTTCCTCCAAACTCTGGGACTTTGATTTTCAAATGGAATGAAAAATGTACTTTCATCTGAAAAGAGGACTTTGGACCACTGAGTATCAGTCCAGTTCTTTTTCTCCTTTGCCCAGGTAAGATGCTTCTGATGTTATCTCTGGCTCAGGAGTGGCTTGGTACTAGGAATGTGATAGTTGTAGCCCATTTCCCGAAGACATCTGTGCGTGGTGTCTCTGGTGCACTGACTCCAGCTTCAGTCCACTGCTTGTGAAGCTCTCCCAAGTTCTTAGGCTTTGCTTGACAATCTTCTCAAGGCTGCGGTTATTCCTGCCAAACTTTTCCCTTCTAGTCAACTTCAATATGCTTCGAGACAGCGTTCTTCTGTTGCTTACCTCCCTTGTGGAGAGTGTTGATGATCGTCTTCTGGACAACTGTCAAGTCAGCAGTCTTGATTGTGGTACCCATGATTGTGGTTGTGTGTATTGAAATAGACAGATATCTGGTATTTATACTGTATGAATGGTAATTTAATCAAACTCATAAAAAGTACAAAAGGGAAACCAACGTACTTGTGGTAAGGGGAACTTTAATAGTTTCTGAAAAATCTCCCGTCTGTTGTATAGCCTGTGTCTCAGGCTATACAACAGACACAATTGAATCAAACTCAAAATGAGATATTCTAATATTTTGAGGTTGTTTAGCCATAGGCCATAATTATATATTTTAGCATATAGGCCATAATTATCTACATTAAAAAAATGCTTGTAACATTTTAGTTTATGTGTTATGAGCATAGAATATATTAATATACACGGGTTTCTTGTATACAAACAATACCGGATGCGCGCGCATCCAGGGGGCAAAAAACCGCTATATGTTATGCCGAGTTCTGTAAAAGTTACTAAAAGAACATTGTAATTAACGTAGATTTCGCATTGTTTGTAATTTCTTGTTGACTCAATAATAAACTGCAATTTCAGAGTTGGATCTGTTTGTTTGTGTTTCATATTAATATAACATTATGTAAAACGCCCAACTGTTTACGAATCAAAATCCGGACATACTGTGATGCATGTATGAATTATCATGTTAGACTAAGTTAGTAATGTAATTGCCTCTATAGAGCCCGAATTTGCTTTTATATAAGTTAACCTTTACGTTACTTTACGACCTGCAACATATCATGACTGCACACATATAAAGTTACTTTACTGTAAATCAACGATTTGACGATGGATTATGTGGGAAGCAGTACCTCCGACCGTGGCGATTATATTAAAAAAAACTTACTCTCAGCAATGGTGAGATCTTGCTGGATCCCTACGCAATACCTGACGATCTTTGGATTGTGAATGACAAGAAGTGGCCAGCAATTGTATGGCCTGATATATATATAATTGTCTAATTCAGACACCAAGTGTGTAATGTAGCTATACAAGAGAAATGATTAGAGCGTACAAATCCCTTGATGCATACAACTACGTGCTATGTGGTCATGTGCAGCTCGTCAAATACTTTGATGCTGCACCGGATTTTTGCGTGTTGAGGTCAGATGTGCTCCCTAGTCAAAGGCAAGGCATTAAAGCCGAGCCTTATGATGCCTGGGTGTATGTCCATAAGGGCCTTGGTTACATCCTCACGGCTAACTGCAATTGATTGGCAGGGTACGTCTATCAAAATGTATCTGCCATCAGAAACCCTTTACTCCGGTACGAAGACCGCGGGTCTTTTGCCCCCTGGCTGCGTGCGCAAGCAGTGATGAAGTCGCCAAGAAATCCATGTATATTCACTTGCTTAACTTGATGAAAAATATACTTTTCCACAATATTCGATTTTTTCAGACGCACCTGTTTATTATGACAGAAATATTATATATACATTCACCACATTGCTCTGCATTCCAGCTCATTTAAAGTATTATTATTAAAACATTCTTTACATATATTATCTGAGACATATATGTGGCGTTTTGTGTCTTTTTGAGATTACCTAACCTGTTGGGCAACATTGCCTATTTGGCAATAAAGTTGTTGACATTTTGACACTTCGGCTCAGCAGAGTAACCGCTTAATCAGACACTCCCGAGCCAATCCAAAAGAGACATTTCACAACGCAGCAGAAAATAAACCAATCGCAATGAGCCGTGAAAGACACCAATGATGTTTAAGCTCTTCCACAGTCGGTCCAAGATTGCCAATCGGTCAACGCAAGAAATCGCGACGTGTGCTCTGATTGGCTAAACGTTCAAAATGGGCGAGGAAACTTTTTCTCCGCAGAGTTGATGTTAGCAGGCTAATCCAGTGCAGAGGTAAAAAGCTAGTGTGAAGGTTGGAATCGGTCACTTAAGAGAGCTACTCATTTCCATCAACTATTTGTATCTTTTTGCCGGAGAAGCAATATGGCTTCGGGTGGAGAGTAAGTACATTTTTAGTGATGAGTTATTGAGTCTGTTGATAGTTGTTTTGTTTTCTTTTGAGTGCCAGTTAGCCGTCAAGCTAAAAGACGAACGCATTATGAATGGTGATCAATGAAAAGAGCGAGTTTACACGCTACAGATTTCTCATCCGAGTTTACATGTTAATTGATATAATCTCTTTAATCCTTAGGTATTTACGTTCTCTTTACTCATTTTAAACTTCTGCGGGAGTTTTAAGGAGACTATGATCAGCTGTGTTTAGCATGTAAGCTAACCAGACTGAGTCATCTCTCATGATCGAGGCTTTCGGCCCACCGGCATCACCGGAGACTGCTCGGAACAAAAACACGTACAACCCCGTTAAACGGCCCGCATGTCGCTCCATAGAATAAAAACAATATTAATTCTCTATAGCAGTAAAGCCGCGAATAAGCTTCAAAACGAGCTAGCAGCTAACGTTAACCGTTTTTGTACATATAAGTTAACGTTAGCAGCAGCAGGTGATGATGATGATGACAAATCCTGTGATCTAGATATTTCAGCCATCAAATCAAAAACCGCTGACAATATGTGTCATTTAAACCGTTAGATAATAAAATGTATCAGACCCTATAGCTTTTATAAGCACTTAAATACTACTGTTTCAGAGGTTTGGGCTTCATGTCACACAGGAGCATTTGCTGTGTCATTGGCAACTGGAGCTTGCTAACTACTGCTAGCTCGCCCATCGTCATCACACACTCTGAGAGGAATACAAATCATACTTCCATAACCTGAACATTATATGGCTAGGTTGTGTACACGACTAAAACTAACACTTGTGTGAGGAAGTTAACTGTATAGTTCAGTAGTATGTAAAGATATAACGTTTGCTGTCTGTTAGCTACGAGGATGTACATTGTTAGCTTATTTACACACGCGCTTGTTGGCCTCTGCCTATTGACTTGTCTGAGAACCGTCTTGGTTCAGTTTCTTTTATTTTCCTTTAAAAAAAAAATCATTTAAACCGTGTACAGCTTAAATTGTTGTATTCTGCGGGATCAGCTACTCTAAGGCCTTGCCTACGACCGCATCCCGTGCTAAATCTAGCGGATCATTACGGCTTTCAGTCCAGTGTTTTGTGGAAAGCTCCAGAGTAACTTGAGCTTGACAAACGTACATGTGAGCAGACGTACACTTGTCCATAGACTCTATCGTGTTATTCTCTCGGAACAGACAGGTTAATGTCATGTAAATATTTTCTACATGAAAGGGCTACGTAATATGAAAAGTAATTATCTTTCACTTCCGCCTCAAGTGATACCGAAAGAAAATAGCAACTATCTGTCTCTTATAACCACCTGTGAAGTGCCAAGAATTGTTAAAGGGACAGATCACCCGAAAATGAGTAGTCTTTACTCGCACCCATTTTGTTTCAAACATTTTTTGCTCAATAACAGCCTTGGTTACCATTATGGTTAAAGATAAAAATGGATGCAGTGAAACCAAATTGTGAGAAGCTGTCATTCTGCCGAGCATCATCTCTTCTGTTCCACGGAAGAGCCTCAGAAAACCAAGGGTGCCACAGGATGAATTAAGACTATTTTATTTTATTTTATATATATAAAAAAGATCTTAATTAAATGCTGAACGCGTTTCCCAATAACAGGTTTTTCAATATCTTTTTTTTTTTTAAGAACATGCATCGTAATCCCGAATCGCAAAGTTTATCATGCAAAATTTAATATCAACACTCCCAGTGTTTGAAAACGAGCAGTATTGTCATACAGCAATATGGGGGGTCTTCGAATATTGTGTTGGAAAATGGGGGGGCCTCTGAGGGGAAAAAAGGGTTGAGAACCACTGCTTTAAAATGTTCCTCTCCCACACAGATCCAAAAATGATGATCTTTCCACTGCCATTCTGAAGCAGAAGAACAGGCCAAATAGGTTGATTGTTGATGAATCCATCAATGAAGACAACAGTGTTGTGTCTCTCTCTCAGGTAAAATCTTCAGTCGCATTATAAATGTATAAAAATGTCCATTTGCATGTGCCTATCACATTTTCTCTTTACTTTTCAGGCAAAGATGGATGAGCTCCAGCTCTTTAGGGGGGACACAGTGCTGTTGAAGGGCAAGAAACGGAGGGAGACTGTTTGCATCGTCCTGTCCGATGACACTTGCTCTGACGAAAAGGTTCGCATGAACAGGGTGGTCCGCAACAACCTCAGGGTGCGCCTTGGTGATGTTATCAGGTTAGACTGTTTTCTGTTTAAACTTTCATTGCAAATGCTAGCTGAATGATCCTGGTATGTTGTTACAACAGTTTCAGGGTGTTATTCTGATTGACAGGACTTAAATGCTAGTTATTCGAAAATGTTCCTATTAAATTCAGGATGGATCATTCATTTGTTCCCCTTTCTGGTTTTCAGTATTCAGCCATGTCCAGATGTGAAGTATGGAAAGCGCATTCACGTTCTGCCAATCGATGACACGGTAGAAGGCATCACGGGCAATCTGTTTGAGGTCTATCTCAAGCCTTACTTCCTGGAGGCTTATCGGCCAATCCGTAAAGGTACATATTACCTCCAGTGTTCATTATAATAGTAATAAGAATGTTTTTTTTTTTTTTTTACTGTTCACTTTTGGATTAATTGTGAGATGTACATTTTTTTGTTAAATCTGTTAGCTGCCATCCAAAAGTTTGGGGTCAGTAATTTTGATTCATTTTGAAATAAATTAATAGGGACTCCTTTAGGGCTGGGTACTGAGTTCGGTACTTTTTAGGTACCGACCGATACTACCGAGTATCGAAACATGTCTTGTTTTTCGGTACCTAAGTGGTTAATCTCGTCAACGTCAGTGAAACAATAAGCATGATTGGCTGTGGCGGAAAAACACGTGTGTGTGTGTAAATGATCTAAAGTGTACCTATGTGCCAGACTCGATGCCAGATTACCGATCTTGGCAGCAATTATCTTGTCGAAAATATTGCATCGTGTGCTTCTGATAAGGCGCTTAGAAGTGCACAGAATACTCTTGAGAGTAATGGTCTGTTCACACTGAACGCGAATAGAGCGTCAAATACGCGTCTATCGCGTCTAGTTAGACGCTTGAATCTTCCGCTCGAGTTCAAATTTTTCAACTTGCGCGGAAGATGTTCGCGGCAAACGCGTCGCCCAATTCGCGTCATTCGCGACGCCCGGCGTGAACGATGCGTCTTTGCATTGACTTTGTTTGTAATCTACTCGTGCAAATTAAATTCGCGTTCGGTGTGAACAGTGAACACACCATTAGTAAACACTTAAAATAAACAATAAACAATTAAACAACAATAAAACAAATAAACAATTAAAATATCTCCTTTCTATTGTTTCCTGACACATCCATAATCATTAGGCTACTTTTGCCAGTGCTTTGTGTGTGCTGAGCGCGAGGCATATATCCCGCCCCCCAGTAGCCTATATGTAATTTAATTCCCATTTATTTGTATAGCATTTTTCACAATACATATGCATTTTCTGTAAAGCTGCTTTGAAACAATGTCTAAATTACAATTTAGAGTGATCTGTTATCAGAGGTGACGGTGTAATGCATTTCAATTAATTTTCATTCAGTTTCATTGTTAAACAATGCGCTCATTTAAGTAAAGAATACATGTTGTTACATGATGTTACAAAAAGTATTGTTCAGGAACCGGTATCGAAGTCAAGGTATCGGTATCGAACATTTTGTTACAATACCCAGCCCTAGACTCATTAAATTGATCAAAAGTGACATTTACATTGTTACGAATTATTTGTATTTCAAATAAATAGTTATTTTGAACTGCCTAATCATTAATCATTAGTGATTTAAAAAAAAGTAATATTTCACAATGTTACCTTTTACAGTATTTTTGGTCAAATAATTCAGCCGTGGTGAGCATAAGAGTTGTCTTTCCAAAAACTTTTCTTTCTTTTTTTTTAACAAACTTTATTTTAGTCATATTACATATTATCATATATACACATTGTTACATATTGCATGTGGTAACAATAGTAATTACTAGAGATTAGGGTCTTTCGCACCGGAGGAACCTATTCATTGTTCCTAGAACTATTGGCGGAAGTACCTGCTTTTTGGTGTGTTCGCACCGCAGGAACTAGGAACGATTTTAGTTCTAGGAACTCCTTTTGGGGGAACTAAATTAGCTGCTACTTCAGAGTAGGGCAATAAACTAGCCCAATAGGACCTACCAGTGACGTAAGTGTACGCTGATTGGCCGAACGCACGTGAAACACCAGCACCCGCCATTTAAAAAAAAAAAAGACGTGTACACACAGATTATAGCCTATATACTTACTCCTAACTCTACGAACATGTAAAATAGTGATAGATAGACCTCTCAACCTTTACGAAAACCAGCATTGGGCATTAACCACATGGCAAACACTAATACTTTTTCATATATGGTCTACTTTCTTTGTATAACAGTTCTATCTAATAATGTACTAGACAGGACTGTTAAACAAATCGTAAACTAATGAAGACTAAGAATGGGAGTGCTGCAGGCTTTGGTGTTCTCAGCGCCGTCAAGTCACAAGCGTGGCTTGCGTCACTTCAGAGTTCCTTCTGGCGGTGCGAGTGCAACCAGGAAAATGGCCCTAGGGGAACATTTAGTTCTCGGGGAACCACCTTGGTGCCTAGTTCCTACTACCCAGTGCGAAAGGGGCTATTCACCAGTCGACCAGCAATAAACAGTTTTTTAGTTTTATTTTGGCCGATCTCTATTACATTGCAATCATTTCCCAAAGTGTCATTTGTGTGGAAATATTGCGAAATCTATAAACAGGGTGTTAACACAGGACAGAGACGGGACACTCTAAAGACAGATGCAAAGAAGAGAACATGGACGCAAATACTGTACCAGGCACAACACACTCAATGTTCACGATGCTCAAAATAGAAAACTAGGAAGAAAAATAATAATTG
Source organism: Tiaroga cobitis (assembly GCA_030578255.1). Classification (NCBI taxonomy): domain Eukaryota; kingdom Metazoa; phylum Chordata; class Actinopteri; order Cypriniformes; family Leuciscidae; genus Tiaroga; species Tiaroga cobitis. The sequence continues at coordinate 29,090,606 of CM060595.1, read as the reverse complement.
CTGATGGGGTTTATATGAATGTATCTCTGAAAGGAACTGACTGTCTTCAGAAAGTTTTGATAACATTTTATTTTCCTCTATTCCTTTATTTTCCTCTTGCCTCTGTATAAAGTAGTTTATACATGCAATTGAGTGATTTAGTCCAAATGTTCTGAAGAGACTCGATCACTTTATATGATTAATAGATTTAATTCAGGCTTTTATTAACATATAAACATTGATCAGTGCACATAAACAGAAGCTCAACCGAACCTGCTTGAAGCACGAGAACAAACATCATTGTTTCTTGCGGAAGCTCAAACGTGCTGCGTAACACTACAATTAACCTCATTGGTTTTTCGCGGAAGCACAAACGTGCTGCGTAACACTAGAATTAACCTCATTGGTTCTTGCACGTCAAGCAAGCATGCTTGAGCTTCCATTTATCATAACTGATGTGTGCGTTGAATGTTCATATGTGAATAAAATCCTGAATTAAATCTTTTCCTCAAAGCGATCAAGTCTCTGCAAAAAATTGGACTAAACCGCTCAATTCATGTGGATTAGTTTTACGATCTCTTTTTTTCTCTTTTTGAAGCGTCCAAGTGGTAGTTGCGTAGCTGCTAATGGAGAGACCAAAATCTCTCAGATTTAATCAAAAAGATCTTCATTTGTGTTCCGAAGTTGAACTAAAGTCTTATGGGTTTGGAACAACATAAAGGCAATTAATGACAGGATTTTCATTTTTGGGTGAACTAACCCTTTAAGGACCAGAAAGAGTTTGTGGTTTGTCTAAAGCAGCATGAAATGATGTGAATCAACTTTTTTTTATCTTTTTCTTATTTCTAATAACATTGGTTTGGCTTGATTTCCATAGGTGATATTTTCCTGGTCAGAGGAGGCATGCGTGCTGTGGAGTTCAAAGTGGTGGAGACTGACCCCAGCCCGTACTGTATTGTGGCCCCAGACACAGTGATCCACTGTGAGGGGGAACCTATCAAGAGAGAGGCGAGTAGATGTTTCAAGTTTTTTCATGGTTTAAAATGGGTTTTGTGGAGGAACAGTGTGTATGAATGCGTCTGCACTCCTGTTTCCAGGATGAGGAAGAGTCTTTGAATGAGGTGGGTTACGATGACATTGGAGGTGTCAGGAAACAGCTTGCCCAAATCAAAGAAATGGTAGAGCTGCCTCTCAGACACCCAGCTCTCTTTAAGGCTATTGGAGTGAAGGTAATAGTCTGCACTACGAGACTTAAACACATTAAAGTGTTGTGAATTTATAGTCCGAGGTACAAATAATCTCTCTTTATTTTTTTTACAGCCTCCCCGTGGCATTCTGCTATATGGACCCCCTGGAACTGGAAAAACACTCATAGCTCGTGCTGTGGCAAATGAAACTGGAGCATTCTTCTTCCTCATCAATGGTGGGGATGCAAGAACACAATTTAAATGAATTTGAATTGCTTTTTATGATTTGATTTATGCTTGTATGTCGGTATCTCAGTTTATGACCCTGAGGAAAATTGAATTGAATTAAATTATTTTAATTGTCAGGCCCTGAGATCATGAGTAAACTGGCTGGTGAATCTGAGAGCAATTTGCGCAAAGCTTTTGAGGAAGCGGAGAAGAATGCACCTGCCATCATCTTTATTGATGAACTTGATGCCATTGCTCCCAAAAGAGAGAAGGTAAGACTGCTTTTGTAATGGATGAAAGATTATCTTCACATTTGCTTTGCACAAATACTTAGAATCATTACAAATCATTACTTTGACTGACTGGGTTGTAAATTATTTTATCCATCAGTAAAATAGTTTAAGCTGTAACACATTGATATACTAATAACTTCTGTGGTAAGAGCTTTCATTCTAATCATGGATACAAATTCTTGCCTTTTTTATCTTTCTGCTCTTGCAATGTGAAAGACAAATAATGAAATATTTAAATAAAGACATAATAAAAAAATATATATATATATTACATTAAATAATAAGAAAATATTACAATGAAATGTTGTCTTGGAAACATACCGATTTAATGTATTTTGTAGGAGTTATTCTACAGGACATTTCTCTCCCCAAATCCTGTCTTACATTTTTGGATGCTTTGTAGTCAAAATGGCTGAAACTAAATTTGAATTATACTTAAATTAAGACTTAGTAATATTTTAACTTGAAAGGCATAATTTCAGTTAGGGGGAAAAAAAAAGCTTTTGGCTTGTCTTCTGAGGCCAAAAGAGGGCACAATGAGCAAAATATTAATGCACCACTAAGTGTCATGAACAGTGTCATATCGGTGTCCTTATTAATAATTTATTATGTTACATTTATATAGCGCTTTTCTGGGTAATCAAAGCGCTTTACACATAGAGGGGGGGGAATTTCCTCAACCACCGATGTCCACGTGGATGATGCAACGGCAGCAGTGTTGGGTGGTAGCGTCGCTACAAGTAGTGACGCTACTAGTTTAGCTACATTTCTCAGTAGTGTGGTGGTAGCGTCGCTTTTTTCTGAATCAAATAGCTTTTCAGTTGTGAAGCTCTTTTTTGACTGAGTAGTGCGGTAGCGTCCACTCCACACAATCTACATTTTCCCAAGCATTTCAAAAGCTCAACCTCAAATCGGAAATGCAACTGCTAAGTATCACTGATGCTGGATCAGTAGTGACGGCGACTTCTTCTTCTTGTTTTACGGTGGTTGACAACCCGGGCCATATGATTTTACCGCAATTAGGAAAACATGGACTGAATGGCGGTAGGCTATCCATGCAAAAAAAACGAAATTTACAGTATAACGCGGAATTTCATGGAATTTGTCAGATCTTGGATGAAAAGAAGTTAAGTAAACTTAAATAAAGTTGCGATATAGACTAGTGTCTGTGAATATTAAACCGCATAAAGACTATTTAAAAAGGAATCATGCATGTTCTGCTGCGTGTGTCTGTGATGGCTCAGACGCGCGGATTAATTTACCACACAAACACACACACACACACACACTGAAGCACGCTTGCGATGTTTTCAGCCTATATGAGGACATTAATGCATGCACTTCATCTACACAGCCGCTCTGAGTCACTTTAGCAGCATTTTAGCTTGATTTGAGAAACTATCGTCATATCAAAAAAACAGAGACTCAACAGTCTACATGGCAACTTGTCAAAATAAAAGGTTGGTTTAACCTTTGAAGAAAGTTTTGCTTAAATCATTAGGCCTACATTTTAAATAATTGGCCATTACAATTTAAACCATTAAAAAAAAACATTTCATAGTGCCCTTAATGTAATTTATTTTAAAATTGTAATAAATTATTGTTAAATTGTATACGTTTCATGATTTCATTTAATTACACATTTTTATTACTCATTTTATTTAACCATTAAAATGGGTGTCCAGAAAATGAAAACAAAATAAAACTGAATTTGGATAGTGGGGAAAAATAAAACATTTCATGATTATGATAAATCAAAAGATAATATCCAATATCAAAAGATGCACACACTCTTGACACCTGGTTTTGTTATAGTTGTATATAGTTATATGGTTTTATATAGTTATTTATTTATTTTTGCCAAATTGGTTTGGAACAGTTGTTGGATAAACAAGTGAACTGACAAATTATACCCGTCTATATGTTTGATTGACAGTTTTATTGATCACCGAGATGGCATTGACTTGGAATGAAGTTGGTTCAATATAAAAAAAAAATTGCTTAGGTGTAGTAAACTACTTTTGGCATATCGCTGTAGCTTTAGCTTGCTACATTTCCCAGGGTGGTAGCAGTGTTGTGAAGTGAAGCTACATTTAATGTTGAGTAACTGCTAGCTTAGCTCACTACACTTTCTTAGTAGCTTGCCCAACACTGAACGGCAGCCATATTGCGCCAGAACGTCCACGACACACCAACATTATTGGTGGAGAGGAGCGAGTGATGAAGCCAATCAGTATATGGGGATGATTAGGAGGCCATGATAGACAGAGGCCAATGGGAAAATTTGGCCATGATGCCAGGGTTACACCCCTACTCTTTTTCGAAAGACATTATTAGCACATACATTTCATTTGAAGAAGACGTGCCCTTACACAGTGCTAATCCACGTTTATAGCACTAGAGTATATGAAATATGTTCATAACTTGAAACGCGCTTGCTCCAGTCCGTATATGATCCGCGTTGCAAGCGTTGTGATACTCATCGCGGTGTTCCGGGAAGAAACCACTCATTTTAATTGATCCCATGCGTAATACAGCACAGTGCTTGGGTTAAAAGTTCATTCTCATGAATAAATCCAGAGAAGCGCTCAGAAACTGATGACCTAGAATTGTATCTCCAGCCTCGGCAGCCAGTCACACGCTCTGAAAGCACGCTTCTTACTCAGATTTTGTGACGTTGCTTCGACTTTGCTTTTCAACCCGGAAGAACGAAATTGCTCAAAAAAATGCAAAAATATTCATTTTATCAACAAGTGGAAATTGGTTGAGGGCTTTTAGTGTTTTCAGTGATGTGCAGCCTTTAAAGGTTCATGAAACCTCAAAACATTTTTTGAGATATGAACAGATATTTTAAGTTATTTTTTTTAAGCAATGAAATAACTGTATGGGGAATAAAGTGCATTGTTTATAAATCATAGTGCATAAAATAACATTTTATAAATCAAATATAATTTTGTAAATTGCATAAACAATTATGAACAAAACGGCATCATGTATTTATGCATAGTTCAATGCTAAGAGCCAAAGAGCTGATCACAGTCATAAAGTACGTTTTTGCATTTAAAAACATGATGCAGTGGAATGGAGAAATCCATAAAGTCTCACGACTTGTTTTTTAGAAGTTGAAATTCTTTTAACTTTACACAGCTTTCTAAACATGCGGCTCTCTTGTGCAAGACGTGAGTGCAACGGTCAAAGATCTCCGTCTAGTGCATGTTTTACATAGAAAACAATGGAAAAGCAGAGCAGAAAAGGCATTCTGTGTGAACTGCTTGGTTACGGTTGTGACGCAAACAAGATCTTCTCTGCATTGAGCTTTTCTATTTCTGCAATGTTTTAAACAAAGCAACGGGTTCAACTCGATAGGTTAACAAAACATTAAAAGACAATAACGACTCTTACGTCATCACATCTCGTGCGCCACTAAGGCTGCATGACGTGCACCGAAAATTTGAATGCTCTATTTTTGCATTCGAATGTGGATTTTTATTTTAAATTCGACAAATATTAAAGTCCCTGTAAAGTCAAAATTAAGTATGTGTTCTGAGTATGTCACACCACAGAAAAATGTGTTATTAGCCATCCAGCCAAATTTGAATGATAAAAAAAGCCGGCAAGTACATAAAATAAGCTATCAATCTTGAAAAAATGAGCATTATAGAGGGAATGCATTAACGTCACTTCCCCGCCGCAACACGCCCCCCTCAGCGGGACTGAGTGGCAAAAGAGCTGCTGCGTGACTGGAGTTAATAGGGGAAACTGCGTTAACGCGAGTAAAACATACTATTATCAGTTTAAACTAAAAGTTGGACTCGATATAGTGTTCCTTACAACTTATCAAAGATCCAGTGATCCATGGATATTGACATGCAGCCAGGAATCGTGTTTCCTGACATTTATATGTGCCTGATTTCGACGCCGGGGAAATAAATGAAGAAAATTTGCCTGTAAACGTTTTATATAAATAGAATATAGATAGGTCTAAATCCGAGTGATCACTTACATTAATGTTATACTGTATATCATCATATCGTCCAGCCCTAAAACTTGTATAGTTTTTTGTCAGTGTTTATTTAAAAACATCCAATTATGCAGAATATAGTCTGTTCTGTAGCTTTGTGCAGTCTGTAAAAATATACAGTACCTCAGATTTCTGGTCAAATCTAGTTGTACAGTCAATCGCAAAGCTCTTTCCCGTTTTAGATGTGTTTTGTGTGATTTTCACGGCATTCACGCTGAAAACAAATTTGCTGCCGCTCAGTCTTTTTGCCACTTGTGGGCGTGACCGCATTCACTCCGGCCGACGGTGACGTCATGCGCATACCCTCTATTCTCTGCTCTCAAACGCTGGGGGCGTGTCCGCTGGCTGCGCTGAAACCACGCCCACTCGCGGGAAAGCTGTCTGGCGATATTAGGGGATACTGCTTTCGGGACGGGAGGATGAACGCTGGGGGGGGATAGTCGTTTCGGCCCCGTTCACCAGTAACGGCGGATTATCAGTGAATCCCAGTTGTCTCTGAGGAAAGTTTATAAAACGATCCTGTGTAAAATGATCACTACAGAGGCGGGTGTTGGCAGTGATCCTCAGCTCTTCATCAAGGTTGGCTCTACACAAAATTAATCCACCTCTTCTTGATGTGATCGTTTTTAGGAAATTTAAATAAAGACACCGATCTGTTTTGTACATGATCGCATCCAGGTAGTAGCCTATATGTATTTCCGTGTTGAAGGCATAGCTAGCTAGCAAACAGTAGGCTGTAGTAACTAATAGTACTGACAGTAACTCGCGTTTAAGCGGCAAATGCGAATGGGGTCGGGAGAGATCAGCCTCAGTGGCCTCGGTGTGTCATCAAGTAGGAGCGTGTCCACGAGCTCATGGGCTCCAGTGCGTCATCGAGCCCTGTTTTAGCCCCGCCCAAAAAATCCGTAAAATAGCAATGGTGAAAAACTGTTTAACGGTCAAACTCCGCATTTCAGTACTTCAGTTCACATTCTTTGTAATATGTTTTAGCAATACATTTGTAACATTTATAATGTGTTTAGAATTTTTTAGTAGAATTTCCTTTACAGGGACTTTAAAATTAATTTTCCAGCCGTAACTTTATTTCCTCGTGTTTTACTTCTATTCCCTATTAGCATTTACTATTAATGTTTTTTCATGTTACTAAAAACCAAAAATGCACTATCATGGACCTAATTTTAAAAATAGCTAAATGTTATTTATAGTTATCTCTGCTTTTGCGGTTTCCTACTTTAAAGTAACGTCTGATCTGAGGTGTATGATGTATGTATAGCCGGTTTAGCCGCCTTTCCACTGCACACGACTAACGACAGCTGTTGGACCGGAAGTCATTCATTTCCAATGGAGAGTAGTATGGGAGCTGCGTGGAGTTCCGATCATATGCGTACATTTCGAATCTGATTTGAGCTTTGGATGTTTTGACGTTTTGTTTTTTTTAACTTCTGCTGCTAGACCTTCTACGACTGGCTGACCGAATGTGATGTATTCTAATCAAAACTTAGCACTAAGTTAGAATTAGCAATATTACACATTTTAACATATTAACACTTTAACGTTATTCTCTAAACACTTTCTGTAAATGGTGGTTAAGAATTATGGCAGAATTATTACATCCATGTTGATTAGCTCTATAAAATCTACTATTTTTTTTTATTTTAGATGTATTGAGGGTCATTTGTTTTGTGTGGATATATTCATACATGCATGCATGCATTACATTAATTCATTTTACCATGGTGCATAAGCTGAGGTAACGGTTGCTTCACGACCCATTTCAAAGTTTCGTGCGACAATCGTATGCGAATGTCGTATGCAGTGGAAAGGCGGCTTAAGAATGTCTAAGGGATGTTTATCTAAATGGTTTTCCTTCTGTTTTTCCAGACTCATGGTGAGGTGGAGAGGCGCATTGTGTCTCAGCTGCTCACTTTGATGGATGGACTGAAACAAAGGGCTCATGTCATAGTCATGGCAGCCACTAACAGACCCAACAGCATTGACCCGGCTCTCAGGCGATTTGGTGAGATCACTTTGTAGATGTTTCTTTACAAAGCAATACTTGAGCAAATGTTTCCAGTTGATATTCAGGCTCTTTGGCTACATGCACTGCACCTTAGATAGGAACATCTTGTGCTGATGTCCTGACTCTTGATTTCAGGTCGCTTTGACAGAGAGGTGGACATCGGCATTCCAGACGCTACTGGAAGACTTGAGATACTTCAGATTCACACCAAGAACATGAAGCTTGCTGATGATGTTGATCTGGAGCAGGTGTGTTTCAGAGAATGTTAGAACATTCAGTGCTCAGTGATGATTAATTTTTGTTTAAACTGGGTCTCCTTAAGCAGGCAATGGTAGAAGTGTCATGCGCATTAAGTCTGGCCCCTCAGAATTTTGAGCCAAGTGGATTTTAAATGCAAACCCCCCCCCCAAAAGAAGGCCTTTTCAGAATGTCTCGGTGTCTCTTTCATGACATTTTTAATGTTTTGTTTTATTTAGGGCACCAAGTAATTGTGGCTAGTGCCCCTTTCAAATATGAGTGCATAGGTGCATTTTCACACAAATTTTTTTTTTTTTTTTTTTCATCCTCCAATTGTCTTCAGGTGGCGAATGAAACCCATGGCCATGTGGGTGCTGATCTGGCCGCCCTTTGCTCAGAGGCTGCTCTGCAAGCCATCCGTAAGAAAATGGACCTCATTGATCTGGAGGATGAGACCATCGACGCAGAGGTTATGAACTCCTTGGCTGTTACAATGGATGACTTCAGGGTGAGGATCTTTATCTAAGTAACTCTTACCGTATTTTCCGCACTATAAGGCGCACTTAAAGGGACACGAAGTAAGAATTACTCCCATCTAGCGGTGAAATTGTATTTTGCATTCAAACGAATTGTGCTCTCCAGCGCCTCGCGTTTTCAAATGCGTGTTGCATCTACGGTAGCCGTTATGTACCAAAAAGCTATGACAGGATGTCTTCTAATAGCACTTCGTCGAGTTTTCCTTCGGGTGAACAGGTTTGTTATTTCAAACAAACTTCAAATTGACACAACGAACAAACGAATGTTACAGTATGAAGTAATGAGTGTCAAAAACATGAACTATTATAATTAGTAGTTATGCCTTTATTCGTTATATTTTCTGAAGTAGCCTACGTGCATTGTTAGATATCATCATCAACTTTTAACTATACATGTTCATCTGTCTATAAAATAAAGTACACAACCAAACAATGAAAAAAGCTTGTAGTTAAGACTGTAACATTGACTTACCTGTCGAGAAGAAAGCAGGACTTCAGCGTCTCTTTTGAAATCTTTCTCCTGCATTAGCTCTATCCACCTGGAAAAAGCTATCCCGACATTAACTTGTGTTTTTTGTAATCTCCGGTCACGTTTCCTTTTACGATCTATTTTGGACTTTTCTGGCGACGAGGATTTGCAATGCAGCCTTTTAAACTTGCCGGGGCAGTGACAAGCGCCTCTCACCGCTCTGAACACAGCAGAAGCAGAGGAGCAGTCACGTCACGCTGGCTCTGAATGAAAACGCGTTGGCCTAGTACTTTTTGTCCCTCTCTGCTATTATAGTTTTTCAAGATGGCGGAACTACATGGAAGCCTCCGTGGACTTACCCGTCCCATGTATATAAATATAATAAATTCTTTGCCAATTATCTGATTTATCCTCGTAAACGGTGGTATTTGTGCACCATTGAGGACATATTTATGAATAAAAATATTGATTTTAGATTATAAATGACCTAAAAAGTTACTTATAGTCCCTTTAAAAGCCTTTTTAATTTTCTTAAAAAACGACAGTGCGCCTTATAATCCGGAGCGCCTTATATATGGATGGTGAACACACGTTCACCAAGACGGGGAGACAGTGCCGGGCGACTTACGCCATTATCTGCCAATGGATCGTGGATGGCTGGGCTGATATATCAGTCTCAACTGTCATCCGAGCTTTCACGAAGGCAGGAATAATCTCTTTATTCAGCCAGCTCACATACCCGTATTTACTTCCTGTTTTCGGTCGAAGTCCACAGTAGTTGATTGTCGAGTTCGCGCGCGCGATCAAACCTCCTCCGTGTGTTCAATATCTGATTCGGATGAACTATCCGTTTGAGCTGATATTCTCAGAACACCACACAGCACCGTCATCGCCTGACAGCTGACAGTCTGAGTCTCCACTGTTGCTTAGTTACCAATGATCGCGCGCGCGCACTCGACTATCGCCTACTGTGGACTTCGACCGAAAACAGAAAGAAAATACCTCACGGAAATCTGCTGGGGGTCCAGTACTTGTGGGTGGGGGGCACTGGGGAGTTGGGTGGTTTGTTCTACAGGAACTAGATTTGACTATTTCATGTAGGGGTGTAACGATTCGTTTTAACAACGATTCGATTCGTATCACGATTCGTGGTTGTCCATACGATTCAAGGACGATATTGGTTCATTTAGAACGATACGATCTGAAACGATTCAGTGACTTGAAATCGATTCAGTAACTTTTTAGCCAAAAATTCAACCAGTGTGACTGAAATAAATACCTGGATACTGGACAGTGCGGGTGAAGTTTCCTAGATTCATGTTGTTTCTTGTAAGGGAATCAATCAGGTATCAATTAAATATAGATATAAACTAGGGCTACACGATTTGGGGAAAATGTCATATTGCGATTATTGAGGTCAATATTGCGATTGCGATATGCAATTGCGATATAATAAACAAATGATTTCATGAGTGAACTTGCTTGGTTCTCAAGGAAAATGCACACAATTAGTGATGATGCTGAAATGTGTAGGCTATTTCTCAACTCAAACTTGCAACAACAACTAAATGATTAATAACACCTATAATGATCAATAAGCCATTGATGTCTGGATAAAAATGTCTGGACATTCCTTTCTAACAGGTAGGACATACAGACATTGAATTAAGTTCAACAGTCTACACTGCAAACATTATAAATTATAGAATAATCCTTATTAAAGTTACAAAAGTTATTTAGTCAAGAGCATTGAGTATTTTTCTCTGTTCCTTTTGTTCTTTGATTAACTTTAACGAGAGAGATAATTAGTGGCTACTGTGTACTGTCCCTTTAAGACCAGCTGCTCCTGAGTCTGACAGAGACGCGGATCACAGACGCGCCTCATTCTCTCATGAGTCACAACTCTTTACGGCCATCGTAAGACTGCTCTTGCGTTAAGATACTCGACAAAAAGACATTTTGGCATAATTGTGTGTTATTGTTCGTTGAAGCGCGAAAGAGAAGTGTATTCTGGCGTGCTGTCTTGTGGGCACGCACGATACTGGCCCGAGTCTTTCTGTGTGTGTCACAGTCAACGCGATCTTTTTTGTCCTAGCACGTTTAATGATAAAGGTGTTAAATGTTACTCGATTCAGTCATTCATTCGTGACAAGAAAAAACATCCATATAAAGTCTGACCTGCTTAAATCCAATGCGTTATTTCCTAGTATCGATAAAATCGATTGATTACCTTTTAAAACGATTTTAGATCGATATATGTCGTCCGGAAGGCCAACTTGCTGAGCACAGATCGATGTAGTTGGATTATAGGAATATAAATCGATTCATCGATGTAGTCGATGAATCGTTACACCCCTAATTTCATGTGTGAATTGTATTTCCTTTGTTTGTTATATCTGAAAATAAAAGAGACCTTGATATAGAAAATAGCTCACGGGTATGTGAGCTGGCTGAATAAACATCATTTTTATTCATATCTTTCACATTTACTGCAGTCAGATTCACCGCGTTCACTCACATGGCTGTGCACTTGTAATGACACATTAAGGTTGTTAAGAGGCTAAAAGCAGGTTTAAAACTTGCCCTGTTTAAGTCAACAGGGTGCAGATTTGAAAAAGAGGATAACGCGGTGTAGGCAACACCGGTTTTTGTCGTTGTTATCTGTACTGACAGCACTCCAAATTTACAAAAAAAAATTGCTCAATGTTAAAATTGACCGGAGTTCTCCTTTAACGTTTGAACAACGTTACCATGGGAGTGAACGGAGTTGTCAGAACGTTTAATAAAGTTTGACTTTATCTGACTGTTTTGTTGACATTCCCTTTAGCACATCTAGTGGATGCAACACGCAAACCCAGTCAAACGTTTGACTGCAGTATCTTATGCGCCTTATAATCCGGTGCGCCCTATATATGAAAAATGTTCTAAAATAGGTCATTCATTGAAGGTGCGCGTTATAATCCGGTGCGCCTTATAGTGCGGAAAATACGGTACATTAAATACGGTACATTAAATACATAAAATACGGTACCAGCAAGAAGAACATTCAAACCAATTAAGTGTGAGACTTGCATTCAGAAACAAAAGACATAATTGCTTTTCTCTTTTACCTAACAGTGGGCTCTTAGCCAGAGCAACCCCTCTGCCCTGAGAGAGACCGTAGTGGAGGTGCCCAACATCACCTGGGAGGATATTGGTGGCCTTGATGATGTCAAGAGAGAGCTGCAGGAGCTGGTGCAGGTACTGAGCACAGTCCTATTCAGATTTTGTTGACTACAAAATGTTTACACAGCTTAATTTTGAAATGCTTACTATATTTTCTATCCTTTTTAGTACCCAGTGGAACATCCAGACAAATTCCTTAAGTTTGGCATGACCCCATCCAAGGGTGTGCTGTTTTATGGACCACCAGGTTGTGGTAAAACCCTACTGGCCAAGGCCATTGCCAATGAGTGCCAGGCCAACTTCATCTCAATCAAGGGCCCAGAACTGCTCACTATGTGGTTTGGAGAATCAGAGGCTAATGTCCGTGAAATCTTTGACAAGGTATGTGATCTTGTAATTTCAACGAAGCGGTTTTTAACCCAATCCTGTTTTTTTTTTATTTTGAATGTGAAGAAATTATGCTTTTCAGTTTTTATGGGTCTATTGGTCTTTTTTTTTTTTTTGGAGCAACTATGACATGTAAATTAAGGATGCATTTTAAAATGGTTTTGGTCTCTGTCCTCCAGGCTCGTCAAGCTGCTCCTTGTGTACTCTTCTTTGATGAATTGGACTCCATTGCTAAAGCTCGTGGTGGAAACGTTGGTGATGGTGGTGGAGCAGCTGACAGAGTCATTAACCAGATCCTCACAGAAATGGATGGTATGTCCAGCAAGAAGAACGTCTTCATCATTGGGGCCACCAACAGACCAGACATCATTGACCCTGCCATCCTTAGGCCTGGCCGACTGGACCAGCTTATCTACATCCCACTGCCTGATGAGAAGTCTCGCATTTCCATTCTCAAAGCGAATCTCAGGAAGTCTCCAATCTCAAAGGTGAGGTTGGATGGTTTATTTTTTTCTTTGGATTTTTATTTTATTCACTGGTATTAAAAGGTTGTCCTTGCGTAGGATGTGGACCTGGACTTCTTGGCCAAGATGACCAATGGCTTTTCAGGTGCTGATTTGACCGAGATCTGTCAGAGGGCCTGTAAACTGGCCATCCGTGAGTCCATTGAGAACGAGATCAGGCGGGAACGCGAGAGGCAGACCAACCCTTCTGCAATGGTGAGATTTCAGTTTGTCTAATGTAGTGTTTCTCGAACCATTCAAGTACTTTTTTTTTTTTTATTTTTTTTTTTTATATAAACACCCTAGTTGGGCAATTTTTCAAAATTGGGTATATTCAAATAGATAATGGCATAATGTCGTGTTTTGATTAATGTTCCTGCATTTAAATTGGTATGGCTGTTTTGATTTTCCGACATGTTTGGTTTGATCTTGTATATTCAGGAAGTGGAGGAGGATGACCCTGTGCCTGAGATTAGGAAGGACCATTTTGAGGAGGCCATGCGCTTTGCCCGCCGCTCTGTCAGTGATAACGACATCCGCAAATATGAGATGTTCGCACAGACCCTGCAGCAAAGCAGAGGCTTTGGCAGTTTCAGGTGGGTTCTTAAATTAATATCACAAAAGCTGCCACTAAACACTAAAGTGGTTGTTTGCCCAAAAATGAGAATTGTCATTTACTCAAGTTGTTCCAAACTTGTACGAATTTCGTTCTTCTGCTGAACACAAGATATTTTGAAGAATATGGGTAATCAAACAGTTGATTGACCCCAAAGACTTCCACATTATTATTATTTTTCCATGGACGTTAATGGGGTCCATCAACTGTTTAACATTGTCAGGATGCTGTCATGTGTTTTTTTCATTAAGATTTCAAATGTTTGTTTTATTTAAGATTCCCATCCAGTAACCAAGGAGGAAGTGGACCAAGTCAGAGCTCCTCTGGTGGTGGCGGAGGCACAGTCTTCAATGAGGACAACGATGATGATCTTTATGGATAAATGTGACCACGTGGCTGACCCTCACAGGCCACTCTTCGTACAGGCCTCCGTGTACAAAAGACGAAAAATAAAAATTCCAAGTTTTTAGGACTGTGCTTTTTGTTTCTTATTTTCCGCTTCTTCTTTCAAGTCCATTCCCCTTGTTTTTTATTCGCCTTGTTCCCCTTCTGTCCACCCCCCTCTGTTGATAGAGAAAAGCATGTAGCTGCTTGTGTTTTGCTCTGGTTTGTGAAAGGATGATTTCTGAGAACTTTGATCTTAACATTCTGTGGGTGGGGGTGAATTTCAGTAAAAACCATACACAATAGGGATTTCATTAACTTCACAAGCTATATGAACAACTTTAGTGGTGGGGTTTAATGCTAGGCTGTTGGAAGGATGATAAAAAATAAAATAAAAAAAATTGCTAATGACTTAATTTTTTTTATGAATGTAGCATATAATGTATTACAAGTTTGAAAAATGTTAAATAAAATTCACGAAATGGACCTGATTTTGTGGTGTTTAATTGGTAGAAGTTTGGGATCTGTGCACATGTACAGACAATGACTGCTGTACTTGCAATGGTCGTATATGCTAAATACTTTTCATTTTAGTTTAGTTTCATTTAGTTTCATTTAAAATGCCATGTGTATTACACCTTAGGTGGGGTCTACATAAGTTCAAAAGAAACAATTATTTAAATGCAGCTTTTTATTTAAATTAATTTTATTAAACAGGTCACCTTTAGATCTTTTAGACCTTTAGAAAAAAAAATCCTCTTTTGTTAATATGGATCACTGAAGGGAAAATGTGGGTGTCCTGCATCTCTCCAAACCTTTTGTCCATCTTTCTGTGGAGCGACAACTTTTTTTCAGGCACAATAGACATTTCAATGCAGTAACGATTTTTTTGTTTGATTTGCAATTAAGTATTCGTAGTTACCATTATAGTTGGAACAATAAGCCTTTCGTTCCTGTTAAAGGATTCGATGAGCCTCATGTCTTCATCCAATAATTTAAAATCGAACACCTGTGTGCAAAAGTGAACAATGGTTACATTAACATTCACTGCAGCTCTCAAATCTCATTCAAGCATATGCTCAGAAAATGTGCCACACCATCTTTGACAGATTGCATGACTCTTAACCAATCCCAATTGAGAGCAACAGTGAAGAGAAAGATATTTACTGAATATTGAGTTTAATTTCTTTGAAACAACAGCATTTTAACTCTTATCCCGTTAACTCCAACTCTCCTCGTTACAGCTCTTGTCCTCCAGGTGTCTCTGTATGCCCTCTCTTCTGTTGACATTCTGAACAAGAATGATGATGACTGACCTAGCTTAAACTCTCCAGGCATTATTTGAGTAACTTGGTTACGTGTAGACTCAGTCGTTAAATAACCCATGCATTGAAGTTGAGATGTGACATGCGGTGAATCTGCATGTGCTAAAACGTAGAGAATGTAATGGATGAATATTAACGTTTTAAAGCTGAAGTGTTGAATTTCTGTCATAAGCATGTCCAAATGGATGCACAAAAATAATTATTTTCAAACAGGTTTCCTGAACACTCCCCCATCATCCATTGGGTGGACAAAATCATAGAGGTTTTATTTTACTATTTGAGCTAATGGAAATGTATATATATATATATATATGTAATGTTTTTAATATAATATAATATATATATATATATATATATATATATATATATATATATATATATATATATATATATATTTAATGTTTTTAATATAATATTTAATATTCTCTCATTCACCACTACAGAAGTTTACCCAACTATAACGACTTCCGCTTCTGAGAAACCCGGAAATGTGAAAAGGGCCACAGCTTTTCAGGAAAATCGACCTCTTATTTTACCTGCATGTTCAAATGGGGCAGGAAAAAAAGTATTTTAAAATTGGTGAAAAAAAAAGTTTTAAGTCTTTAACCTACCTCAATGTTCTGTTTGATCCTGGATGGAGTGACACTTTTGGGGATGCAAACGACACCCCTCTGTATGTGCCATCTATGAGACAAAAACAAAACCAGAAGTGCATAATGGACGTACTCAAAAATACGCTAATAAAACAGGGTAAGAGTTCTGGAGGAATCCCTTTCTCATCAGTAAATGTGAACCTATTCTTGGATCTGTTTACCGTCCTCACCTGTTGATGACCTGAGCAGGACTCTTGTTATAGTGCTTGGCCATACCAACCACTCTTGGATCATCCAGCAGACGGGCTTGTCCAGGTGTAACCCATGGACGATCAGGAGAACCTAGAGGGCTGTATGCTGTTACTGTCAGCCCTCGACTCCAACAGTGAGATACCAGCTTAGTCTGAACCAGGTATGGATGGCACTCCACCTGAAAATATTGTATACAGAAAAAAAGCTATTTTATAATATTTTAAAGGATAAATATTCAAAATATGTATTTATTATTTATAAAATAAAAAAAAAATAGAATAGTTAAAATGGTTTTAGTTTACACGTCAAAGGATAAGTATAACCATATAGAAAAAGATGTGTAATAATAATGCCTTTCGAATGCCTATCAGTTGTCAATGGCAAATGAATGCAAAGACAATCCAGTTTTATGGTGTGCAGTTGTCACCCTTGCATACCTGGTTGACCACTGGCTTGTGTTTGGCAACATTGAGAATGTCATCAATCTGTCTGGCATTGAAGTTTGACAAGCCAATGGCTTTTACCAGCCCTTGGTCCACCAGCTTCTCCATGGCTGCCCATGTGTCTCTGTAGTGAGAGTCATCATACCGCATAGTGCCATCAGGATGCTTCGGCATCAGCTCATCTCCTCTCCTGGAAGTATTTAAAACACACTATCTATAATATTTTGTAGCACGCATGAAACCATATTGAAAACATGAAAAAAAAATACACGTGCAACCAAAAGAAGGAATCATTTTAGCTGAATGGTTTGATTGTTTCAAGACACCTGTACAGCCTTGTTTCATTGATTCTCTTGCACAGCTTTATCCCAACCTAAACTTATTCTGTTCAGATGCACTACCGTTTCAAAGTTTGAGGTCAGTACGTTTTTTTTTTTTTTTTTAAGAAATTAATACTATTATTCCCCAAGGATTTTGTTAAATTGAGCAAAAGTGACAGGAAAGGCATCTATAATTCAATATAATTCAATGGTTTGAAATTATGTATTGTGAAAAGCGCTATACAAATAAATGTGAATAGCTTAAAAGTTTCCACAAAAAATATTAAGCAGCACTACTGCTTTTAACAATGATAATAATAAGAATGAGCTTAAGCAACAAATCTGCTTATTTGAATTATTTCTGAAGGATCATGTGATACTGAAGACTGGAGTAATAATGCTGAAAAATCAGCTTTTCCATCACAGGAATACATTACATTTTACAATATAGCCAGCCTAATAAAATAAAATAAAATAAAATATAGTTATTTTAAATTGTAATAATATTTCACAATATTACTGGTCTACTGTATTTTCGATCAAATAAATGCAGCTTAAGAGACCTATTTCAAAAACATTTGAAGTGTATGTTGGTGAAATTCAGAAAAATTGCTCTGCTATTCAAGATCTAGGTATGGTATGGAAACGTCTCGGTTACGGATGTAACCCTCGTTCCCTGAGTAGGAAACGAAGACGTTCTGTCGGATGACGACGAATGGGGGTTTCGCTTAGAAGCCTATCAACTTCGAGTAATACAAAACAAGCCAATGGCAAAGAAATGCCATGGGTCTGCGGAATTTGCATGGCGCAACTCCCGCCCCACCTCGTGGGTATAAAAGGAGGAAGCCTGGCAGAATGCAGATATGTTTCTTCGCTGAGGAGCCAAGACTGAGCTCAGGCGATCCCCGCGGTACAGCGGAAAGTGGCAGGAAGACGGAACGTCTCCGTTCCCTACTCAGGGAACGAGGGTTACATCCGTAACCGAGACATTCCCTTTCGTTGTCACTCCGAGTTCCGTCGGATGACGACGAATGGCGGCTGTCTTCCAGTGCCCTGCGTAAATCTGAGATCCCTGTCGTGAGACTGGCACGGACGAAGGACTCCTATTTAGCACAGGAATACCATTACAGCCAACCCAGGTGGGCTTAGAGAATACACATATGACCCAGAGGGATGCATATGGAGAACACTGGGGTGTCCAGCCGCAGGTGGAATACTTCAACCCCAGGGGTGGCAAGGTGGCTTGCCAAGGGAAAGACACATGCTCAGAGAGGCTTAGGCCGTGTGTCCACCAAAGCGTTTTTAGCCAGCTGAAAACGCTAGACGCTCTGCTGAAAACGCCTTGCTGTGGGCGCATGAGAGCGTTTTGGCAGCGCTGCGTTTTTTTCCGTTGAGACGTTTCGTTGCTATGATACAGAATATCCGCAGCACAGTTTACTTGTAACTGATTTCGTAGATAATTTGTTTCATACTAAAAATGTATTTTGCATCCATTTTGTTCGGTTAGCTATGCTGGTTGATGTCTTTGTACAGAAAGAATGTTGTGACAGTTGATCGGTGTGACATTTGTCCCGCCCCTCCTCCACTGTGATTGGATGGTTGTGTAAAAAGTGACAGTGATGAGCGCAGCGTTTTGCCCAAAGTTGAACATTTTTCAACTCTCGGCGACCAGTAAAAAACGCCGGGCGCTAAGCGCTTGAGCGTTAAATACACGCTCAGCGCCTCGTTACGCTCATGGCGTTTAAAAAACGCGGCGCTCCCATTGAAAACAATTGGAATTTTACGCCAGCTGCGTGAAAAAACGCTTTGGTGGACACACGGCCTTACAGTGGAAATACACATGTGGGGGTAGCTCAGAGGAGGTACCAAGCACACGGGAGGCACCTAGCCGACACGCAGGCAATAGACACTGGCGCCGACATCAGGAGTGCTGGAGGAACTCAGGGCTTTCGGGGAAGCTCACCTAAGGAGAATATCGCACGTATCCAGTCCGAGGAGTGGAATGGCAAGCAAGCGAAGACACCTGAGCGGGTCCGGTACTAGCTGGTTGAAGCGAGTACATGAGAGGACACTGGCTCCACCCGGAGATTGTAGAATCTGGCGAATGTGTTGGGTGTCGCCCAGCCTGCAGCTCTGCAGATGTCTGTTAGCGAGGCGCCATGCGCTAGAGCCCAAGAGGACACCACACTCCGGGTGGATTGGGCAGTCACACCAAGGGGGCACAGTCGGCTTGCTGCTGGTATGCCAAAGCAATGGCGTCCACTATCCAGTGAGACAGCCTTTGCTTGGAGAGAGCCTTTCCCTTCAGTTTCCCACCATAATAGACAAAGAGCTGGTCTGAGGTCCTGAAACACTGCGTTCTGTCTACATAGGCACGGAGAGCACGTACTGGACAGAGCAGTGCCAAGGCTGGGTCTCCCTCCTCCAGGGGCAGCGCTTGCAGGTTCACCACCTGGTCCTGGAAGGGAGTGGTAGGAACCTTGGGCACATATCCAAGCCGGGGTCTCAGGATCACGTGAGAGTAGGCCGGCCCGAATTCCAGGCACGCTTCGTCAACGGAGAATGCGTGCAGGTCCCCTACCCTCTTGATGGAGGCCAATGCAACCAGGAGCGCTGTCTTCATCGACAGGAACTTAAGCTCCACTGATTGCAAAGGCTCAAGGGAGAACTCTGCAGGGCAGTTAGAACCACTGCGAGGTCCCAAGAGGGAACGAGAGGAGGGCAAGGAGGATTCAGTCTCCTCGCTCCTCTCAGGAACCTGACGATCAGGTCGTGCTTCCCCACAGACTTACCTTCGACTGGGTCATGGTGTGCGGCAATAGCGGCAACATAGACTTTGAGGGTGGAGGGAGACAGCCTTCGCTCCAACCCATCTTGAAGGAAGGAAAGCACGACACTGATCGAACATCTCCGGGGGCCTTCTCGGTGAGAAGAGCACCAGTTGACAAAGAGGTTCCACTTCAACGCATAGACGTGTCTAGTGGACGACGCTCTAGTGGAAGTGATGGTCGTCCAGCCGCGAGCGCTCGGGACAGGGTGGAGGGGTCCACTCTAACCCGATACACGCGGCTGCCCGGGAAAGCATGGCCGTCATCTCTGGATAAGACTGAGCCATAGCCGTATTCACACCCGAAGGTGGCAGCTTCGCGGCAAACCCGCGGGGCATCCGAAAATGGTCCCGCGGCAATCCCCTGAACACTCACGTGTTGCAACACTGAAGAAGGTGCTGTGGGGCACGGACAGATAGTCGGCGCTTTGTTCCACACAGTCACCCTCAGATCACCCTGGCCACCAGCCGAAGTAGAGCCTCTCGTGGAGGCGCTAGATCAGGGTGTGGATGAGGGGGCTCTCACTCTTGCGAGGTCACTGAGTCTTGATCGTAGTGTTGCGATGGTCATGTTCCCACAGAGAGAACATGAGTCATCCATGAGCGCTGCTCCAGTGTGATCAATGCCCAAACACACTAGACAGCGCTCGTGCCCATCAGAGTCAGATACAAGCCTACCACAACCAGAAGTGCACGGGTGAGGCATCTTTAAAAAGACGTGCCGCGTGCAAGCTCTTTGAGAAAAAAAACTTGAGTGTTGAAGCGCCCGCGGAGAAACACACCAACTGGCAAACCACGCACAGATAAGCAGGAAGTGTGCACTCGCCGGGAGATCGCCGTCACACCAACACTGGAGAGTTTGCTCGTCTCGTAGAAAGCTGACGAAATCAGAGATGGCTAAAGGAACGAAGAATTAACTTGGCTCCGAAGCGAAAAAATATCTGCATTCTGCCAGGCTTCCTCCTTTTATACCCACGAGGTGGGGCGGAGTTGCGCCATGCAAATTCCGCAGACCCATGGCATTTCTTTGCCATTGGCTCGTTTTGTATTACTCGAAGTTGATAGGCTTCTAAGCGAAACCCCCATTCGTCGTCATCCGACGGAACTCGGAGTGACAACGAAAGGGAACACAATGACTTACTCAAAGGCCATTGGCCAGTGCATGAGATACAGGTTCAGATAACAGAGCCTCAGATCTGACAAAGACCTTTTGCAGGCCTCCTCGACATCATCTGGATGGTGCTTGGTGTTCCACAACTTGGAGGTCACAAAAATGTCTTCTCGTCTCAGGGACTATAGTAGTCATAAACCGTACAAATTTCATGTGTGGGACGTGATGATGGTGAGCTGCATTGATGATTGATTCTTATTGACTTCTAGCTAAATTATGTGTTTTATGTATATAGTTTTATCTGCAGGTACTTTTCCTGGTCCAAGTAGTTCAGTCAGGGCCTCTCCGACCTCTCGCTCATTGCCGTAAGCCGCTGCGCAGTCAATGTGCCTGTAGCCACAGTCTAACGCTGCTAGAACAGCCTGCTTCACCTGTATGACACAATCCAATCCAGTTCTGACACAATCAATACATAATAAAGAAGCTAACAAACACAAGAAAATGCTACTATTACATACACTGTACAGAAGTCAAATTTTGGGCTGATTTTGACATTTTTATCAGCTAATGTCTGTTTTGTCTGACATATGATGGGGTGTGAAAGGGTTTACACACCTGTCCTGGGGCACTTTTCCATGTTCCTAGGCCCACTGATGGCATCTGCTGACCCGTGGAAAGAGTGATTGTTTCTGTCATGCTTTAATTAGAGCACGTTTTCCTAACAAAAAGGAGACATTTTCAGAGTAGCCAAACTAATTACAGACCTAAATATCATTTTTGTTAATTATTAAAACTAGACTAACTAAACAGAAAACATAGTTATTCTGATCTATATTGTCATTTAATTTGTTAAGATAAACAGTATCTGGACACAAAACTAACTGCACACAGTGCAACACAAATGAACTATGTATACAATAAAAATTTTACTTTTTGTTTTTCTAGTTTGAACATACAAAATTAAACATTTGACATAATTAAAACATTTGACATAGCAGAACGAAAGATTTAGTTCATATCTTACCTTTCCAGTATGCAGACTTAGACTGACACAGTTACAGAGTTGTATACCCTAAGGTCAAAGTCTTTGTTTACTCATTTCCTAAATTGCTTGAACAATAACCGAAAGCCATGCACACAGCTACAGCTATCTGATGAACATTCGGACCTACATTCAGACAATCTTTTTTAATCTTGCTAAACAGCATTGATGTCATTGCTTGTAAGTGTGGCTTTGGGGGGAATGGAGTTAATGAAATGACTTGAGTCAGGAAACGGCATCTGTTTATTCTGGATGTTTTCACAATGGAGCCGTAGCCTATATCAAAACAGTTTAGAGTCAGTCACATTCTGGCATGCTCTCAGGTTTAGCGCTCTCAGCTGTCACGGCCCTCCTGCTGGACAAATATAGAGCCAACGAATTATTACTGTCTGCCTCATGACTGCTCCAAGTGTTTTGACCTGGCAGCGCACTCGACTCAAGGCCCACACCACTTCCCTTATGTGGTCAGGCAGAAGAAATGTCTTAGTCACCTTACAGAAGGGGAAAACCCTGCAAACCCCTGAAGGATATTATTGATTGTGGACTCACATCGTCTAATAGCACCAATGGCTCATTTTAAAGTGAGGGTACTCTCTGAACGGTTGTAATACATATAATATATGGGTATGTTTGTTGTACACCTCATTGGGTATGTGGCAATGGGAGGTGAATTTTAATTGAAGAGAAAAAAAAAATCAGAAACTATTATTGATGATTATGATTAATTATGATGTGAAAGCTGTGATTAAAGTTAAATAAAATCAAATTTTGACAAAACATTCTTAGGAGCCATTTACACAGAACATGCTTATCTTTTAACTCTTTTCCCGCCGAGTAACCTCAGAGTGCAGTCTGGATGATTGGGGCGGGGCCACACATTATTGGGTTAGTTCACCCAAAAATGAAAATTAAGTCATTAATTACTCACCCCCATGCTGTACCAACCCCATAAGGCCTTCGTTCGTCTTCGGAACACAAATGAAGATATTCATTTGAGCATGACTGCATGAAATAACTGGCATTGCAAAGGAGAGATATTTTATAGGCTGATATGGACAATATTTTGCGCATGACATGCAGGGCTCCGTAATTTTACATCAGTTGTTTATGCTTCTTCACTTTTCCATTAGGGTAAGTTAATAAACACAAACTCGGGGATTTTACACAAATTATGATAATTCACTGTATTTCAGTAAGACATCGGATAAATCCGAAAGTGTGTTTTATTTTATTTTAAAGCTAAAAAAAACAAGGAACTGCCGCACACTTTCAATACTTGCAAATAAGTTAAAAAATTGGATTAGCAACGTTTTGGTCTCACGACCTTCATCAGACATATAGTACAACTTTTCAATTCCATTTAAAATGATAACATGACCAATCACCGTAAAGATCCATTTGTAATCAATTAAGCTCAATGAGTCTGAATACATAATTAATTTAACATTTAACATCATCATAAACAGTTACAAACATAACTATTCAAAATTGATAATATAATGATGTGGTGTTATGTATTCAGTCTCATTGAGCTTAATTGGTTACAAATTACAAGACTGAAACGTTGCTAATAAAATTTTGATAGCCTACTCATTTGCAAGTAGGCCTATTAATTGTGTGCAGGAGTTCCTTTTTTCTTTTTTGGGGGGGATTTTTGACCTGACCTACCGTTTGGTCTTTTTTTCCACGCATCACCTGAGCAAACGGGAACACAAAAAATATATTCAATGTCATCTCTCATTCACCGCTATAGAAGTTTACCCAACTATGATGACTTCCGCATCTGAGAAACTCGGAAATGTGAAAAGGGTCAATTTTCAAATACTGTTGCTTCAAATCAAATTTCATAATGCTGTGATTAGTATAAACGCATCAAGAGAGTCCGCACACTCTACCAAAGAAGAAGTCATCAAATGCGAGATAAAAACAATATTTTACTGAAAAAAGGGGGAATAATGCTGTGATTCACATGATTGGTTTGGTAACTCTTTAACAAAGACTTTTTTATTTTTTTCAAATCCCTAAGGAAAACCAATTGAGAAAAAAGCTTTAAAAAGTATTCAGGCCACTGAAATAGTGGACAGGAACAGTTGAATTCTATTGTGCTGGTAGTTTATACAGGCTTACATAATCCCGCCAAAATGTCTTAGGGGGGCCAGCTCATTTACATGCACTGTATGAACTCCATAGAAAACTGAGTGGAACATCAGTGCTAATTTCTCAGCTCATACAGTGGCAGATCCATTAGAGGAATGCAGTGCAGTTAATAGAGCTCATGTCTGTGACACAGATAATCAGACCCATCGAGACATGCACCATCAAATGTTTAGTTATGCTTAATGATCACAGAGAGATTTTGTACTTTGTCAGCAGTACACATCAACGGGACTTTGATTCCTACTTCGACTTTATGAAGAAATAATTGAATTAACACCTTTAGTTAATTAACTTGTGAAATAATGCTTTTTGAGTGACAAAGGAAGTTGATTGAGTCCAATATTCTTGGTGACTGAGAATGGTCTGATTCCCCGGGGCAATTTCAGAGGGATGAGGATCCTTCATTTCTGAGTCAAGCGATATGGCATAAGCCATTTTTTCAGACATATCCTCATAATGAAAGCATTCTCTATTCATGTCACTTAGATTTACATAATGTATTTAAAATAGATACAAGCAAACGTTTTGCCCCAAATATGATACTTTTATAACATTTATTTTAAATACAACAAGAAATTCAAAACTGTAGTCCAGCATTGATCTGTGGAGTTGAAACTTTTGCTAGTTGTTACAGCATCTGTATAAACTATAGGAACTATAAATACGTTCAAATGTTGATTTGTTGTCAACATTCTGATTTTGTATTGAGATTTGTTTCCCATGTGTGCCTTACATTGTCATGTCACTTGGAAAGTTGTCAGTCTGTCTACAATTCATTCAGTCAGAAACAGTGATCATTATTACGGTATTTTCCTTTTCTGTCAGTATATGTTTGGTTTATTACTTGTTCTTGTAAATCATTCATAAAGCACCAAATATGTAAACTGCCGCTATTGAAAATGAAAGAGCTCAACATCAACAGCATGGTACACACACACACACACACACACACACAGCCTTACAGGCCCAATTCTCTCTGAATCACAGGAAATTAACATTGATTTATCCTCCCAATGGACACAGGGAGCAGGATTTATACACGAGGACAGAAGTCATAAACATGAGACATTTCAAATCTGACATTCAAATTCAAAACAGTGACTGGATGTCCAGAAGTCCTGTGAGTACATAATGAAACTATTTTACACCAGTCTTTAAAAAGGTTGTGTTCTTCTATAGTTTCAATGTAACACCAAATACAGTAATAACTAAATGAAAGAGTAATGGCTGTATTAGAGATATCCTAGATGGATCCCTGGAAAAATTAAAATTGTTGCTTATATCAAAAATACTGTTACTCAAATGCTGTTGTTACTGTAGAAAGATGGTACATCACAAATCCATCGAAAAGAGGCTCTGTGCTTTAAATCTAAACTAAAATACAGACAACTATTGCAGTTTATTTCACATTGCACACATTTACAAGTGTAAAATACTGAAACTGTTGTAGTAAAAAGCTGTCTGAAAACAAATCAATCCCTAATAACTTCCATTAAAAAAGTTAGCAATAATTGTAGCTGTGTCTACTGAACAATGAAGATCTGCATTTCAAAAGAGAAAAACTTTTGACATCACAGTTCTCAGTTTCACACTGACCAATCTTCAAACACTAATCAACATTAGGTAACATAGTTTTTCATTCAATGAAAATTATATTTTCATCTTAATATACTGAGACTATCATGCTGCACTTTGGAGGATGCTTGTGTTTCTTCTAGTGTACGAGGTGGTGTGTATATTAAAATAAACAAATGAGCATTTTTTAATAGCTATTTGCTTCAATGATTATTTAACAATTATCTTGCCCAAATACATTTTTTTCTCATGGGACACAAAATGAGTTATTTAGCAGAATGACCCAGCTGTTCTTTTCTATACAATGAAAGTAAGTTTTGCCAGTCAAATTCTAAAAGAAAACATCCTGACATATAAGGAACAGACCAGAATTGATGTTTTTCACTGAAACTTTCCTGCTCTCAGTTAATAAAACAATGAAGAACTGTTTATAAGGAAATTTAATAAAAAATAAATAAAATAATTGTCAGACCAAATCATAAAATGTTAAGGACATTTGACCAAGGTCAAAGATTTTTGTTTTGTATGATACGTGTGATATTGGGCCAAATAATTGTATAATATAACTTGGATTGACGAATATGACTGAATACACATATATAAGATATTGCCTATGATGATTATTTTTGTTTGTTATTTTTTCTGTTTGTTGTTCTTGTCTTTTTTTCCTCTTTTGCACCTTTAAAAAACAGCAAAAAACGTTCTCATCTCATTCCTAGTCATTCTTTTACAATCAGAGCTGGTGATTCCACAACACACAATTTCTTTATTTACAGACCGCTAGAGGCGAGGCACACAGCAGCACATAGCGGTGTAAGGGCGGCTTAAGTTTTGGTCAGTTTCAGTTATGACACAAAGCTATACAACTTGGAAGGTGTAAGAGATAGCCTGACAGCCACAGTCACCATCATCTGGAAAAACAGCCTGGACATTCTGCTAGCTAACTCGTGTGTTCCACAGAAACAGTGATGTTATGAGCGGAGCACCATGACAATGACTACATCACCGATTTATCATTTTGGCGTAAACTATCCCTTTAATGATGTTACTGCAATACATTATTTTTGGGTACTGAAATGACAAAATAATCTGATTACAGTATTTGTTTCAACAATACCCTTATGTCTATGCTAATGAAAATAAAACAGCTGGTTTGCCTCAGTAAGGCACTCAAAATTTCTGTGACCTAAAAAATCCCTTGATCACATCACTAAATGTTTACCAGAAATGCCAGTACCTGCTGGTACTTCAAAAACTAGCAGAAAGCACCTGTAGAGATGGGTCAGAGAGTGGAAATATATCAAATCGTTACCATATGGCTCGGCTGGTGCTCAAAAATCCAGAAGCCTCCAACACTTAAGTTGTCTTACATAAACAACATTCAAAACAAGCTTATCGATTATTACAATGGAAAAGAGTTTCATCTGCTAAAAAATAACACAGATTCAATTTCAGAATAACGGGTTGTTTTTGAATTGTCTTCATCTCCATCAGAAGAGTTCACCAAAAATATTAACCTTCCATCCAAAAAATCTGTCATTTTGTTTTTCTTTATAACTGTTTGCCTTCAACATGTTGACACAGAGAATAAAAACTGTTAAGGGGAAATAAAAGATTATTAAAAAAAAAAGTCGTGGGCGTTCCACGTTCAGTGAAATTTATAATAAGTTAATTAAAACTGTAACAAAATATCAAATGAGCCTCTGGTCCTTGCGACATATTTGTCCCTCTTTGATTCAGTGTCTGTATTTCTAAGGAAAACGTGTGTTTGAAAAACGTAAGCATAAAGGGAATCCACTGAACTTCCTCTAGGACTGTGGTAGGTGCTGTTTGATGATCTCTCTGGACTGGGGTGGTATTCTGTCTGGGAAGCGCACCTGGAACTCCACTATCAAATCGCCGCGTTGGGATGGATTTTTTGGGAAAGGTAGGCCTTCTCCACGCAGTCTCTTGATTGTGCCTGGTTTGATGATATCGTTGCAGGGCAATGTGATGGCTCGGTTTTCAATGGTGGGAATGTTCACTGTGCAGCCACACAAAGCCTATCAAAAAGCAAAAAAGCAAAGTGAAGTCAGTGCGGACAAGAGACGCTGATGGTATTTCAACACTTAAGCACAAACTCTACATGGCGACATAGAGACCTAGTGTAAGATGCCTCTATGATGTTACAGGCACAGAGAGCACATGTACAGTATAGATATAGTTTATATACATATAGTGTATAGTGCACTGTAAAAAGAAATCTGAAATTTACAGTAAAAAACGGCTGCTGTGGTTGCCAGAACTTTACCATAAAAAAAATATGCACCCAGCATTTTAAGTTTTACAAATTTAACATTATATATATATATATATATATATATATATATATATATATATATATATATATTTGAAAAATATTTATTTTGCAACATTATAAATGTATTTACTGTCACTATAAAAAAAATTATAAAAAAATTAAGAAAACAAATATTAGCATAATTTTCGGATTATTCAATTAGAGTTAAAATGAAAAACAAATAAATGAGATAAAATGGTCATTAATTGTTTTCATTTACTTTTTTCAAAATACATGTATTTGATCAACAATTATCTACACAATAACTTAATTCACATTTGATCAAAAACTTTTTGCAGGAGTTGTAAAGTTTCTGACTTGGATTGTGTCAAAGTGGGCAAGTGTGCGTGTGTGTGTGTGTGTGTGTGTCTGTGTGTGATGCTGCAGATGTGGTAGCTGAGTGCACAGAAAGCTAATTCTGGCCACTGCTCTCATTTCACACAGCTAATGAAGCAACTGAAAAATCAGCTGAGGACATAAATTGTGATTCCCAAATCAGAAGTTGCTATGGATAAAAAAGAGACTGAAGCAGGATTCTATAGGTCCATAGGCACAGATGTAACACTTTTAAATTGTTAAAGAGGAAGAATTTTCAAAACAAACTATAAAAAAAAAAACGATAAGTAAAATTTACTTAATGAATGCAGATTTTTAAAATTGAATTTCACATTTAGTGTTAAGTCAAATCTACTTAACTAAGTTATGAAAAATTAACAGAGGATAAGTACATTGAACTGGGCCAGTTAGAGTTTTAGTAATTTCCACTTAATCATTTTAAGTTTATCGTGCAATACAATCATTTTAAGTCTGTACATTTTACTCAAACAATATCACACTGAATTAAGCCATGATTTAAAATTGTACGATTTACTTTGAAACATGAAATTAGATTAAATTACTACGCAATATCTACACACACACACTGTAAAACCCAACAAGTTAAGCTAACTCATTTCATTTGAGGAAACCGATTGCTTCAATTCATTTAAGTTTATAAAAACAATAGTTAAGAGTACTCTGAACTTATTTTAATCGAGTTCACTAAAACAATAATATTTCTTAAAACACAATTAAACTTTACACTGCATTTAATAATGTATATAGCTGAGACTTCACTTTATTGAGTAAAAACTGCAATATAAATAATGTAGTTGTCACACAGACTGGTTGGACTTAGTTTTCAGTTTGCACCTTTTCCTTGAGTTCATTCGTTGTCATGGTTGTTGATTGGATTGTCATTCTGTTCAGCTGTGTGCACCTCGTTATCATCAGTATTTAAGTTCATGTCTTTGACTCTTTAGTTTGTCGGGTAATATTGTCTGTTACGTGTATAGCGCTCTCTGTTTTGGATGCCTTTGGATTAATTAAAGACTGACTTTTCTCTTCATCATCTTGTTTGTGTTGGTCATCTACACAGCGCTGTGATAGTAGTACCCATCCGAACCTCAATACTTGGTACACAACAATGGTAACATTCGATGGATCATTTGAGTATGAATATCATTTTGAGTAGAAAATGAACTCCAGATGTCACAAAACAGCAAGTTACGAAACTTAACAAAGATAAAACAGTGTAAATACAGCTGGAAAGCAGCTAAAAAGTGACATTATTAATTGTGCATGGCATGCCCCAGTGCATGATGGGAACACCAATATCAGAAAGTTGAGTATATTTTACTTAATTTTATAACATTGATATTTACACTTTGATTTCTACAAACTTGAATTGAGTACTAATATAGAATTTACTTTGTTTCTTTAAATTCTTGCCCGAAAGTGATACTCCACCCAAAAATGAAAATTCTGTCATCATTTACTCACCCTCAAGTTGTTGCAAAACTGTATGAGTTTCTTTCTTCTGCTGAACACAAAGGAAGATATTTTGAAGAACGATTGGAACCAAACAGTTGTTTGGCACCATTGACTTCCATAGTAGAAAAAAATAAATACTATGGAAGTCAATGGTGCCAAAGTTCCAATCGTTCTTCAAAATATCTTCCTTTGTGTTCAGCAGAAGAAAGAAAATCATAGAGGTTTGCTTTGCAGCAACTTGAGGGTGAGTAAATGGTGACAGAATTTTTATTTTTGGGTGGAGTATCCCTTTAAATGTAGAAATTACATTTGTTTGTTTTTTGTAGCATTTACTTCACCACAGGATCATTTTTATCAGGGTACACACAAACCATAATATCACAATAATGTCCTCATTTGTATATTGCTTTGGATAAAAGTATCTGTTGAATGAATAAATGTAAAAAAATAATAAAAATAAATAAATCAAATGGAAGTGGAAGAAATCTTAGATACAGAATATTTTGTGACATGGTTTGTATGTTGAGAATAGTTTTGTGTTGCTGGGATTTCATTGTTCTTGAATGCATTGCATTCATGATGTTAGTGAGATGCTAGTGGCATACTCTGAGCTCTTTTGGAAAGTTATTGCCTTAAATAATTCAAGAATTTATGACTTCACTGGTTCATATAATCCTGCAGTGTGAGAATGTAAACAGATTTTCCACGCTTTCCATTATGGAGGGGCTGTAGCTTTAAGAACCCCATTGGACCATCGGATAAAAGCATAGATATACAGATTTTAGTAAAAAAAAAAAAAATATATATATATATATATATATATATATAGCTGCTAAGACAGTTTACAAATGTAATTGATAGGATTATATGAACAAGATCCTTCTGTATTTATATATTTATGTCAGATTTAGTTCATTTTCATCTTCCAACAGAGCTGAAGTTCCTCACTGTTAAATATCAGGATATTAAAAACGAGATGGATAAAGTCGAGACTTTAAAGATTAAAGCTTAAATGTATGTAGTGAAAATCCTGCGGTTATTGCATGTGAGCTTATGCTGGAAGAACATTTCATGAACTTTCTGTGAATACCAAGCACAAACATTGCCAGACAGCTCTGCTTAGCAGCTGCCTCAAGGGATGAGAAAATGTGTTCGCAATGACATCAGCTCCTTCCTACAAACAGCAGTGGTGTGGGCTGGGGGGATGGGAGACGGGGGATTCAAGGAAAGAAGGGAGTAGCTGATACTCTCACAAAACAGTTGAACATGACAAGGTGCCTGGCATCTCTTCGACTCTGGCTAATGATGATGTTTCCCAAACATAGTCTTGTTAAAGGAGATTGAAAATGAAACAAGTTATTTTATGGTCTACAGCTCGGTGTGACAAAGAGGTTTGTCACTGATCTGGACATTCGCACCAGTACGAAGTTTGCAGAACATTACCACTAGTGAAAAATATAGGGTACATCTACATTAGCAAACCCACTAAGCATGTCCATAAGTATGTCAACGATGACACAGGCAAAAAGTTAGTCAAATGCAACTATTCTCAAAATTCGATTGCAAGCCCTGACAATTTAGTGGACACTCTTTTTAATACCCTAAATGTTTATGAACAGAACTGTATTTATTTAGACCTCCAAATGACTGACAACTGTATTATGCACAGACATACAGGTTCAGCACGCTGTAGAGGTGCGTTCAGTAGTTTGGTCAAAGTTTTACACATTAAGAAATAAACTGTTTTTGTATCATCAATTTGTAGACTGTACTCATAAAAGTTTTCTATAAAAAGTGTTTTAATTATGTATGGTGCGTGTCACCCCCTAAATGCATTTCGCTATGTTGAAATGACATGACCTGCAGTTTTACTAAACGTCAGAGAATCCTCACGCTCATTGGCTTCCACATCTGTAGATACGCTAGTAGCGTAGTGATGCTTGATGATGCGAAGAAAAACAATTAGACAATGTTCTATGTAGACACTTACTATCGAGCTTTATTATCAGTAGCGGCAAGTAGAGAATCAGTTCATGTATGGCTGAAGAAGCAGAAAGCTCTGAAGTCAAAAGACAGACAGACAAAAAACGAGCTTAAACATTGATATGGCATACACAAGGTGGAACGAGTTGACAACAGATAAAATCCTAGTAGTGATGCCCAAATTGCTTCTATTTTTGTTGGACGGGTAAAAGGGAATTAATTATCGCATTGAACACTCTCTAAAACTCACTAGTATCAGAGTAAAGAACTACTGAATGCACATTCAAGACACAATGCTCACATCAACAAATTAACTTGATGCGAGATCACATCTAAAGCTGTCTTGGGTAATCCAGCATCATCATACAGATATCATCACGTGGCCTTGCGTTTCCTCAGCATCGCTGCTAACAGGGCTCTTTAGTACTGTTGATGAGTAATTACTAGGTGAATTGGGTATGGAAATTACCAGCAGACAAGGACCTTATAGCTGTCTTGCTCTTGTACAAACCCATGGTCTTTACCAGCAGGCAATTAAAGAAGCTCAGAGCTCTAATTAAAGCAGTGCCTTGGGGTTCCACTAAGAGCATCTCTAAATGAACATTTTAAAAATGAAGACAATGTGCCTAGTCTATATCCATGCAAAATCTGTCCCGTGAATGCATCTACAATAAACGGGATGAAAATTTGTGTGGCGAGTTGCCATCAGTTTGCATGAGATGGTACCAGATGGCAAAACGGTTTGGGATGTGCACTGTCTGCCACTTATCAAGTTTCATTCTGGGCATCTAATGAGCAAGACCTTTAAAAGTAAATCAGTGCTCTGAAAACATATCAGAAAATAGTACGGTACTCATTTAAGACAGACATTGTAAATCTTTTCAGATATTCAAATCTGTGGTTGACATATTACAAAGTTAACTTAACTTTTGACAACTTTTACCTTAGCAGCTCAGCCAAGTCTGTCAGCTGTTTGAAACTTGGCTGAGCTGCTAAGGTAAAAGTTGTCAAAAGTTAAGTTAACAGAAAGACAAGAAAATATCTTTACCGTTAATGACAGTAGTGCTCTGAAACACTTCACAGTCACTCAAGACTGACATTAAGGCTATTTCTGCGGATGTCACTATAAAATATTAACTGACTGTGGTTTTCTAGGTCACTAGACTAATAAATATATGCATTTACTGTGGTTATTATCCACAGTGGGTCAGCCCATGAAAATCACATCACATCTAGGCAACATCAATAGAATATTTAAATTATTCCCTTTGATTAAAAAAGCATAATGTTCCAGCATTTAATTACTTGGGGCAGAATTTTCTGAGGTTCTTATTGGATCCCCTCAGGCTCGCACTGCATCAGTGACTCTATGAGCTGTCATAAACTACTGAACTTTTATGATAAAAACACAAACAGTATGCCACGATACAACAGAAATACAAGTCACAAAAATCTAACTGTTCAATTCCAGTTATGATTGTTTTTTATCTGCTTGTTTATTGTGAACAAACTATATTATTTATCAGCAATACTTTTCTGGTTCCAGGCGTGAAAATGAAATGTTCCATGTGCAACCCGAAAAACCATGCTTAGCTCAGTCACATGGCAATTTTATATGTGTGGTTCAACTCTTCAAGGCGAGTTCAACTCGCTTTTTCAAAGTAAGGACTCTGCTTTGGTGTATGACACTGCACCATGACATTCCTGTGCTCTCACACTGAAGTGGGAGAGAGTAAATCAGCAATGACTTTGAGCCATGGAGAGACTCTACAGTCACCAAGCATGATTTTGTTCTATTGAGTCCTATAGCTATGGTAGATCAACCCTGGGCATGCTCAGGTACATTTACCCATACACACATTATAATGTTATACAATAACAGTAATATGTTTCATAATGAAATGGAAGGTAACAGATATATGGAAGGCTGCACTATATTGGGAAAAACTGACATTGCGATATTTTGTTTTTTTGCTTTATATAATGCAAGATGAAAACAATTTCACCAGATGACTTGGTGAATAAATTGGGAAAGAATGAATACTTCTAGAATGCAGGGCTGCCAACTCTCACGCATTCAGAGACTCACGCAACTGACACTAGCTGCCTTCCAAAACTTTTGCGAAATGATGGCGTTTCCATTAACCGATGTTATGCAACTAAAACGTCATTCCAAAAATCATGGGCGATGGATGTTGGTAGGTTTATGTATATCCCAGCCACCGCACTAGCCATTGTTTTTAATGGAAGGAGACATAGGCATGTTATCCAAGCATTAATGGCAAGGAAAGACCCTTATACTTGGGAGCGGCAAATATGAGGTGTTTCTCCCTCCTATCTGCTTTAAGGTCTTGATAAATTGTGGCATTTCTTTGTTGTTTAGAATCCAGTATTCCCGTAATACTTTTGTCTTTTATGAGTTTTATGAGTTTAATGAAGAACTCTGTCTCGTCTTCTGTCCAAACATACCGTGCCATCTAAGTCAGGTGACCTGTAAATGAGCAAAAACTGTTTCCATTGCAGTTTTGCAAAATATTCCTTTTCAGAATTGCCTGAAAAACCACATCATGTGAGAGTAAATATATTTTTGCGATATATGGGAGTTTTTGCGAAATTAACGCGTGTCCATTGGGCGTATTTTCAATTCGCAATTTCAATTTGCGCAATTTGAAGGATAATGGAATTTGAATGGGTAAATTCGGGAATAATGGATTCTAAACAAAGAAATGCCACAATTTATCAAGACAATGAAGCATAGGAGGGAGAAATGCCGTCATTTTGCAATAGTTAGGCAAATATTGCAAAAGTTTTGCGCAAATCTGTAATGGAAACGCAGTTACTGACATCGACAGACATGACAGAGCAGGTTACTTTAAAAACAAAGTCTCAGCTTTCAAATTCTGTCAATTTTATTATGAAATTTCATTACAAAATTGTGATGTGATGTGACAGATCGATTTATAATATTTTTAGTCATATCATTAAAAATATTATAACGTTATTATTATAAAAAAACGCATTATATTAATTTGAGTTGTTAATTTTAACCTTTAATAATAATACCAGTAGACAGGGCTCCCTGTATGTTTACTGCTTTGAGATATTTGAGAAATGAACATTTAGCTACTGTACCAAATATTTATCCAAATGAATCGATATTGAATCAAGATTCCGATCAAATCACAAGCTTAGATGTGAAAATGTAAACATTGTAAAATGTTGTCAATGAAATTCTGTTTAGTTACCAAATGTTTAGTTTAGTTACCACTTATTGTAATGCAAGGTTGTTGTTGTTGTTTTTTTACAACATTAATGACATAGACGGCAGCAGGTATATTAGGCTGCTGTCAATTTAAGACCTATGCACTGATTCAATATAGCCTAATGATACGCAACTGTTTTCTTTCTCAATTGTTTACTTTCACTTAAGACAAGTGTGTTTACGAGGATACTTGCAGAGATAGGCATTTTGACAATTTTGCATGTATGTGTCTGTTCAAGCACTAAAATATGAGAAAGAAAACTGAATTCAGTGTGCGCATGCTGTCTGGGCGGCTCTGTGTGAGCACACAGAAAACAGCGCCCAAGTTCCGAATTGAGTCTTCTTTTGCGTCTTCTTGTGCTTGAATGCTTAAATTCGTTTGAATGTTTAAACTGACGGGACTTAAAACACATGCAAATAATAAACTTTCACTCTATGATGGTTAAACTATGCTATTAATCCGCGATTCACATGGGTTCTGAAATGTGGGGCCTGGTCCGTATGAATCACGGATCAACTATGTTTCCTACTTATGTGACATTTATCTATCTATCTATCTATCTATCTATCTATCTATCTATCTATCTATCTATCTATCTATCTATCTATCTATCTATCTATATATCTATCTATATATCTATCTATCTATCTATTGCAGATGCACACATGTTGATGCTGTAACAATATTGTGCAGCCCTAGTCACAGACATTGCAGGAAAATAAAACTACCTACCAATGGTTCGCGTTGGGAGAATAATGCAGCCAAATTTAGCAGCTGTGCAGGTTAACAAGGTTTAGCACTTATTTTGGAGTGGGGTTTGATACCAAATGAAGCCCATTAATTTACCCTTTAAAGCCCAATTTATACTTCTGCGTCGACCTCCCGCCGTAGCTACGTCGTAGGGTGTGTGTAGCGTCCGTACCCTTCGGCGTACCCTGACGTGCACCTCTCCAAAAATGTAACAACGTGTCAATTCTACGCGGATGCAAGCGCTGTGATTGGTCTGCTAGAACCGCTCCCTCGGGTTTCACATGTTCCCTCTGCGTGCATCGACGCGGACAACGACGCAGAAGTATAAATTAAAACCAACGCGTAGTCTACAGCGTAGAGGCTCCGGCGTAGGTCCGACGCAGAAGTATAAATCAGCCAAGTCCATGTTAATGAAGGCCAGAGGGTGGTCCATTGTGGAGACTGTAATAAACCTGTCTAATCAAAGTCTGGGTCTGTCTATTCTTGGGCTACAGAAGCCAACTGATAACAACCCAGTCTGCTTTGACGGCCAGTAAGGGAATGTCAAGGAATAGAGGGAAAAAGCCCACAGGTTAAAAAAAACAGACTGTCAATTAGGGATTCACATACACAATATAGAATTTCTGTCCAATAACCAATATATCAGTAGCTTTCAATCCACCTACTTTATGGGCATTTTGGAATATCGCATAAAAAAATGCTGGATGGAAATGCCAAGATGCGCATAAGTTCTAAGAATAAGCATAAAATTGTGCACTCAATTGAGGTGGATCATTTTTTATCCAATGAGAAGACATGCTCATAAACTACAGTGCAAACCAATTACCGAATTAATCCCTCTATGCGCAACAAAAAGTCAACAGTGAATGTGACTGGATAACTAGTCTAACCAGCGGACCAATTTCATTGTACAGCATCCCAAATATTGGTGTGATCTGAAATGTCTGAGCCAAAGACCTCCCAGAAGTGTCTCTCATGTTTGCACTCTCAAACACCAGGTATCCAAATGCATGATGACAGCATTTATTGTGTTTCATCTGTGGCTCCGAGATAAAAGTAATTTATGATGTAGGAAAAAAGAGCCACAGTGGCTTCCCTGATAGTAGCAACTTCCATTTTTATTACAGATATTTTGCACCAATGATATTTTGTTAAGTTAAATTCATAACTTTGAAAGGAAACATAGCTAGTGTTTTCCAACCCTGCTCCTTGAGGCACACCAACACTACACATTTTCGAACAATTCCTAATAAAACACACCTGATTCAACTCATCAGTTCATTAGAAGAGACTCCAAGACCTAAAATGAATAGGTAAAATAAGGAAGACATCCAAAATGTGTACTGTTGGTTTTCCTCCAGTAACAGGGTTGGGAAACACTGCAATATATTGTGGGTAAATACATGGTGGAAACCAAATTGACTGAAAACTGACTGTCAAAACAGTGAAGATTTAAGAGCACATACCTCCTTAAGACCAATCTTGGCTGTGTAAATGATATTGGAGCCATCCCTTTTGAAGAGTGGGTGCCCTTTGTCCTTGAGCACAAATGCAATATCAGCAGGAATGTTCTCAGGTGTCTCATCACCCTCTTTGGGGAAGGTGATCTTGGTCCCTTCCTTCCAGCCTCTCTTGATGACAATGTTAAGGATTTTGTCCTCTGTCCTCATTGTCCTTCCATCTGGGTTCAGTCGTCTGCGAGTGATTCGCATCCGCTTGGTACATCCGTGGAAGATCTCTTCTAGAGACACTCTAAGCTCATGTACTACCGGAGGGTCCTGTACTTTCCTCCGTCCGCCATGAAGGGGCTCATTACGATGTCTTCGACCTCCACCATGATGAAAACCGTTGATACCATTGAAGCCAAAGTGGCTGAAGGAACTGAAAGGATCATCATCTCCATCCATTTCAATGTCCTTGTCATGGTCACCATGGTCTGCAAAGCCATTAGTGGTTCCTCGCTGGCGTCCAGAGCCAAAGAATATATCGAAGGGGTTGGAGCCTCCAAAGAAAGAAGCAAAGGTGGCATGTGGATCACCATGGAAGGTGTAGTGATATGTAGTCCCTTGTCCACTAGATGAGCCTGTGCCACCTGTTTTCAAACCTGAAAGGAAATACACAGGGGTTACAATGTATTAGGGTTTTCTGCATTTACTTCCAGGAATTTTAAGTTCTGAAATTTGAAATAGCCAAAAAGTGAAATAGTCACACACACACAAAAAAACTCATAAGAAATTTCCATTTTTTTAATGAAAAAAGGAAAATAACTGAGTTAATTGTATGGTCCTGCTGGACTATTATCAAGTACTAGCCTAATCCATGACGTAGCATGGAATAGAATTTGATTTAGTCTGCAACTGTTTACACATCACCATTTTGAGGTGTAAAGCTCAACAGAAGACCTTCCAAGTCTTTCTTTCTCTCTTTTCTCCACCCCCTCTCAAATGGGCTGAAAAGAACAAGTAGCACAAATCCCGGGGAACTAATGATCCTGGATGAGTGGAAGGCCATAGCACGGTGAATATGTGCTCTCTAAGCTCAGGTGTCTGAACTGTGTTATGAGTTTTACTGTAAAACAGTCCTCTGCACAAAAACAGAAGTATAAAAAGAGCAGGTCAATTACGATCAAACATTAATAAACTTTTTTGACTTCAGTTCTGTTAAAAAAACATTAACATCCATGTGTTATGGTGGATGATTGATGGCTTGCAGCAAATGCACTCCTAACTACCAGGACTCATCTTGCAACTTCACATCTTCAACTCTATACTTAATGCGGACATCTTATAAAACATGTTTCCATTTCATTCTTTGCAATTACAACAAACTCCTCAGGCCAAAACAGTTAATGAGGGGATGGTTATTAAAGTGGGTAATTTGGGAATAACAGATTCATATCTTAAAATACAGATTTAAAAACATAATTTTTCAATGTGTTAATAGAGGCAAATAAGCTCTCTGCTGCAGCCACAGCCTTTTGAGGGAACCCACTGGCTCTTTTTACAAGCAATATGGAACCACGCCATGGTGCACAGAAAAAATTTATGCAAAGACTCTAAAAACATAAAGGGAGTCCTTGCAAAATTCAGGAGTAACTTCAGTGAAGGAGGAATTTGCAAAGGTGTACTACTCAGTGCAACGATGCTAGGTTTGGCATCTAGCCTGGAGTTGGCATACGTGGGAACATTTGAAATCCTTCTTTGTTTCCACAGACATTTTTATTATTTTGGAACAGTGCCATGTTTATAGTCCTTGCATTAGTCAGAGAACTTTTCTGCATCATCCTGTAGTGTGAAGGAGTAATTTTGATTGTTGGGGAAAAGCAGAGGTGGTAGTGTTGCACTGACAGTGTTTAAAGAACAGTGGTCTATCCACGTGAGCCACGACAAGATCCTTTTAAGGTTTGTCCTATCTGGCATAAACACAGAACTGTGCCTGGGTCCATGAAGTCTTGTTGTAGCATCTGTAATGTTTTCTTAGAAAAGATATGTTGGAGTACAATGCACTATTTTAGACCAATAATTAGGAACTTTTCACACTGGTAATTAACACCGGGGAGGGGGAGCTGCTTTTTACTTTCGCGATCACACGTACTTTGTGTATAGGGCGATAATTTGCGGGCATCAGGTAGCCGCTATGAATATGCTGGGTATTGAAATCGTTTGAGATCAAATTCACAAACACGCGCACTCAATGTATAGGGAGTGGCGGTACTGACCGCACATTTTACAAGATAAGATATTTGTCAACTCTTTACAACTGAGCTAAATGGTTTTTATTTCTATAAAAAAGAAAAACGACAGTGGAGCTGGTGCTGTGGTGACCAAGTAACGAAATCAGTGTACAGCCGAACACCGCGTAATGCCATTAACACCGACTACCACAGCAAGCATAAAGGCCCTGATATACTTCAAGCAAAATCGAAGATTGGAACAAAATCAAGTCGAAACTACGTTCGTTTGGAGTTCAAAACACCTTGCCAAAGCGAACTTTCCGGAAAAGTTTACTCCGGCTGCTAAAACCTTCGTACTACCATTACCACTTCTTTCAAGTGAAAAAATTGAGTGAAAACATGAACACACTGGAGAGCTGCTTTATAGTAGAAAAATGCAGTTGTACTTCTGATGAAACGAGACACTGACACTGTTTTTTACAGTAATGCTGCTTGATTTTATGCTATCTAGTGTATAAAGTGATGTGACGTGACTTCACTGGAGTGCTGTAGAGGAGCTTGTGCAAACATAACCACGTTGCTATAATCAGATGCTTTTCTATGCTTTATTAAAATGCTTGCTGTTTTCTCAATTTTGTTGTTGTGTATTTTATTGAGAGGAAAGCGCATAGCATATATTTACATATTCATCTAACCGTCACTCTCTGCAATGTGGGCAGCGTCAGATGTTCGATAACAGTATACTGCTGCTAAAGTATTTCGAACTTCGTTTTACACCTAAACGAATTTGAAATTGCACTTAATAATAATAATAATTTGTTACATTTTTATATAGTGCTTATATAGGGAGGGGGGAATCTCCTTAACCACCACCAATGTGCAGCATCCGTGTGGATGATGCAATGGCAGCCATATTGCGCCAGAACGCCCACCACACACCAACTTATTGGTGGAGAGAAGCGAGTGATGAAGCCAATCAGTGTATATATGGGGATGGTTAGGAGGCCATGATGGACAGAGGCCAATGGGCAAATTTGGCCAGGATGCCAGGGTTACACCCCTACTCTTTTTCAAAGGACATCCAGGGAATTACCTGAGGTTAACAATAAATCCTAGGTATTTATAATCCAACGTTTCACACTGTTAATTCCCAAACCCCGGGTTTACGTTCTTATTTGCAGTGTCAGTGATTGTATAATGAACAGAGCAAAAGTAGTTCTAATCATGCTCCAAAGCAGGGTTTCATAACCTGGGTAAAAAGTGGTGTTAGCACTTTCAACTTAAAGCTGCCTATATAATGGTTATCAAATTGTAAATAAAAGAAAACTATTGTTTTCAGAAAACTGATAATGCCCCAATAATGAGTCATAGAATCTGATAAGGTACTGAGATGTTTGGCTGTAGTTCTTTTGTATATGGAACCAAACATACTCACCATCCTCGCCATACTGGTCATAGATCACTCTCTTCTTTGGGTCACTCAGAACTTCATAAGCCTCTGCTATCTCCTTAAACTTCTCTTCAGCATTAGGATCCTTGTTTTTGTCTGGATGAAACTTTAGGGCCATCCTCCTGTAGGCTTTTTTGATTTCATCCTCATTAGAGCCTGCAGGTATGCCAAGGGTCTTATAGTAATCCTTCCCCATGGCTTTAATTTACAGATAGAGTCCTTCCAGAATCACCCCAAGCTCTCTACAAAACAAAGGTGAAAATAAACAAGGTAACCAATAAAGAAATAAAAATGCATTCAGGTTTGTTACTCTGATAGATTGACCGATGCAGTGCGGTAAAATGCAGCAGCCGCTGTTTTCAAACTTATTGGTTTGATTAATGTGTTGTGCAAAGCCTATGCTTTTTTTACACTCACAATAAAAAAAAAACATTGTGCTTTTGTGAAATAAAGAAAACAAACAGGATGCGGCTTTCTGCCATTGCGGTTTCCTTTCCGTGAAGTTAGTGGATTGCATGCAAATGTATGGAAACTCTGCGGATAGGCAACTTGTCGCACAGTTTTTTCTTTATTTTTGTTAATCTGTAGGCCTATTTAAGTGAGATTAGTATTTTAAGTGTGTGAATCCTCATGTTCTGTTGCTTATGCTGCCATTTGCATAAAACAGAACAAAACAAATTTAGGTATTTTTAATGGGTCACAGACATATATCCATTCGGATTTAATTCTAGTTAAACATAATTTTATCGGTTAACGAGTATCGGTTGTATCAAATAGGCTACTTTACATTTAAAACACAAATTGGCCAATTAACTATACAGTGGGGAGAACAAGTGTTTGATACACTGCTGATTTTGCAGGTTTTCCCACTTACAAAGCATGTAGAAGTCTGTAATTTTTATCATAGGTACTCTTCAACTGTGAGTGACGGAATCTAAAACACAAATCCAGAAAATCACATTGTATGATTTTTAAGTAATTAATTAGCATTTTATTGCATGACATAAGTATTTGATCACCTACCAACCAGTAAGAATTCCGGCTCTCACAGACCTGTTAGTTTCTCTTTAAGAAGCCCTCCTGTTCTCCACTCATTACCTGTATTAACTGCACCTGTTTGAAGACGTTACCTGTATAAAAGACACCTGTCCACACACTCAATCAAACAGACTCCAACCTCTCCACAATGGCCAAGACTAGAGAGCTGTATAAGGACATCAGGGATAAAATTGTAGACCTGCACAAGGCTGGGATGGGCTACAGGACAATAGGCAAGCAGCTTGTTGAGAAGGCAACAACAGTTGGGGCAATCATTAGAAAATGGAAGAAGTTCAAGATGACGATCAATCTCCCTCGGTCTGGGGCTCCATGTAAGATCTCACCTCGTGGGGCATCAATGATCATGAGGAAGGTGAGGGATCAGCCCAGAACACAGCAGGACCTGGTCAATGACCTGAAGAGAGCTGGGACCACAGTCTCAAAGAAAACCATTAGTAACACACTACGCCGTCAAAGATTAAAATCCTGCAGCGCACGTAGGGTCCCCCTGCTCAAGCCAGCGCATGTCCAGGCCCGTCTGAAGTTTGTCAATGACCATCTGGATGATCCAGAGGAGGAATGGGAGAAGGTCATGTGGTCTGAGACAAAAATAGAGCTTTTTGGTTTAAACTCTATTTGCTGTGTTTGGAGGAAAAAGGACGAGTACAACCCCAAGAACACCATCTCAACCGTGAAGCATGGAGGTGGAAACATCATTCTTTGGGGATGCTTTTCTGCAAAGGGGACAGGACGACTGCACCGTATTGAGGGGAGGATGGATGGAGCCATGTATCGCGAGATTTTGCCCAACAACCTCCTTCGCTCAGTAAGAGCATTGAAGATGGGTCGTGGCTGGGTCAACGTCCTGGAGTGGCCTAGCCAGTCTCTAGACCTGAACCCAATAGAAATTCTTTGGAGGGAGCTGAAAGTCCGTATTGCCCAGCGACAGCCCCGAAACCTGAAGGATCTGGAGAAGGTCTGTACGGAGGTGTGGGCCAAAATCCCTGCTAGTGTGTGCAAACCTGGTCAAGAACTACAGGAAACGTATGAACTCTGTAATTGCAAACAAAGGTTTCTGTACCAAATATTAAGGTCTACTTTTCTGATGTATCAAATACTTATGTCATGCAATAAAATGCAAATGAATTACTTAAATCATACAATGCGATTTTCTGGATTTGTGTTTTAGATTCCGTCACTCACAGTTGAACAGTACCTATGATAAAAATTACAGACTTCTACATAGGCTACTTTGTAAGTGGGAAAACCTGCAAAATCGGCAGTGTATCAAATACTTGTTCTCCCCACTGTGTGTGTATATAT
Organism: Tiaroga cobitis; assembly: GCA_030578255.1. Taxonomy (NCBI): domain Eukaryota; kingdom Metazoa; phylum Chordata; class Actinopteri; order Cypriniformes; family Leuciscidae; genus Tiaroga; species Tiaroga cobitis. Next base: position 29,047,306 of record CM060595.1, on the reverse strand, counting down.
ATATAGTGGGCCCCTCATTTTAAGATGGGGAAAATAACATTTAGATGGGAATAAACGAAAATTTAATTCTGAAATATACAAAATAATTGGCCAATTTGTGTTTTAAATGTAAAGTATTTGAAATTAGTTTTTAATTAACTGTTAAGTAATATCAAACGCACAGTCTCCTACAGCATTTCAGTCGCGCTCGTTGGATATTATAGCCTACTTATGCAGAGAGCTTTTGCTGCAATCAGTCAGTGTCCACGATATTCATAAAAACAAGCAGTACAGATAAATATCGTACAGCAATATTCTACAATCATGTGGACAAGAGTGTTGCACAGCATGCAGTAACACAGACGTAGGCTATTTGAAAATAAACGCGTTAAGAGAAGCCCTTGAACATTTGAGCGTATCGTTTCGTTTGGGCGGCACTGCAGAAAGAAACACCGCTCGAGAAACACTAACAAAGACTTTATGTTCAGCATATTATACATAGCAGTTTCGATTTACACACATAAACACGCATGCGTTTAAAAAGTCTCAAGTTGCATTTAGGCTAACGTTATTTGCTTGTTTGGTCTATTTTCCGTTTAACAGAGAAAAAAAAACGGCTCTAAAATACACACATTCCTATATACCTACCTAGCCAATATACCTATACCCTTCGAGAGATCACGAACAATTTCATTACAATATCTGCAGATTATGATGCCGGTTTGCCGCATCCGACAGGAAATCCTCATCGCTAAATCACAACCTCTGAGGTCTCCCGGTATTCCTCTCCGGTATTTAATGATGTCACGCTGACCACCAATGAAAAAATAACGGACGACTGGTGACTGAGTGATATCTCACTGACGTCAGTTAGACAAGCCTGACCTCTTTATGTATTTTTCGCATAAAAATAGATGTTGGATTATCCGCGTCTGCACCATCATACAGCTATATAGGCTCTGCAGAGTGTGCACACCAGGGTGCGATTAGACAACGTCCTTAAATTAGACGCAAGAAAAGATGAAATCAATACTGGCTGTCTCAAATCCTTCTGAGCTTTCTAAACAGCAGGCAGCGAGGTTTTGAAACACACACACTTTCATAAAAGTAAAGACCATACAAATTCAAAAGCCTGAAGCTGATAAGTCATTGAACTGTCTGTAATTATGACATATTTACAGTTATTGTATCAGTATTAATCATTACTATTCGTTGAGCTAGATGTCAAATTCTCTCCGGCAAGACTAAAGTTTTTTTAAACAGACTAGCTTTCAAAACCTCACTGTGGAATCTTACAGGAATGGATAACTTACGCTGCAATCACATTCTTGATATGTGTTTCACTTGTATTTGTGAAGGCATACAGAAATGAAAACAGAGCTTACCGTGTGAAAATATCCTTTAGCTGTCTGCCGGTTAGAGCTGCATGACATTCTACTCCATTCATTTGACCACGCCCACAATCTGCATAGGCCCCGCCCCGCACAAGGCACAAATAGGCTAAATCACTTCAAGCAAGTCACTCTCCAGAATCAGCTGCCTCAGTGAAGTGCATTGTAGACATCTGAGAAAGTGTGCTCGCAAAGAAGGGAAATTAATTAAATGATTAAAATATAGTTGACATAATTTTGTAATGACTAATAGTAGACACTCATATAGCTATTTTTCATCAAATAAATTTGTTTAAAATATTACAAAATTTTTCTGATGTTTATTCTAAATATTTGTTTTTCTTCTATTTGCATTTAAATGTACAATATGTCTGGAGTGTGTACTTTTAACTTAGAGTAACATTGTGTATTTGACAAATGAGAATTTGATTTTGAAGAAGGTGCAAAAGCGCTGTATCACATATAGGCTATAGTGAGATGATGCAGTATCCACAGTGTTTTCTACTGCTTTTATGCCCCTCTCCACCTCCAAGCATGCGCTCCTTACCACCTTACATAAACCGTCAAGACTGGTCTTACAAGTTAGTCATCAAATCGTTTTTTTTTTTTTTTTTTTTTTGACTGTTCATAACTTTTTTAAGTCAGTTACATAAAAACGTAGATTGGTCTAATTTAATGCCGAAAATTAAGACTGACAGCCCCATGACTGAATAATGGGTCATACTAGATCTTAAGATGCAACTGGCCCCAGTCAATAAGAGTGCTCGATACAGCTGTCTGGCCCCAGATCAGGGTTTACATTAACACAGCAGGGGACGAGACTCTCTGATGTCTGGAATCGTGCTCATCTAGGTCACTCCACAGTCTAAGGTATTTCTACATTCAGCCTCCTTTGCGTACAGGCTCAATATTCAGGAACGCTCTTACATAAGTTAACATCCAAGGCCTTGGATTTTCCTCTGTACCTTTTGAACTGTTTAAATCTATTAGCTGCTTTATGAATATTTCTAAAACTATATTTACACTGAAGTCAATCCATGTTATGCAATGCTCTGAGAGTCGGGCATGGATTTGTGCTTTTTGAAGGCATGCAGAGAGATATTGCTCATGGTTAGAGAGTTTATGCAAACCAAAACAGTTTGGTTACCAACATTCTTTAAAATACCTTCATACAGAAGAAAGAAAGTCATACAGTAATATAGGCTATATATATATATATATATATATATATATATATATATATAATTATTCTTTTTTTTTCCTCAAAAGTATTTTTTTAGGAAAACCAAACTTGTTCTATTAGCATGCAGATAAATGCTGCATCATGCTGTATTCTATTTATTAGATTATTTGAGTGAAATGTCATTACAGAATCCCCATGTCTTGATCCTTTGTATAAAGGTAGCTGATATCTTTAAATAGACAGAAAGGAAGAGCGGCTGAAAGAGGTGGACTGCTGGGAATAAGTGCACCTGAATCATCATCAGAGTATTTGAGTGTGGAGGAGAAATGTAAATGATTAGGTGACTCAGAACCTCCCACAGGCGACAACTTAAGTGCAGTGACTCTGCCATATTACTGATAGTCATTTAACCCCTTGCATGCGGTATAAGAAAGAAGGCTCTGAGTTGAAGAATTGTTGTTTTTATTCTTTGTAAGTTGCAATGACAGATTTAGACATCACACAGGTGTTGGGAGAACAGTTAAATCCGAACTCTCAATATTCATCCGGGGGCAGTTTGATCGTCATAGTTTTCGGTCCCAATCCATCCAGGGTTCCCCTAAAGGCACTACTGCATCCAGAAATACCCCCGACCCACAGCTAGATAAGTGTCTCCATGGCAACCGGCTCTACAGACTGTACCTCCGCTGTCCATCCACCTCTTCAGCTCTTCTCTATGTGACTAAACGATTAAATGACTTAATAAACAAATAAATAAATAAAATCCCACTCACGTATCCAACTAACTGATTTATTGCAGGGCAGGGGTGGCAAATCTACAAGTGGAGTCCAAAAAACTATTTATTTCTGGAACATCTGTATGACACAATGTACATAATTTAATGGCCACACAGAAGCAAGAACACTGGAGAGAGAGAGAGAGAGAGAGAGAGAGAGAGAGAGAGAGAGCACGCTGGATTTGAACACCGGGTAACAGAACAAATTTCCCACACAAAATGTACTTCAGCATCAGACAGCATAATGGTAGCCATGACAACTGGACCAGGAGCTAGACAGTCCGTTTATATCTGAGTCTTTGTCACTGTCTTCTGATACCAATGGCATCTGTCAATACAGAGGTACATTTACATTTAGCTGACGCTTTTATCCAAAGCAACTTACATTTGCCATATATGTCAGAGGTCACGCCTCTGGAGCAACTAGGGGTTAAGTGTCTTGCTCAGGGACACATTGGTGTCTCACAGAGTCTCTCACACCAAAGGCATGTGTCTTATCCACTGCGCCATCACCACCCCAGGTACCAGGTACCATCACCATATAGAGGTTTATATCATTAGGGAGATTGGAGAAGACAGTTTAGTGTAATTGATGTTCTCCACTGTAGTTACTCTTAACTCTTAACTTTTAAAGGGACAGTCCACCCAAAAATTAAACATCTGTCAGCATTTTCTCATCCTCATAAGTGCCTTTGTTTCTATTGTGGAGTTATAGCAGAATGTCCTATAGCTTCTCTTTTTATACAATAAAGGTGAAGAATGGTGTCCAACACATGCACACGCACACACACACACACACACACACACACACACACACACACACACACACACACACACACACACACACACACGCACACACACACACACACACACACACGCACACACACACACGCACTCATGCACGTTCTCTCTTTATGGGGACTCTCCATAGACGTAATGGTTTTTATACTGTCCAAAATGTATATTCTACCCCCTTACACTAACCCCACCCCTATACCCATCACACAAACTCTCTGAATTTTTACATTTTCAAAAACATGATTTAGTAAAAATATTAAAAATATAAAATATTTTAATCAAAGTAAATATTTTGTTCTAAAGGGTAATTTAACATTTACACAGATAAATCACTGTTTTATTAAATGTTATCGGAGAAGGATTTGTTCCTTAAGTATAGCTCATCGTCACTCAAAAAAGTCTGGGCTGCAGACCCAAAGGTTAGCATTACATCTCTTAGCATGATTCAGCTGGAAATGTGGCAAAGACTAAGAGATTCTTATCCCTGTCATTATCAAAATCCTGCTTAGCAAATGTAGCCTAACTGAAATCTGTTTGCGTCGGAACTTCAGAAACAAGTTATTGACACAACTTCTATCTCTGATACTGGTATTTTCCAGTTAAATATGTGTGCAGAGCAAAATCTATTTTAAAACACATTTATAGAATTACCTTCTGTTTCTATGAGGTGAATGTCTGCTCATGTAACAGTTTGTGATGGAGACCCCCTATAGAGATCTTACATGAAATCAAGACTCACAGCATGTATATGCTATTTAAAAGTGTCACTTGTTCATGTCATTTTACTGTCACTTAAAACCAAGTTACAGAGTAAGTTCTTAGACAAGAAAGTTTTCTCTGATAATAATATAGAGGCTACAGTGATAGAGTGGAAGTCTCATAAATGCAAGTGGAAATTCTGAGCCATGTTCTCGTTCTCACTCCTGGCACTCCCTGTCCCTCTGCTAAAACAGCACGATGACTCAGACTCACTGCTGCACTGCTTTTCCAGCACTGTAAAACTTTTGTTCAATACACTTATAAGTCAATCCATCAGAAACAAGTCTACAAAGAGGGTTGTGAACCCATAGAAGGAATGCTTTTTCTTAATAAAGGCTTGTCAGACTTAATAATGGAAATGTGGCAACTAAAGTTGGCTGTTATATTAAAAGAGATTCATCACGAACAACTGGCAGTTAATCCTCATAAGTCATGCGTTTCATTAGTGCTGTATTGCAGATGTAGGATCTCCCATGTAAGTGCAATGCAGTCCCAGTTTTCAGCGCAGGATTTATTGTTTCTATAATATAATATAATTTACCAGTTAAACAGCAATAATCTTTGAGGCTTGACTTAACATTATGTGAAAAAGAAAATACACCCTTTTTAATTGTGTGCTTTTACGTATCAGGACATATTAAAAAAAATAATCTGGTCTTTAGCAGGTTTTAGGTAAATACAACCTCAGATGAACAACAACAAATTACATATTACACCATGTCATTATTTATTTAACAAAAATAGAGCCAAAATGGCGATGCCATGTGTGACAAAGTACACCCCATGTTTTAATAGCTTAAAGACCACCTTTAGCAGCAATAACTTCAAGTAATAATTTTCTGTATGACAGTCTCTCACATCATTGTAAATGAATTTTGTCCCACTCTTTTTTTACTACAGTGCTTCAGTTCATTGAGGTTTGGGGGCATTTGTTTATACACAGCTCTCTTAAGGTCCTTTGACTGGGCCGTGGCGCTGTGCATTATGGCCAAGCATCTCCACTTTGGTCTCATCTGTCCAAAGGACATTGTTCCAGAAGTTTTCAGGTTTCTTCAGATGCAACCTTGCAAACCTAAGCCGTGTTTCCATGTTCTTTTAAGATAGAAGCTTTCTCCCAGCGACCCTTCCAGACATGCCATACTTGTCCCATTTTATTCTAATTGTACTGCCATGACCGTTAAAATTTAACATGTTAATAGAGGCCTGTAGAGTCTGAGATTTAGCTTTTGGGTTTTTTGCAGTTTTTCTGAGCTTTGCACAGTCTAACCTTGGGGTGAATTGCTGGGACGTCCATTCCTGGGAGGATTGGCAGCTGTCTTGAATGTTTTCCACTTGTGAATAATCTTCCTCACTGTAGAATGATGGACTTCAAATTGTTTAGTAATGGCCTTGTAGATTGATGACAGCAACAATTGCTTCTCTAAGATCATTGCTGATATCTTTCCTCCTTGGTATTGTGTGAACACACACCTGAATGCTCCACCAGCAAACTGCCAAAACGTCTGTTTTTATAGAGAGGATCACGCTTGCTAATGATCAATTAAATGAAAGGGTTTTGATTAGTAGTGCCTGACTTCTACTTACCCTCTTAGTTCCTATGGAAGCGGCAATGGTGTAGGCTACTTAGTTTGTCACACATGGCATCTCCAGTTTGGCCAAGTTTTTGTTAAATAAACCATTACGGTGTAATATGTCATGTGTTGTTGTTCATCTGAGGTTGTTATTATGAATTTTTTTATGTCCCTATAAAACTATATTCTAGTCAAAATGGTGAACTTTCTTTTTCACATGACTAATTCTGTGCATTTGTCAGAAGAACCTCTATGGCTTTTACAAGTATACAAACATAAACTCAAATGTCCATCACGTACTTCATCCTAAGCCATAAAAAGTGTCCTCTGTGTCAGAAATCTATCAGTCACAGTCTTCATCTAGAATGTGATTGAAGGTTGAAATAAGGTGACTGTAATAGAGTGGATGTTGAAGCTACAGCACAGAGTATGAGTATCTTAGGTTTCAGATGAGGTCAGCTTATTGAAGTCTGTCAGCCGCTTAGACAGCCGCACACACTCACAGGCCTTTAGCGCTGCTGCGGTTCCCTCCACCCATTTACTCTCTGGAGATGAGAAAACCACCACACTGTAAAAAATGATCAGTTGACTTAACACAAAAAAAGTAAATAAACTTTACACGTAAACGAAAAAATTAAGTTTGGTGAACTTGACAATTCCATATAACTTTTTTTTTCCCAATTATGCATGAAGTTTGTGGTTCTGCGCTTGCTAAACCTAAGAAAGTGTCTTAATTTAAGGTATCATTCTTTAAAATGGGTGTTTTGATATAAGGCCGCAGAGCACAGCTACAGGACTGGTAATAAATAAATAAATAAATGAAGTGAGATATGTAATTAAATGTGGTAGACTGTAGGAGAAGCGTCAGAAGTCCAGCTGGCACCATGCACTAGATACAAGCTTCACAAGTTGATGGCACACGGTCAGATCACCATAAGCTGCTATCCATTTGTATCATGTTTTTGAGGACATAAACAACACTGTTATAGCAAACTTCAGATCTTAAATGTTAACCCTAGTGCCAAGCCATTGGGAGTTGATGCAGAACTCGCAGCATATGCATTTTTTATTCTCTTTTGTTTACTTTTATATGTAGATACATGCTGGTGCACTACTATTCACAGATGCTCCAGCGTGTCATTCTGGCTTAGATGTGAAAGAATGCATAAACAGCTAAACATAAGAAAAGACACTAGCATGCCACATCTCAGTCTCCCATCTGCTGTCTGGGTACCCTGATAACACTCCCTCTGTTGCATCTATTAAAGTGGATGAGATCGCCATGGTGACCGCCATATCCTGGGATGTGAGTTTTACACTTACACTGCCTCAAAAGGGTACAACTGACCGATACCATTTTGTCCCATTAATATGGCTTTCTCTTACAGATGGACTTGTAGTTGAGGCAGTGCATTCTGTGCAGATAAATGCTTTCAGGTCAGTAAGGAAGGGAAGGAGATCATACATACACTTTTCCTTTGATTTTAGGTATTATTGACCTTGGTTATCATTTCCAGTTCCATGTACATGCCAAATAATTTGACGATTTTGTAAACGGATGACAATCATGGCACAAGAGGAACACAATCACATTGAAAACATTTTAAGGCAAGTCATGTTCTATGCAACTTTATACTTCTTTTCATTGTACATTTATACAAGTGTCCAGGTTATTTCAATAGTTGTTCTGCTTGCGGTTTTTTAACATTATGCATATCATGCTCAATGCATGACAATCTCAATGACAATACATACATCATGTTAATTTTATTTTATCATTTGAGCATTGGTTTGTCTGGGGAGGATCTAAACATCTATAACTATGAACGTGTTTCTTCTGCAGTATTATGGAAACCAGTGAATTCTGTGGTATGATAAAGTATAGAAAATGACCTCTGACTGTATAATAAAAGTATGCAGTGAATCCCCAGAAGTGCTGACCTAAAGTCAATAAAAACTGCAACCAAATATGGAAATACCAACAAGCTGGCAATAGAATCGCAGAAATAGATTTTCTAATTAATATTAGTTCTAAAATGATTATTATACAACTAAACAAATACAGCAAATACACTCAATCGCATATGCCTATATGATCTAATAACAGCCATTTTTCTGTGGAGAAACAAAGTTTTTAAAAGGAGAAAGGAATGTTTGATGTCAAAATTGTGAATGTTCTTTAACGGAGCACTTCTGTATTTAAAAATTAAGTGCACTTATCAGGCAGATCACATGCTGGAGCAGTTCATCTTGTTTAGACATTGTTGGCCAGACCAAAAGTTTATACTCCATACAAACAAAAAGATAAGAGTGAGAAAGATGAGCCTCTAAAACATTCACTTCTTCACATCGAAATGTAGATGACCAACCATTATTGATTTATTTGCGAGCACATTACAAAAACACATATTCCCAAAAAAACATTAAACCAAAATAAAATATTTTGTAAAATCACCAGCATATTTGTTGTGCAAATCAAATGGGAGAAAATGCTAAATGAGGTACAGATACTCTGCGACTGTGATTCAGTTGATTATCATCAGATATCACCAAAACTCCTGCAGCATGGGAGGTCCAAAACATCCTCATACATGCTTTGAAAAGCTGAAACTTTGGATACTTCTCAACTCCAGTCCTCTGGACCCACCCTCCAGAATGTTTAAGATATCTCTCTATTTAACTAACTAGCTGATGGGTTAATTCCGGTGTTTTAATTAGTGAGAGACATCTAAAACATTCTGATAGATTAGTCCTGAAGACTGGAGTTGAGAAACACTGCCTTAAAAGGTTAGTTCACCCAAAAATGAAAATTCTGTCATCTTTTATTCACCCGCATGTCGTTTCAAACCCGTAAGACTTTTGTTCATCTTTCATCTTCTGAAAACAAATTAAGATCTTTTTGATGAAATCTGAGAGATTTCTGTCCCTCCATTGACAGCTACGCAACTACCACTTTGCCGCTTCAAAAAGTTCACAAAGAGATCGTAAAACTAATCCAAATGAATTAAGCGGTTTAGTCCAAAAATGTATGAGACTCGATCGATTTCCATATTTGATTAGCAGATTTAATTTAGGCTTTTACTCGCATATAAACATTGATCAGCGAACATAAACAGAAGCTCAACCGAACCTGCGTAACACACAAGAACAAACCTCATTGGTTCTTGCACATCAAGCGAACATGCTTGAGCTTCCATTTACCACAACTGATCTGTGAGTCGATGAATGTTTATATGTGAATAAAAGCCTAAATTAAATCTGTCATCGTATAAAGCGATCGTGTACAGAAAATTCGGACTAAACCGCTCAATTAAATGGATTAGTTTTACATTCTCTTTATTCACTTTTTGAAGCATCAAAGTGTCAGTTGAGTAGCAGCCTGTGGGGTCAGAAAGCTCTCATTTGATCAAAAATATCTTCATTTGTGTTCTGAAGATGAACGAAAGTCTTACAGGTTTAGAATGACATGAGGGTGAGAAATTAATTAATGACAGAATTTTCATTTTTGGGTGAACTAAACCTTTAAAGGATGGCGTTTTAGGAAAAAAAGGGGCAAGCATGATAATAATGTGAGAACGAAAGAAAAGTTGTGTATTGTTTTTGTAACATTAAGCACAGTTTAAAAAATGACCACTGTCTCAGTGTCTAAAATCATGATTTTAATGCATTCCTCGCTATTCTGTCCTTTTCCAGAAAACCTAAGAGGGTTTAATGTGAGAAGCTCATTGCACTGATTCTCAACAAAGAGCGCTCTATTGTCTCATCTGGAGTTAGAGTTGTTCTCCGGGAGAAGGGTTTTGAAGGGTTTCACAGAGCTTGACAGCAGGCGTTGAATCTTGTTTTGAGGTTATAGCTAACGGATGATGTCCAGGTAATGCAGGTCAGTGTAGAGCGCATTGACCAGCAGGGTCAAAAGGCTGTTGCTGTCACGCAGACAGTGATCTGGGTACTTGACGAACTGACAGGCCTGGTTCACAGACAAATGCAGCTCTGAATACTGCTTATTACTCAGCATCGCCTCCAGTACAGATAAGGCCTGAGGACAGAGAGTAAACATTCAAGGTACAGAACAATACCATTTGCTTGTACAATAGCAAATATCTAAAACATCTCCCCTTCTAACCATCAGAAAGCCACACAACAGAAAATATTATTTTATATTATATTACATTACATTAATTATATTTCTGTCATGACAACTCTCTGAGAGATTGGCATGGTAATGGTAATAAATACAGCAATGTTAATGTATTTGGTCTTGGCGGAATAGATCTGTTACGCCGCTGCTGCTGCAGAGCAAGTACTGAGACTTGCTGCTGCCAATACATTCACAGACATTGCTGTGAGCACATGCTGCTGCTGCTGCACAGAAATCAACTTGATGCACTAATTTTTACGTCTTGCCTGTTGATGATGTCACACTTTTATCTCTTTCCCTGGAAACTCTTACCTGTTGGGCTTTAGCTGAGAGCTGCAGGTCTGTGCCCTGATGAAGACGCAGCTGATTCTCTGAGGGCACCTGAACCAGGAGAAATACTGACATGCTGCGCGCCACAACCCGAAACCTGAAATAGAGTAAGAAATGAAATTGTGAGGCATGCACATTCACACAATTCTACTTTCATGAGCTTTAATGGAGAGCAGTTACCTTTTACCTTTTACTTCCGAAATACTTCTAGTAGTATTTCAACAACTCTAAAACTTCTCTCACCTGCTAGAAAGGGGCGATTTCCTCCCAAGGCCGATGGCTCCCAGAATGCCTGAATTCAGTCTTTCTTCACCAAGTTGGGCCAGACTGTTCTGGAACGTCATTAAGGTGAGAATGAGAGTGTCAAGTGTGCAGGTGTCCTCTTGGTCCACCTGGATCTGCAGAAGCTCCAAGAATTTATGCCACCATAAAAACAGCTTTGCCTCATCAGCTGGACCACTGCAGGAACAGACGACACACTCACTTAGGTCATGAATACAAGGCTATCTGCGGGGGGGGGGGGGGGGGGGGGGGGGGGGGGGTGTCCTCATAAACATTGACACTCCTCAATGTCCTCATAAACATTGAGGAGTTAGCATAAACTCCTCAATGTTTATGCTAACATCTTAAACCATAAAATGACTGTAAAAAAACATGATTTAAACTTTAGTACAACTGTACAAAAACAAGTTTTATAAAATTATTAACCTCACATTTCAGCCTTTAAACCATTTTTTGTTTTATAGAAAAGGGATGTCAAAATGATAAATATAATGATTACATATAATATATATTACATGTATTATATTATTCTACATTTTTTGAATGCAGATTAGCCTCTTATTGATCCTCCGTTTAACATTTACAACACTGTGTGCTGAGCTTGAATTTCATTTTAAAAAACGAATTAAGACTTTTTTAGGACATGAGGAGACCCTGAGATAGTCCCACAATAAGCACTAAAGGTAAAAGGGAAGTCATTTACTAACTCTGCAATCCTACACTGCTTCCAGTCACGTTTTCTGCATGCGTCCTTCAAGATGTGAAAGAAGAACACAATGCCACAATATGTGATAAAGTGCACGTTACCTAGGGAAGACCTGACTGATCCACGTGTTGAGCAGCACTAAGGTCTTCTTCTCATTCAGGAGGGTTTGCTCAAGGTTGAGCCTCTGGAGGATGTAGACGTACAGTGTGAGGTAACTTCCCAGGCTCAGGCTTTCCTGGATGAAGTCCTCAACAGTCAGCTCAGGAACCTGAAGAGAGACCAGGATGGGCCCCCAACCAGAGTACTGATCAGCACACCCACCTGAAAGAGACACATAAGATACTAGTAGAAGATGTGGACATTTTAGATAATTTTATAAGAAACTAAAACTCACTGTAATCTTTAATGGTACTGTAATAGAAAAACATGCAAATTCAGCCCAGAGGTTTGCTTTTATGGTCCTAACATTGTGATTAGGGAGAGGAATAATTCCTAAAGGCTTACGCAGACAGAACATTTAAAATCTGTGACTAAGCCCAGAACAAGTACGAGCTATTATTACCTTCAGTGAAGTAGGAGAGAATACAGGCCTCAGTGGTGCGTGTCATATGACGCACTGAGGCCAGGCATCTGCACGCAGCGGTTAGCAGGGGGAGAACCAAAGGACCCCGAGCTCGCTTTTCCACCCAGGAGTGGAGTTTAGTCCCGAGTCCCTCTGCTGTAGACATGCCAGCTTCATTCAGAAGAGTCAGCATCTCAGCAAACAGACTGCAGGTGGCCATATGCCGCTGCTGGAGGTCTGTCTCTGAAAGCGAGGATGAAACATTAAGATCTTAACACATTAAGTTCAGTTCAGCCTGTTATGTGTTCCAGCTTTCCGCAGATATAAGCTGCTCAACTGTTTTCAACATGGGCAATAATAGGAAATGTTTCTTGAGCACAAAATCAGCATATTAGAATGATTTTTGAAGGATCATGTGACAATCAAGACTGATCCTGAATCCTGATCCTAATGCTGAAAATTCAGATTTGTCATCACAGAAATAAATTACATTTTTAAATATTTAAAATAGTACAAAGTCATTTAAAACAATACAACAGTTTTGTTTTATTTATCAAATAAATACTGCTTTGGTGAAGCATAAGACACTCTTACCGACACCAAACTTCTTAACTGTAGTGTAGCTTGTTAAAAGTTAAAATCAGCCTTGGGATGTAAGAAAACTGAATAAATGCAAGAAATCACAGAAATTGACACACTAGATAAATATAAATCTTTGTCAAATTTGACCAAGGATTCTCCATTTTATAGCCCCCAATATTATTCAGACTTCAACTCTCAGGCTTCAGGCAGGGAGTAAACCTTTTTTTTTTATTTTTTTTTTTTAAGTGTGACTGAAACCTATTTAAAGCTTTTTGTAGTCTAAACTGCATGTTTAACAAAAAACAAACAAAAAAAATAAATAAATAAATTACGTATTTGGTTTGGAATTCAAATAAAATCCGATTTTTGGAAATGCGTTTCAGTTTGAATGGTAAAATCGAATTTCAGGTTTAGCATGGAAAGTGAACAGACACTAGGGCTAATTCAGAGATTGCTGCACAAATTCTATGTACATATATATATGCTAGAAATATAAATATATAGCATTCTCTAGCATGCCAAACAGAGTTAATTGGCGTACTCAAGCATATTAACCAGTAGATCATTTTTCAAAAGTTTTTGGCAAGAGCTGCATTCATAATGCACAGTAGTTTCTTGCACTCGTTTCTTACTTTTTTCCCCCAATCTGGGAATTGTGCAAATGCCTATGTCATTTACTATGGCAACCGATGCACTGGGTAATGAATGAACAAACTGATCTGATTTTGTCATCTTCTAAATGACAGTACAATAATGGCGCTTTTCCATTACCAGTACCAGCTCGACTCGACTCGGCTCGTCTCAGCTCGCCTCGACTCGGCTCGCTTTTCGCTCCGTTTTCCATTGCAGAAAGTACCGCCACAAATAGTACCCGGTCGTCATAGCGACGCCTTTCGTTCCTCGTTGCCCCATCAAGCTCTCGCTGGATCCTCTCTTCGGCAACCAAACAAAGGAAAGTCTGCACCTCCTCGTTTGACCACGGCGTATTCTTCCGAGTTGCCATAATAATAGTAGTAAGTTTAGTAACTATCTCTGGCCAAACTATTTAAAAATGGCGGGGTTATTTATTCTGGATACTCCATCTGGCGCGTGCAATGATGACGCAGATTCTCTGTGACCAATCAGCAGTCGGCATTGTTTTCACGTCACATTTTAGTATCGCCTTAGCTCGCTTAGAACCTCGCCGGAGGTGGTACGAAAAAAAGTACCCGAAAGCAGGTACAGGTACAACTTTTACACAGTGGAAAAGCAAACAAAGGCGAGTCGAGTCGAGTCGAGCCGAGCCGAGGCGAGCTGGTACTGTGTAGTGGAAAAGCGCCATAAGTCAATCTAAAAGACTGGATCTGAAAAACAATCCAGAACTGTGTGCAGTGTGAACACAAACAACTGATTTTATTCCTATACGACCCAGTGGTACAGAGAACTACAAATTATGCATATGCAGTATTTTTGAGTCACCTATTGAGGGACGTAGCAAGAAAATTAATGTGAAATAGCAATGAAAAAAACTTTCTCCTCACCAGGAGGGTTGAAAATGACAATGTACTCCAGTAATTTCTCCATTTCTGTCTCCAGAGATGCAAGACTGATGTGCCCATTTTGATCCAGAGAGATCAGGAACTGCACCATTAGATGAAGGAAGGCTTGGCACTTTAAAGTCATGTCCTAACAGACACAAAACACACAGCAGCAGCACATCATGATGCTATAAAGATGTAGTTGTACGTTTCACTAATGTATAGTGTGCAAACATGGATTTGACAATAACGTGTCATCTAACCTTATGATGTAACACTTGTGTGGTCGGCCCAAATCCAGCAGCCATTCTAAGCAATCTGATGACTTGTTGTGAAGCAGCGTCATTACTGAGAACAAGGGATGCTGGGTAATGTGTGCTAACATAGCGCATAACATTTTGATAAGAAGGAAAATCCACTAGGTGCCAAGGCAGAGAAGCTGATTGGTCCAGTAGAGTGACGACAGAAGACTCCTGTAGAAGTAAACCACAATGCATTAACCACTAATAGGCACCGTTGAAGATGATTAGGGCAAACAGGTGACCACTCACAGGTTTGCTGAGATCCTCTTTGGCCAGAAACACCATCAGGTACAGGACAGAGACCACCATCGTCTGAGCTGAAGGGTTCAGCTGGGGCCTGAGAGAGTCACTCAATACACTCACCCAGTTCACCTCACACAGCAGCTCTCCCATAAACAGGAAACAACTCTTTGGACTTCCCCGCTCCACCTGAACATCATGGAATTAAATTAGTATGATTTTTTTTTTAAAGAAAGAAATGAATACTTTTCAGCAAAAATGCATTAAATTGGTCAAAAGTGACTGTAAATACTTTCATAATGTTATAAAAGATTCCTATTTCAAATAAATGCTGTTCTTTTGAACTTTCAGCAGCACAGCTGTTTTTTTAATAATGATAAATAAGAAATGGTTCTTGAGCAGCAAATCATCATATTAGAATGATTTCTGAATGAAAGTTCAGCTTTGTCATAACAAGAATAAGATACATTTTAAAATGTATTAAAACAGAAAAAACGCTATTTTAAATTATAATAATATCTCACAATATCACTGCATTTTTTTTAATCAAATACATGTAACCTTGGTGAGCATAAGAGACTTATGACATAAGAGACTCCAAATGTCTGAATGGTAGTGTGTATAGGTCTAGATAGTTTTGAAACATCACACAACACTCCTCAAAATTCTAGAGACCCTCAACCAAGCTCAAGTAATACATGAGATTTTAAAGTCTCTCACATTGAAAAACTGGTTCATTAGTGTCTGATCTGGATGCAGGTCCTTCCATGGCAAACGGCTGTACTCAGTGTGGTAGGTGTACAGCAGGTACTCTGGCATCTTGGGAGATGTGCAGGTCTCACAGTAATGCATGAGATGAAGCCATAGAGCTCCTCTTTGTCCTGGCAACAAGCGATCTGCAACAAAAAAATTTATTCTGATCACATGAAATTAACGGTAAAAAATATATAATTGAGCAAAAACGGCTGAATGAATCCTGACTTGTGTGTTTTTCTGTTCTCGGAGGATGTTTACCTTTGAATTTCTCATGTAAAGTCTCCACCAAGCAGGCATATAAGCTCACTAAGCTTGTTGCAGCTGCGGCATCAGATTCAAGCCATGGAGAACAGCGGGGATGACTGTGACATACACAAGAGAGTTGTTACTCTCATCACTTCTGTCATCAGTGTTATTATAACCAAACCACTGAGCCACATCAAAGCATACCTAGTGTTGTCAGTTTCAAGGACCAGAATCCATGGTCTAAAGAGTTTGGCCATTTTTGCATGCAGGTTCTCAAGAGCTACATTAAGGAGAAAATGATATAATATTAAACAATTTGAGTGTACAAATAGTGACTATGCAACATTTCTTTTTCTTTGGAACAAAGAAGACAAAAAGTTATCATGGATGCTACAATATGCTACAATGTGATATACAATATCACACTTTCCTCAATGATTTACATACATAATCCATTTTTTTCCAAAACTTGTTACATTTGATATAATATAAATTGATCCTTTGTTGGAGGGTCAACCTGCAACCATTTACGGGTTATTGCTTTCCTACTGCTTGACACATCATGCATTTTATTTTAAAATTGATTTCTGCATTTATTTGATCAAAGTATCAGTAAAACAATAATATTGTGAAATATCATTACAACTGTTTTCTATTTTAACATATTTTAAAGTGTAATTTATTCCTGTCATGGAAAAACTGAATTTTCAGCATCATTACTTTAGTCTTCAGTGTCACATGATCCTTCAGAAATCATTCTAATATAAAAACATTTCTTATTTTTAATCAATGTTGAAAACAGTTGTGGTGCATATTATTTTTGTAAAACAAATGATCCATTTCTTTTTAGAATTATTTGATGAATAGAAAGTTCAAAATAACTTCACTTATTTGAATATTTTATTATAAATGTCTTTGCTGTTACTTTTGATCAATTTAATGTCCTTGATGAATAAAAGTATTAATTCAATTTGTAAAAAATATTACGGACCCCAAAATTTTGAACGATAGTGTATTTCTATATCTAAATAGTTGTAAATATATAGTTGCAAAGAAATATAAATTTGTACCTTTGACCAGTCTTGGACTTCCTACTGGTTCTTTGCTGCAATTGTTTAATTCCAGATAAATGACGTAGGTAATCAGATCTTCACAAAACACCTTGACTTCCTCAATGTACGGCCCCCATTTTGAGAGAAGACCAAAGCTCCTGAAGTCCGCATTAGACAGACGGAGCTTCAGGAAGAACTTTGAGAGCCACTCGATTGTTTCATCCACCTAAAAAAACATTATATTATTGTAATGCATTGCTTCAGTTCGAAGTATTTAACACAAATAGAGTATGCCAGTTAAAATATGTTTTGTATACAGGTGAAACTCGAAAAATTAGAATATCGTGCAAAAGTTCATTTATTTCAGTAATTATGTAACAAATAAAGGCTTGAAATATGTAATATGTAATGAGTCTATATAATATAATAGTTTCACCTTTTAAGTTGAATTACTAAAATAAATTAAATAGTTAAATAGTTAAAAATAGTTAAAAAACTATTTAAACTGAAGATATTAAATCAGGGGTCGGGCTTTTTGACCAAAGAGCCATTTTTTCATTTTTGGTTAATGCATTTTTCCAAAAGAGCCACAGTAAAATAATTATATAATATTATTATTAAAGACGTGCTTTTTTTCAATAAAATTTCAACAGCATTAGGCTAAAAACAAACAAATATTTAGCAAAGTTTCAATATTAGTGAAGGGCTTTCACTGTGAGGTTGAGTTGTCAACTGATGAGCATAAATCCTCTCTGTCTGGATGAGAGAGAGAGAGAGAGAGAGAGAGAGAGAGAGAAAACACAGTACTTACATTTACTGTGTTTACGTAAATACTCAACTTGCCATTTTTATGTATTTCTGTATTTATTTGGCCGTTTAGGTGCGCAACCGAAGACAAAGGCTATGCTTTTCCGTGTTGCGCTCGGCGCGCGCACACAGCATCCTGCCAGTAATTCCGTTCTCTTTCGCGACTTATTGCGCTTTTAATATTTCTTTTCAATATAAAGCACATCCTGCTCTTTTTTTCATTCCTTCAGTTTTTGTTATTAATAAATTAAAACAGAATCTTTAACTGAAATCTGCGTGGATTATCAAAAATACGACCCATTTATCATGTGTCATAAAGGGTTTCAGCGGCAAAAGTGAAAGTATTAAAGTTTACAGCCTTCTTTTACTTTTTTTGCTGCTTTTCGCCATTAGGCCTACCTTAAACAAGCTGCAGCTGCTTGAATCCCAGTGCAGGACCTGTAGGTTATCACAGAGACAAGTTGATTGCTCTGATGACTCGTAACACTCGCGAGCGCGACCAGCACTGAATACGCTCTTTTGCCGGTACAACATGAATATACTTATTATCATAAACGTTTAACTAACTTCGGTAGACTGTGCTACAAGGGAATTTTAACTGGCAGATTTTTCTGCAGTGAGCCGATCTGTATTGATGTGTCTTATTTTTTTTGTTTCGCTCGTTTGTTGGTAGGGTGAGAGACCTCGCGAGCCACATGATTTTTGCCAAAGAGCCAGGTATGGCTCGCGAGCCATAGGTTCCCGACCGCTGTATTAAATGAATATGAAAAGGCCTCGAGGTGATAGTATTGTACAATAGTATCGTATTGCATGCATGTAGGTATGCATTTGTTTCTATGTGAATGTATGGGTTTATGTGAACAGTAGGTAAGTTGATATACAGGGTATGTAAAGACGTATGTATAAGAGAAGCGTCAAATTGTTTTGTATTTAACTAAAGGATAAAAATAGAGAAAGGGGTAGGACCTGACAAGTTTGTTATGAACTTCTTTCTACTCCTTTTTGAACATGAGAATTTCTAATTTGAATTATCTACATTAATTTTGGAAGTTTGTGCTGAGAAGCACATGTCCTTATATAACTGATATTTTAATTTTAGTTTTATATATGAATGCATGTTTGTATATTTTTATGTTTTCTACATGTTCAAAATAAATTACTACTAACAAACTGAAATAAATTAACTTTTGCACGATATTCAAATTTTTCGAGTTTCACCTGTATGTCAAAGAAATAAATTAAAATAAGAGTGTTTTGTGTTACCTGTTGAGGAGAAAGAAGGATTGAGCGGGGTTTGTTTGTCTTCATCTTAGGATAAGGAGAACAGCCCAGCACTCTTAGTGACATTCTCCAACAGTCTGGACTGAGAAGCTGCTCAGAAGAGCCTGCAGGAAGGTGAACAATGTCAATTTTTCCAAGGAGAAATCGCTTCTTTTTTTAAAAATTACTTAAAGTACATTTTCAATTATAGCAAACTCTTCATATGTAATCTTTGACGTTTAAATTGAATATTTATGAATTATGAAAAGAAACATCATGGTAAACTACTAAAATAAGGTGAATGCAGGACACTTAGTCACATGAAAAACCACTATGACAGAAATCCATAGATAATCAAATCTACAAATGCAGGTCTGGACTGATATATACTTAGTCTGCATACATATACATATGATTTAGCAAATAATAATATTTTGCAACAAAAATTTTATAGAAATTTGATACTACACAGCATAATGCCTAATGCAAATACAATCGCAAAAATGAATGATTGCGACCCGGAAATCTGAGATTTGCAAGTATTTTAAAATAAAATAACTGTTTGTCTGAGGTGATTAAATAACAAAATACAACATAAACCAAACCAAATCCAAAAAACAAATTTGTCTAGGTCAAAGAAAAGGAAAGTCATACTCTGCATGAGCAGACGAAGAAAGTCACTGTAGTGGTCTGGAAACTGGTAAAGCAGCAGTTCATTCCAGTGCTTGCAGAAGATGTTGAAGGGCATGAGGACTTCTGCATCAGGTTCCAGCCCACAGGTGCACAGAGCCTGATGGATGATTGCCATCAGCCGGCTACGCTCAGAGAACAGAGGCTGCGTCGCCGACAGCCACTGAGTCAAGTCAAACTAGAAACACAGAGCAGATTATTATATGCAAACATGAGCTGCACATTCGAGAGCAAAAGGTAGAGCAATCAAAGTCTCAGAGGGCCACAGGAAGGATCCAGCATAAATCATATACAATTAAATGCGACGGTTTTGATGCTATTTCTGCACAAAAACAGGAATAGTTTGGGAATATGCTAACAAAATCCTGTTAAAGGATATGACAGCACTACTTCACATAATTCTGAACAAAACAGTGCTTCCTCCAAATGGAAAAATGTTTTTGTTTTTTTGTTTTTTACAAATTCTTTGTATCACATAATAGTTTCAAATGCAACTTGTCTGACAAACATTGAAAGCATTATTCAATAAAGGCGAATTACTTTTGTGAGGAGCATGAATATGACATCACCGCTGTCTATGTGAAGGGTGTTGACCACTTCCTCGTACAGAGAGACCAGCTCTCCAGGGGAGGCGTTTGGGGTGAAGTACGGCGAGAGCAGGTTACATAGGTGTCTGTTGAGCAGGATGGTCTTCAGCATGTGTTTACATTCTGATCGGACGTCCCGGATGAAAACCTATAGTCAAAGACACACTTTATATAGTCTATATTACATAAAATAGGTAAGTGATTCACGTGAAAAAAAGAGAGAAAAAAAGTACATTTAAATGAAACATAATTTGAGAAAACATCCTAAAGTTTTGAAATTAAGGCTAAAATAATGTAACATAGTTCTCCTGAAACCGATACCTGACCCAGGATCTCAATACAGGACGTGAAGAACTGGCGAGTGGGTGGATGTCTCTGTGTGTCCTCACAAACAAAGGACACTATCTGATAGAATGCAGCGATGCCCACTTTCAGTATGCCAGGGGATGTATTCAGTTTGTAAACATTAACCAAAGCCCTGAACAAGAAAACGTGATGTTTAAATTTATTGACACAAATTTAGAAAGCGTAGAAAAAGTTGAGTGGCTACTGACGTGATAAAGTTCTCGGTGTGCACGGCCGCCTCAGCCAGACTTTGAGGAGGAGCTTTGATTCCATCAGCCTGTAGCTGTTTAATATCACTCTTCAGGCACTGGATCTGATTCTGCACTGGATCTAGTTTGTGCATTGTTGAGTACTGCCACAAACAATGAAAGGGAGAGAAAGGCAGAAATTTTGGGCAGTTGCCAAAATTGTTTTTAATATTAATACAGAGAGAAGACAATATTATTTAAGGAGAGAGAGGAATGGATTTGGACACAGGCTGGATTTGAACGTCCCAGTTTACAGTGGGTCTGGAACATGCTTGTGCAAACTGCAAGGCCATGGCTGCAACAGGTGGATAGTATTTTGTGCTGTGGTTTTTGGTTTTGTCACAAACAAATTGAATGTCTAATCAGCATCTTGATATGCCACACCTGTGAGGTGGATGGATTATCTCGGAAAAGGAGAAGTGCTCACTAACACAGATTTAGACAGATTTGTGAACAATATTTGAGAGAAATATTTGTGTACATGGCTTTTTTGTGGCTTTTTGTGTACATAGAAAGATCTTTGAGTTCAGCTCATGAAAAATGGGGGCAAAAACAAAAGTGTTGCGTTTATAATTTTGTTCAGTGTATGTATATTTACTTAAATAAAAAAAAAAAATCATCATGGACTTATTGGACCCGCTCCATCCTTCAAGGACACCTATTGGCGAGGATTGGTGTGGCGTGGAGTTTTCAGTTACCATTGCCACTGTAGAAATATGCTAATTGCAGTCAGTCATGATTAATTAATTACACAATCAAAAGTGTCCACTAATATGTGGGTTACCGCGATAAAGTGTTCAGTGGGTCATGTGATTTTTAACATGGCACACAGTTAAGTACGCCACGCTTTCAAAGTATGCTCCTTTGGCCGTGAGCTAGTGGATTTTGTTTTTGAGCACTCAAGTCACTCGCACATGCGCTGTTGTACGTGCACCGAGGTTGCATGAAGATGGGGTGTGCGGACGACCGCGGACCATCCTGATGACGAAAATTATGTCAGGCGAACGGTGCACGGATGTGGACGGCTGAAGTACACTATGGGCTTCAGTTGTGTTTTGTGTTGGAGCTGAACACTGCATGAAGTTAGATCTGCAAGAACAGAATTAGGCACCGCTGCCATAAAAAAAAACTTAAATTTGGCTCCTTAATATGACTAAAGCTTTCATCTCATGTGATTGTACATTATTTTAAATATAGTTTCAAATGTACTAATTTCTTTATATGCAAAACCTTTTAACAAGGTAAAAAAAGTAAACCTTACGAATAGCACAGAAATAACAGATATATGTGTTCACCTTAACAGTGACATGTGCGGGTCCCTGGCAGGGCTGTCCACCTTTGCCACGGCACTCTAACTGCATTGAGAGCTGGTCTTCTCGGTTTATGTAGAGCTGAGGCAACACCTCCAACAGTTCATTGTCTAGAGCGACCTGCTGCGTCTCCCGGATCGTTGCCAACCTGAGAAGAAGACACAGTCATGATTTACAACATAATTCAGCAATACCACTTATCATTGTGTAATTTGAGCGGCTCCAATTATTAATCACTGGAGACTTAATCTTAAGTGTATCTTAAGTGAGTTTTGACATTATCAACTAATAAATGCTTCAAAACGACTAAGTGCTCATGTATTGAGTCTTACTTGGCTTGATGTTGGAGCTTAGCAAGGTCTTCCTGAATTAAGGCAGTTGAAATGTTCTCATCAGACAGACTCTCAGTGGGAATGTCAGGCACTGGAGCTTTCATAGGCATGAGCAACAGTGCCCCCTGGGGAGCAACATGCTTTCTCAGGTGAGTGAGAATACGTTCCCTTGCTGCAAAAGAATAGTTAAGGAATATATTATTTATTGAAAAAGGTATAAAATGCTGTGTACATGTTCAATTAATCTGTAAAGCAAACTGTGACCTAAACTCTACATATCCAACAGCAAAAAATACATGTTAACATCTTTTTATTATACAAAACTTGATATAACTTGAATATGTTAAAAAAAGGGCTTGTTGTGACATAAATGCAGCCCCTTCTCTTGCTTGCAGACTCTTGCTTTTTTTTATTTAAATATGCCTGATGCAAACAACTGTAGCATTCCCTCATATTTTGTCCAGATATCAGAATATGGTTATTAGTGGAAAGTGGGCTCGGTACCAGCCAGAGGATTGATGAAGTCAATAAAGTTGGAGGAGTTGGTGTTCTGGGAAAGTACGGGTTCACTCTTGACCTTTGACCACAGACTGAGCACTTCCTGCAGCTCATGCTGGACTCGCTCAATGTCCACATGCTCCATCCACACCTCCTTAAGATGAATTGACACAGACCTGGCTTCAATTTATTCTCATAATGTTTTGTGTCAATTCAGTTTTTGCCGTATATTTGATCAAATAAATGCAGTTTTGGTGAGCATAAGAGACTTCTTTCAAAAACATTACAAAAATCGTTTCAATGTAGATTTGTTAAATATACAGCTTGATATTTTATATTTAAATTGGAAGGGATTGTTTAAAATAAAAATGTTGTAAAAAAAAATCAGTTAAATCAGTTTGATGGTTCACAGTCCTCTTAAAGACCAAAACATAGGTTTGAACAAATCCTCACCTGCTGGCGCTGCATGATTTTGGCTAGGCGATGGGTATCATACTGCTTTGGCAAAGAGGGCAAGAAAATGTCCTGCTTCTGAAGGTTTTCATCATCCAACCACAAAGCAAACACAGTGAAGAGCCTGAACAATAAGAGTTTGACATTTAAAAAAATATATATTGTAATATATATCTTTATATTGTAACTTGACATAAATGAAAAACAACAGCTTGGAAACAATATCAAGTTTCTTTCTGGTGTCAGAATCACTCAACACTTAATAGGACATTAAACTCAACAGTAAACAGAATAATGGATGCTGAGAGAATAAAACACTGGACATTACCGCACGAGCTCAGTGTGCAGTTCAGGAGAGGTCATGTACTGGGTGATGGGCGTCCCGGGGGTGAGCAAACCATCACTGGATTCACCTTTCAAAGAGGGCACTTTCAGAGCCTTGCTAGCAGCATGGTGGAAGTCAGACACCTCAACCAGCCGCTGTCTGAGGCTCTTCAGCAAGGAGAAATGGGCCGCACTATGGAAATAACGCCTCCCAATACAACCTTTCACCTCCAGCCTGATGGTGCCAAATAAAACAACAGAGACAAGGGTTCAGAAATACCCATAATCATACAAACTGTACCACATATGCAAATATTACACATTACTTTAAGTAATGTAAAAAGTAAAGTATACAGTCATCTGGTCATTACTGCAAATTAAAACCCCAAGTGGGTCACAGCATTATAAAAATAATAAATGCATAAAAATATCGATTTGAGCTGAAATTATTTCATTATGTTAAAGGAAAAAGACTTTGAAGTGTATTTCAGAGAGCCATGTAATAAAATGGACATTTTGCAGGTACAAAATAATGTTATATTGACAAACACAGGAAGTGAAATGCATCTGTGACATTGTACAACACATAATAGACAAAAGAGAGTTATGTTAGTGAAAAAGCTTCATGAGAACATTAATCTCATGAGTCAGAAGGAAAGAGGAACAATGTAAACAGTTTCAGTTGAATACTGCATGAACTTTGAATCCAACATGCATTATGTAACAACTAGACTTAAGTGAACTGAAATAGCATGGTGATATGTAAAGTTCACTTTAGGAAATCTTCACTTTAAGGAGCCAGATCATTTAAAACTTAGCAAAACAATAGGTACTAAATAACAGTTATCTAAAAAGGATAGAAAGTCTTCATGTTTAACGTACCCAAACTCTGGTCCAGGTTGACGGAGGTAAAGTTGGAGGAATTTCTGCCACACTAAAGGCAGGAGTGGATGATCTGCAGGGGTAGCTAAAGCCTGTTGAGCCCAGCGATAGATCATCAACCTCTGCAGGGACGGGACAACCTGAAGCTTGAGGCGCATCTGGGCTTTCTGGCAAAACAAAAACAAATGGTCTAATAAAATGTATGTTCATTGCATTAATGTATTAAAACGTTTACAGGGATCTCAAACCAATTAACCGATGAATATCTATGATCTTTACAGTCATTAATGGATACTTTTTTTACTCTTTGAAATAACTTATTTAATAATGTCACCAATAAGATCCTCAGTGAAATAAGTAGGGGAACATGGGATATGAATTTGGGGAGTTTCCTTGCATCAAATTTTTTCCATCACCATGTCCCCTTAGGGGCTTCGTAACAAAAGGAATGATGTTTCAAGTTTTACTCTAAAGACCACCTGCAAAGTGAAAACATTAAAATTTTAAAGAGGTCCTATTATGCCGTTTTATTAAGTCTTTATTTTGTTTTTGGGGTGTACTAGAATATGTTTTCATGCTTAATTGTTACAAAAAAAAACGCATTATTTCACACATATTTTACATAATTACAGCACCTCTCTCCCCAGTCTGGCTCGAACACGCCGATTTCGATGAAGCCCCTTCCTCCGAAATATGAAATGTGTTGTGAATGGCAGTGCTTACAAAGAGAAAACAAATGGTTTTCGTTTTCGTTGTGTCTCGCCCCTCCATAACTGCAAGCTAAATACTGAGGATGGCGTCAATTTCAAACCACTTCGAGCCCGATTCAGACCCTGACAATGTTAGCGAACAAGAGGATCTTCATCTCTAGTGCAGCTCAGCCAGGCCTCGTCCCCTTTTTTGCGTATTCCGTGGGCACAAATTATTTAAATGAGTAACATTGTGACTTCATAAGACCTGGAAAAATCATGTTGTAGTCCAAACGAGCCGTTCGTTGTAGTTCTTGAAAAGTGAATTGTGTTAAATATCTCCCTTTGGAGCGGAATTTGAGCTTTGTAACCTTGCAGATCTTTTTTATGCTCAAACAGCAACATTACACACTAACTAAAGTTGAAAATGTGGAAAAGCATAATAGGACCCCTTTAAACAATTTTCACATTCCCTGATCATTTCAGGTGTGCTCAAAACACTCTCTTTGATGTGACTGCACATGTAAATTGTACTGACGAGGAGAAGGTTAGAGCAGAACGAATGTGTACCTTCAGAGCCTGATCTGGTGTGCAAGCAGAGTTTGAGAGGAGCTCATGCTCCACAAAACGTTGCAGCTGAGAATCTTCCTCGAACATTGTCTCCATGTTTAGGACCGACCAAGCAAACCACACCTTGAGACAAAATAAAAACACGGAGACGGACATGATGACTAAGGGTGCTTTCACACTTGGTTAAATTTCCTGGTCCAAATCAGAGTTTGATTGCTCCCCCCTCCCCTCTCCGGATTGTATTCACATTATATAATTTGGGTCTGAACCAAGGTGCGTTTGAGTCATCAAAGCAGCAGCTGTTCACACCTGTTGCTTACTAACAATAACGCAGAGGGTGGCAAAATGCATAGCGATTTAGATTCAGCGATTTAGTATGATTGCATTCATACCAGAAGCGAACAGTACCAGAGTTCACAAGAACCGTACCCCAGACTGCCCTTTTTAAGCAGACTAAGTTTGCAGGTGCGCTCCAGAGTTCGGAAAATTTACGTCAATCGAACCCAGGTGCACACCAAAAGTGCTATTGTGAAAGCACCCTAACAGTAATTAGATCAAGATGTGCCGTATAAGTAATAACCTGCACATACCTCTCCTGTGAGAAAATTGCCCTCAATGAAGGATGGAGTAACATTTCCTGCCACTATCCAGCCCATTAGAGATGAGAGCAAACCTTTGTCTCCATGATAACCTAATGCACTCTAAAAGGGAAATAAATAAAAAAACACCATACAAAACCATTTGTCAATCATTTGCTTTAATTCACCCATTTGATAGAAGAAGGCTGTTTAAACATCGGCCAAGATTGAAAAACCTTGTGTTGTTGGTAGAGAAGTTTCTGGAGACATTCCTCTTGTTGGTGAAGAAATGCAGCACGGCACAGGTGGTCTAGAAGGTAGAGAACAGCTCTGTCTCGATGCCAGAGGTTCTGTTCGATCAAAACCTGAAGCCAGAACTCAAGAACAGCTACTGCACCAACACGCCCCGGCCTGGAGCTCTCCAGAATATGAGCCTGCAGGACAATAAGATCTTCTCATGATCCATAAAGATTTTTAAGGTTTTGAATTTAAAATGTTAATTACTTTATGTATACACTACCGTTCTAAAGTTTGGTGTTAGTAAGATGTTTTTGAAAGAACTTAATATTTTTATTCAGCAAAGATGCATCAAATTGATCAAAAGTGACAGTAAAGACAATAAAGTAAAAAAAAAAAAAAAAAAAGCTGTGCTTTTGAATGTCTATTCATCAAAGAATCCTGAAAAAAAAAAACAAATCAGCATAATAGAATGATTTCTGAAGGATCATGTGACACTGAACACTGGAGGAATGGCTGCTGAAAAAAATGCAGCTGCCATCGCAGAAATAAATTACATTTTAAAATATATTAAAGGGGTCATCGGATGCAAAATTCACTTTTATATCAACATGACATCATGACTTTTGCGTAAACAGACACGCCACTTTCAAGTCAACTGGCGTGTTATCTATACGCATTTTGAGATATCCGCGTGTATGCGTGTATGTCTACGCCATTAATGTCCAAGTGATTCCGCGTATATGTACACGCCATTAAATTTCCGAGCGAAACGAAGCAAAATGTAGATCTACATCTGGGGAGCGATATTTTTTTTCCCTAGGATGGTAGGGGAAGACTCATAAATGCTATTAACCCCAGTGACGGGTAGGTTTAGGGACGGGGTGGAGGTAGGTCATATATTTATATATACAGTAATAACGTTAAGTCAACTGCGTTCATAAACACGCTGAAAAGCGATTGTGCGTGTTGATAGCACGCCAAAAATGGAAATACGAATTGGCGTGTCATACACACGCAATTTTATGAGATCAGTCTGTTTATATGGTGTTTGCATTAAATGTGTCTTTGCAGAGTGTGGACACACCCACCATACAATGAAAAAAATCCATTCACTCCTTTTTTTAATCCTCAAAAAGCCTAAACACTCAATAATCAGGCCGTTTAGATTTTCTGAGCAATATGATGTCATATTGCTCATGCTCCGCCCACGACGGCTGATGGACTGTCCCGTATTAGCATATTTCCGCCCTTAGCCATTTGTATGTCCATTAAGGCAGGTTGCCAAAGCAGCACTTTAATGTCTTGTGTCAACATGCGCCGGAAGAGAGGGGTGGGGTGAGCAGTTGCTCGTTATCATTTAAAGAGACATGCACCGAAACGGGTCGCTGTGAACAGAGCTGTTTTTGAGGTAAAAGGGTGTTGTTTTACACAACCATTGAAGAATTTTAACCAAACTTTACATGAATACCCTAAAGAATCATACCAACTTGTGGAAAATGGGGATCAGATGACCCCTTTAAAATTGGAAACAGTTACTTTAAATTCGAATAATATTTCACAATATTTCTAAGCGACTTCTTTCAAAAACATTAAAGAATCTTACCGACATCAAACATTTGAACTGCACTGTATATTTTTCAATGGGGGAGTTGGATTGGATAATAAAGGAAAAAGAGCAACAAGTGTCCAGTATAAATGGATAATCGACACAAAATCCTACCTGGATCACACTGTTGAGGAGTTTTATGTTCTCAAATGTAGAGGTGCCAATCAGATGCTGGGCCACCTTCTGTGTGACCTGCTGGGTCACACCCTGAGTCCCACTATCCATCTGCAAGAAGAGCTGGATACAGCTCAGAAACCTGATTGATATTAGAAGGAAAGCTTTGGTATTTCTAATGACTACAGAATTATTAATTCATTATTTATGCGGTAAAGTAAATAAACACATTGTCAAGGCTACAGTAAAGTCTGACAGCAAGTGAAAAATATTTAAGCATAAATGTTCTCAACTGTTCATTCTTGAGCAGATAGAACTGGCAGTGGTAGACCAGAGGAAGGATGTTTTCCAGTATATGCACTACAGCTTTGAGATGACGGGACTGAACCAGAGTCTTCAGCAGAGATATTCCATCACTGCAGAGCTTCTCCAAACTGTCATGAAAAACATTTAAAATGAATTCATGTTACTAGACTTGGATTTTCATCCAGCCTGGAACGTTACTGATGAGGAATCAGTCAGTCAGTTGATGGTCACTACACTTCTGTTTGAAACAAGAGTTGTAATATTCCTTCCAAACCTGTGCCCAATGGTTGTCATGTCAATAGCCAGAAAACAGCCAATAGGGATGCCAGCTTTGACTGCCTTGAAAACAGGGTGCATGATGGGAGAGTCTGTGATCTCAGGCACACTGGGGGCGCTGGAAGAGGGAAGCGGGCACCAGGCATCCTGAGGACTTCTTTCATTGGCATGGAGCTTTAGCCTCAGAACCAGGTCCCAGGCCCACTGGTTAAAGGAGGATTCTAGTGTCTGGCCAAGCCGCACCACGTTAGCCAGGTAAGACACCTGCAGAAAGTTATCACGCAGCAAATGTGAGCTGGCACTAGGAAGAAAATGATCATTCTTTGAGGGAAATTGTTAACTAATAACTATAAGTGGCTGATTCAACTTTTGGCTATTATTTCTGCTGATGAATGGAGGTGAACCAGTGCAAATGAGATATTTTACATAGACTGATATGGTCTGCATTAGTCTCCAAAAACAAAGCCATAAAACGTACAACAAATTTCTTTTTAAAACTGTTGAGGAAGCTTATTAATCTGCAGTAGTCAATGAATGACAATCAGTGTTGATTAATAGGCATGATATGTAGCCACCTTATTTCATACCTGCTTGATGCCTTCTGATAATATGCCACCATATGGCTTGTCTGTGAGATATTTTTGATATGCCTCAATCCCCAACAGGGCGACTTCACTGTGTAAAGACGCTGGTAAAACGAGGCAACCATTCTGTGGACAAGACAGAAAGTTGTATTAACACTTTATAAAAAACACAAAATAGCATAGAAACTGGACACATTTTATGATGATAAACCAGTACTTATGTTTCAATAATCCTAGCTGAGACTCACAGGCTGAAATCCCCAGTTGAGGCCCTCTAGAATGATGCAGGCTAATCTGTTCTCCACAGCAGAGAGACTGAAGTTCAACAGCCAATCTCGGATCAACCCCACCTCAGCTTGAGCTGGCATCCACAAGTGCAGGGGCAACTCCTTGAACAGGTAGAGTGACACCTGGACAGATAATCATAATTATCAGTATTTGCTGATATAAAAGACATTTTTGTGGCAGATGAGTAAATCATTGAATAGACAATATAAAAATGTATCTTTAGATCCTGTATTTTGTTCTGTTCTTTCTACAGTAGCTGTTCTGAATGCATATTTAGTAGTGTTACATGCTCAATTGTCAATCTTTATCAGTCTCTGATCATCCAGTTACTAAAGAAATCAGAAATTAAGTTCTTGTGTTTTTGAAGAATCACTCACCATGCCCACTTTCTCTATGGTCTCTCTCAGTCTTTCCAACAACACAGAGATTATGTGAGGGTGAGCAGTTGCTACAGCCGCCAACAACTCCCGCCCAACTTTAGAGAATATCTCACGGGTGGCGATACTAACATAGGACACCTCAAGCAAAGAGTAATCACACATTTATTGCATTTATAACACCTGGATGATGTCATGATCAGATGTTGTTTTGTGCTTCAGTAAAATGTTGGGGGGGAAAAGTCAAATCACCTCGTATATGTCTAGCACTATGTTCCTGACAAACTCAGGGTCTACGTCGGTGCGTCTGGGCTGGGCCATGTGTGCAAACGTTGTCAACAGGCAGATTCCATCCGAGCTGTTTATCTCTGACAGCCAGAGCTGAAACTTTTCCTGATGGCTTGGTTCTGGACATACATAAACACACAATAAGTGTTTTTGCTCAATAAGTGTTTTTTTTTTGGGGGGGGGGGGGGGGGGGGGGGGGGGGACAAAAACAATCATTTTACTTAAATAAAGTGAGCAGCTTTAAACTAGTAAACTATTCTCTTGTGTTTTTCTAGCATCACATGTGCTTGGCATCTCGCCTTTGAGTCCCCGGATACAGTCCTCAGCACTCAGGCTACAGCTGAGCTTCTCCAGACCATCCATCTCTGCACACTGCATAATGTAGAAGATCTTCCACAGCATGCAGCTGGATAACGTGCCATACGGCATCTCAGACATGAACAGCCATATGCCCAGCCTATAAACCAATATAGAGTTAGTTAAATATACATTTTTAGATATTACATAGACTACACAGAATAATAGCATTATTCTATACCTCTTGGCCTTGAGCACATGAAGCACTGCTCTCAGGAAGAGATGGTCAAACTCCACCTGCAGCTTCTCCATTGAAAACGACTGTTCCTGCATTGTGGTTCTACTCACACCTGTCAGGCTGATGTACTGTGCCCAGTGGTCACTAACATAACAGAGTGTCATCCTAGAATGAGGAAAAGAACATGGACAAAGTCAGTACTTATTAAAAGACTATATGTCAACTATATAAAAATGAAAAATACCTGAACGAAAACCTGCTAAATAATTTCTAATAATTATTATTAAAGGTGGGGTATGTGATTTTCTTTTTTGACCATTTTTTCAAAATCACTTGAAATCCTATTCCTAACCCACTTACAGCCACTGAGTTAGAAGCACTGAAATGAAAATTAATCAATTTAATCATCTGTGGAACGGGCAGGACTCGGAAAAACTCCAGCCAATCATTTCCAAGACCACCTAGAATCATTGTACTGTAAATGCGTCAATTAAACGGTCGTACCATACCCCCTTCCCCATCCCCCTCATGCGCGTGTCCCCTTCGTGCGCATACCTAAAGCTCGTGACCCAGTCACAGTAAGTGCAAGTCGCCCCGGTACAGAGAAAGAGAAAGTGTAATCTCGCGCATCTGTGTTTTGCAGATGCATGATTGC
Source organism: Tiaroga cobitis (assembly GCA_030578255.1). Classification (NCBI taxonomy): domain Eukaryota; kingdom Metazoa; phylum Chordata; class Actinopteri; order Cypriniformes; family Leuciscidae; genus Tiaroga; species Tiaroga cobitis. Next base: position 29,015,294 of record CM060595.1, on the reverse strand, counting down.
GCGTCCATGTTCTTCGAATGGGTGGAGTCAGGGCCAGCGTTGGAGGAAAGAAGGTAGGACCTTTTGAGTTGTGTATTTTCAAAATCTGACGGCCGTTTTGCAAATCCCATGCCCTAACTTTAATTATAATAATAATAAATATAGCTGCAAGCAGCAATTATTGGGGCAAAGCACAGAAATAAACAATGAGACATGCAACCATGGCTGGGAGCTTCAGAAAAACTGCAACAATAATTAAGAGGTTATTAGATTATTTTAGTCAAAATGGCTGGAAAAAAAGTATCACAAATACAATCAAATGTAATATAATTACATTTCTTATCACTTTTGACCAATAGGTGGTGCTGTTACCAAATTAATGTTGTGTGGTCAGTGTGAGCAGACCATGACACATACAAAGTTTGGTGTCAATATGGCAAAGCATTGCCGTGTTATTTACAGCCTCAGAATCAGAGTGGTAGCATGCCATGAAATTTGTTGATGTGTTATTAGAACAGTTTGGTCAATCAAAAAAAATTTGGTAACAATTTACAATAAGGTTCATTAGTTAACATTAGTTAATGTATTAACTAACATGAACTAACCATGGGCAATACATTTGTTGCTGTAAATCTTTGTTAACGTTAGTTAATAAAAATACAGCTGTTCATTGTTTGTTCATGTTAGTTCACAGTGCATTAAGACTGCCATCCCTACCCCCAAACCAGCTGGAATTGTGATCAACTGAATACCACGCAGAAAAATATATTTGTGTATATTGTGTTGGTGACATGAAAGTGGTCATAATTCTTATTATTAAATACCTGCTGTTGCAGATTTATATAAATAAGTTAA